>OY856413.1:975601496-976801496 GCA_963693085.1 Alisma plantago-aquatica | reverse complement strand
TCTTGTTATGGGAGTGAGAGATAGGACAATACGCATGCCATATACCAAGGATAAAAGATGATGTGAGGTATGAGGACAGAGATGATAACATGCCCTTATGGAGTGAATGGTACATGGATGGTTTACAAACACTAAGAGTAGTAAGGTAGTCATCTTATGAGGATTTTTTTATCATGAGCTATGAGTTATACAAGGTTGAGTTCAAAAAACCAAGAGAATAAGCTCAGAGTTTTCTTGATGAAGATAGACTTAGAGCTGAGATGAGGTAATAAGTGAAATACATGGAGGTGTATGTCTTCAACGTTACCTAACACCTAAGGATGTGAAGTGGTAATGGATGCTCTGGATGAGATACAACTGCCTAGTTTAGATGGAGGCTAGAAGAGGTTGTTAGGATAACCCCCAGTTGGAAAAGGAGATGTGTTTGGCTAACACTCAGATGTAACGATATTGGTTGATCAAGATAATGGTTGTTTAGTTAGCCAGCCTAGTCCTTGATGTAATGAAAGGATGGTAGTAGAACTCCATATGCACTTATCTGAAAAGGAAGGTGATGAAACCCCGACTAGAGTGGTTTAGGGTTTCTGAGGAATCGATCTTGAGGGATCATGACATATAGGAGATCATGATTTCAAGATCACCATACACCGTACTACTAAGATAGTAAGTGACAGTAGCACTTTGGGATGCTTAAGATGAATTTGCATGTGGCATGTGGCCATGCAAGCTAGGAGGTGAAGGACGGACACCAGTAACCCAGTGTATTGACATAGAGGATAAAGAGTCCCTGAGAGGGAATGGGAGTTCATCACTATGGATGTTGTAAGTCTCCCCTAGACCAAGGAAGGTCAAGATGCAATATGGGTTATGGTAGATTTCCTTACCTATATGACATGAGAAAGAAAGAGTAATGACAAGGGATAGATTTGGTTGAACTACATATGAGAGAGATGGTTCAACTACACCATGATGCGAGTTCAAAAGTTCTTGGGTATGACCTAAAGGTTCACTTCCATAAGGTGGAAGTAGGTACATGAAGAACTCGATGTTAATACCTCTTATCACCCCTAACTAATGGTTAGTATGATCCAGTCTAGAGGGTCTGATGAGAGCATGTGTTCTCGTTCAGGGTGATATCTAGAGACAGTTCTGGTCTTCTATAAGATGTGATGATAACCACCATAGCCAGCGTCGGGATGTAAAGGAGCTCTGTAAGGGAGGTTGTGTCGGTCACCATGATGTTGGTGAAGGGACCTTGCGAAGGTCTGAAAAGGACCACAGTGAGTGCAGATGAAGTCGCTTTGATCGTATGATGTCTGAAAGGAGCCCAAGGATGACATGAGTCATAGCTGATACAAAGTAGACTAACATACAGTTCACTGTGGGGGAATATGTGACATGAAAATCTGACCCCTCTAAGTTATAGCTAAGAGAGATACGTCCCCGATACATGGGTTCTTTTGACATGGTTTGGTGGAGAAGGTTAAGTTTGCCCTTACCCCTTAGGATAATGTGAGGTGTGATGAGTTCCATGTGTCCAATTTAGAGCACTATGTGAGGTACCCAGACCATGTGTGGAGCAATGAACCTAGTGAGCCCCAAGGGAGGCTGAAATGACCTGAGTCACCTATGAGGTTTATAGATGCCAAGGTGAAAGAACTCAGAGAAAGGAATATGTGATGATAAAGGTTATTTGGAAGCGCCATGGATAGGGAAAATCCACATAGGGGCCAATAATGGACATGTAAAAGTCATATCCTGAATTGTTTGTTTGCTTGATGGAATTTTAAGGACAAAATTCCTATAAGAGGGGAAGGATGTTACAACCCCAACTTTTGGGTTCTTTTGGTGAGAGATGTAATTTCTCATATTAAAGATATTGGCACAAATAATGATATAATTTGTTTTCAATAAATGAGTTTCGTTTACAATAGCCTTGTTGGTTGTTTTGTGGGCTTTATTGGCTATTGGGCCCAATAACAAGGAAAGGACAAAAGGAATTCCATTATTTATTAGAAATGGAGAAAAGAAAGAGGTAGAAACCTCTAGAAGGCAAAAGTATATAATCCAAAGGTGGATTTCGTGCCTCTTGGGTTTCTTGTGTTCCAAGGAGACCAAAGTTGCAAAGAGAATGCAATAAGAAAAGAAAAGATCAATTAAGTATTTCTTTATTAAGAAAGAAATTGAAAACAATGATAAAATGTGGGAAATGAGTGAAAAGAGGTATAATTGAGTTACCCTTGGTGGATTTTCATATACAAAGGATTCCTAATGTTAAATGTAATGCCAATGAGGAAAAGTAAAAGAAAGATAAAGAGAAATCCTCAAAAAAGAGATATTTTAATAAGAAATAAACAAGATAATGAGAAATAATGAATATAGATGTATCTAGAAGGATAATAAGTATCCTTAAAAATGAATTTCGAAATCTTAGAGTTTCTTGGGGTCCAAGGAGCCCTAATGGAGAAGAAAGAAAGAGAAAATACCAATAATGAAAAATAAGAGGATAATGTGATACTTTATTAACGAATTTTGTGGTATTGTCAAAAAGGAAGTATTTTCTACTTAAAGAAAATAGAATTTGTGCCAATGGGATAAAAGTCAAGCATAAAAAAGAATAAGTGAGAGGATTTTCATATTTCTAATTATCCATTAAATAAGGAATATCAAGGAAATAAATAGGAGAGAGAAGAATTACTTCTACATGAAGGAATAAGGATCCTTTTGGGAAATGAACTTGTTGACTCACAGATGGTCATCTTAGGGCATGGACAACCACCCCTATATAAAGGGTAGAGCCCCTGATTATCCCATGTAGCCTCTCTATTCTTCTTATTCTTCTTTGTTCAAACCCTAGTAGAGGGGAACAATGTGATCATGAAGCCATGAGGCGGCAAGAGGGAGTTGCGAGGAAAGCCTTATGCTTCGTGATAACAAGCAGCAACTTCACCATCGAAGTCGTGCCCTAATGTAGGTGCGGAAGCAGCTATTTGACGGCAGCAAGGGCCGCAGGTTGCATGTCGTGTTCTCCTAACCTAGCCACCTAGACCATGCGCTGGGCGGCACCCCAGGTGCGGCGGAAGGCGGTGGGGCTAGGGAAAGGAGTGGTGGCAGTTGTCGGGGTCCAAGGAAGGAAGGAGGAGCCATACAGGTCGCGGCTAGGGCTGCAGCTGGCGGATAGGTTGAGCATTGTGAGGAGGAAGATGACCCAAGGGTCGTTGGACCGATTTTACCTCCACGGGCTAAAGAGTTGACCTATTTAACCAAGGGCAAAGACGACATTTCATTATGTTTTCCAAATACCAGCAACATTGCATGAATAGAGGAGACGTGGCACCCTCTGATTGGCTCTGGTAAGTAATATCTTGCAAAAATTGTATTTAAATATCGGTAGCTCGGATGGATACACATAAAATATGAAAATTTATCATAAGAACGAGAGGAATTCATTAAAATTAGTTTTGGAGGCTAATTCCTCTTGCTATTCGAAAAGTAGTGTAATTTATCAACTTTAATGAATTAAAGATTAAGAAACCCTATTTGGAGATGATTAATGTGTTTAGTAAGGTTTAATGGAAGATTAAAGTTGATATTAACCTATTAATTGTAAAAAGGTATATAGAGAATAAAAAGGATGAATTTTGCATGTAATTGGTTAATTTAGAGTTTTATGCACATGAATATGCTTTAATGAGTCTTGAAACCCTAATATTAGTAAATGTGACTCTTAATGGTTTTAATTATTCAAAATTATGAATAGAGCTAAGATATGATGAATCTAAGCTATTTTGAGTATAAAGGTTCCTAAATGTGGATAAATACCCTTAATGTAATAATTAGGGTTTTCTAATGGATAAAGGTAGAATTAATGACAAATAGAGTTCATATATGAATTAAACCATAATGAACTATGAATTGATGATAAATGAGCATAATGATCTTGTCATGAATTAAAAGGATAAAAATGGTAGCTTTAATGTAAACGAGGCTTAATGGACTTAATTGATGGTTAATTGTGCTTTTTCTGAAATTAGGTTTAAATGTTGTTAAAGGATAACCTTAATATCTTTTGTGAAGAATAGATGAGATAGTTAGGGTTTATGAGTAATTGTATAAAATTAGGGTTTAAAATAGTAAAAGGTGAAGGGAAACCCTAATTGCAATGGAAAACCTAAAAGTGGACTAGAAACCCTAGGAAGCGAGTTAAGTTTAATAGATCTTGATGGTATGATTAACAATAGGAAATTGTATACATCTTTCAGGATCTCATAATGTGCTTGCTTGTCTATTTGGATTTCTTGATTGGATTATTCTATCTCAAATCAGCCTGACAGGTATGTGGTTACGTTTATGATTAACCACCTTAGTTTCACGGTGATTCCTGGAGATTTTATTGGTTTTTTGAAATAAACGTCTTGGATAACTTTTATTTCATGCAACTATAAAGTGACTATGATTATCACTATAAATGTATTTGTATATAACTGGCTTAGATCTGAATCCTCCTCTGTGGCTTTGCAAATGCTAAAATGGGTAACCTAGAGCAAGGTCTAGGCTATCATGAGTTAGAAATTGGGCTACCCACGTGTAGTGCCATGAGACTCTCTAGCACACCATGAGTTAAGGAGTGGGCTACATACGGGTAGTGCCATGTGACTCAACCCTAGAAATTGATTCACTTGTTAGGTAGGATCATGGGGGGTTTAATGGGGATCTACCATAAGGAAGGTAGCATCCAGGTCCACTGCAGGGACAGCGCAGAGGATAGGATATGTATGGATCGCACAATTATATTTAAAATGTAAAGTTGTTTGTTAAATCATAGTTGACTGCAATATGCTGTTATAGTTAATTGCATGATTATTGTTTTCCCCACATATGAGATTTATGCTGATCGACGTTTTGTTTGTCGGCGTTTTAGGTACAAGTGAAAAGAACAAATAGTAAAGTGGCATTTGTGGAATTAAATATGAAGTAAAGTTCAAAGGAGGATTAGTTAGAATAGACTCCATGTGAATAGAAGTAGATATCTAAGTTTTTGAGAAAGGTATGAAAAGTTTAATTCTTATTACAGCCTTTCAGTTTAGTTTTGTAGAATTTGATAATTACTATTGATTATTTGTCAAACCTTTGATCCGGAAATTAGGATAACGGCTCTGACCTCTTGGTCTCCCTTAATTGAGGGTTATTGGGAGGCGGGGTCATTACACTTTGTTTTCAATTCCTTTTCAAAAGGCTGAGAATACATCAATAGTATCATTTTTGAAACCAAAATGGAAGTCCATGTGAAATGAGAGAATTTTCAACAATCACATGACAATATTTACTACCACGAAGTGATTGAGTTCTTATTGGTCCAAATAGATCAATGTGAAGAAGTTTAAGAACCCTCTTGGTGGTAAGGAATCCTTTGGACTTAAAGGAGTATTTAGTTTGTTGTCCTTGGTTACAAGGTTGGTATTCCCTTTCCTTCTCAAATCCAATTGAGGAAGTCCTTTGATCAAGTAAATTTTAGTCAAATTCTTCAGATGATGCATATTTACATGACCAAGTCTAGGGTGCCACAAAGATACATCATTTTTATCAACAACTAGGCATTTACCAAGAATACATTAAGATAATCATGAACAATAATATAACGATTTCCACTTATATTTCCCCTATATACAACATTGTAGGAGAGGGAATCTTAAATCAAGCATTCATGTTAAGTAAAGAGAACAAGATATCCATTATCACAAAGTTGGATAACACTAATTAAATTGTTATGTAGGCCATCCACAAGAAGAACATTCTTTATGCATATTGAAACACCTACATCACCCTCACCTATCACTTTACCTTTCTTGTTGTCCCCAAATGTCACCTTACCTCCCTTCTTTCTAGTAAGAGTGTTAAAGTGGTCTCTATCACCCGTCATGGGCTTTGAGCATCCACTATCAACAATCCATTTTCCTTTATCCTACATAGAAAGGAGAGGTTCGTGTCCACTTCAAACTTTGGGATTTGGAGTTTGGGTTGGTCCCCTTCTCTTTGTAAGGACAAAAAGTAGAATAAATATCATCACACTTACAATGAGAACAAACCATAGAAGTCTTAGAGTCAGAAGTCTCTCCATGGTATATTATCCCTTGCTCTTTTCTTACCTTTTCCCTTATTCTTAGGGGATCCCTCATATCCCAAACCACTACTACCCGCATGTTTGGTAGAGTGCTCTAGGATAACATTTAAGGACTTTTTCTCTTTTAAGAATTTTTGAAAGGTCTCTCAAAGTCTATGGTTATCATTAGTTCATCACTAAGAGTTATCACTGTAGAAGAAAGACTAGATAGATCATCTTGAGCATGCAAAACGTTGACCTATCAATAGAGGACTTTATTTAAGTAAGATTCCTTTTCGATAGTAATATCAACTACTTCTTTGCTAGGAAAGATAGGTCTAGATTTGACATCACAAAATTTATCAAAAAATCTAGCATTTTCAGTTCTTACCATAACAAGTTCTTCAACATAGACTTGGTTTTCATCTTTAAGATCATTCATTTTCTTTAGATAAACACCAATTTGAATTTCAACTCCATTATTTTGAAGTTCTAGATCAAGAAATTGCTCTTGCAAAGAATCTATGCTATCAAGATGGAACTTTTCATTTTGTTTAAGAATTTTAATTCTAGCATATAGATCATCTATTATTTTTCCTAATCTCTTTGATAGTAGATCTTGAAATCTCGATTCAATGATGATCTTGGAAATGTTTATGTTCATTATAGCTTGTGGTTAAGTTCCTAGAAAGACCCAAGTCCAGATTGTTCATCAACCTTGATACCATGGTAATAAAATTGATGACTAGTATATGTAAATGTTGTTTGAATAATGATCAAAATGTTGATCAGTTGTTGCTTGATTGATGTATATAGATGAATGATCACCCATAATGTCTAAATAGTAATATAAACCCTACCTTTTGAAAAGTTTGGACCTATTACTTGGTTGTCCAAATTTTCCTCTTAAGATTAATTAATGAAATCTTGACTGATGACAATTGATCTTGACATTGATTCAACTCCTACAATCACCCTATTTGGATCTTGCGATCACCCTTTTTATATGATTGATGACGTTCGTGTTCCCAAATATTGGAAGTTTGAAATTATGATTGTGTTTCATTTCTATTTATTTTGCTTCTCTTTTCCATTCATTTTGTGATCTATTCCCTCTCCCACTTCATCTTCTTACTCACATTTCCACAAGGGAGTAGCTGCTACAACCCATTGGGTGTTTACACTACGCTAAACCTCAAGATTATCTAAGATCATCCTTGGCTTTGTAGGCCTCCACGAAGATGGATGGCCAGTTAGCATGGCCCACAAAGTCATGAATCCTTATCTCACTCCTGCTCCAGCATGTCGTGGTGCCCCCATGGCAGCATAGGGTCTGCGAGAGATAGTCATTGTAGTAGGGTGACATGTGTATCTCGTGCATGGGCCCAAGTCATAATCCTATATCCAATAGAGCTCCACCCGTGCCCCTTCCTCATGGTCTGGGCCAAAGCCCAACCCCTCTCTAACCCATGCAGCCTATGCACTTCACATCCACTTGATTACCAAATAAGGAACAAGATCATTCTGGATCATCACTATATATGGTATCCATCATCCCATTTTTGTTAGGATCATGATTTGACTTTCAAAGGACATATCTCATCATACCTTGGGTCATTTTGGTCATATAATATATGAATTTATATCTAGATATCAATATATATTTAATGAGAATAGTTTCATACTTAAATATGCTTTTAGTTCCACTTACTTTTGGATCTAAGGGCTCTAGAGGGGGTGAATAGAGATTTAAAACTTACAAAAAACCTATTAGACCTTAAAGTTACTTCAAATAATCTTAATTTCAAATAGTGATTTTGATGGCAATTGAAACATACAAAGCAATGATGATAGAGATTGAAGCAATTAAGTGAACAAGATGTTTTAGAGTGGTTCCACTCTCCAAACTATGCGAGAGTCACTCCACTACCTAGATATGTCAAGCTCTAGGATTTCTAAGATGTCTACTCCTTATATTCACCTTTCTTTTTTGGGACAAGGATACCCAACTTCCCTTTTAGGCCAAGGGAACCAACAAACTTACAATCAAGGGCTTACCTATCCAAGAGCTAGTCTTCTACCTCACAAAGGTCTTAGCCACTCTTGCAACCAGCTGGATGCCTTCACAAATGTCCTCCCCTTCTTGCAATTAGTCTTCCTTCTTGAGGCTTTACCCACCAACTCCTTGGATCTTCTACCTTGATCTTCTCCTTCACTCAGAGTAGCCTTGAGCACCTTCTTCTCCAGCTGAAGAAGATTGCTCCTTCTCCTTCTCTTAGAGCAGTTCTCACCAATGGGGTCTTCAAGAAAGCAGATTGGAGAAAGAGAGATCTTTAAAGTCTCACAAGTGTACAGTGATGTCGCTCTCTCAAAGGAATCCTATCTCACTCACAATGAACAAAATGAATTGTAATCAAGTTAGAGAAAGGGGCTTAAGTGGACTAAAAGTACTTAACTATAGCAAGGACCTTTAATAGCTTGAAAGAGAAACCTTGGAATGAACTTCAAGAGGTCATATTTATAGTTGAGGGTGTCCACTAGAGTGTGGGATCACTTAGACACGTTTACTAGCCATTTCGAGGGGTGAAACAGATATAATTTTGAGTTTTGCACCCTTCCAACATATAGAATCACTTGTTTTGTGTTCTCCGTACAGTGCATTCGGTCAATTTTCAATAAAGATAACTGATTTAGCCCTATTTTAGGGCTCCATCATGTGCCATTTTGTACTTAAATCACATCTAAACATGTAGATTACAAGCTTGTTGCCCCTAATGTGCTTATCATTGCAAATACGCTTATGGATGTTCTTTGCACTGTTTTCAGGTACTTGGATCATGATTAGATGGATGAGAGAGAAAGAAGGAGTTCTAGGGTTCCCCCACTCATGGAGGGATCCAAAGAAGGCCCCAAAGTCTCCCTCGACCTACCTCCAATGGCCAAGAGTCATCCCCAAGCAAAGACATCCAAGAATAATGAAGTTTGAAGTGAAATCAAGTAATGCAAGCCTCACCACGGCCGTGGCCACAACACCACAGTCGTGCATTTTTTTAGCAAAGAAGCACCCTCTTCAACAGGGTTTTCCAAAAGAATCCCACAATTGTGGCCTCCTGCCATGACCGTGGCCATTGAAGACACAACAGCCATGGCCATCAGCACGGTCGTGGTCAGAAGAAGAGAAAACGGATGTGGGCCTTCCCCACGGTCATGGGAATTAATGACCAAAGTTCCATATTTAAATAGGGTTTTTACCCAAGGTGCCACGATCGTGGCTCACTGCCACGACCTTGGCCGATGAAGTACAAAACACCCATGGTGCTGCTCCACGATCACCATCCCCTCCTCCAAAACGGATGTGTTACCCAACATGGCTGTGGTGCCTCTCACCCACCACGACCGTGGCACTCCGCCACGGCCGTGGCCACCACCATACTTAGTTGTTCACCACTCCCATCCATACCACGACTGTTATACCACCCCACGACCGTTCCCTACTACCCTCACCACGGCCGTGGCACACCAACACAGCCGTGGTGATCCACCAACCCTACCCTACTTTACACTGATTTTCCTAAACTACCCCCCACTTACCCTAGTACCTCCCCACCACCTATATATACATAGGTGGTGGCTAGGGAACGAAGGTTATATGCCCCTACATTTGCTCTAAGATCCACTCTCCACCCTTGAGCTCTTTGTGCAATCCCCTTGCATTTTGGGCTCATCATCCACCATTTCCACCCTCATTCCACCATGGAAACCTAGCTCCCTAGGTTTTCATCCATAATCCCCTACCATTTCATGCACCCATGCACCCTTGGAGGAGGGAGGACGTCTACAACAAGCTTGGAGGTGAAGAAGGAGGCTTCCACATCAAGCTTCATGGAGTCCCTATTTCTTTTACCCCTTTATTTTCTTGTTTTCTTGATCATGTCTAGCTAAGCCCCTTGTGGTGGGCTGTTTGGGATTTAAATGTAACTTTGATACCATGTTGGGGGATAATTTCTTGTAATGAACACAATTCATATCTATGATGATTACTTCATGCTTCTATCTCTTTTCCTACCCTATTGCATGTGGTTTGTGCTTCTTGTATGAATTGCTTGTTTTGAGGTTTTTGATGACACTTAGTTTCTAGGAGGAATTCGGGTGTATGTGGCAATCTTAGGAATGGCTCCTAGGTCCAATTAGTGGATCCCTAGCTAGCCCCCTTTGTTCCCACATACACATCCCTCCTCCCACAAATGAGTGTGAGATCTAAGTAGATAGTGTAAGTGAGATTGATGTAATTATCTAGGGTCTTCTAAAGGCTAGAGTGGCTAGTGGTATGAGGTTAAATATCATCATCTCTACTCCCATCTCTACCCTCAACCCTCAATTACTCACTATCACTTACCCTAGAAACCTAGATTTGGTTAATCTCATTAGAATTACACCTAACCCTAGTTTTCTACTAGTAGTATAGGGTATGTTCTAATGGCATTGACCTTATTGTTTGGTTTGGTAATCTAGATGTGAAATGAGAACCATGCATGTTTAATGATCTCCCCCCAACTAATATCAAAGTTACATTCCCCAAACATCGCACCCACCTTAATCACCTTGCTTAAAACCATAATTTCTTAGTTTGCTTGTTAATGCTAGTTTAGTCCAATTGCTTTAGTCTAACTTAGTCAATTGCTTAGTTTTTCTTTCTAGTGCTAATTTAGGCTCTTGCTCTTACTAGTGGTTAGTTTAGTTCTTAATTACTTCTTTCCTTACTAGAGTAGAGTAGCTCTTCTTGCTCTTGTTTAGTTAGTTTGTTAACTTAGTTTACTAAATTGCTTGCTCTTCCATAACTTAGTTTCCATATTGCATTTATTACTTGTTCAATTAGCTTAATCAACAACCAAAACCTTTTAAAACCCTAAAACCCTAATCTCTGCAATAGGAACGAAGCCCACTCTGTCTAACTCTAGTGCCCCCTCTATCTCTGTGGTTTGACCCCTTATCTTGCCAATCACCTATACTACAATAGTACCCTGTACGGTTGCGGGTGACCTATTTTAGTCTTAGTGATCGACTCGGTTAGGGATAACATAAATTTCGAAAGCATAAGATCCCATATCCCGTGCGCTCTGACCTCGTGGGGTGAAAACAACCCGCAACCGGATGCTCAACCTCCACCACCACATCGCCCGCTCCATGATTACTTTACGCCGGGGAACTACAACTCCCCCATCGCCACCTTGGTTAACCAGATGCCCGGTCAACAATTCTCCATTCCGCATGCACTTCTGGGACTCCTCCCTACCTACTTTAGGATGGAGAATGAAAACCCCTACCACCACATTGACGTGTTCCTTGAGACGTGTTCAACCTTCCGCACTCCCATAGCCACTTACGATTCCATAAGAAGGACCCTCTTTCCTTTCTCCCTCCAAGAGAAAGCCAAAGAGTGGTATGTGTCCAAGCCAGAGTTGGTCTCGTGGAACGACATCAAAAATGAGTTCCTCAAGAAGTTCTTCCCCATCACCAAGCTGTCTTACATGAGAAGGTGCATAACGTCATTTTCTCAAAAGGAAAATAAGCCATTCCACGAGGCGTGGGAGAGGTTCCAGAAGTTAATCTGTGACTGCCCTCACCATGAGGTACCACTATGGTAGCTCGTTCAAGCGTTCTACACTGGGCTTGAAGAGTAAAGCCAGAACAATGTGGACTCTTCCTGCGGGGGAACTTTCATGGCAAAGCCGCCCGAAGAATCATGGACATTATTTGAACACCTTGCTGAAAATTCTCGCCACCGTGCTTCTACTAAAGGGGGGCATGTTGGTCGGAGCTACACTCCTCCATATTCCTCCACAGCTCCGACTCGTAATGCTACTGACCCAGACATGATGAAGATGATGGCCGAAATGATGAAGATGATGCAGAATCAAGTTGGTGGCTTTTATAGCCAACCCACGATGGCAGTTGACACTGTAGATGAGGAAGTAAATGCTCTACACTCCTTTGGTGACCACAACAACCAAGGCCCCATGTCCAACTCCTACACTCCTGAGTGGAAGAACCATCTGAACTTTTCTTGGAAGCAACAAAATGAGGATGGACAAGGGCAAGGGAAGCTGAGGCCACGGTACAACTCTAAATTTGAAGATGAGGTACTTGGTAGGTTGAGGAACTTGGATGAGGTAAATAGAGAATTTTCCTCTCAAGGGAAGAATATTAGTCACTTGGAACAAAGACTTGATCAAATTTCCATCTCACTTGCTCTCCGCGAAGAGGGGAGACTTCCGTCGCAACCCATGATAAATCCAAACAATGATAGTGGTTATGTGAATGCTACTCAAGCCGCATACGTCCCACCATGAGGCCAAGCACCCTCACTCCTATAATATCAAGGACCACCACATCCATATGCTCCACCACCTCACCAACCCCCACTTAACTACCAATATCCCCCACCACCTTCACATACCTATCAACCACCACCTACACAACAACCTCCCCAACAACCAACATGCATACTCCAAAATCCTAACTCCACCCATCAAAGACCGCCACCATCTTCATCTTCACAAGCCCCCCTCCTCCCCATGAACAAGTGAGTATGGTGTCTATCATATGGGGAGAAAAAGCTTCTCAAAATCTTGAAAAAAGGGGAAGGAGAGTGATTGAAGTTGATGACAAAAGCTCAACGCTAGAAGGGTCTAGCAAAGATCACAAAAGGTCTGGAGAATTTGCCACTCAAGCATTACCAAAGGATGTTAAGTGCACCCAAATTTCTTCTGCTCCCGGTGTAAATGTATAAGTGCCCTCACTTGCCCCACCATCTCTTGGGAAAACTGAAATAGCAATAGATAGGGCTCATCCGACTGTTTGTGACAAGGCATGCCCATTGTTTCACACACCATTGATGTAACATCCCTGACCTGGGTTATGCTTTAACCCTAGGTGTTTTGCTTAATAAAGTTGATTATATGATTTCTCTTATCTTTTGAAAAGTAATTAAGGCTCAAGAGGAACTTATATTTCAATTTTAGTCTTTTTTGAATAATGTTGAATATAATGTTTTTCTTGTTTTGGACTAAAGTGCAAATTACCCAAACTGAGGGGTTAAATTGCAAATGTTACATGATACTATGTTCCTCATGTTTTGAAGCATCATGAGAATGAAGATGATGTAGAGGTATGGCTTGTGAAAGCCTGAGCACCAAGAAAGAACTGGTAAAGCAATGTTTGTGCATTAAAACCTAGTTTTGGTGTAATGTGCAATTTACCTAAAACCTAGGGTTCAATATGCAAATTTTCACTTCAATAAGGTCCCTAATAATTCTTGACATATTTTATAGGCAATAAAATGAGAGGGGAGTCTCATTTGAGCTACTTTGAAGGAGAGAGAATCTTGATATTAAAATAATCAAGATTTAAGCATAATTGAAACCCTAATTCAATTTAATGCAAAAACAAATAAAATAATTGAAGGACCTTAAACCAAAATTGAAATAGTTGAATTAAGATATGTGTGGACGTCCTTGTGCTTTTCAAGGGCCACGAAAATATCCTAAGGAGGTGAAAAACCCACTCACCTTATTATAAGAAAAAGAAATATCCACTCACTTATGGATACTAATATAAAAAGGGTTAAGGTGCTTAATTTGCTTTTCTTTAAATTGTGGATAATTTAAGGGAATAAGAGGAAAAGATGATAGCCTCATATCTAAGGAAGATAACGGGGCAAATGTCAAGAGAAAGGAAGAGATAATTCCTACTTTCTCTCTCTTAATTGAATTTTTAATAAAAATGCATATATGCTCCTTTATCCATAGAGTGAAAGGGGTAATTTCGAATCCACTTTTTCTCTTTGCTTACAAAACGACCAAGGAAGCTTTGAAGTACCAGGAGGATGACCCCCAACCTGTTGGTAAGCTTCTTGACTTCCTTTCACCTTGAATTCATGGTGGAAATCACAAAACAATGCATGATTTCTTCTTATCTCGATCCCATCTTCAATTCTAACCATTCCTTTTCACTCAAAGCTTGAGGACGGGCCTTGGAATAGTGAAAGGAGTTGCATCCAACATTTTTATGTGAGCTTGGAGCTTTTAAGCTCAATTGGAGGTGGGTTATATAACTTGAACCCCTCTACATTGTTATTCAACTATCAATCTTGCAATTTCGTTGATTCCTTCATCTTCCTGATTAATTGTTGGTTGAAATGGGTAATTCCATGAAATCAGAAGTACTAAGAGCTACTGGGACGAAGGTAGATGATGATGACATCATCTTGGACACTTTTCCCAAAGAAATTGTATTTCATTCGGTTTCAACAAGTTGCTCATTCGGTTTCAATAAAACTGTTTGAAAGCAAACAGTTTCATCAAACCGTTTGAAGCTAAACGGTTTCAAACCATTTGGGAGAGTTGACCAGGGTTTACCATTTGGAAATTTTGATGCTAATGATTCTGGTTGATGACCCACCAAATTTTATTGATTAATTCTAAAGGGTTTATCAGTTGAAGGTTAATCAATTAGTAAACCCTAATCGGGATAAGTGTTGAAATTCAATTTGGTTAACTTAGATTTTTGGGTTGATTAGCCCAAACGGTCTCAAGACCATTTGGAAGTCACCCAAACGGTCTCAAGACTGTTTGGGGGTCACCCAAGACCGTTTGGAGGTCTAGGGTTAAGTATGGTTGAGTAATTGAAGGTCCGGAGATACCAAATTGAAATGCAATTGAGTGCTGATTTGATGATCAATCCAATGATCTAAACTCTAATGGAATTTCACAAATTCCAAGGATAGTATGAGGCAAACGGTATCAAGACCGTTTGGAGGTTATACAAATGACCTCAAGACTGTTTGGGGTCAGGTCATGTCAAAAGTTTGATGATGGTTCATTGGTTTCAATTGAATCAGTTCCACAATGTTGAACCATGATGACTACTCGATTCAAAGTCATAATTGAAGGTTTCATGAGTTGAAACCCTAGATCAATTGGGTTCAAAAACCCTAATTTATGGTCTAATTGAAGGTTGATTCAATAGTTCAAGTGACAAATAAATCAAGGATTCAATTGATTATTGGTTCATCCATTGAAATCATGAAACGCGTAAGTGTTGAAAGGACTTTTTGGTCCATTCGGTTTTGAGATGGTTTAGACCAAACGGTCTTAAGACCGTTTGAGCCCAAACAGTCTCAAGACCATTTGATTCCAAATGGTCTCAAGACTATTTGGGACCAAACAGTCTCAAACCGTTTGGAGACCCAAAGTGCAAACGGTTTCAACACCTATTTTGGCCAATCAATTTCAAGGACAAATTGCTCAAATGGTTTTCTACCAATTGAATTCTGAGAACTAAGATTGTTTAGGGCCTATGTAATTAAATATTTTTGAGGTGCAACATGTTTGATCCATTATGACAACTCATGTAATCGAAGTGCCAATAGGGCTAATTCAATTGAATGACTAATGCAATTGAAGATTCAATTGGTTAATCCAATTGATCATCTAATGGAATTGAAGGTTCAATTGGTCAATTCATTTGGAACCCTCATATAATTAAAGGTTCAATTGATTAGACTATTTGGAGACCTAATGTACTTAGATGATTGATACCCTTAGTGGGATTAATCATTGATGCACAATGATGTAATAATTCAATACATCATGTTAACCCTAAATGCATGTATTTGAATAAAGAGTAGGCTCAATTTAATCAAGAATTGAGTAGTGGATATCCTGAATAGGATGAAACAGAGAGATTCATACATGAATGATAATCATGTAGCAATTAAGACTAAAACATTTAAAATGATGTGATATACAATTAGGTTATGATCCTTGAATAAGAGATCACAAAACCTTAATTGAGTTGATTAATGAACTCAAACCCTAATTTAGGGAAATTCTGAATGAAACCCTAAACTAGTAGGATGAAGAGATATGAAATTTGGGGTAATGAAATGAGTAACCCTAATTCATGGTATTTTGATGATAAACCCTAATTAGGATGAATAGTAAACGCTAATTGTGGGTTATTGAATATAAACCCTAATCTTGGGTGATGTGATGTGAACAGTAAACCCTAATTTTAAAACATGGTGAAGGCATGTGAAACCCTAATTCTGGGTTATATTATATAGCATGAAACTCTAACCTTGGACAATGAAATGATAAATCATTGGTCTTAATTATGCAAAGGGAATGAGTATTCCTAATTGACATAAATGGGAAACCCTAACCCTGGTAAGGGAATAGTGGTGTTACCCTTGAATAGTGATGTTATATATTGTTTTGAATGGTACTGATATGAAATTGATGTATCTATTATCATATGTACTAACCATGCAGGTATCATGAGATGATGAACATATCCAGGAATGAGCTATGACATTTTATGTATTTAAATTATTTATTGGGCCTTATGTGCCATACTATGCCTTGTTGCCTAGTAAGAGGTAATATGAGAAGTCATGGGCCTTAAGTGCCATGAGAGATGCTTATGTAACAAGTATCATATTTACCTTGGTCAGATGACCTGAAGATGATAGTTACCTGAAAAAAGTGGTAATAATGCTCAGTGATGAGCTAAGGGTTTGAATACCCAGAACCATATGATTATGGCATTGAGTATTTCCAGTATTAAAAATGAGGGACTGAGATTCCAATGTCTTATAAAGACTAAGAAGTGATTAATGAAAATATTACATGTTTTCTTATAGCATTTGTCTTATTAAGTTATGTTTGGAAACTTGGCTGATGCTAAAAGAATATGATAATGTACTTAATTAATCAAGTAATACCATAGAATGTAGTTTCCCTGACCACAAATCCATCAGCGTCAGAATTAGCTGAATGGTGAAACAAGTTTTACTCGGAACGCATATTTTTGAATAAGTGGGGGTAATTGGGCAAATATATCCTTATGCCCCATAGGAATGGCTATGGACCATGTTCTATGTATGAGATTGGTTTCGGACCATACCCCAATAAGAGAATGGCTACGTTCCATAACTCCTCATTATAATACCAGGCATTGGCTACAGGCCATAACCCTGAAGAGAGTATATGCTACGAGCTATAACTCTATAGAGAAGATGCCAATATACCCTGGCAAGCTAATTGTAGTTTGACACATGATGTCTCTGCTAAAGAAGTCTCGTACTGACCGGGACAGACGAGGTCATGGAATCTGACTCTCCCATTGACCTTATGTGGTACTGATGCCTTACCTAATCGTGGTCAGTTGGAGTATGAGTGGTATATCTCATCTCTTCAGGTCTTAAGAATGTTTGTAAAATGTAATCAGTCGTGTAGCATATTTGCATAAGATTGGAATACGAGAATCACTGATTGATGTTATTCTGCTTAGCATGTTCTAGATACATAAATGTTATACATGCTCTTCAAGTCCTTATTGAATAAGAGACATGTTTCTTTAACAAGTTTTAGCTTAAATGCTTGAGTAGAAATGTGGCTCTAATCTGCATAGATATTGAACTATTTGCTATTGAATTCATAATTCCATTGTTCAGTTTATTTCTATTAAACTATAATAATAATGTTTTCGGCGAAGAGTTATATCTCTCGCTGGGGCAATTTTTATAATTGTCTCACCCCCGTAGAATCCAATATTTTTAGGTGGACGCGGACGAGGTAGAGGCAGAAACCCCATAAAAAGGGAAGAACAGTAGTAGCACCAGCATCAGGGACAACAGTGAATCCTCAGGTGGAGACACTGACTGTCAAGTCTTGTATATGTGTAAATAGAGTCCTATGTGTCGTCTTTGTACTCTCAGGTCCTAGGAATCAGTGATAGTGTTTTTATAATCGATATGAGATTTTGGCATGATGCTTTGAGGATTTTGTTACTTGAGCTTTTGATAAAGCAAATGATGTATATATATTCCTCGAGAAGAAATGGTACAGAGAATGTACTATGTGAACTAGTATGTGAATGTAATATTATGGCTCTTGTTTAAAGAGTGTTCCTGAGAATGGATATCTTTGTAAATGGTTTTAATTTTTAGTGATTTTTGGTAATTCCTTTGTTATTCATATGCTTCCGCATTAGTTAATCTTGTTTTTACGATTCATACACGACAATTGGCATAGCAGCGATTGAAACCATACCTTTATGGGAGCCAAAACCTTTTCATGAGACAAGTATCACCATCATCCCTCCTCAAGTTCCAACCAGTGCTACGGAGATATTTGATGAAGTCGGAAAGCAATTCCATGAAGGTTCAGCTCTCCAAGAAAAGGGAAGCAATATCATGAATCTCTTGGGAAACTTGAAGCGAGTAACGATGGGCATCACATCATTCTTTTCATTACTGAAGGATGTGTGCATGGGGAAGAAAAAGCTAGTGCTACTACCAAACAAGGAGATTGTTTCTTTAAAGTCTGCGAACTTCATCTACGACATTGGCTTCTCTGAAAAGAGAGATGATCTGGGAGTGCCTCTCATCACCTGCTACATTGGTACACAACCCATCGAGCACTCCGTCCTTGACTTAGGTGCAGGGACAAGCATCATGCCATGGAGCATGTATCTACATTTAGGCCTAAATAAAATGGAATCGGTGCATTGTGTCCTTGTCTTAGGTGATGGAACCAAAAGTAAACCCTTGGGAATACTGCCAAATGCAATAGTGTCAATGGATGAAAGGATAAACATTGCTTATGTGACTGACTTTCCGATAGTGGATTCTAAACCTATTGATGGGAAAGAATACCTCATATTGGGGAGGTCCTTCTTGTCCACTGCGGGTGCATAAATCAATGTGCGTATTGGCACTCTGACGGTCACCTATAAGAGGAGAAATTTTGATTTCTTTATATTTACTAAAGAGGAGAGGGACAAGCTGGGTAATGAAGACTTTGGTGAGAGTCTATGCTATTATGATCCTCTAGAACAGTGGAGATCAAGTCCATGCTTCTGCTCGATGCACACTCCATGGGATGAAGCACATGTCGTCAGAACGTTAGATAGGATCACTGTAGAGGAAAAGGACGACACCATGGGTGTCGATACATAGCGAAAAAAGAGCAACAAGCCCGGCTGAAGGCCCTAAATTTAGCGCTAGTGGGAGGCAACCCATGTGGTTTGAGATTCTCAAACCTTGTTTTATCATACTTTCTTTTGGTTTCCAAGAAACACACACACACTATACTTGATTGTTTTTCTGTTTGTGAATCATGTTAGCACAGGTACAAGGAAGAAAAGATGATGCAAAAAGGGTTTAGCTAAAGCGGAGGTCAAAATGGAAGAAGAGATTGCAAATTAATAGAGGAGCTATAGGAAGAAGGACAGAACGGCCATGCTATTCAGCACGGCTGTGGTGGCCCTGTCCTACTCACCTAGTGTTACATTGACCCTTCCAGCTCTTGGCGATTGTCTTTCACGACCCCATGCCTTTTACCCTACTAGTCTAAACTTCTATTTTATGCTAAGGGCAGCATGATTTAAAAGTTTGGGGTGGTAGGGCGGTAAACCCTTCTCTCACCGCACTTTTCTCCATGTGCCCTGTGATAAATTTTTGCAAGATAATCAAACAGTTTGACTGACATTTCATACTTGCTTACCCTGACATGGTGTGTCTGCTTGCATTCATGCATACATGTAGTTTAATTTCATGCATTTTTGTGTACTTTTTCAAAAAATTTACTTTTCCATACCATGCAGTGCATCTTCATGTAGTTTTTGTAGTTTCTTGTGCATGTTAAGTAGGATTTGCTGCTTTATGCTTTAAATTCCCCTAAAGTAGGTTTAGATGTGATTTAGTGCAAATTGGCACCATTTTGGCCAATTTTTCCCAAATTTGAGATTTCTTGTCTAAGAATTATGTTTTGACCCAATCTCTACTGTTTTGAGTAAAAATGATGACCTTTGACTAGTGCAAGTGAAATGTCATGCTTTATTGCTAAGTGGTATCAATGTTTGACTTTTTACATGTGAATCACCTCTCTTATGATTGTGATTGATTTGGTTGAATTGTGAACTTGAGCAAGCTTTGAACGCTTAGTGTTTGTGGAATCACTTGTTTGATATATCAAATTTCATCTTGTTCATTCATGTGGTGTGATATCTAGGATGAAGTATTAGATTAACTTTCATGCAAGATGCCTTATGTGGAAAATCATATCAATGACCCCTCTTTGATCTGACTCTTCTTACACCATCTCCATACCCCTCCGCCTCATAAAAAGATGCCCTAATGCACATAATCAGCCTTGGCCACCTCCAAAAGTTTGGGGTGGCCACATCTCTACCTCCTCGCTTCACTCTATCCACCATATGCCCTATCTACACCAAGGGCAAGAAAGAAAAGAAAAGAAAAATAAAATCAAAATCAAAATAAAAGGATGCTCCTATTTAAGAGCATTCAAATAAAGAAAGATGAGTGTGTAAAAACACTCTAAAAAATCTTACCACAACCCTTTCTTTCACTTTCATACCCATTGAGCTAAGAAGCATCAAACTTAGCTCATTTTTCCTTTTTCCGCAGCTACGTGGTTCATTTGGTATGATTTGAAATATAAGACTGAATGCATGAATGTGAAACAACACTCCTAGTCATCCTCCATTAACAATATCATGAAATGGTTTACCCGGAACATTATGGAAGAAGTATGGATAACTTGTGTATTCTATGCGCTATATTTGAAGTTCATGTGCTTTGTGCTCTTTTCATGATTGGATTGTGAAAGTAGGAGAGGAGAGAGGTGAAATGCATGCACTCAGTCATCTTTGATCCCATTTAGCAATAATCATCTTTTACATTGCATGTCATTTCTTTTGTGGAAGTTTTGTAGAGAGATTGAGTTGGAGCATACTTGAGGACAAGTATGTTTTAAGTTTTGGGTGGTGATGTAGCCCTATTTTAGGGCTCAATCATGTGCCATTTTGTACTTAAATCACATCTAAACATGTATATTACAAGATTTTTTCCCCCTAATGTGCTTATCATTGCAAATACGCTTATGGGTGTTCTTTGCACTATTTTTAGGTACTTCGACCATGCTTAGATGGACGAGAGAGAAAGAAGGAGTTCTAGGGTTCCCCCACTCATGGAGGGATCCAAATAAGGCCCCAAAGTCTCCCTCAACCTACCTCTAATGGCCAAGAGTTGTCCCCAAGCAAAGATATCCAAGAATAATGAAGTTTGAAGTGAAATCAAGTAATGCAAGCCTCACCACAGCCATGGCCAACACAACATGGTCGTGCATTTTTTTTAGCAAAGAAGCACCCTCTTCAATAGGATTTTCCCAAAGAATCCCACGGCCGTGGCCTCCTTCCACGACCGTGGCCATTGAAGATGCCACGGTCGTGGCCATCAGCACGGTTGTTGTCAGAAGAAGAGAAAACGGTCATGGGCCTTCCCCACAGTCGTGGGAATTAATGACCAAAGTTCCAGATTTCAACACGGTTTTTACCCAAGGCGCCACGATCGTGGCTCACTGCCACGACCGTGGCCGATGAAGTACAAAACGCCCATGGTGCTGCTCCACGATCACCACCCCCTCCTCTAAAACGGTCGTATTACCCAACACGGCTGTGGTGCCTCTCACCCACCACGATCGTGGCACTCCGCCACAGCCGTGGCCACCACCATACTTAGTTGTTCACCACTCCCATCCATACCATGACCATTCTACGACCCCACGACCATTTCCTACTACCCTCACCACGGTCGTGGCACACCAACACGGTCGTGGTGATCCACCAACCCTACCCTACTTTACACTGATTTTCCTAAACTACCCCCCACTTACCCTAGTGCCTCCCCACCACCTATATATACATAGGTGGTGGCTAGGGCACGAAGGTTAGACGCCCCTATAGCTGCTCCGAGCTCCAATCTCCACCCTTGAGCTCTTTGTGCAATCCCCTTGCATTTTGGGCTCATCATCCACCATTTCCACCCTCATTCCACCATGGAAACCTAGTTCCCTAGGTTTTCATCCATAATCCCCTACCATTTCATGCACCCATGCACCCTTGGAGGAGGGAGGACGTCTACAACAAGCTTGGAGGTGAAGAAGGAGGCTTCCACATCAAGCTTCATGGAGTCCCCATTTCTTCTACCCCTTTCTTTTCTTGTTTTCTTGATCATGTCTAGCTAAGCCCCTTGTGGTGGGCTGTTTGGGATTTAAATGTAACTTTGATACCATGTTGGGGGATAATTTCTTGTAATGAACTTAATTCATATCTATGATGATTACTTCTTGCTTCTATCTCTTTTCCTATCTTATTGCATGTGGTTTGTGCTTCTTGTATGAATTTCTTGTTTTGAGGTTTTTGATGACACTTAGTTTCTAGGAGGAATTGGGGTGTATGTGGCAATCTTAGGAATGGGTCCTAGGTCCATTTAGTGGATCCCTAGCTAGCCCCCTTTATTCCCACATAGACATCCCTCCTCCTACAAATGAGTGTGAGATCTAAGTAGCTAGTGTAAGTGAGATTGATGTAATTGTCTAGGGCCTTCTAAAGGCTAGAGTGGCTAGTGGCATGAGGTTAAATATCATCATCTCTACTCCCATATCTACCCTCAACCCTCAATTACTCACTGTCACTTACCCTAGAAACCTAGATTTGGTTAATCTCATTAGAATTACACCTAACCCTAGTCTTCTACTAGTAGTATAGGGTATGTTCTAATGGCATTGACCTTATTGTTTGGTTTGGTAATCTAGATGTGAAATGAGAACCATGCATGTTTAATGACCTCCCCCCAACTAATATCAAATTTACATTCCCCAAACAGCCCACCCACCTTAATCACCTTGCTTAAAACCATAATTGCTTAGTTTGCTTGTTAATGCTAGTTTAGTCCAATTGCTTTAGTCTAACTTAGTCAATTGCTTAGTTTTGCTTTCTAGTGCTAATTTAGGCTCTTGCTCTTACTAGTGGTTAGTTTAGTTCTTAATTGCTTCTTGCCTTACTAGAGTAGAGTAGCTCTTATTTCTCTTTCTTAGTTAGTTTATTAACTTAGTTTACTAATTTGCTTGCTCTTCCATAACTTAGTTTCCATCTTGCATTTCTTACTTGTTCAATTAGCTTAATAAACAATCAAAACCTTTTAAAACCCTAAAACCCTAATCTCCGCAATAGGAACGAAGCCCGCTCTGTGTAACTCTAGTGCCCCCTCTATCTCTGTGGTTCGACCCCTTATATTGCCAATCACCTATACTACAACAGTACCCCGTATGCTTGCAGGCGACCAATTTTAGTCTTAGTGATCGACTCGGTTAGGGATAACATAAATTTCGAAAGCATAAGATCTCATATCCCGTGCGCTCTGACCTCGTGGGGTGTAAAAGAACCACTAGCGGGGACGCACCAATAACTCAACCAATCACACTATGCCACAAAACCAATTTAAACCATCGGTCAAGTTTGTCCTGGTGGCAACTCGACCGATCACTTGAATTAAGTTTGGTATGCATAGGGATCGGTCGGGTTTTGTGAGATTGAAACTCGGTCGATTAGCATTCATTTTCAAGATCCATCAAGGATCAGTCGAGTTGGCAACTCGACCAATGAAGTTGTTGTGATGAATTTTACAAAATGAATCTTAAGTGATCAAACATTGGAATTAAGTGACCCTGGTTTTTTTTCTCATCTTAGTTACATGTCATATCATCAATACAAATGATTACAAAAATATTCTAAGGTGGTTTTGAGTGTTTTCCACAAAAGTTGCATTGCTTTTGACTTGAACTAAGCCAAGATAGGGATCAAGCAATTTGATCCTTTTCATGTACCCAATGCCTGAAATAAATCTTAAACAAACATATTAGATACATATGAATGGAATGGTTAATTCATTATCAAAATATGGACAAGTTTCAACACTCAGGTCAACATTTTCCCCCTTTTTGACAATGACAAACAATTCCTCAACATATTGAAAAGGATATGAAATTTAAACTTTTACCTTTGAGAAAGGATGTGAAAGTTAATCCTTTATATTGTGAATTGCAAGGGGATACATAATTTGAACTATGTTAATTGCTCCCCCTCAGTTCATGCTTACCTATACCCACATGGTTAGCCATTCCATACAATAACCAAAGCACATATACATACTATATGACCCTCTAGCAAGTCACACGATATGATATATTTGATAAGAAAAGGATCATACAAGTGATAAAACAATATGGCTGAGGTCATTTATCCCCCTTTCTCATATCAAAAAGATAGGGAGGTAGAAATAGATAAAACATGTGTCTTCTCCACAAAACATAAGATAAAACAATAATAACAACATAACACACATCAAATAGAGATGGGGTGAAGAGAAACAAGCAATCCAATTCCATAATCAAAATATGGGTAACATACCACAAACTCATGAGATACTATCAACTAGAGAGTAAGTGTACATATGATTAAGATTACAACACTAAAACATCTCCTCACTAAAAGAACCATAATTTGATGAGAAAACTGAGGAAAGATAAAATGGTACATCTCAGATACATGTGCCCAAATGTGATAATACATAAGAGTCTAAAAATATATATCTAATAAGCACCTAAAAGACTAAGAACTAAGACATCAAGCTATATCTAAGCTATCTATGTCCACATCATCATCATCTGCATCATCCTTGTTAGTTGTAGGCTCGTAGTCCTCATCATCGTCCAAAGGTGCAATAGAGATAGCAACAACTTCATCACCAGAGGCACCAACTAAGCCATTAGAACCAACATTGGACCCATCATCCTCAATGGCTTCCTCATCATCAGAAGCTTCCTCATCATCCTAGTCAGGCATCTCCTCATCGATAGAAGGACCAAAACCACAACTAGGCCACATGGCATTCTGCTCATCACAAGACATGCCAAGATCATGTCACTCCTTGGCCTGAGGGAAAGAGGGAGCAAAAGTGTCAATGTTGGCAAGTAGGGTAGCAAGAGGGCCAACTTGTAGAGGAAGCACTCTAGGGGTAGGTACAGGTCCACCAATAGAAGAAGATGTGGTAGCAGAAGCAATAGGTGGAGGGGACGGGTAGAAGTGACTATATGCGTAGGAAGCATAGTCACCACATGGATATGGCTGGTAGGAGGGGTAAGGGTAGCTACAAGATAGGTTCATGGTGGACATGATTTGCCATAAGTCATGATGCATGTTCTCGTGAACCTATAGGTTGTACGCCTACTGATGCATCATGTAACCCATGAGGTCTTCATTGGATACATTGAACAAGGCATAGATAGGTCTAGATGGTGGTAGAGGTGGAGGTTCCTGGGTAGAGGTAGAGGCTCTAGGTGTGGTAGAAGAGGTAGGCAGTAAGGTCTTCTTAATGATGGTTTCACTGATGCAAATTCCTTTCTAGTTAGGTTTGTATTTGATGTCATGGAAAATAAATTTTTGGGTAGTAAAAGTGAAAAAACCACATATCAAGGCAGGGTAAGGTGGGTGGGTACCACATGTATTCCAGCCTGAGTCAAAATAGGTCATGTGAGTTTGACTCCAACATTCTTCAGAAGATAGTGCATAATCACAATAGTGTTTTCTGTAGTTTTCATTTGATTCTTCTTTAGATGAGCATTACAGTTAACAACTAATGTGATCAATTTGTTCTTAAGATTGAGAGAAGAGGATGGTATGGTTGACTTCTTCTCATAGGGTACTTGAGGCTTCTTCAAGAACTTGTGAACATCAAGAAGTGTAAGATTGAAGTGCTTGTAGAAAGCCTTATGGTCCAAAAGGTCTTTGGTGACCTCTGTTCCATAGAAAAAGATGTTCAAGGAATCTTTAGAGATTTTGAATTTTACCCTGGAAATCATGGAGGAGAGAATGACCTAGCTATCAGGTGGAGGCACTAATGTGTCATAGTTCCATGTGAGATTCACATAGAATTCATGGACCACCTTGGTTCTTGTGATGGAATTATGAAAGCATCAGCGTTCTATGCACAAGGCTCCTAGGTGATGGGAATAGAAAAGGTCAAAAATCTCTTTGATAACATCCTTTGTTTTGAGAAGAGGCTCAAACAAGGATCTAAAAGGAAAGGGTTCCTAGGAAGGAGCTCCTTGTAGAAATTAAGATCTTCAAAAGAGAAAAAGGAAGTATCATCAAAAGAGATCAAGCAAGGATTGGATGAGGCCGAGGGTACACCATCTGGGGTAGCTCTCTTTCTTCTATTGGAAGCCATGTGAACGGATTGGAGAAGCAAACAACAACCAAAAGAGAGAGAGAATTGCAAAAACATGTCATTTAACCACCTAGAAGGGTGTGGGAAGAGGCAAGGGAGGCTAGGTTTGGCAAGGGAGAGGATGGTCGCACCTAGGGTTGAGGTTAAGAGGGACTATAGCTTAGAATCAGTCGACTTTTCACTAGTTGAGAGGGAGAAATGTCGACCAAAACCTATTTTAGGTTTGGTCCAACCCGGCAATTGGTCGAGTTTGTCTCGAGGAAACTCGATCGATCAAGAGAGAAACCCTTGACCTCAGCCTGGGATCGGTCGAGTTAGCAACTCGGCCGATAGGTAGCCTCTCTAAAATATTGAAATCTTAGATTCTAGCCTATAGGGTGCTTATCAAATTTATTTCTTTAGACTATATGCATTTTAGACATATTAAAGCACATTTCACTCATCATAGGGTACTATTTTGCGATAAAATAAGAATTTGCAAAAAATAGCCAAAACTAGCAAAATAAGGTAAGAAAAAAGGCAATTATAGCACATATCAAGCAAGAGATGATAAATTCTAAGCAAGAAACATATAGACAAGACAACAACTAGCTAGAAGACATGTCAATATCATCTAGAGAAGTTATACGTAGTTTTAATCTAATGAAAGTAAATTTCTCTCTATCTAAAGGTGTAGTGAAAATGTCTGCAAACTAATTCTCCATATCCATATGTGTGATATAAATATCCTTCTTGGCAATGTAGTCATGAAGAAAGTGATGACAGAAGTAACATCCCAAATTTGTAAATAAAAAAAGTTAGGGACTTTAGTGCAAATTTTAAATTTATAATTTCAAGATCCCAAACAATGATGCAAGTTACTTAAATATTGAATACATTAGTAAAATATGAAATATGTCCCTAATTTCCTTCTTTATTGACCAAATGAATGTAAAGGATAATTCATTTTATTTCATGTACATTGTGATAAGGGCATATGTGAGTTTGATGAACAAATGATCAATAAAACGAAAATCTAATTGGACAAGGAGATTCTAGACTCTCTAATTAACATGTAGTTCAATTTTGAAGTTATTTGGAGTTCATTTGATCCCTTTAATGAATTTAGGAAGTTTCAATATAGTTTAAACCCTAAATTAGATATTAATTGAATAAATATATTCGATTTCATAAGATCCACCTCTTATTTAAATGTCATGCTGAATATTTTAAATTCTTACTGAAAGTCTACTGTCACGCAGCTTAAGTTGATGTAAAGTCTTTTTCAGTCGTTGGATTCTGATCCTAGGGCCATGGATTCATCTCCTACCTTAAGTAGGAGACCAAGAACAGGCAGCCTGCTTGGGTATTCCTTCTCTGACCCCGTTTGGCCCCCTCAGTATCATGTTTTAGTTGATTTCTTCACCGATGAGATCGGGATCATCACATGAACTCAACGATCCCAGGTTTTCTTGGACTTCGTGCCCTATCCACAAAATGTCCAACTGGGCATGGACTCCCGTCTCTTCCCCAAAGCCATAGAGGTTTCCGCCAGCCCTTGAACCTATATATAAAGGATACAAAAGAATCGCCAAACCCTAATCTCTTTCCCTCCTCACTCAATTTGATCTCCTAAACCCTAAGCTAGCATTGCCTAGCCGACTTTGATTTTAGAGACTCCCCTCTTCTTCACTGCCCTCTTTGGAGCCAACGGTGAAATTGACCGCCAAGTAAGCATCCCCAATTCCCTAGTTTCCTTTTCCAATCATCAATTTCCCATGTGGTTTCCCAGAGTGTCATGCCCTATAGCCAAGTTCACAGACCACGTCAATATTCACCACCTTGGCCACCTAGAGGCCCTTCACCCATGTAAGTGGTTTCTTTTACTTTGTCCTGCTTCACTAATCATTTTTCTGGTCTTAATGTATGTCGACCGGTGTGGGTTTGAAGGCCTAGTTCTCAAGCATTTATCCCCTATTTCTACTGTGTTTTCGTGAAGCTTAAGGGACATAAAAGTCCTCTTGTCATCTTGGTTTTACCTTTAGATCCGTTAGTTCACCGAGAACATTCTAACCTCTGTGTGAATGCCCAATTCTTTTGGTTTCACCTCTTTTTTCTACCTTCAACTTTTATCCACCTAGCAGCCATGGCAGCACGGTGGAGTTTGAGCTCCAGTCCACGCCGAAGCCTGAGCCTTGTCTCTATGAGTTCGTCCTTGTGTGGTGATGCTCTCTGTGATTTTGATTTCAATTTGTTTGATCACACTTTTCATCTTCAGAATTGAGTTTCATATGCACAGAATGATGCTCGACACCATGGTACAAGGAGGAGTATGCTAGACATGTAGTTTACCATTTCAGCCTTGAAAATTCAATCACTTGATTAACATTGCAAGGGTGTTTTGGGATTTTGCCTTTTTATTATTTGACTGTTGGTCCACCCCGATGAGACCCCATTGCTTGCGCAGCCGAACCTAATTGGGACAGCTAGATATGGGCCCCAGGCCTACATGGATTTTCTATTATTTCTAATTGGTTGATGATTTGATAATTCGTATTAAATCATAGGATGATAAGAAAAATACCTAGAAAATACTCGTTGGAAAGATTTTTCGATAAGGAAATCGATTTTTAGGGTTTCAAACCCTAATTTGAGAGTGGCTGACCATGTTTTCCTAGAAGACTCAAATTAGAGTTTTGGATATACTTAAGGTGATAATTAATATAAACCATGTTAATTTCAGAAACATAGGATTCGATCAAGATCAGAGATACTAAGTTAGGATCTACCTTACACCAAGTAAGTGAGTCATGCCATTATGCATATATATCTTGGATTAATTGCATGTTAAGTATGATTTAAGATTATGCTTTAAATTTGAAGTTAATGAATGAAATTAGGATAATGATGATGCCTCAAATTTTATTATTTTCTTGTTGATTGATATAATCATAAAGTCATATGCTTATCACTGATGCTCATTCGTCTAATGCTATGCTCATGTAATGATTAATAAATTGAATAAAGACTTATGTAAATCATGTAATGTTAATGTCAAGATTAAGAGGGAGAAATCCCATGACGATTAAGATAATACATTTAAGTTGTGAATTGTTCCTCTTTAAGTTATTTTGTCTTTATGGCATTGATGAGCACTTTGGTTCAACTAAGATGAGCCTTAACTGGCCTGATGAGCACTTTGGTGCAATTATTGGATGAGGACAATTTACATTGATGGCAAGATAAGAACATTGATGTTAATGTTAATTTAAGTGAATTAAGTAACTTATTATATGTTTCTCACAATGATGGGACTTTATGGTCATTATGGGATTCCTAGAAATGATGGGCTTTTTGAGCATGATGTGCCCCATGGAGCAGTGATGGAGAGTACACATATAGTAATGTTTCTTAATTCATTGATGTAATGAAAGATAAAGTGTAATGAGAATTCTTAAGGTTACTCCATGTCATGTTTAATTCATTTCAAGTATATGCTTATTTTCAGTTCTTATAACATGCATAGTGTCACTTACTTATGTTGTTGCTTTCTTTCGCATGGTCGTGGGATGAGATGTCCCTAGATTAAGGAGCAAGAGGGAATTGAAGCGAGCCTTTAAGTGTAGTTGATCAAGGATACTTTAGCTTGGTGGGGTGCCATCTACCACTCCATAGATTATCTAGTTTAGTTTCACTTCATGCTTTAGATTTGCTTAGATTTCATGTATTAGGTTTGAATTTAAGATGAAACATTTATGTTTTCCCTTTTATAGAACAATGTATGAATCTATTTTTAAGTTAATGCATGGTGTTTCATTTATCTTTTTGCAATGAATATCATGTTTTATAATGTTCCTCCAAGCCGAGTGACCCATGTTATGGACATCATAGGGTTTGCTTCTGCTGACTTATATATGTGCTTGAAGGGGCGTTACAATATGGTATCAGAGCAATGAGTAGATGGCCACTAAGCTGAAGATTCACGTGTCCTAACCCTAGGTATACCTTGTTTTTCTAGATGGCTCCTAAGAAGTCTGACAAGGGAAAGGATAGGGAAGATGGTTCTAGCTCTTCTAGTGAGGGAAGTGGATCAAGAAGGAACCCTAAAGCAACTTTGGCGGACTTAGTAAAACTGCTCACCAATGCCGTAGGACAAGGACAACGTCAACCCAGACACCACGAGCTAAACTTGGTGGACTTCTTAAAGATCATACCCGACTCCTTTACTGGAGAAGGAGAGGATGATGTCATCACTAAGGGAGAAGAATGGATTATGAGCATGGAGCATTGTTTTCGTGACCTGGACTACCCTCTACAGTCTTGGGTTCGCTTTGCCACCCACATGCTGAAGGGAGAAGCCCATACATGATGGGAGAACTTCCTCAACTCAAGAGAGGTCGATGCACCTGCACTCACATGGGAAGGATTTGTAGAAGCCTTTCAGGAGCACTATGTGTCTGAAGCCATGATATAGAAGAAGGAGCTAGAGTTTTCCAATCTAGCTCAGGTGGGTGACATGACGGTGACCCAATATGCCATGAAGTTCAGGATCCTACAAAAGTACAATTATGATTTTGATGAGTGATGTAGGACAAAGAAGTTCATTCGAGGACTCAAGCCCGACCTAATCTTCACCCTGTTAGGAAGAGGTCACAGAATCCTTCAGGTTGTGTTAGATGCCACCTTAGAGCTAGAAGACCACCCCGGAAGGTCCTACAAGAAGGAAGCTACCCAGAAGAACAACCAACATCAACATCCACCTCCCAATAACAAGAGCAAGCCTCCTAAGGTAGAAGCCCCTATTGCTCAAAATAAAACACAGTGCTTGTCTTGTAAGAGGGTCCATGGAGGTTCGTGTAGGTTCGGTACTAGATTATGCTATTATTGTGGAGTGCCTAGACACATAAAGCCAGATTTCCCTAAGATACAGAGGAAGGAAGCCAAGAACCAGAACCAGAACCCAACTCATAAGAGATAGTCAAGAGTCTTTGCTATGGATATGGAGGAGGAAAATGACCATGGGATGGTTTAGATCATCACTTTTAGATTTTGACTTTATCCTTAGACCATATATGTGTATAGTCTTGAGCTTTTATATGAGATGTTATGATGTATTAAGAATATGGAAAACCCTAAGGTGGGTAGTGGTCTAAGAAAATTTTGAGGATGAAATTTATTTAAGGTGGGTAGAATTGTAACATCCCAAATTTGTAAATAAAACAAGTTAGGGTCTTTAGTGCAAATTTTCAGTTTATAATTTCAAAATCCCAAACAATGATGCAAGTTACTTAAATATTGAATACATTAGTGAAATACAAAATATGTCCCTAATTTCCTTCTTTATTGGCCAAATGAATGTAAAGGATAATTCATTTTATTTCATGTACATTATGATAAGGGCATATGTGATTTTTATGAACAAATGATCAATAAAACGAAAATCTAATTAGACAGGGAGATTCTAGACTCTCTAATTAACATGTGGTTCAATTTTGAAGTCATTTGGACTTCATTTGACCCCTCTAATGAATTTGGGAAGTTTCAATATAGTTTAAACCCTAAATAAGATATTAATTGAATAAATAGATTTGATTTCATAAGATTCACCTCTTATTTAAATGTCATGCTGAATATTTTAAATTCTCACCCAAAGTCTATTTTCATGCATCTTAATTTGATATAGAGTCTTTCTCAGCCATTGGATTCCAATCCTAGGGACATGCATTCATCTCCTACCTTGAGTAGGAGACCAAGAACAGGCAGCCTGCTCAGGTATTCCTCCTCCAACCCCGTTTGGCCCCCTTAGTGTCCCATTTCAGTTGATTTCTTCACCAATGAGATCGAGATCACCATGTGAACTCAATGATCCCAAGTTTTCCTGGACTTCGTGCCCTATCCACTAAATAACCAATTGGGCATGGACTCCTATCACTGCCCCAAATCCACAGAGGCTTCCGTCGGCCCTTAAACCTATACATAAAGGATCCAAAAGAATCATCAATCCATAATCTATTTCCCTCTTCACTCAATTTGATCTCCTGAACCCTAAGCTAGCATCGCCTAGCCGACTTTGATTTTAGAGACTCCCCTCTTCTTCACTACCCTCTTTGGAGCCAACAGTGAAATTTACTACCAAGTAAGCATCCCCAATTCCCTCGTTTCCTTTTTCGATCATCAGTTTCCCATGTGGTTTCCCAAAGCACTGTGCCCTATATCCGAGTTCACAGACCACACCGGCGTTCACCACCTTGTCCACCTGGTGGCCCTTCACTCACGGAAGTGGTTTCTTTTACTTCACCTTGCTTCACTAATTGTTTTTCTGGTCTTAACGGATGTCGACCGATGTGGGTTCGAAGGCCTGGTTCTTGAGTGTTTGTCCCCTATTTCCACTGTGTTTTCATGAAGTTTAAGGGACAAAGAAATCCTCTTGTCATCTTGGTTTTACCTTTAGCTCTATTAGTTCACTGAGAACATTCTGGCCTTTGTTTGAATGCCCAATTCTTCTAGTTTCACCTCTTTTTGCTACCTTCAACTTCTGTCTTCCTAGCAGCCATGGCGGCACGGTGGAGTTTGAGCTCCAATCCATGCTGGAGCATGAGCCTTGGCTCTATGAGTTCGTCTTGTGTGGCGATGCTCTCTGTGGGTTTGATTTCAATTTGTTTGATCACACTTTTCATCTTTAGATCTAAGTTTTGTATGCAAAGAATGATGCTCGATGCCATGGCACAAGGAGGAGGATGCCATGCGTGTAGTTTACTGTTTCAGCCTTGGAAATTCAATCACTTGATTTACGTTGTAAGGGTGTTTTGGGATTTTTTTGCCTTTTTCTTTTTTGGCTACTGGTCCACCCCAGTAAGGCCCCATTGCTTGCATAGTCAGCCCTGATTGGGCCAACTAGATATGGCCCCCAGGCCTATGTGGATTTTCTATGATTTCTAATTGGTCGATTATTCGATAATTCGTATTAAATCATAAGACGATCACAAAAATACCCAGAAATACTTGTTGGAAAGATTTTTTGATAAAGAAATTGATTTTCAGGGTTTCAAAGCCTTATTCAAGAGTGTTTGACCATGTTTTCCTAGAAGACTCAAATTAGGGTTTATGATATACTTAAGGTGATAATTAATATAAACCATGTTAATTTCATGAACATAGGATTCGATCAAGATCGGGGATACTAAATTAGGATCTACCTTGCTCCAGGTAAGTTGGTCATGCCATTATGCATATATATCTAGGATGAATTGCATGTTAAGTATGATTTAAGATTATGATTTAAATTCCAAGTTAATGAATGAGATTAAGATAATGATGATGCCTCAAATTTTAGTATTTTCTTGTTGATTAATATAATCATAAAGTCTTATCTTTATCACTGATGTTCATTAGTCTAATGATATGCTCATGTAATGATTAATAAATTGAAGAAAGACTTATGTAAATCATGTAATGTGAATGTAAATATTAATAGGTATTAATCCCATGATGATTAAGATAATACACTTAAGTTGTGAATTGTTCTCTTTATGTTATTTTGTCTTTATGGCATTGATGAGCACTTTGGTGCAACTAAGATGAGCCTTAACTGGCTTGATGAGCACTTTGGCGAAATTATTGGATGAGGACAATTTACATTGATGGCAAGATAAGAACATTGATGTTAATGTTAAGTTAAGAGAATTAAGTAACTTATTATATGTTTCTCGTAATGATGGACATTTATGGTCGTTATGGGCTTCCTAGCAATGATGGGCTTTTCGAGCATGATGTGCCCCACGGGGCAGTGATGGAGAGAACAGATATAGTAATGTTTCTTAATTCATTGATGTAATGAAAGATAAAGTGTAATGAGAATTCTTAAGGTTAATCCATGTCATGTTTAATTCAGTTCAAGTGTATGTTTATTTTTAGTTCTTATAACATGCATAGTGTCGCTTACTTATGTTGTTGCTTTCTTTTGCATGGTTGTGGGATGAGATGTCCCTAGATCAAGAAGCAAGAGGGAATTGAAGTGCGCCTTCAAGTGTATCTGATCAAGGAGACTTTAGCTTGGTGGGGTACCATCTACCACTCCATAGATTATCTAGTTTAGTTTTAGTTCATTCTTTAGATTTGCTTAGATTTCCTATATTAGGTTTGAATTTAAGATGAGACATTTATGTTTTCCCTTTTACAGAACAATGTATGAATCTATTTTTAAGTTAATCATGGTGATTCATTTATCTTATTGCAATGAATATCATGTTTTGTAATGTTCCTCCAAGCCGAGTGACCCATGTTATAGACAACATAGGGTTTGCTTCTGCTGACTTATATATGTGCTTGGAGGGGCGATACAACAGACATCTATATGTTTATCTCTATTATGCAATATAGGATTATATGACATGTTAATTGCACTAGTATTATCACAAAAGATAGGAGAAGCATCAAAATCAATGTTAAAGTCTTGGCGCATTTGCTTCATCCATAGGACTTGGGGACAACAACTTCCAACTGCAATGTATTCAGCCTCAGTGGTTGAAAGAGACATAGTGATTTGCTTCTTGGAGAACCAAGAGACTAGGCAAGGTCCTACGAAGAAGCAAGTGTCACTTATGCACTTTCTATCAATCAAGCATCATGTATAATCCGCATCACTATAAGCAGTAAGAGTAAAGTCCCTAGACTTAGGAAAGCATACTCCAAAATTTGGAGTTTTGGCTAGATACCTCAAAATCCTCTTAACTGATATAAGATGTGATTTCCTAGGACTTGATTGAAAGTGAGTACACAAGCCACCACTTAACATTATGTTAGGTCTAGAGCCAGTAAAGTAAAGTAAACTTATAATCATACCTCTATAGAGCTTCTCGTCTACTTTTTCACCTTGTTCATATCTATCAAGCTTGGCGGTGTTTTACATAGGGGTGTTCATTGGCTTTGTGTTCTCCATCTCAAAGCGCTTAAGTAATTCACTTGTGTACTTGCCTTAGTTGATGAAGTTCCCATTCTTTGTTTGCTTGATTTGAAAACTAAGGAAGAATGTAAGCTCCCCCATCATGCTCATCTCAAACTTGCTCTATATAAGATCACTAAACTCCTTACAAAGATCGAGATTTGTTTCACCAAAAATAATATCATCAACATAAATTTGAATGATGAGAATTTTTTTAGAAGTGTACTTTAGAAACAAGGTAGAATCTACTTTTCCCATGATATATCCATGATCTAACAAAAAGTTCTTCAGTTTCTCATACCAAGCTCGAGGTGCTTGTTTGAGAGCATAGAGAGATTTTTGTAACCAATAAACATGGTTAGGAAATTTATTATGCTCAAATCCTGGGGCTTGTGCAACATACACTTCCTCCTCAATTGAACAATTCAAAAATGCACTTTTAACATCCAATTGATAAAGAAGAAAATTCTTGTGATAGGAAAAAGCAAGCAACATTCTAATTGACTCAAGTCTAGCTACATGTGCATATGTTTCATCAAATCTATACCTTCTTGTTGATTGTAGCCTTGAGAAACTAACCTTTCTGTGTTTCTTATCACTTTTTCGCTTTCATTCAACTAGTTGCGGTAGACCCATTTGGTGCCAATGATCTTTTTATCACTTGGTATTGGCACAAGAGTCCACACTTTGTTTCTTTCAGACTACTCCAACTCTTCTTGCATGGCTTGAATCCATTCCACATCCTTTAGAGCTTACTTGACATCTTTTGGCTCCATTTGAGAGATGAAGACACTTTCTGCTTGTTCTTTGTTGAGTGTAGCTTATGTATTCACCCTTTCAAAAGGATTTCCTAAGATAAACTCCTTTAGATGATTCTTTGCAAAGTAGGGAGTTGGATCCTTCTTTTCTTCATTCTTATCTTCTTCATCAACTAACCCATCATTTCCTTTATCACATATGTTGAGATATTTTAAGAGAGGAGTCACCTCACCTACAACATCATCATGTGGAACAATATCTATGGAAATAAAGGGGTTAGTCTCAACAAATTTAACATTTATAAATTCGTCTACTTTACATAGTTCAATGTTATATACTATATATGCCTTGTTGCTAGTGATATAGCTAAGAAAAAAAGCCTTGTAAGATTTTAGATCAAACTTGACAAGGGAATCCTTGGCATTCAAAACAAAACAAGGACAACCAAAAACATGAAAGAAGTCGATGGAAGGTTTTCTACCATGTCATAGCTCATAGGGGATTTTCTTAAGTGAAGGATGAGTAAAAACCCATTTTTGCACAAAACATGAAGTAATAACGACTTTGGCCCAAAACTTATTTGGAGTGTTTTACTCTAGAATCATGGTCCTAGACATCTCATGTAGTGACCTATTCTTCCTCTCTACAACCCCATTTTGTTCAGGAGTTTGAGGTGAAGAAAAGTTATGTGCATACACAGATTCCTCACAAAACCATTCAAACAAATCATTTTCAAACTCTCCCCCATGGTCACCACAGATAGAAATAATCCAGCAAGAAGCTTCATTTCAATACCTTTACAAAAAGTCAAGAAAACATTGAGAGTATCACTTTTTGAAATGAGAAAGAAGGCCCAAGTAAAGAGAGAGAAATCATCAATAATCATGAAACAATACTTGCTACCACAAAGCAATTGCATACACATTGGTCCAAATAGATCAACGTGAAGAAGATCAAGATCTCTCTTGGTGCTAAGAACACCTTTGGATTTGAAGGAGTACTTGGTTTGCTTTCCTTAGGTACAAGGTTGGCATTCCTCATCCTTTTCAAAATCCAATTTGGGAAGTCCCTTCACCAAGTCCTTTTTTCTCAACTTCTTCATTTGAAGCATATTTACATGACCAAGCCTACGATGCCATAAAGAGATATCATTCAAATTGGAAACAAGACATCTACCAACAACATGATTTATAGACTCAAGCACAATAATTTAAAGATTACCATTTATAATTCCCTTATATATGACATTGTAGGATAGGGAATCTAGAAGTAAGCATTCTACAGAAGTAAAAAGCACCAGATAACCATTATCACATAGTTGACTAACACTAATTAAATTGTAATGTAGACCATCCACAAGAAGCACATTCTTGATACAAAGTGAATTGCCCACATCACCCTCACCTATTACCTTACCCTTGTTGTTATCCCCAAAAGTCACCAATCCACCTTTCTTCTTTGTGAATTGGTTGAAGATGCCAATTTCACCAGTCATGTGTTTGGAACAGACATTATCAACAATCTATTGGCCTTTAACCTACAAGAAAGGAAGATAATTGGTACCCAATTCAAACTTTGAGATCTAGGGTTATCTTGGGGACCCACTTCATCTAGGGGTTGATCCCCTTCTCCCTGTAAGGACAATAAGTAGAATAATGATCATCACTATTATAATGAGAACAAACCATAGGGTTCTTCGAGATGGATGACTCTCCATGGAAGATTGGAAGTTTGTTTCTTTTCTTCTTACCCTTACCTTTGCTTATTGAAGCATCCTCATATTCAAGACCACTCTTACCACTATGTTCGGTGGAGTGATCCAAGACTTAATTAAGGGACTTCTTCCCTTAGAGGAAGGTTTGCAAAGTAGCTCTCAACTTATGGTTGTCATTGGTAAGAGTAATAATAGTATAAGTTAAACTAGAAATATCATCATTAGCATGCAGTAAGTCGGCCTCAAGACAGAGGGATTTAGTTAAATAAGAATCTTTCTCAAGAGTAATAGAAGCAACATCCTTTCTAGGAAAAATAGGTCTAGAAGATATCATTCACTTGAGCAAGAAGCATATCATTTTTAGTTTTAAGCAATTGAATTTCTCTAACATAAACATCTCTTTCATCTCTACGAGCATCCATAACAAGCTTATTTCATCATTTTCCATTTTAAGAAACTCAAGCTCATCAAGGCCTTTTTTGTTCTCTTCCTTAAGACTAGTGATTTTGTTAGGGTAGATGCCATTCTCAACTTCAACCCCATTGTATTGGATCTTTACAAGAAATTGGCCTTGCAAAGAATAAATGCTCTCAAGATGAACTTTCTCATTTTGATCAAGGATGTCAATTTTAGCATAAAGATCATCAATAATTTGACCCAACCTCTTCTTCTTAGAATTACATTTGGAATAAGAAGACTGAGTAACATTAAGGATTTCTATAAGAGTTCCCTTAGACAACTCATGCAATCTTAACTCACTTACCTCACCTATGTCTTCACTTTTGGAGGCCATGAGTTCAAGATGGCATTCACCTTCATCATATCTTGAATTGCTTGAAGATGAGTCCTCCCAAGCCACATGAGTTGTATCCTTGTTTTTTTCTCCATCTTATCCCTCCTGTTATACTTTCCTTCTTTCTTGTAATCATCCTTCTTCTTGTGGTTACTCTTATGGTGGCTATTCTTGGCCTTTGGGCATTCATTCTTATAATGCCCCTTTTGTCCACACTCATAACACCTTGGAGTTGAGGATGAATAAGACTTTCCTTTGAAGTGTTTGCCCTTGGAGTAGTTAGCTTCATGATCATTGGGGCCATCATCTTCACTTGAGGAGTTAGGAGAGGACCGACAAGCAAGTTGTTGTTGAAGGATCATTGCCTTCACTTAAGCTTTGAAGGCATTATCTTTGACTCCTTCTCTTCTTGCTTTTCATCTTCATCTTGCTTGTCTAGCCTCGGCTCATGGGATTGAAGGTTAATAATGAGATCCTTTGTGGCTATGTCTCCAAGACTTCTCACTTCTGCAATTGAATTCACCTTTGGTTCCCATCTCTTGGGAAGAGACCTAAGTATCATGGAGTTGATTTCTCATCTATCCACGGGTTGTCCCGAAGATGCAAGTCCATTGACAATGGTGTTGAGCCTTAAGCACATGTTTGTCACTCTACTTGCCCATCTTGAAGTTCTCAAGTAGCCCATTAAGCATGTAAATCTTGGACTCCTTGACTTGGTGCATGCCTTCATATGTGATGCACAACTTGTTCCAAATCTCATGGGTTGCGTCCCAAGATGAGATCTGGTTGAACTTGGAAGGATTGAGGGAATCATATGCTAACCGCTTTAGCATTGAGCTGCACCTTGTTGATGGTGGCTTCATCCCCAGTTGGCTCTTTCTAGGGAAGAATCACCACCTTCCACATGTTGTAGTTGGTTCCTTGGAGGAAGATATGCATCCTTCTTTTTCAATAAAGGAAATTTGTTCCATCAAAGACTGGTGGCCTCATGGACAAGCTTCCCTCTAGGTTGAGTGACCCAAGTAAGTCACCCATCTTCTCATCTCGTGGGAGATGTTTCAGAGAAGACGGTGGTTGTGATACTACTTGTTGGATCTAAGGGATCTAGACAAGGGTGAATAGTGCTTCAAACCTTACGCAAAACTTGTTATACCTTCAAGTTACTTCAAATAATCTTAATTACAAATAGTGATTTTGATGGCAATTGAAACATACAAAGAAATGATGAGAGAGATTGAAGCAACCAAATGAACAAGCTATTTTAGAGTGGTTCCACACTCCAAACTAGGAGAGAGTCAGTCCACTACCTAGAGAGGTCAAGCTCTAGGATTTCTACGATGTCTACTCCTTATATTCACTTATAAGAGTTACAACATATGACCTTTCTTTTCTGGGAAAAGGATACCCAACTTCCCTTTTAGGCCAAGGGAGCCAATAACCTTACAATCAAGGGCTTACCTATCCAAGAGATAGCCTTCTACCTCAAAAATGTCTTATCCACTCTAGCGATCAGATGGATGCCTTCACCAAGGCCCCCCCTTCATACAATGAGACTTCTACCTTGATGCTTTACCCACCATCTCCTTGGATCTTCTGCCTTGATCTTCTCCTTCACTCGGAGTAGCCTTGGGCACCTTCTTATCCAGTTGAAGAATCTTGATCCTTCTCCTTCTCTTGGAGTCTTCAAGAAAGGGGATTGGACAAAGAGAGATATTGAGAGCCTTACAAGTGTATAAATGATGTGGCTCTCCCACATGAATCTTATATCACTCATAATGAAAGAAATGGGTTGTAATCAAGAGAGAGAAAGGGGCTCAAGTGGACTAAAATCACTCAACTATAGCAAGGACCTTGAATATCATGAAAGAGAAACCTTGGAATGAACTATAAGAGGTCCTATTTATAGTTGGGGTGTTTACTAGAGTGTGGGATCATTTAGACACGTTTACTAACTGTTTGAAGGGGTGCAATGGATATAATTTTGAGTTGTTCACCCTTCTAACGGTTACAATCACTTTTTCTGCATTCTTCGTACAGTGCATTCAGTCGAGTTTTGATAAAGATAAATCGACATATCACAATATTTGACAAAGACAATTTAAACCATTGGTTGAGTTTGTCCTGGTGGAAACTTGGCTGATCACTTAAATTGAATTTGGTCTTTAGAGGGATCGGTCATGTTCTTTGAGATTTAAACTCGACCGATCAACATTCATTTTCAAGATTCATCAAGGATTGGTCGAGTTGAAGTTGTAGTGATGAATTTTACAAAATGAATATTAAGTGATCAAATGTTGGAATCAAGTGACCCTGATTTTTTCCTCATCTTAGTTACAAGTCATATCATCAATATAAATGATTACAAAAATACTCTAAGGTGGTTTGGAGTGTTTACCACAAAAGTGCATATGCATTTCTTTTGACTTGAACTAAGCCAAGATAGGGCTTGAGCAATTTGATCCTTTTCATGTACCTAATGCCTGAAATCAATCTTAAACAAACATATTAGATACATATGAATGGAATGGTTAAGTCATTATCAAAATATGAATAATGCTCAACACTTAGGCAAACACTTACATGCTAAAGATGATAGCTTATGATTTTTTTGTACCTTTCTTGTGTCAATTAATGCTCAAGCTTAATCCTTTATGCCCCAAAACTTTGATGTTATCCTAATATTGGTATCTTGAACATTTTATGCATAAATATTCTAATATTATCCATATTTTCACCCTAATATAATATAATGTTGCTTAAATGACCTAATATGAACCTATATGCAAAATATTTCTTCTTCTATGTTAAAACTTGTTCAAATACGCTTCTAACCTTCATATATGATCTAGATCACTAAACAACACCCTCAAATAAATTCTCTTTGCTCATGGTACTTCTTGAATGTTAGTAATGGCCTTGTCACACTTAAGATGTCTTCTTATGCATTTAAGTGAACTAGTGATGTTAAATCTGGAACCTTGTTCAAATGTTAATCTAAAGTTACTCAATATTTTTATCCTTGAATTCGGTAACTTTTCTCATGCCTTGTACCCGTAAATGTCTTACGGACCACTCTTGTGCCTTAATTTGTCTAAATTCCCTAATCTTGGCTCGAAATGTGATCTAGTGAGTAAGTTGATAACTAGATCCCTAATCTTACATGCATCTTGCTCTTACGATCATCCATGTTATGTAATGATCTCAAATCACTAGAATGGAGATATTTATGATACCTATCTAAAGTAGACTCCATATACACTCTGACGGTGACTATATTGCATGGAAATGACTCTAAAAGACTACTTTGTCTATGTTGATGCCTAAGCTTCTTATCTTATTGAGTCTCCCGATTTCTCTGTTTTAGATCTTGAAACCCCAATTTTATATCTCATATTCGGTTGTTACGTGTCACCATATTTTTCAAGGCACTCGCCTAGGCGGCCGCCTAAGCGGCAAGGCATCCCAGGGCTATGCTTAGGCGATGTCTCTTTATTTATAATGCCATATTGAACTAGTTTTGTGGGTTTGGTTTCATATTCATGTATATTAATCTTTAATGTGGTTGTACCAATATTCAAAATCAATATTTTTTCCTATTCTATGTACTAAATATCAATTTTTATTGGATCTAATACTCTTTTTTGTTTGACCTGGATCTAATACTCTTAATCCACATCTTTTGATTTTCCTTATTTTGCACCTTCAATTCGAATTATATTAAGTAATTAGTATCTATTCTATGAAGGATAGTATACATTGCTTAATACTTGTAGATATGTATGACAATAAATATATATTTACTTGTTGATAACTCTCTTACATTCTTTACAATAAATCTTTCTTGTTCTTGACAATATTATTAATGGTAATATATGTAAATGTAAATGGTTATTTTGTTATACAGTAGAATATATATGGGGAGATGAACTATAAATATGTATATAACTAGATATATAACTATAAAATGTGTGAATATGAGTAGGGAATGTTCATAAAAACCCTGGCATGTATGGATATATACGTAAAACATATACATAATTTATTTTAAAGGTAACCTAAGCAATGCTTAGTCGCGCCTAGTCGCAAAGAGTTCAACTAGAACACCATTTCTCCTTGATGCCTTGACAAGTATGTTTGTGACCCTTAGATCTAAATGAATATATGTTGAATGTTGGTAATGACCTTCCATGATCTAGTTAATACATTAAGATCAATATTGGAAATCATGACACCTAAACTTAGGTGACACATTTAACCATGTTAATACCATTAAGATTAGGGTTGAGCATCGGACTGGGCCGGCCCGACCCAGCCCGCTACCCAGCCCGTCAAACCCGACCCAGACCCGACCCTAATATTCTAAATGGGCGGACCGGGCTGGCATTTTAGGCCCATTTTCTTATCCGGGTCGGGCTCGGGCCACCATAAACCCAGACCCGAAACCCAGTACCCGACCCGCATAAATAATCTATATCATATAATATAAATACACAAATATGTATATCATTTTAAAACTTCTTTTTTCCATAATAGGATCTGTCGTCTAATGATTGATATAATCAGCCAACTTCCCTAGTTGGTTATAATAACAAGTCTAGCAGATCATCGATACGAATCAACAACTAGCAACAACATTGTGGATTATTAATTTGTCTGCTCATTCATATTATGTTCAACCTTCACGCAAAGCACCACCATTCCTAACACAATGACATTCTAAAATTTAATAAATATGTCTACAACAAATATTTTTCTACTTATATACAAATTCAACATTGATTGTAAATCAAACACGTCATTTTGATGAAACCTATTGTTAGACGGGTTGGCCCGAGCCCGGCCCGAAACCCAGATTTTTTATACGGGTCGGGTACAGGCTCGTCTTTCTTAAAAAATTTCGGGCCAAAACCCAGCTCGTGGCCCGCATAATAATATGGATATAGATCTGGGCTTGCCAAAACCCGGGGTGACCTGGCCCGATGCTCATCCCTAATTAAGATGACCTAATTTTATTGATGTTGATCTAATTGTACTTATTTGTAATCTCAGGATTAATTGGTTGAAGCAATTGCCAAGATCTAGTCAAGAAAATATTTATGGTTTCCTAAATCAATGGTTAATCTTATCCTTTACTAAAATTACTCTTTGTCCTCCCATTGTCCAGATTAGTGATATTGAACTTGCTTTTATGTATATATGCTTAAAATGCTTGGATTCATATACTTGTTTGAGATTCTTTTCCCTATGAATAGTACGTTCATTTTTCTTAAAATATGTTGAGAAAACCTTGAATATAGTTGAACTTGTCCATTATGCAAATCTTGTGCACATGTAAACTCAACTTTACCAAATCCAGACTATATGATTTATATGTTTTAGGTATGATGAAATAATGAGGATCTATACTTTATACCTCATGTTTGATGGGGGTCCCTATTTGATTAAGTACATGTTTTCCTATTGTTAGTTCAACCTCAAAAATAATGAAGCAGACTATTCCCCTATTTATTATGTAACACGATCATGCCATGAAATGACTAGGCTTTTGGACTCTCAGAATCATGATGAAGGGCTTTAATATAAGAAGGCTTTTCCCTACTAGTTTATATGCCCCCTTTGTAATCTCAATTTTGAATAGTATGACAAACATGGATCTCAATCTTGCTTTATTATTCTCAAACTCTTGGAATGCCCAATTCGAATTATCAATTTCCAAAATACACCCTTACCTTGATATTAAAAGGAAGGAAATGCAATTAGACCTTGATCTTGAAAAATCTTGAAATATGATATCCATGTTATGATCTTGCTCCTTGATCTCATGGCCTTGTGGCATATGGTTTGATCATTGATACTCTCCCTATTTTTTGATAAGCTTGATGATTCATGACTAATGAGGACTAATGAGCTAGATTAGGAAGAAGTTGACTCATGACTACCCTAACCTAGGTCACATCCCTATTATCATTGTCTCTAATTCTTCATCTCATTGATTATTTAGAGTTTTGGAAAGGTAATCCCTTCAAACTGGTTTTGATTTCTTGACCTAAGTCTCTAATATGTCATATCCATGATGACATTGATAAAATATCTTGAAATCTCAATTTAATGATGATCCTAAATGTGATGATGTTGACTATATCTTATGATTAAGTTCCCAAAAATACCTAGGTCCAGATTGTTCATCAACCTTGATACCATGATAATAAAATTGATGTTTGGTATCTCAAAATCGTACTTGAATAATGATCAAAATGTTGCTCAATTGTTTCTTGATTAATGTATGTGGATGAATGATCATGCCTAATGTATAAATAGGAATCTCCCTAGATTTTAAAAGTTTGGACCTATTACTTGTATGTCCAAATTTTGCCACTTGATATTAAATAATGAAATCTTGACTCATGACAGACGATCTTGATATTGATTTGACTCCTACAATCTCCCTATTTGGATATTAAGATCACCCTCTATATACGATTATGACTTTTGTGTTGTTGAATCTTGAAATTTTGAAATGATAATCAATTTGATTTTCTTGATTTATGAGTTAGGGGTGAATTGTCATGTGTAAGGTGGGACCTTCCATTTATTTTGAGCAAGAATATTGAGATATGATGTTTGTCTCGGATTGTTGAAATATGAAATCTTAATCATGGATGTATAACCCCACTTAGGCCAATGTAGAATCTAGAACCCTAAATGTTGGGAACTAAAACCATGTCTTACTCCTATTTTAAGGTGATCTATGGATTTGACCTAAAATGTCATCTCTTTAAATTTGTGATCTATGTGATAATCTCTTCAAATTGTGACTCATGTTTCTCATTTGACTATCTATGTGACTATGTACTTACTATGATGCTGAATTTCTTGATGTTGAAACAATGTTAATGTTGAATGAATGCCAAATTGATTGCTATATGGAATATGAATCACAATCATGATTTACAAGTTGATTTAATTTTGGGAACAAAATTTGCTTTAAGGTGGGGAGGATGTAATCACTTGGGTTTTATATCTCATTAAATTAGTGTACATATAGAATCATTAGATGCTATATTATACTCAATAAACTCCCTCACCCTCAATTAGATGACCTCGAGTCACTCTATACTCAATTTTTTTATCCCTCAAAGCTTGTTGCTCTTTACTAATGACCAAGAAAAAATTTTATGTATAAAAGCATAGACAGGCCATGTATAAGGAAAAAATAAATGGCAACAATAAATTTACTCAAAACTATCAAAACATATTTTTACATTGTTACAATCTGTATCCACATCCCCAAGCTTCCCTTCAAAAAAATTGGTGTTCCTTTCCCTCCATATTTCATGGAAAAGAACATAATGAAAGTCTTATCCTTTGTATCCATCCTAATAGGCAGATCATGAAAACTTGTAGGCATGCTCCCATTAGTGTTACACTCCTTTGCTTTACTCCATAACTCCTCCCCAAACTTGCAAGAAAAGAAGATATGATCTAAGGTTTGCTCATTCTTTGGACATAGGATACACCTTGAAGCAGACCAGAACCCCCACTTTTTCAGACAATCAACTATTAGAAGACCACCTTTAAAGCATCTCCAGACAGTACGGATGTGTTTCATAGGAGCTTTAGACCTCCAGAACCAATGAGCCCATAAACACATAGGGAGTATCTCCCTTAAAACCTCCCAAAACTCTTTCAATTTCTTAACTTTCTCTCCCTTCAACAAAATCTCATCCATATCAGTCGAAAAAACAACCTTCTCTTTGACTAACTCCATCACATAACTGATGTGCCTCAACCTGGTGACAATCCAACCACCATCACCAGAGATGTAGTAGTTGACTTTGTAAATTACCCAACTCCACAACTGCTCATACATTTCACAGAAAGAAAATCATGCAAGAATAGACCATCCCCTAACCAGTGATCTCTCCATAGTAAAGTCCTATCACCATCCTCAATCGAGTATCTGACTCTAGGTAGCATCTTATCCCTTAACAGAATAAGTTTCTTCCAAATCCAAGTAGGATTGGATTGGAATTTAATACTCCAAACAAAGTCTCCTTTCAGATATCTTTCATGGACCAATGAACCCACAAAGTATCTTTTTTCCCCAATATCATTCCATGGATTCCTTGCCATACTGGATTTCACAATATCACTAGTATGACGAATGCCCAGACCCCCTTCTTTTTTAGGGGGTACATATGCTCTTCCACACAATAGTATGTATCTTTATCTACAAACTAGGACCACCCCACAAGAAATCTATACACAACTTGTCAATATCCATAGTCACACTCGCAAGGAGATGAAATGCAACAACCCAATATAGATGGAACAAAAACAAAGTAGAAATAGTTAACTCCAACCTTCTAGAAAATGATAAGATCTTGGATTTCCATCCCTTAAATCTAGCCTTCAATTTATCCATAATAGGAGAACATAGACTCCTTGTGATCCTTTCTTTAAAATAAGGGAGACCCAAGTATTTTTTAGGCAATTTATCAATCTGAACCCTCAAGATATCAACCAGATAGTCTCATTTGCAACTTCATTATAGAACATAAAACTTTTCTCTTTACTGACCACCATCCCTGAGATGTCACCAAAGTCAGACACCACCCTAGAAATAGTCTCAATCAACTTAACATCCACATCAACAAAGATGACCGCATCATCGGTGAAGAGAACATGAGAAATAGTGAAAAAATGGGAAGTTTTGAAAGCTTTAAATTGTTTCCTCTCCTCAACAACTTGTACTATAGAAGAAATCCCTTTCATTGCAACCACAAAAACATAAGGAGCCAAAGGGTCTCCTTGTCTAATACCCCTAGAAGGATATAAGATTTTCAAAGGGAATCCATTTATTAAGATTTTACAGTTAACAGAACTAAAGATTTCTTTCGCCCAACCAATGAAGCAATACTGGAACTTCATGTTGATTAGAATGAATTCCAAATAGGACCAATCAATGAAATCATAACCTTTCTAAATATCCATCTTCAAGACAAATTTGGGTGATTTACTTTTCATCATATTGTTGATAAGATCATTAATCAACATGGTAGCATCTGTGATACTTCTCTTTTAAAAAAAATCATAATGGGATTTGTCGATAACCATAGGAAGGAAAGAGCTAACCTTGTTTTCCAAAAAAAAATTGAAATGATTTTATAGAAAACAATACATAACAAAGTCGGCCTCCAATCCTTAACCTCAGTAGAAGACTCCATCCTCAGGATAAGTGTGATAAAAGATTTGTTTGCTTCCTTTAACATCCTCCTACTAGAAAATAAATTTTTAACAGTCTTAATAACATCATTTCTGATGATACTCCAGCAGACTTTATAGAACAAGTAGTTGAATACATCTAGCCATGAATATTTATCACCATTTTCTCTCTTAACAATATCATCAATCTATTTCTCAGAAACAACCTCACACAGACTATTGATCTATTCCTCCGATAGATGTGGAAGCTTCATAAGGACATCTTTAGGATTCTTACAATAAGGATTCTTTGAAAACAACTCCTCACAAAAATCACTAATATCACCAATGATAACCTCCTCCTTGCATCAAACTTCATTATTATTAATATTCAAACTATGAATCGTAATCCTCATCCTCCTTGTCTTTAAAACTGCAAAAAAAACTAGAATTCTTGTCACGCAACTTAAGCCATTGAACCCTTGCTTTCTGTCTTAGTAGAGACTCTTCAGCTTCATAAGCCTTGATTGCTTCCTTTCTCTTGGCATTAACTCTATCAGATAGCTCAGTGTCTTCTAGATTTTTATCATCTTATATAACATTGAAAACACAGCTTCCAAACACTTCCTATTCTCACGTATATTACCAACAACACTTTTTTTCCAATCACACAAAGTTGTTTTGACATTATCCAATTTTCTACATAGAGTAAACATCAGATTGCCCACCACTTCAATCTCCCAAGCCTTCCTCAACACATCCATAAAAACCAGACGATCCACCCTGGAATTAATAAACCTAAAAGGTGTCTTCTTCTTGAACTTGGAATCATCAACATGTGTAACCAAGATCTTGTTCTCACTGTGAATAGACCATAGATTAATCCCCCACGTTTTTGGAAATTCATTCAGAAAATCACCATTAACAAAATCTCTATCAATTATTGACATAACTAACTTTGATCCTTGTTTTCTAGTGTCCCACATTAACTCAGAACCATTAAAGTCCAATTCGACCAGATTTGTGGCATTGATAAAGTCATTAAAATCATGCATCAAATTATAAGATTCCTCGGCAAGACCAAACCTATCCGCAACAAACTGAATGGCATTAAAGTCTACCATTATAACAATATACTAACCATCAACCTTCGAAAAAGCATTACTAAGACCTGATCACAGGAGTGACTTGTTCTTCTTGGGATTATGTCCATACACAGCCACCAGAACAAAAGATTTATTGTTATAGTTGACTCCACACATAATAAACTGATCAAATTCATTGATAACTTGTATCTCCACATCATCTTTCTTCCACATAACCACTACTCTTTCTAGATGATGATGATGATTGTGGTTAGATACCAAGCTACATCTTGGAAACATACTAGTCATCACTTTATTTTATTTTCCTTCTCAGAAATGATAGCCTTGTTATTCACAATCATCTTAGTGATCGTCCTCTAAAATCCAATTTTATTTAGCCCCAGGACATTCCATGACACAATGTTTAGGTAACTAACCATTAGGAACGATAGGTGTTGGAGACATGCTAGCTTCGTCTCACCAATTCTGCAATCATCACCTGCAACATTGTTAAGGAACTCCAACACTCTAAAACTATTTGATGACACACGAATACCAACAACCTTCTAATGAGGTACTTCTGAGGCATTCCTTGGAGGGTATTTGTGTCTCCTTCTGCCTTCACTCTAAGAGTCTTTTGACGAAGGAGTAGTAGCAACTACAAAACTTTACATAATGAAGTAACTAGATTTGCCTCCACTTCACTTGCACCCATCATAATAGAGCTATCACTGCTTACCATGACTTTAGTCATTTTATTATTAACCTACCTACCCTCAGATTTAGTCATTATCTCAATCACTTATCCCTCATTTGGCAGACCGTCAAAGAACAACTCATCACCACTAGGTTTCTCCACTCAAACCTGCTCCATCTTCACTTTCCTACCATCATTCTTCACACAGTCTCCCTGATCATGCCCAAAAGTCCCACATACTTTATAGTAGATAGGGAACCACTCATACTCAATCTTAACAGTATTCTTGATCCCGTCGTCACTAACAAGTTGTATTTCTAACGGAAAGGATGATGTTGTAGGAACACGAACTCAATCCTTGCAAATTCCAAGCACCATAGACTTTCATTAGTGAATTTGGTCTTAATGGTGATCCCAACGCACTGCCAATCATGGTATATACTTCAACATCCTAGAGTTCCATCAGAAGATCGTATACATGTACCCATATCAGAACATTTGTTAACTTCACTTCCCTACTACCATTTCTTCAGTATCATTGGTTTCCAAGTTAAAATCTATGGACCTTGTTCTATTGCCACTTTCATCTCATATGGATCTGAATCTTAGCACAAAGAAATCATTTCCATGTGACAAGATCTCCATGTTACCCTTGATTTTCCATATTAGTGTCAATTGTTTATGCATAGTTGGACAATGTTGCTTCAAGCCAATGACGTACCCTGCAATGGTATTTTTCCACTTCGATGGGTTCCTCTGAGTGATATCCTTCGAGTATCTGATAGCCCCATAAATCATCTCAACTGGTCATTGCTTGAGAACTGAATCATTGGCACCCTACTAAAAAAATAGTTACCCAAGATCTTGTCTCCTTCGCTACTTGGATTCCATTCCTTCCCCGACTACCACCTTGAGTAGCTCATGTGTTCTATAGTGGATCTTGAGAGGGATCAACCTTCCAACCCTATGCCTTAGTAGTTGGCAGCTTGCCAGTGTCACCACCCTCTCGCCACCCTTGTCTACAGAGCAGACTATTAGGCTTTAGGGGATAATATGGGGCTTTCTCTATAATTGCTTATATTTTGTCAAACTCTAATTGATTATATATTTCTTAATTAACTATAGTTGAGTGCATTGTTACATGTTTGAAGGTGTATTTCTAGAATTGAGTGTCCCTAAAATTTTATAATGGATACACAATTTTAATAGAAGTAGAGGAAGTGAACCAACAATGAAAATTTCATGCAAATTGGATTTATGGTTTAGGATACACTAATTTAACAAGGCTATCACAGAAAAACAAATTTGAGCTAACTTAAACATGTAAGCAATCAATGGGATCCTCTCTCGACCAATGAGAGTGCTTAGTTTTGGATATAAAAACCCACTCTCCCAGCCCTTGGATCAACTTGTATTCCACAATGGACCCAAACACAATGACCATGATGTTGTCTTCTACCTTGTGTCAAGGCAAGTACAACAACCTTTGCATCACTTTTGCAATGGCCGATCCAAGTCATTCTCACCCTTGACACTAATTGATAATCCCATTAAATTTATTTTTCATCCCTCTTCATTTTTCCTCTCTCTTCCATTCATTTTTTGCTCCCCCTTCCACTTCATCTTCTTACTCAAGTTCCCATGGGGGAACAACTACTACAACCCATTGGGTGTTTGTGTTATGCAAAATGTCAAGCTTATCTAAGACCGCCCTTGGATATGTAGACCTCCAAAAAGATGGATGGTTAGTTAGCATGGCCCACAAAGTCCTAAATCCTTGTCTTGATCCTGCTTCGGCGCATCACAATGCTACTATAGGAGCACATGGCCTGCAGGAGGCCTCCGTTGTAGTAGGGCGACAAGCATGTCCCACACATGGGCTCGAGTCGTCGGCCTAGATCCAACAAAGCTTTGTTTGTGCCCCTTACTCATGGTTTAGGCCATAGACAAACTCCTCTATATCCCATGCAACCTATGCACTTCACAACCACATGATCACCAAATAAGGGCCAACATTGGCGTAGATCATCGCCATATGTGGTATCTTTGTTCCCATTTTTCTTAGGTTCAAGAATGGACTTTGAAAGGTAATATGTCATCATACCATAGGACATTTTGATCATATAATATATGAATTTGTATCTAGAGATTAGAATATATTCGATGAGACTAGTTTTATGACTTAACTCTACTTGTAGTTCCACATACATGCTAAAGATGATAGATTTTGATCTCTTTCTACATGTCTTATTCCATTTAATGCTCAAGTTTGATCCTTTTATGCCTCAAAACTTGGATTCTAGCCTAATGTTAGTATCCTGAGCATATTTATGCATAAATATTCTAATTGTATACATAGGTGCACCCTAATACGGTCTAGTGTTGCTTACATGACCTAATATGGACGTATATGCAAAATATTTCCTCTTCTATATTAAAACTTGCTCAACTATGCTTCTAGCCTTCATACATGATGTTGATCAATAAATCACACCCTCTAATAAATTTATATATTTTCTCATGGTACTTGTTGAATGTTAGTAAAGGCCTTGTGACACTTAAGATGTCTTATTATGCATTTAATTGAACTAAAGATGTTAAATATTAAACCTTGTTCCAATGTTAATATAAAGTTACTCAAGATGTTTATGTTGCCTTGAATTCAGTAACTTCTCATGCCTTGTGCTCATAAATTCCTTATGGACCACTCTTGTGCCTTGATGTGACTAAACACCCTAATCTTGTCTTGAAATGTGATCTGGTGTGCAAGTTGATAACTAAATCTCTAATCCTACATGAATCTTGCACATATGATCCATGTTATATAATGATCTCAAATTACTAGAATCGTGATATTTATGATACCTAGCTCAAGTAGACTCCATATATACTCTAATGATGACTATCTTGCATGGAAATGACTCTAAAAGACTAGTTTGACTATGTTTATGCCTAGGTTTCTTATCTTCTTGAATCTCATGATCTCTCTATTCTGAGCTTGGAACCCTAATGATAGATCTATGAGTTGGTTATGATGTGTCACCCTAATATCTAAATGAGTCTATGTTGTATGATATAACATGATAATGACCTTTCGGGAACTAGTTCAAACATTGGGATCAATATCTAAAATTATGATGCTAAACTTACATTACACATCCAACAACCATTATACAATTAAGATGACCTAATCTTTATGATGTTGATTCAATTGTACTTATATATAATATTATGGTCAATTAATTGACCTGATTGCCAAGATCTAATCAAGTTGCTATCTATGATTTTCTAAGGCAATGGTTAATCCTGTGCTCTAATCATGGTATGCTTTATCATCTTATTGGCCAAACTAGTGGTATTGAACTTTCTGGTATTTATAAGTATGCATAAACTATTTGGATTTATATATGTGTTCCCTGTTATTAGTATGTTCCTTTTTCTTAAAATTTGTTGAACAATCCTTGAACACACTCGAACTTCTCCATTATACAAACCTTGTGCACTTGTCTAAATTCTCAGGTTAAGGGAACAAGGCATGTTGAAATAGGGTTAGCTCATAGACTTTAGTCTTGAGGTCCCTCATGTAGAAATAGAGTGACATTTAGACTTTGAGCCACATACGCCCTTCATAGACCCTTCCTTTGGGAAGTTGATCAATGACCATAGAATGTAGACTAGCATAATGGAAATGCCCTTAAAGCAGGTTTTTTGTCAATAAGAAAGTCTTAAATTTTGCTTCTTTATTTATTGTTATACTAAGTTTTTTTAAGCGTATATATTTTCTTAAACATGCAAGTTTATGTCTTTTACAATGTACTTAGCATACTTGTGTTGATGTGTACCCATTTTATGATTTTAGGTAACATGTACACTTAGATTGTTGCTATGATTATTGCTTTCATCTACTATTATAATCTACTGTTCTTACTATGATTATATCTATTGACATGTGAACATTATTCTTATGGGTTCATGTATGGGTTAAGATCTTGTGTCAGGTACTGGTTTAGAAATATTTTGTTATGCCACATTTTCATACCTTGGTTTCTCCATCTTATCAACTGTGGTTTTATTCATGCATATGATATGTGATCCATTCTAGGTATGGATGTCCATGTCTACTATCCTTTGGCTATGCATCCAATAAAGAGTGTGAATTTAGAATTATAAATACTCTTGTGACAATATCTTCTTTTCTTCTTCTCATCAAACATAGGTCTCTTTGTTGGTTTTCTTGTTTATACCCCTCTACATTTGTTTTCCCCACCCATTGAGGTCAATCAACAATGCTATGAAATTATATCTAGGGTTCTCATACTCTGATGCACATAGGCAATTAAGTGATTCAATAGTGGGCATGTTTCACAGAGAGTGGCTTGGAATGATAGGGTATCTCTTGGATGATTCCAAGGTAGGGGATTGATGTGATAATGCATCTTATTATTAATAATGGTGATCATATGGAAATGCACAAGGTACTCTATATCCACATATTTCACTCCATATTCCTTTGCCAATGTAACGTCCCAGGATTTGAGGCCTCATGTAAAATGATCTTAAAAGGAATGATTGGACTACCCACATCACCAAGGTGCACCTCCTTTTCAGAGAGTCCTTCACTAAGAACTCTGATGTTAATCTTGCTTAGTTTGGAGTATTACTAGGATGGCTAACCAATTGGGAACTTGATCATGGCTCGTGCGTGAGTGAGGACAAAGCATGTAGTTAAGGCCAGTGGTGGCTTGTGAGGCCAATCGTGATTCCTAAAACTCTACTAGAGCCTTGGGCAGTGGGTCCAACCATTACAAATGGTATTAGAGCCATAACCCCTCTAGTAAGTGGGACCCACATGGGCATGTGGCAGGCTAGTCTTGAGCGGTGCAGTCCAAGCATGTTGAAAAGGACTGTCCATGGTGATGTAGCCACCCTTGTGTCATTAACTGTGATAGGGAGTTGGGTGTCCATGGGTCATTCTAGGATCACACAAAAATGGGGAAATATTATGAGGGAATTTAGTTGAGCCTTGACAATGGCGTCAAGGGTCAAAGTGGGGGAGATTGTAATGTCCCAGGATTTGAGGCCTCATATGAAAAATCATAAAAGGAATGATTGGACTGCCATAGTACCACGGTGTAACTCCTTCTTAGGGAGCTTGTCACTAAGTACTTCAAAGTTAAGTGTGCTCAGATTAGAGTAGTAATAGGATAGGTGACTAGTCAAAAAGTTGATCTCGACTTATGCATGAGGACAAAGCATGCAGTTAAGGTGAGTGGTGGTTTGTGTGGCCAGTCATCCTTCCTAAAACTCTACCAGAGCCTTGGGTCGTGGACTTGAGTGTTAAAAATGGTATCAGAGCCAAAACCCGTATAGTAGTTTGGACCTACATGATCATGTGGCATGCCAGTCTTGTTCCATGCGGTCCAGACATGTTAGAAAGGGTTGTCAATGGTAATGTAGCCACCCTTGTGCTGGTAGCCATGATTGGGAGTTGGGTGTCCATGGGCCATTCTAGGTTGAACGGAACTGGTAAATTATTATGAGGCCTATAGATGAGCATTGACTAGGACGTCAAGAATCTAAGTGGGGGAGATTGTAACATCCTAGGATCTGAGACCTCAGATAAAATGATCTTAAAAGGAATGATTGGAGTACCCATATCACCAAGGTGCACCTCTTTTTCAAGGAGCCCATCACTAAGAACTCCATAGTTAAGTGTGCTCAGGCTGGAGTAGTATTAGAATGGGTGACCAATGGGGAAGTTGATCCTGGCTTGTTTGTGAGTGAGGAAAAAACACACAATTAAGTCTAGTGGTGGTATGTGAGGCTAGTCATCATTCTTAATACTCTACTAGAGCCTTGGGAAATGGATACAAGTGTTACAATTAGCCTTTTCATATCATATCCTAGGGCTACAGATATTGAGGTTACGATTCCTCCCATGATGAAGGGTTTATTACTCTTAGATGTAGTTGACATCATGTGATCAATTATGAGCACCCCTAGGTTAACATGTTTAACTCCTATCATTCAAACAAGGAAAAAAAGATCTATATATGAGCAGCTCCCCTGGTTGTCATATTGGGAAAACATAGTGTTTGCAAGAACCTTTTGTGCATACCTCACAAAGGGGTTATGGATACCACTAGTTTTTTACTTCCTCGATGTGAAGGCATCTTTCCTGATTAACCTCTCTCAGATTGCCAAATAGTTGATGGTGCAATCTTTCTTAGTGCATCATTCATTAAATATACGTCTTATTGGGCCAAGAGGAAAAAATGTTGTTCATTTGAGAGGCTTTGAGTACACACTACTACATAATGGAGATATACCGTCGGTTATTTTAGTCATAAAACATTGGTTATAAATAGACAACTAAGTGGGTGATGCTAAAACTCAATCCATTATCCATTGGTTCAGAAAATGGACGATAATTCTTTTCTCGTCGGGTCTGAGGTATAGTTAAACTGAAGACATAACATGTAGTAGACGACATATTTGTGGTCTCCTTTGACCTTTCCTCGTCAGTTGTAAGAAAAACAATTGATGTTATTAAAATTTCCTCGTTGGTTGGGTAATGAAAAATAACTGACACCAAATGACTTGATGTCAGTTTTATCAATGATTCAATAATGAAAATTTTAGGTCAACCTCATCGGTTATTTACAAATAACTGGCATAGAACGTATATGTAGTCAATTATTTACAAATAACTAATGGGAAATGTCTATGTTTTTTTATATAGCATGTCTACAAACCTATTGTCCGGCTGCTAGCCTATCTACTGCATGCAGTTCTTCAGCACCAAAAATTTTGAAGAATTGTGGGCTTTTGTAAGCATCGCAGCTTAACAACATGTCGAAAAAACTATAAGAAAAATATATATATAGAAAATAGGCACAAACATGCCACACATTCTATCATTTATTCACTTCAAATGTACATAAATCCATGAACACACAACTCAGTTGTTTTATTTCTCAATCACACTTCAATTTCATACATATATGCACAAATACACATCATTATCTTTCTAATGCCTTCACATTCAATTCACACACACAAATACATATCAACATTAGTTGCCATATCATATTTTAAGTCACTGACATCAAAGTTGAACTACAAAAAATATCAACCAACCCTCCCATTTGTTGTTTAAGTCCACATTTTTTATGAAGTAGTCCACCCATTGTCAGCATAGGTCATTCAACTACTCTAATGTATAGGATTTAGTATTCTCAAGAAACTTCAAAGAGAATGAAACTTCTAGTTAGATTTGATTTTTTTTAATGAGACTACTTCATTAATATGATACAAGATGAAAAACTTACATTCTCTATACATTTGATCTGTTGCGCATGAGTGACAATCGTCTACATGTACAACATCACATAATATGTGCATGCCCAATCATTGTCATGTATAGGGCCCTATAGATATAAAACTACATTAATAAATGTAATTAAGCAGAGTTGGTCATATATTATTCAATTGGAATGAGAAGACTATATACATCAACACTCTTCCAAGTTATAGATTTCTTTTTCTTATCTACTTTCACTCTACCACTATAGAATGCTTTCACACCCCTATAAGTTAAATTAACATATATGTTGCATTAGTAAACTATCATATGATGCAAACATTAACAAATATGTTGGGCACCAAAAAACTATACTTACACATGAATTGCCAATTTCATTAGGTGTCCCTCGTTTGATGTCAGTTTTGCACCCGAAGGATCAAAGAAGTATGCAATCCAAGTCTCAAGAACAATCAGTAACAACTATCAATGCTTATTTTTTAGTGAATAGAAGTCAAATAAAATAAAACTAAAATTCCATAACAAATTGTATTCATAAGTTAGACATATAAAAAACAAGCCCAAAACTTATATAACGTTAAAGGGAGCTAAAATCACGTTCTTAGAAGCACCAAAAAACTACATCATAGTAGTCACATAATATTTGATGTCACTTGGATCTTTAAGTACATTGTTAATCAATGATGAAAATCTCACATTTGCTATTCTGAACTCAACAACTACGTACTACGAATGATTGAAAAAAAATGCAATACTCAGTTAATATATAGGAAACAATTAAACAATTTTTTACATATGAAGAGGTATTCAGACTCACTGAATCCAAAGTTCTATCATTGATGTGCTCATTCAATCATACTGAAATAGATCAGAAACATCTGTCAACACTATAATAGTGATGCATTCTATACCTACTATCTCCTCCCCGAGGCTGACCACCATGGTAACTGTTTAGTCTATATTGTCTAATCATCTTGTCAACGTCTTATAGTTAGGACCTAAGGAGTCAAACAAAACTTGTAGAATAAAATGTGTGAGAAGAGGCTTCTGAACCCTAGGGGGCTTCTTAGTTGTTGCGCATGCATGTATTCTCATATTAGCTTTTGATTATCTATAATAAATTTCAATATAAATTTGTCATACTTGAAGAAATATAACAAGTCGTTTGGGCCATTGAGTAAAGATGCCTTCTACCTCTCTGAATGTGGTGGCATGTGGGTTCTTGTATGGGAGAGATGTGTCTTTCATTGTCAGAAAGACACGTAGGACTCTCACATGAAGGTCATCAGTGGGAAGGGAAATATCATGAACCATATCAGCGATAGAAGCCTCAAATCTGCCATGATGTTGTGTGATGGAACATCTATGGCAAGATGACATTTTCTGACCACCTATAATTTTATGAAACACAAAATTTATATTGACAAATATAAATATTAACTTGATGGATCATTTTATCACAATATATATATAAATTGACTTGAACTGAATCTTATCCCAGGCGTGCCATGCGGGTCTGAAGGACTACTCTGAATACACTCTATAGGTGAGTGATGAATAGGTTTTGTGACTGCTAGAGAATCTTGCACCGCCTGAGAAGCCTTGAAATTCTCCAAGATTACATCTATCAATCTCTACATGTACGCATGGTCCACTTCTCCTTTCTTGGCATGTTTACACTTTTACTAGGATGTGCCACAAAAGATTTTATCCCATACCCAGCTCCAACATCTGTAACTCATCTAGGATGCTCTTCTATCCCTAGAGCAACCATCAATTCATCATGTGTGCCCTGAGGGGTGAACTTTCCCTCCTTTGTTTTGGCACCATCTCCAACTATGATCATCAAAACTGACTAATAAGTACAACTTAACAATCCAGTGAAAAAAGAACATGAACATATTGTGAGACCAAGAAATTTACCATTTTTGAAGCCACCTCCTGTGTTTCTTGGACAAGAATTTCTTCCTCATTGTTTTTCCTCACATCTATCCACTCAATATAGTTAGGCAACCTTCTAGAAGCACTAAAAGACTCAGCAGTGGAAAGAGTATAAGTAGAAGGCCCTTTCTCTTTCCCTTGCTCTTTCTCTCATTGTTGCTCTTTCATCTGGTGGCATTTAAAATAACCATTGAGAAGGTGTAGAGAAGAAATCATACTAGGGCAGGGGAAAAAGAGGAGAGGAGGAAGGAGGAAAGGGGTAAGGGAGATGGAGACATCATGGAGACAAAGGATCAAGGAAGAGAAGAAGAAGGAGAAGAGGAAACTTGTGGCTACAGCTAGCGGTGACAGAGGAGGAAGAACTAAGAAGACATTGATAGAGGGGATGTGGCTAGGATATGAAGCTTCATGGAGGATGATCCACCAACAGTGACAATGTTGGAGCAGCATCGGAAGATGAGGGAGAAGCGTTGACAGAGGAGAGTGCAACATTAGTGGGGGCGATAGAGCGGCAGTGGAGCAATGTCAACAATGGACGGCAGAGAAGAGAACCACTAGTAACAACAATGGAGGCAATAATGGTTAGAGAATTAGTAGTAGAAGAATTGCCAAAAAATTGTCAGAGAACAATTGCCTGAAATGCGAGTAAGGGAAGGAGGGAAAATGAATTCTCACGGGGTTAAGTAAGACCTACCTTGTAGGTTATTTTGATAACCGATGAGGTAGAGTGTTGTTCGTCGATCGTAGACAAACAACTACCGACAAAAACACAAGTTTGTCGTCGACTTTCTATAACAAACTAATGCCTAACCCTGCAAACAAGTGATACCCAATCCGTCTATTATGGTTAGGACAACCAACGAGAAAACTAAGTGAGGTGGGGAAAAATTTGCGGGACACATGGCATGTACATATTTCTCGTTGGTCACTGAAAATACAATTGACGAGAAACATTAATTAGGGGTGGGAAAATTTCTACTATCATATGGCCAACACATCTATTTATAGCGTCAAATATTAGTAAAAGAACTAACGATATAGGATTTTGGAGGCAAATGAAATGCCACAAAAAATGCACAAAATTCTATTTTTGGGGGTGATATATCACATCGGTTGCTTTGAGAAGCGACCGATGATAAAAAAAACACAACCAGTGTTTTTTCAGCTGGTTAAACCATGACGATTGTCTAAATAAATTGATGCTAAAGATAACACCATCAATTTCTCTTGAAGAAAAGATCAACACAATATGTCATATTTATAGTAGTGACACACATCTCCTTTTGTAGTCCAAATCTGATGGCATCCTCCCATCTAAAATTGATTTTCTCCAAAGTACCAAAAAATACTAGTGTTAGCTCAATCTATATCTCTTATGCGGTAGTGAGCACCTTGAATAGTCCACAATCTAATAAGTACATCTCAAACACATAGTTGATACCCAATGCTTGCATTGTAGTGATGTAGACATAGCAGGTGGAAACCACTCTTCTAGTCATACACTCTTGATGAAGTAGCTTTAATATGCTATTTCTTTTGCCCCCTCTCATATATGTCAACCCTCAGGTGCCTTTCCCAATTCTTTCAATTTGTCTGCCTCTAGTTGAGTCATGATGTCAACCAGTGCCTTCCAAAGTTCTTCATCCCTAATGTCATCTTCCTCTTCCTCCTTCTTGTAGGTGTGCAAACCTAAATTGGTGTCCATGTTCAATGGTGTCATCCTCACAGGCTACTACTCCTCTTTCTCACCTTCATCATCATCAACATGTAACCGCCTTTAGGTTTTGCGGCTACAATTTTGATTATGTCATGGATGATGACATAGAATATATTGTTGTCATAGGTTATAGCAAAGCACGCGAGGAAGATGGGGCATCTATAGATTTTCATCTCTACACGCATGTAGTGACCTCCAGTTCCACATAGTCAATTATGGTATCCATATTTGCATCTAATGGTTATTCGTCCTCTCCACTATAACTAGGATCCCAATTAAGGTGGTTAGAAAAAAAAGTTGAGGTGAGATTGGCTTCTCGATGTCATTTTGGCATGGGATTCGAAAATGGAGTTAGAAGGAGATGGGGGTAGGACTATGAAATGGTGGAGCAATGTTGGTGGGGTGTTCATGGAGAAGCGTTGATATTGATTGAGTGACTTGAACCACTCATTCATTTTCTTATTAATTTCTCTCTTTTTGATGGAAGATTGGAGATGGATTTAGGTTTTTGTTTTAGGTGGTGGGGAGCAATGCAGCTGTAGGTGGAGATTTTAGGGTGGAAATAAATTGGAAATGATGAATGAAGGTAGGGGAGAGGTCTCTAGGGTGGATTGAAACTTAATTGGAGGTTGAGAATAAAGATTTCAAGGTCGGGAGTCTTTAGGCATCATTGTTGGTCACCCTATGTCTGCCATGGCCATCTTGGTCGTGTGAAATGGCAGGGGTTCATGGTGATCCCTCCGCCCTCTCTTTTCCTTTACTTAAAGTGGTGGGGCCATGCCCACCATGATCGTGTTACCCACCATGATTGTGTTGCCTACCACGAATGTGGTGACTAAGTGGCAACATGGGTGTAGTGGGAAACACATCTGTGGTGGTGGCCATGTTGGTTTAAATGATGGGATCAAGAAGGGGGGGTTGAATAGAGATAAAAATAGTTAAACTAAATTCATTAGACCTTAAAATTACTTCAATAGATAACATTTAAAATATGGAATTTTCTACAACTAAACATACATAGCAAGGATGAGAGAGATTGAATAAGATGAAGAATACAAGATATGTATAGTGGTTCCAAAATCCAAACTAGGAGAGTGTATAGTCACTACCTAGAGATATCAACCTCCAGTATTTTAAACCATGTCTCACTCCTTATATTCCATTATAAGAGTTACAACATATGACCCTCCTTTTCCAAAACAAAGATACCCATCCTTCCCTTTAAGGACAAGGGATCCAATAACCTTACAAAGGACTTACCCATCCATAACCAAGAGTCCTCTACCTCACCAAGGACTTACCCACTTTTGTAACTAGCAAGACGCCTTCACCAAAGAGCTATCCTCTTGCAATGAGTATTCCACCTTGAAGGAGTTACACACTCTTGACTTGGATCTCTCACCTTTGACTTCACCTTCTCCAAGGAGAAGCTTTCACCATGGGACTCCTTCCCTTCTTCTTGTTCTTCACCTCTCTTAGCGAAGAGATAGAACCTTCATATTCATGGTAGAAAGAGAGATCAGGAGGTAGATGAAGTGAGAGCCTCACAAGATATACACATAGGACTGGCTCTCTTCCAAATTTCCTACTCACTCTAATGGATGTAGCGAGTAAGCTGAAGAATGGAAGGAGGATCATGGAGGCACTAAACTATAATATAGGGACCTTCATAGTGCTTGGATAACCATGGGATGAAGCCCAGGGGGTCATATTTATAATTGAGATTGCCTACTAGCCAGTAGAGACACTTACGGATGAATGCTAGTCGTTTGGGGTGTTGCAACAGATATATTTTCAAGTTTTGCAACTTCCAACAGTTAGAAACATTTTTTCTAAACATTTTGTATAGTGTGGTCAGTCGAGTTCACTTTTAGGAAACTTGACAAAAAGCACTATGTGACAAATCAAATTTGAGTTGTTGGTCAAGTTTATCCTGGATGAAACTCAGATGACAGGATAAATTTGCTTTGTATGTTGCAGGGTGTCGGTCGAGTTTGACCTGGGATAAACTCGGCCAATCTTGGCAATTCCTAAGATCAATCAAAGGCTCTAGTCGAGTTTGTCAAAGATGAAATTCGGCTGACAAAAGTCCATGTGATGAATTTTGGAAAGTGCCATAAAAGTGCTTAAATATTTGATTTAAGTGCTCTTGATTTTTTTCTAAGCTTAATTACGAGTCATAAAATCATTACAAATGATTTAGAACATGATTCTAGCAGAGATACATAAATTCCACAAAAGTGCACTTGCACTGATTTTGACTTGTCTTTCTCCAAGTTAGGATGCACAAGTTTAGGCTTTTGGAGTGTGTCTATACCTAATATGGAATCACTCGAGTAGAAGCATTGACACAAATAAGTGGAATGGTTAGTCATCATCAAAACAAGGGTTTAGTCAATTTGGACCTTGAGTCAACATGCCACGTCCATTCTTCAATTTCTCTCCAAATCTTCCTGTGAAAAACCACAATTCTACCATGGACATTTTGAAGTACCATGACAATGGTGGGTCTTTTTAAAGCAATTAAAGAAAGCATCACGGTAGGAGAAGTGGGTGGGACCCCCCGTTTGTAGAATGGAGTCACCCGTCAATGTTGCAGACAAAAGACATTCAAACTTCTAGATTTTGTCAAAGTTTGAATCAAGATGATTTTTAATCGATTCTCTTCCACATTGTAGCTATGATTCCTCATTTCCGAAATGTCAATTCACATGCACATCTCAAAATTAAACAAATCAAATACAAATATGTGTGTGAATGTTTATTGGAATGTGTGTATTAATAACCAAAAAGTATGAAAAATGAAGGTTGGGTGAAAGGATCCCAAACCTAGGTGGATTTCCTTCCACTACCATTAAGTTTAATGCCTTAATATGGGCTTTGTGTTCCTTGCTTAGATGAACCTATTAAAAATCTAGAAACATCATTGTCATTATAAATCTCTTTCTCTTGTGCATTCAAGCACACTTCCTCTCCAAATGGGACTTCCCCAACAAGCATTACAACATAAAAACTTTGGTTGGTTTCTTCAAGCCCAACCTCTATGATGTTCCTCAATTGTTTTCCATTGATAATGAACTCCTTTTCTCCATCTTTCTCTTGGATTATAATAGTTGTGAATGGATACACATCATTTACTTGATAGGGTTCTTCTCACCTTGACCTTAACTTTTCAGGGAAGAATTCATATTTGAGTTGTACAACCACACCCATTAATAATACTCACAAGACTCCTTTATAAATAGCTTATCATGCAAAAACTTTATCCTCTCCTTGTATCTTACAGACAACTCATTGGCTTCATGCCTCATTTTTTCAAGTTCATTGAGTTGGATATTTTTCTCATATTTTTTTTCTTTAATTCCACATCACGGCCTTCAATGCCCATAGTGTCTTGTGCTACAATTCTACTGAAAAATAATAGATTTCCTCATAAATAAGATTGAATCGAGTGGTGTCAATCAGGACTTTAAATGCAGTTCTATAAGCACATAAAGACTCACTGAGGCAGAGTGATCAATCCTTGTAGTTCAGCCTCACTGTCTTCTTAAGAATGAACTTTATCTAGAGATCAACAAGCTCAACTTTCCTACTCGTTCGAGGATAATAGGGAACTGCTATATGATGATTCACCACATGCCTTTTCAAGGACTCTAAAAAATCCAATGAATGAAGTGGCTTCCACCATCACTAATCATTATTCTTGGCACTCCAAACCAATTGAAAATGTCGGGCTTCACAAAATCACATACCACCTTGTGGTCATTGGTCCCTGTATCAATGGGTTCAACCCATTTAAATACATAATCAACAACCACCAAGATGTATAAAAATACCAAAAGAGGGATGAAATAGGCCCATAAAATCAATGACCCCACACATCAAATTGTTGGATATAGGATGGAATCTAGAGGGGGTGAATAGAGTTAAAAAAAACTTCAACAAAATTCATTATACCTTCAATATATTTCTAAGATGACATGGCAACTATGAGCTTTGGATGCAACTAAACATACATAGCATGGGAGAGATGGATTGAACAAGCCCAAGTAACACAAGCTATGTATAGTGGTTCCTACCTCCAAACTAGGAGAAGTACGTTCACTACCTAGAGAGGTCAGCCTCTAGGGTTTTTTAACCATGTTTCAACCCTTATATTCCATTGCAAGAGTTACAACATATGACCTTCCTTTTTGGGGCCAAGGATACCCAATCTTCCCTTTGAGGACAAGGGAGCCAATAACCTACCAAAGGACTTACCTATCCAAGACCAAGAGTCTTCACCCTCACCAAGGACTTAACCACTTTTGCAATGAGTCTTCCACCTTCACCAAGGACTTACCCACTCTTGCAACAAGTCTTCTTCCTTGAAGGAATTACCCACTCTTCTTGGATCTTCTGCCTTTGACTTCACCTTTGCCAAGAATAAGCTTTCACCAAGGGATTCCTTCCCTTATTCTTCTTCACCTCTCTTATCCAAGAGAGAGAACCTTCATATTCATAGTAGAAAGAGAGATTGGGAGGTGGAGGAAGTGAGAGCCTCACAAGATATACATGTAGGACTAGCTCTCTTACAAATCTCTTACTCACTCTAATGGATGTACCAAGTGATTAAGCTTTAGAGTGGAAGGAGGCTATTGGAGGCACTCAACTATAGTATAAGGACCTTCATAGTGCTTGTCTAACCATGAGATGAAGCCCAAGGGGTCCTATTTATAGTTGGGGATGCCTCCTAGCTATTAGAAGCACTTAGAAACGAATTCTAGTCATTTGGGGTGTAGCAACATATCTATTTTTAATGTTTGCAATACTACAACAACTAGAAACACTTTTTCTACACATTCTATATAGTGCAGTCGGTCGAGTTTACTTTTGGGAAATTTGACCTATATCATTATGCGAAAAATCAAATTTGAAGTTTCGGTCGAGTTTATACTGGATAAAACTCGGTCGATGGCTTAAATTTTGCTTGCTATGCAGGGTGTCAGTCACGTTTATCCTGGGGTAAACTCAGTCAAACTTGACACCTCTAAAAATCCATCAAGGGTGTCAGTCGAGTTTATTAGAGATGAAACTTGGCCGACAATAGTCCCTGTAATGAATTTTGGAAATTTCCATTTGAGAATATTCATTTTGAAGTGATCATGGTTTTTTCTTAGATTAATTACATGTGATACAATCATTACAAGTGATTTACAATATGATTCTAATGAAATTGAGGCCTCTTTCACAAAAGTGCACTTGTATTGATTTTGACTTATCTTCTCCAATTTAGGGTGCACAAGTTAGGGCATTTGGAGTGTGTTTATACCTAATGTAAAATCACTCAAGTAGAAGCATTAATCACACAAAGGTGGAATGGTTAGTCATCATCAAAATAAGGGTTTAGTCAATCAGACTTTGATAGTCAATTAGACTTTAAGTCAACATTGTCCCTCCTTTTGAAGATGATAAACTATTCCATAAATGTATTGAAAGCATTTAAGTAAAATCATACCTTTGAAGAAACCTAGGGGTTTCAATAGAATTGAGTTCATAAGCTCCCCTTCAATTGATGCTAATGGAGTTAACATTACTCCCCTTAATTGATGTTATTTCTCTTGCATGGTTATCTTTCATAACATTTATGGAAACTATGTCTTCTACTCATATATGTTCTACATATATGTCTTCTCCCCATTACATAAGACATGTCTTCTCCCCCTTTTTCATTTCAAAAAGGTGTTGAAAAACACAACTTGTTATATAAAGGAGGTGTCAAACGTTAGAATGGAGAGTAGAAGAGCAAAAACTAGGGGCTTGTCCAAGAAATGTATATAAAGAGATCAAGACATGTATTTGAACAACCCATGATGTAATTATAGCATATATGAAGGCAATGCAAGAAAGTAGCTCAAGATAGTAGATATGCAAAGACAAAGAATAAGCTTGAGTATGTATTAAGCAAGATACAAGCATATCATATAGTTGAATACCAAATGATGAACAAAGCTAGAACCACATGTATATGAACTACTAGTAGATGATATCACAAGTTAGAACTACTAGTATGTTCTAGATCATAGCAAAAGATGCATAAGTTAAAGAGAAAGTTATGAGTAGATGTAGAGAAATATCTAAACAAAGAAATATGCAATTTTAAAACCATGAAAGGATATTACTCACTAGCATGTATGCATCATTTACTAAAAGGTAATTGCCACTAAGAACCTTGAGGTTGTATCAGAACAAGATATACAACTAAATAGATGTAGCAAGTTAGAGCGGAATAGAAGCAATTTAAGACAACCGAGAGATCCAAAGAGATCATCAAAAAAACATGCATAACAACTTGGTGTGATATTGCACGCACGTGTGATCTTTAGAATTTGTAGGGTCCCCAAACTAGGTTTTCTCACAACACTAAAATATGCTCCCACAAGCACACATGGTCATGTTATAGCATAGATGAGAGTCAAGCAATGGGGGTCGAACCACAGGGATAGAGGGAGCACTAGAGATTAGTTGGTGTTGGCTACGTTCCTAAAGTGGAGATTAGGGTTGAAGGGTTTAAAAGTGGGTTTGGTTTGATTACACTAAGCAAGCAGGCAAGTAAAAGCAATATGAAAACTAGATTACCAAAATCTAGGTTGTCCTAAGCAAGTTAGGTCTAAGCAACTAGATTAAGCAATCAACTAAACAAGATCAAGATGATCTACACTACTTTAGAAAGGCAATTAGCAACTAAGAATTAGGCTAAACACTAGAGAAAGCAAGAATCTAGGTTAACCCTAACTAGAAAGACTAAGCAATTGACTAGAATGAACAAAGGCAATGAAGCTAAACTAGCATTAATAAGGAAAGATGACAAGTTAGGTTTTAAGCAATGGATTGGATAGGTGGGCCGTTTGGGAATGTGATTTGATATTAGTCGGGGGGTGTCAACATGGCATGCAAATTTCACAATTCAAGCTAGATTACCAAACCAAACAACAAAGCAAGTGCTATCAGAATGTACCTTATACTACTAGTTGGTGAACAAGGGTTAGGTGTAATTCTAGTAGGACTTGTCAAGTCTAGGTTTCTAGGGTAAGCGGTATTAAGGAAATTGAGAGCTAAGGGTAGGAATGGGAGTAGAGATGAGGATTTTCACCTCATGTTACTTGCCATCTAGTCTTTAGGAAGTTCTAGCAAATTGCACTAATCACACTTACACTAGCTATTTAGATCTCACACTCCCTTGTATAAGAAGGGAGATGTATGTAGGAACAAAGGGGGCTATCTAGGGATTCACTAATTGGACCTAGGAGCCATTCCTAAGATCGCTACATGCATTCCAATTCCTCCTAGAAGTTAAGTGTCATCAAGCATCACAAAGCAAGCAATTTATGTTTAAGAGAAAAAACCACATGAAAGTATAATGGGAAATGAGATATAAGCAAAGACAATCATCATAGAATGAAATTATGTTCATTAAAAATTATTTTACCCCAACATGGTATCAAAGTCATATTTTAACCCCAAACAGCCCACCACTAGGGGCTTATCTAGACATGCTCAAAGAAAAGGTAAAAGAAATGAGAGGAAGGGGATAGGACTCCATGTAGCTCGAAGTAGATACTTCTCCTTCACCTCCTAGATATTGTAGGGCGACCTCCCTCCTCCAAGGTGGGTGATGGGCATGGAAATGAAGGGGATTATGGTAGAAAACCTAGAAAACTAGGTTTCTATGGTGGAAATGAGGTGGAAATGGTGGATGGAGAGCATAAATACAAGGGGATTGCAATGAATGCTCAAGAGTGGGTGGAGGGGAGTAATGGCAGCTAACCTAGTGTTGTGGCCACCACCCATGTATATATAGGTGGTGGTGGAAGCACTAGGGTAAGTAGGGGCATTGTTGGAAAAAACAATGTAGAAAATTGTAGGGTTTAGGTGGTAGCACGGTCGTGCTAGGCAGCACAACCATTTTTGGGGCTTCATGGCATGGTCGTGTTGGGTAGCACAGCCGTGCTGGTTGAGTTGTTTTAGCTTGCAAATTTTGGTATTTTCCCTGTAACTTGTGCATTGGTCAGTACGACTGTTCCTTGGCACCACGGTCGTGCTGGGGTCTTTAGTATCAAAATCAACTTCAATCTTCATGATTAATGGACTTCTTTGCTTGATGTCAAACCTTGGCCATTAGGGGTAGGCTAAGGGAGCTTTGGGGCCTTCTTTGGACCCCTCCATGAGTGGTGGACTCCTAGAACTCCTTCCTTCTCTCTCATCCATCCAAAGCATGGTCCAAGTACCTGAAAAGTATGCAAAGAATGTCCATAAATGCATTTGACAATATATTCATATTGGGGAATTTAACTTGCATTCTACTATGTTTAGATGTGATTAAAGTACAAAATGGCACAAGATGAAGCCCTAAAATAGGGTTGCATCACAACTCAAGATAGGTAATTGCAAGATACATATATATATACCAATTTAGAGCAATTAGAGAGATAGAGTTGTGTGTAAGATAGAGCAATTTAAAGCATGGAAATATGAATATCATATAGGTACCAATGGACATGCCATAAAATAAGGTTACTGGTTGAGAAATTCTAGTTGAGAGGGAAATTCTCATCCAAAAAGCCAATTGTGCATCCTGTGTACAGTCTTGTTGGTCGAGTTTTTGGGTTGAACTTCTTGGTCAACAACAATTATTGGCAACACCAATTGGCACTTGTCAATCGAGTTTCCTTAGGACAAACTCAGCCGACAACAAATACTGTTAAAAAACACATATATTTCAGGAAAACATATCTAGAAGCATGATAAAAATATAAACCATATTCAAACATGTACAAGCATTCTAGTAATGCACTAACAAAGCATCACAAACAATTTTTTATTAAGACAATGATGAGAATCACAATATATCAATTTTGACTCAAAAAATAATATGTATAGTGCATACTAACTTGGAAAAAGCAAACAATGATTGGATATGAGCAAGGAGAACATTACCTATGTTCTTACCATTTCTTGTTTAATGTGGATTGAGGAATCAATTTGCAAGTCGATGGCTCAATCCATTTGCAAGTAACCTACAACAAGAAACTTCATTTGTACTTTCCAAGAGAGCACAATGTCATCTTCCATCTTCACATCCACTATATCTTACACTAATGCTTTCATTTGTGTTGACAAAGCCTTTGTGATATTTTTCTCCCATGTCCTCTGATGAGTGCACATTCATCCCAGTTTTAGTTGCATTATCAATCTAATATGGTATTCATATAACTTAGTTTTCATTATAATAGCTTTGTTTTGATCTACTTAGGTTTTTATGCTAATTTGTAGGAATTTGATACTTTTCTTGACACCCTTTGCAGGTTTTGAATTTTATCACTCTACATCAAGTTTGCCTAGGGGGTCCTGAGCACTTTCAAAAGGCAGATCGATACACAAAAATTATGTCCAAGACCAAAATCGACATGTCAATTGACATCAAAATCAACCAGAAATCAAGAGGTTGACAGTCTTGTCAACCTCCTTGCTCGACACACTCAATGCTCGATAGCCGCATCGACCTCATTGGTTGACATCCAAGAAGAATGGCACTCAGCTCCATCGATCCACCGGATCAACATTTAGAAGGTCAACATATAATTCATCGATACTCAAAGGTCGACAACTCCTGCTCAACATCATCATCAGCTATCGGTCAACAATCCAGACGACACACTTATCGACAACCCCAATTGCTCGACAACCTTATCAACTATCAAGGTTGATAGTCACATTGACCGACATACTGATGACTAGAAGTACAAAACCCATCGAACGATATCAAGGTTGACACCAATGGAAAGAGGTTAACAACCTCGACCCTATAAATAGGCCCCCAGTGCATCCGTACAACTCATATTAGATTTTCTAGAGATAGAACACATTGAGAGAATGTCATTAAGATCAGAGCAAGGATGATACCTATCGACCAGGCTAGATCTATTGACCTAGCTTGGTGACTTCTATCGACCTCAAGCATACATCAACAGATCTCTTTCATCTGCAACTCCAATCTGTCGATCTCCCTTCTTGGACGATCGATCTCTTCCCCGAGCTGTTGTTCCCCCACATGCTTCTACTGCAAGTAAGGGTTAATACCTAAAGGAGAAAGAAGGAACGAATTATGTCATCACACACCACACCGAGCTGCTTCTTTTACCATCATGACCATGATGGCATCCTCCTCTTCTAGTGATATTAATCTTGCCATGTTAAGGGATAGTCTTGTAACTGGGGTGTGGGGACTAGCCCCACTACCCTTCTATTGCAATTTCATTCATATTCCAATTCTCATATTAACTCATATAATTCATAGGTAATCATTTATTTCATGCCTTGTGGATTGATCACATACTTTACATGATTTATTATAATCTTTTACAGCGATAACTCCAATATTTAAGTTTGAATACTGATATCTTTAGTTGACACCCTGATGAGAACTTTCAACGAAAAGTCTTCAAAGTAGTGGATAGAGGATCTGTAAGTAACAATACATCGAGCTTTTAGGGATATCTACTCATACAAGTTTTTGACGCCAAAAGGGGAATCTTGTATAACTCCAATTATATCTTCATACAAGTTTAGATTTGAATGATTGTGCAGATTCAAGTAGTGTCGGTGAAACCCAGTTCCACCCTAGTGTTTCTATCCATTGATAACTAGAACCTTAGTCTAGCTCTTTTTATTCTTGCAACCTTAGCTAAAAAAAATGAAGCTCTACTTTTGTGATAAGTACTAATTCTTTATAGGTTACTTCAATTTGATAATTCTTATAATATTGTCCCTTGGGATTCGATCCTCAATTGTACTATGATAAGATTTGTCCGCTTGCGAGTGGCATTATTGCACTTTGGTTTTAGTAAACTCTAGGAATTATATTTCTAGTGGATTTGTAGTGAGATAATATTCCATGTCAAATTTTAGCATCATTGCTAGGGATAACTGAATTTTCTAATCCTTGCAACTTACTTGGATTAGTTAGGATTTTTCTTTTTCAATTGATATTATTGCATATCTTCTTGAAAAAAAAATCTTCAAACCATCTGAACATGTTATCTCTTGCTTTTCAGGTGATAACTCTTGTGCATGTGATGCTCTTCTCACGTTAATTTGTTGTCCCCCATCGACCCCGAGATCAAAAGAATTTACCAAAGGCTCCTTTGCAAACAAAGAACTAAGATGAATGATGAGGAGGTCAACCATAGGGTGCAAGCATCCCTAACTACATAAATAGAGAGGTGCATGGCCGATGCCAGAGTTGCTTTACAAGTTGAGCAACAAGCAACCACAGAAGTAGAGTGACAGAGAGAACTATGAGAGTTCTCTATCCCTAAGACTGCAGATGTACGCAATTCTATTTTCTAGCCTGCCATCCAAGCTCAGAACTTCAAGATCAAGACCAATTTGGTGACAATGATGCAGAACAACAACTTTAGAGGACGCATCGGTGAAGACCCTCATGAGCATTTGCAAAATTTCATAGATCTCTGTGGACTAAGTAAGCAAGATGGAGTACCAAAAGAGGTGATGAAGTTGATATTATTCTACTATTCCCTCACCGATAAGGTTAGGGTATGGTATAATTCTCTAGATGACCGTAGCATCACAACTTGGGAGGAACTTCAGAGTCGATTCCTTGAGAATTTCTTTCCACCCTCACTCACTTATCAGCTCAGAGGATATATCATGGGCTTCAAGAAAGATCCATCCAAGACTCTCTTTGAATCCTGGGAGCGATTCAAGGAGTTGCTATGAAAATGCCCTCATCATGGCATACCTCTTTCACAACTTCTGGAACATTTCTATAGGGAAGTTGACAATGAAATCAAGCAATTTCTTGATGTTGCCTCTAGTGGAGACTTCATGTTGCAAAGCTTTGATGACGCTTGGAAGGTCATCAGTAGGGCTGGCGAGAACCAAGCCAATTGGGGTTCATCTCACAAGGGAGGCATCCTCAAGGTGGCAATGGTAGAAGATAAATTTGAATTAAAGGCAATTTATGAATATCTAAAGATGCTCACCCTGATGATAGACAACCTTGAGGACACCATTCTGAATAATGGCCAAAGAGGTCAATCCCCCCTTCAACATAAGGCATCCCCAGAAGTTTGCCAAATTTTTAGTACAGTAGGTCACACAAGCCTTCAATGTAACCATCTCTACCAAGCCACTATGAGAATGATCCAACCTCAATTTGATATTGCTCCTATCATTGAAGAAGTTAATCCTATCAACTCCATTCTAGGATAGGGGTACTAGAACCCCAACAGGCCAAGGAACCATCCAGGGTTCCAACATGGAAATCCAGATGGAGCAACTAATGCCCAATAGTTCCAATATGGACCTTGTCAGAACCAAGTTTAGGGTCCTTATGGCTTCCAACAGAATCAAAATTACCACTAGAATTATTACAATCATGGTCAGTATCACAACAATCAACAAGGACAACTCCTGGGCCAAGGAAGCCAGTAGAACTTTCCAGCAACCAACGATCAAACTCTCTTAGAAATGATTGAGAGAATGTTAGCAGCCCAACAAGCACAACAAGAAGCAAACCAACAAGCACCACAAGCCTACATAAAGTCTTTATAAGCCTAGGTTTCACAACTTGCAGCAGCAATAAGACCTCCAACGGGCTCTTTTGTTGGCCAACCAGAGAATAATCCCAAGCATCAAGCAGAGTAGTTAAAAGTCGTCACTACGCACTCTGGATACATGTTTCCAGAACCTCCAGCTCCATTGATCAACAATAACATGTGGATTCTTGAAGATGAAGAGGATGAAGAAGAAACCCCAACAACTATACCAACAACCACATTAACATAATCCATTATTGAAACTCCAACAATTGTGCCAACATCCATCCTAGCAGAACCAATGGTGGAAACTCCAGTGGTAGACAACACGCCCAATCCCGAGAAGGCACCAGAAGATGCACCAACCTCCCCCTCCATCCTATGGTGCCCATCTACAAGCCCTGGGTCCCATACTAGAGTCTCCTAGCTCAGACATGGCTAGACTCAAGATTCATGAAGTTCAAGGAACAAATGAAGAAGCTACATGTCGAAATACCTCTCCTTGACGCTCTTGATGAAATGCCATCTTGGACAAAGTTCTTAAAGACCCTCCTTGTGCACAAATACTTAACAGAGGAGATTAAGATTGTGAAGCTAGCACAGACAACATCAAATATTATCCTAAGCAAGATGCCAAAGAAATTAAAAGATCTTGGATATTTTGGCATCTCTTGTTTGTTGGAGACACTACGTGTAGGAAGGGCCTAACTAATCTTCGGCCAAGAATTTCTATTATGGCCTATATATCTTGTGCAAATGACTAGGCTTCATAATAGACATCCCCCTACTGTCATCATGATTCAACTTGCTGACTCTACTATGACTATGCCAATGGGTACTGTAGAAGATACCCCTATTAGTGTAGGTCCCAAGTCATATTGCCCATGTGACTTTGTCATTATGGGCATCAAGGAAGACCAACATTATCCTCTTATCTTTGGGCATCCCTTCCTTGTTACTTCTCATGCACTCATTGATGTTGAAGTGGGAATCTTGACATTAAGGCTCAGGACATATATGATTGACTTTAGAGTATTTGAGAGTCTCAAGGGTCCTTCCTTTCAAGAGAGATGCTATTTGATTGATTGTGTTGACAAAATGGCACAACTACGATAGGAGGACTACACTTATAAAGATCCTTTGGAGACCACACTCATCAACAACAATGACCATGAATTAGATGATGAACATGTGGAGAAATTTCTTTTTCTCCTAAACTCTGCTATAGAAGATCCCGATGTTGAGTTCAAAGATCTCAAATTTGCCTCCATCATTGAAGAAGAAGAACATACTGCACCATAACTGAAGACTCTACCCGAGGGGATCAAGTATGTTTTCCTAGATGAGAAGAAGGTCTGCCCAGTCATCGTTAATGCAAATCTCACAGCAACCCAAGAAGACAAGTTATTGACTGAACTGAAGAAAAGACAGAAGGCACTAGTTTACAAGATGACTGACCTAACATGTGTGATACAAGCCCTCTGTATGCACAGATTCAACATGGTTGAAAATTTTAAGCCATCTATCGAGCCTCAATGCAAGCTAAATCATATCCTAAAGGAGGTTGTTCGTAAGGAGGTGATAAAGTTGTAACTTTTTGGGATTATCTATCCCATCTCCGATTCTCCTTGGGTGAGTCATGTATAGGTGGTGACAATTAAGGGAGGCACTACATTTGTTCTGAATGAAAAGAATGAGCTTATTTCCACGCACGATGTGACTAGGTGGAGCATGTTCATAGACTACCGGAAGCTCAACAAAGCAACCAGGAAAGACCACTTCCCACTTCCATTTCTTGATCAAGTTCTAGAGAGGCTTGCACACCATGAGTTCTTTTATTATTTAGATGGATATTCTAGATTCTATCAGATACCCATCCATCCCACCGATCAAGAGAAGATGACTTTCATGTATCCCTTTGGCAGATATGATTTCTGCCATATGCCTTTCAGATTGTGCAATGCACCAGCCCCTTTTCAACATTGTGTGTCTACCATCTTGTCCGACTTTACTGAAAACATAATGGAAATCTTCATGGATGACTTCTCAGTTCATGGAGGTTCTTTTGAACAATGTCTACACAACCTTTTCCTGGTCTTAGAACATTGTAAAGAAGCATGTATAATGATCAACTTGGGAAAATGCCACTTCATGGTGTAGGAGGGCATTGTTCTAGGGCATCGGGTCACCTCTAGAGGCATTGAAGTTGATAAAGCAAATATTGAAAATAGCAAAGCTACCTCCTCCAACCATTTTCAAAGATGTTTGAGCATTAGGGCATGCTAGGTTCTACATGAGGTTTATTCATGACTTCAGTAGAATCACCAAGCCATTGACAAACCTTCTTAAGAAGGATATTGACTTTAACTTTGACTTTGATTGTATGAAGAGCTTCAACACCTTGAAGGAATATCTCATATCAACTCCCATCCTTCATTCCCCAGATCAGTCTCTTCCCTTTGATATCATGTGTGATGCTAGTGATTACATTATAGGAGCAATACTGGGGAAACATGTCGATAAAAGCATCACGTCATTTACTATGCAAGAAAGACACTAGATGATGCACAATAGAATTATTCTACGATAGAGAAAGAGCTTCTTGTTGTTGTGTTTGCTTTCAAAAAATTTCACTCTTACATAATAGGCTCGCAAGTGATAGTCTACACTTGTCATGTTGCTATAAGGTACTTAATGTCAAAGAAAGATATGAAGCCCAGGTTTATCATATGGATCCTATTGTTACAAGAGTTTGATTTGAAGATCAAAGACAAGAAGGGGGCCGAAAATTTAGTTGTTGATCACCTCAGTAGATTGCACATTCAAGATTCTAATGGAGTCCCTATCAATGACTCTTTACTTGATGACCACTTGCTACAGATATGTACATTCACACCATGGTATGTAGATTTTGTCAACTACCTAGCTACAAAAATCCTTCATCCAAACTACACGGGCAATGATAAAAGGAAATTCATGTCAGACGTTTATCACTACTATTGGGATGAGCTCTATATCTTTTGTCTATGTTCTGATGGTATCAATCATCGTTGTATATCTGAAGAAGAAGCTCCTCTTATTTTGGAGCAATGTCACTTTGGCCCAAATGGGGGTCACATGACCTCTAAAAAGAGTGCAAAGTCCTTCAATGTGGATTCTTATGGCCCTTTATCTTCAAGGATGCTCATCGATATGTCACGTCTTGTGATCAATGCCAGTGATCTGGAAATATCTCGAAGAGGGATGAAATGCCCCTCAATGTTTGGCAGGAAGTGGGGATATTCGATGTATAGGGTGTGGACTACATGGGTCCATTCCCCTCTTATTATGTGTTCTCCTACATACTCGTTGCAGTCAACTATGTTTCTAAGTGGGTTGAAGCCATCCCCACTATTTTTGGTGATTCCAAACCAGTTATAAAGATGTTCAAATATATCATCTTCCTACGCTTTGGAGTTCCGTGCACTATCATTTCTGATAGAGGATCTCACTTCCTCAAGCGCAGTTTTAAAACTCTCCTTCATAGATATGGTGTTCCCACCGAGTCGCCACTCCTTATCATCCTCAAATGAATGGACAGGTGGAGGTTTCCAACTGTCAAATAAAAGTCGTTCTCGAGAAGACAATTAGTAAGACAAGGCAGGCTTCGATACACAAACTGAATGACATTCTATGGGCATATAGAACTACCTATAAGATTCCTCTTAGCATTACACATTTCCATCTAATCTATGGTAAGTCGTGTCATCTATTGGTGGAGCTTGAACACAAAGCCCAGTAGGCCATCAAGCAGCTCAACTTTGACTTTCGTGCAATAAAAGAAAATCAACTACTTCAACTACAGGAGCTTGAAGAGTTACGAATGATTGCATATGAAAATGCACGCATCTATAAGGAATGCAAAAAGATGTGGTATGATGGCCACCTGAAGAGGAAGGACCTACAAGTTATAGATCAAGTATTACTACACAACTCATGTCTCTTCCTCTTCCCAAGAAAGCTCAAGACTCGATGGTTGGGTCCTTACATCATCAAGCACATCTTCCCTCATGGACCTTTGTTAATCTGGAGTGAGAAAATAGGATAATTCAAAGTTAATGGCTACCTGCTCAAACACTATTTCACAATGGATGACACATTGGACAACCAACATCTCCCCCTCCTCCCTCTAACATATCATGACTGAGTCTCAGGTGTCGAGTTGTCGACATAAAACAAAGGTTCTTCTCGGGAGGCAACCCGAGCATTTCTTTCAATTCCAATTGTTTTTACTTCTTAATTCATATTACATTTAGTTAAGATAGTGTATCTCATAATAAGATCACTAGTTCAATTTTGATTTTAGTTGAATGACTCTTATTGAAGAGAGATCAACCACAACATGTGGACCGACCAACAAAATCTTTCCCCTCCATCTTAAATTTAGTGTTTGCTCAAGGATGAGCAAATATTTAAGTTCAGGTTGGAGGGTGGGTGGTACATATTCTACTTTCTACCCATACCTATCTTCTTACAAGTTATGATCTTGTCATTGCATTCATCATGCATCACTTTTAGATCAAAAAAAATCATAATTTCTTTTCTTGAGTAAAGAAAAGTCATTACCTGGTTGGCTTAGAATTATGCATTTTTCATAAATATCTCCCCTTATTCGAAGCAATGCCTCAAAAGGACCAATTTTTGAAACTAAACAATGGCTAGAAATTATCCTTTGTGGCATATGAATCCAAAAATCATGTTTCCTTAGAAAAGATGTTAACCTCTGAAGGAACTGGGAGGGATCAAACATACATGCTTCTAATTGACTAGTGAAACAATTGTATGGAATTGCCATTTGTACCCTCTTTGAGTCATTATTTTGCAGAGTGGAATAAGAAGAACAACATGGTGCACTAAATTGTAAATCAAGTTGTATGACGATTCAAACTCTCTTCTACACTTCTTCCACCATCTTCTTACCTTCCATTCCATCAAAAAGAAAATAAAAATTTAGAAAAGTATGCCAAACTCTATGTTTGGGTGGAACACCCCCTTCTTCCCTCCTACAGCTTCTTTCATACCCCTCGCAAATTTAAAAGGGGCGTACCACCAAGAAAAGATACCAAAAGTGCACACCCAAAAAATACAGTCAATGAAACTGCAAATAAAGAAATAAAAACATCTCGAGTCGAATAGAGGAGAGATCACATCCCTCCATACCTCAATTCACTTCCTTTTTCTACCTATTAGCAAAATGAATGCCTCAAATTTTTACCATTCTCTTAACTACACCAGGTTCGGATCAAGTGCATACTTGTTGTTCTGTGGGTCTCTCTAAACTCTCGTGAAACTCCTTGACATGCTTGATGTTGGGACAGTGGTAAGAAAGTGTCATTGGGAAATGAAATCAGGACCAAAGATATAGAAAGGTGTGTTACATGTTCATATGAAGTTAGAGTAGCTTGACCATATCAGGTGGTAAGGAAAGCAACATCATGGGAGGATGAGGCAATCACATGGGACGAAAGTATTAATTTGGTTGATGTTCAGATTTTGTGTTACTTGAGGATGAGCAACATTCAAGTTCGGGGTATTTTCATGAATACATATTCATCCCAGTTTTAGTTGCATTATCATTCTAATTTACTATTCATATAGCTTAGTTTTTATAGAATAGCTTTGTTTTGATCTACTTAGGTTTTTATGCTAATTTGTAAGAATTTGATACTTTTCTTGACTCCCTTTGCAGGTTTTGAATTTTATCACTCTGTGAAAACTTTTCCTGGGGGTCCTAAGCACTTTCAGAAAGTAGATTGATACACAAAAATTGTGTCCAAGACCAAAATCAACTTGTCAATCGACATGCTAATCGACATCAAAACCGACCAGCAATCAAGAGGTTGACACTCTTGTTGACCTCCCTGCTTGACACACTCAATGCTCGACAACCGCATTGACCTCATTGGTCAACATCCAAGAGGAATGACACTCAACTCCATTGATCCACCAGATTGACATTTAGAAGGTCAAAATACAATTCATTAATACTCAAAGATCGAAATCTCATGCTCGACATCATCATCAGATATTGGTCGACAATCTAGACGACATGCTTATCGATGACCACAATTGCTCGACAACCTTATCAACTATCAAGGTCGATAGTCTCGTCGACCAATAAACTGATGACTGGAAGTCTGAAACCCGTTGACCGATAGACATGTTGACCTATAGCAAGGTCGACATTGATGAAAAGAGGTTGACAACCTCGACCCTATAAATAGGCCCCCAGCGCAGTCGTACAACTCATCTCAGATTTTCTAGAGACATAACACACCGAGAGGCTGTCACTGAGATCAAAGAAAGGACAATGCCTATCGATCAGGATAGATCTATCGGCCTAGCTTGGCAACTTCTATCGACCTCAAGCATACATTGATAGGTCTTTTTCATTCACAACTCCAGGTTGTCGATCTCCCTTCTTGGACAATCGACCTCTTTCCCGAGCTGATGTTCCTCCGCCTACTTCTACTATAAGTCAGGGTTAATACCTGAAGGATAAAGATGGAAGTTTGCCGCCGCACACCACATCGAGTTGCTTCTTTTACCATCATTACCATGATGGTGTCCTCCTCCTCTTCTAGTGATATTAATCTCACCATGTCAAGGGAGTAGCCTTTTCACTATGGTGTGGCGACTAGCCCCACTACCTGTTTCTTGCAATTTCATTCATATTCCATTTCTTGTATGAACTCATATAATTCATATCTAATCATTTATTGCATGTCTTGTGTATTGATCACCCACTCACGTAATTTATTAATCTTTTACTGTGAGAAATTCAATGTTTAAGATTTGAATATCGATAGCTTTGGTTGATACCCTGACAAGAACTTCTGACAGAAATTCTTCAGAATAGTCAATAGAGGATCTGTAAGTAATGAGACATCAAGCTTATAGGGATATCTACTCATACAAGTTTCTGATGCTGAAAGGGGAATCTTGTAACTTCGATTATATCTTCATGCAAGTTTGGAATAGAATGATTGTGCATATTCAAGTAGTGGCAGTGAAACCCAGTTCCACCCTAGTGTTTCCATCCATTGATAACTAGTAACCTTAATCTAGCTAATTTTATCCTTGCAACCTTAGTTAAACAAACCAATCTCAACTTTTGTGATAAGTACTAATTATTTCTAGGTTACTTTGATTAGATAATTATTCAAAATGTTGTCCCTTAGGGTTCGATCTCAATTGTACCGCGATACGATTTGTCCGCTTGTGGGTGGCATTATTGCACTTTGGTTTTGGCAAACTCTAGGAATTATATTCCTAGTGGATTTATAGTGCAACAATATTCCACAGCCTCCTCCTCCTTTATTTTATTCTCTTGCTATCTTTGAAGGAGTACCTTCCCTCTTGATAGTTATCCATCTTCTCCTACTTGTGAAAGTATGCTTGGAGAAGACATGCTCTGATACTTGTTGGATCTAGGATGGGCTCTAGAGGGGGTGAATAGAGCTAAAATCACTTACAAAAATTTTTATACCTTCAATATATTTCTAAAATAATATGGCAAACATGAGCTCTGAGTGAAACTAAGCATACACAGCAAGGGAGAGAGAGATTGAACATGCCCAAGTAGCACAAGCTATGTATAGTGGTTCCTACCACCAAACTAGGAGAAGTACATCCACTACCTAGAGAGGTCAACCTCTAAGCTTTTTTAACCATGTCTCACTCCTTATATTTCATTATAAGAGTTACAACAGATGACCCTCCTTTTTGGGCCAAGGATACTCATCCTTCCCTTTCAAGACAAGGGAGCCAATAACCTACCAAAGGACTTACCTATCCAAGACCAAGAGTATTCAGCCTCACCAAGGACTTACCCACCTTTACAATGAGTCTTTCGCATTCACCAAGGAGTTACCCACTCTTTCAACAAGTATTCGCCTTAAAGGAATTACCCACTCTTCTTAGATCTTTTGCCTTTGACTTCACCTTTCACCAAGGAGAAGCTTTTACCAAGGGATTCCTTCCCTTCGTATTCTTCACCTCTCTTAGCCAAGAGAGAGAGAACCTTCATCGTCATGATTAAATAGAGTTTGGGATGTGGAGGAAGTGAGAGCCTCACAAGATATACACATAGGACTAGCTCTTTTACAAATATCCTACTACTCTAATGGATGTACCAAGTGATTAAGTTTAAGAGTGGAAGGAGGCTCTTGGAGGCATTCAACTATAATATACAAACCTTCATAGTACTTATATAGCCATGGGATGAAGCCCAAGGGGTCCTATTTATAGTTGGGGATGCCTCCTAACCCTTAGAAGCACCTTGGAATGAATTCTAGTCATTTGAGGTGTTGCAACGAATCTATTTTTTATATTTGCAACACTTGAATGGCTAGAAACACTTCTTTTGCATATCATGTATAGTGTGGTTGGTTGAGTTTACTTTTGGAAAATTCAAAAAGTAGCACCATGCGACAAATCAAATTTGAAGTGTCGGTCGAGTTTATCCTGGATGAAACTTGATCGATGCCTTAAGTTTGGTTTGTCTGTGCATGGTGTCAGTCGGGTTTATCCTGGGGTAAACTCAGTCAAACTTGGCACTTCCCAAAATCCATCAAGGTTGTCGGTCGAGTTTATCATAGATGAAGATTGGATGACAAAAATCTGTGTAATGAATTTTAGAAATTGCCATTCAAGTGATTAAATATTCATTTTAAGTGCTCTTGGTTTTTTCTTAGCTTAATTACAAGTCATACAATCATTATAAGTGATTCACAAAATTATTCTAATGGATTTGAGTCCTTTTACACAAAAGTGCTCTTGTATTAATTTGACTTTTCTTTCTCCAAGTTAGGATGTGCAAGTTAGGGCATTTGGAGTGTGTCTATACCTATTCTAAAATCACTAAAGTAGATGCATTAGACACAAAGAAGTAGAATGGTTAGTCACCACCAAAACAAGGGTTTAGTCAATTAGACTTTGACTAAATGAAAACACCTCCACTACAAGAATAGGAGATAGAGGCATCATGTCCCTCTTTAAGATTATGCCCACATTTTGACACTTCAAACAAGTTTTGCAATAGTCATGTAAATCTTTATACAAGGTCGGCCAAAAGAAACCACATTGATTTGTCATTTAGGAGAAACCTTCAACCTAAGGCCTTGCAAAACTTTTGATCTAATAATCCTTAGGTTGTCAACAGATGGAAACTTTGTATGAAAATTAAAAAGGATGTAACTTATCCATTTCATCTCCGATTTGGTTCATTCTTTCTTCCATGGATTGATAATTGAATTCTCTAGAGTTATACATCAAAACTTGATTCAAAATATTAAGAGTATAATTATTGACAAGGTAATTAAGATTCTTACAAGCGTACTTATCACCAAAGTTATTCTTAACTCTTGTAGTTACTAGATAAGCTCGATACAAGTTGTAACATCTTACAAAAGTCCATGACTTTTAAACTATATTCTTTGGTGAAAAACTAATGGAGATAGATCTTGACATTGCAACTCATGCGACATTAGGCTTGGAGATCTCTGACAACACTAATCATGGTTTCTTAGAGGGGTCTTTGCAACTTCCCTTGCTCTGAGACCATACAGTGGCATTTGCGACCTTGGCTCATGAGATGATCGATACAATATGGGGTTGGTCATCCTTTTTGCATTGTCATGACATTACTATGCGAGACAAGAACATGCCCATAGCCCCAGGGAAGACAAATGGCATGGTTGGGTCACACAGGTTTAGCCTAAGTGAATCCTAACACTGGTCCACGAGCGAGCTGCCCATCATGCTGGCATAGTTATATCCTATTGATATGTACATATCCCACTTAGACTATGCATGTCATTCCTCTTGATTGGATAAAATATTTAATTATGCAAAATAGCTTTCCTGACATATATTTACTACTTTCAATTGCATGTATATGGGTCCCATATGTTGATTCCTATATTAAAGTACATTGCATCACTTATGCTATAAAATAAAGAACATACAATTATAAGTTGACTATATGTACAAAGGGTGTATTCCCATGGGGATATAAAGGGCATACCACCTTGAAGCAAAAATATGTTTAGGTATACCCTAACTCGACAACTCCAAGCTAGCATGACCAAATATGATGTTGGGTATTGTTCCACCTTGGTAAGATATTACAACTAAATATGTGAAATAATACATGAAATTTACAAAGTAAAGAGATAATATTGAGTTGTGATCTTGTAAAATACTATATACTCTATATTTCTAAACATATTATTGTATTATATTGTTTTTTGTGCACACATACCTAACATAGGTGTTTCGACCCATTTTTTTAATGATTCTAGGTATAGAACATAGCAGGGATGTGAAGATCAGGATGTGAGAAATTGCTCAGATTGTACATACTGAAAAGCCTACTAGTTAGCACAAGTACATTTCTTTTTGTGTATACCAAATCATAATTATAAAATATTGTAAACCTTATCTTAATATACGAATTGGTGTGCATAAGATTATTGTGACAAATTAATGCCACACAAACGAGATTATTCAAAACAAAATATGAGATCAATGACTAAACATTCACATAGCCATAAAAGTAGGTAAATTAAAACTAATTACATATTACCATCATGTGTGGAAACATATTACATCAAGGTTGCTGACAAGGAGTGGCTCAAGTAGTCAAGCACGGTGTCCCCTAACAAAGGGACCCAGGTTCGAATCCCAGTTTCCACCTTGATTTACAACACTCCAGGGCATTCGGCCTCTACCACGGGCGTGGGAGGGGGGAATCTTTCTCTCTTAATCCCATATTACATCAAGGTCCAAAAACCTATATCATATCACATATCATATCAGGTATTTACATTTGTTCAGTGGTTGAGGCCACAACCTGTATATAAAAAATCATGTTCCACATATACATGCCATATATATACAAACCACAGACACATTACTGAAACCATGTGTCGTATACAGATGATTCACAAAAAGCATCCCTTATTGGACTTGAGAGTACAGGGGTGACATTTGGACTCTACTACAACAACTAGCAGCTACCCAACCTTCTAAGGCTACTAATCTCCAAGTTGCTCTTCCTCAAAAGCACAATCACCGTTGATGACCACCTAAAAAGATGTGGTAACCAAACGAGGTGAGACAAATACCCAGTGAGAGATATAACTCTCAACTAACGATTATCAATACATCATGATATCTTTATTAACCAAGATGAGTTGATTAAGTTAAATGAATAATTTAAACTGATTACACAAGTTAAGTAGATAAAATAGATTAGCATGGATTTATAGATGATTAAAAGGAATATGAAGAACATGTAAGACTATCAACCACAAAATAGTTAATTTCTCTTACCACATTATATAACAACTGAACAATATAAGAAACGAGGCAAGGGTAAACATCCAATATGAAGTGTGTTTAACCCTAAATGGATATACCACACAACTATATTAAATATTCTATTAAGCCATGAGGAGTTTGAGTAGACCACTCAGACTCCAATTGTTCAGTGCTAAGTCAAAATAGTGCCATAAAAGATCTAGGAGAGTCAGGTTCCTAAGATCTTCTCTGCCCTTGGTCAGTATGAGTCCGCTGCAGTGACATATAATGTCAAACTACAAAACATCTAGTCTGCCTTGGTATATGGGTCATGACACTAGACACCATGGTACGAGACCCTCCCACTAAGGTACAATTGCAGTTGTCCTCAAACATATCACACATACAAATCTCTAAGACACGATCACAACCATTCTCACACCAAGGCATGACCATAGCCATCCTCCATACACCTGAGGTCAAGAAACAAGGACACACACTCTCTTGCACCATGCATACTCAATAGTATGCACTCCAAGTTTAACTTAAGAATACTCATTTCACTATCCAGCAAGTCCTAAAACTAGAATGGATCTATGGAACATGGCACTACATGATTAGGGTTTCACTTGATTAGTTAAAGACAATTTGGTATCTTTTAACTACATCAATCAAGTTACATACAAACCCTAGAAAGGTTCTAAAAATATAAGGGTAGATTGCAACTTTAGAAGATATAAAATATATGAAACATAAAGTTTATCGCATCACCACATGATACCATTCATTGTCATACATGAGTCCACACTCATCATCATTGGATCATGGGATACAGTCCCTTGTCATATCATCCAGAGGATATCTTCTCAATTAGGGAAATCAACCATGTCCAAGGACATAAGACCATTCACATTGTTCTCTACATGAACATAATAATCATCTCTCCATGCCTCAACAAGGCTTATCATCATCACCATACATGTGACACATAAGTGATATAACAATCATTTGAGAGCTATGATGCTTATTAACAACAAATTAGGGTTTAAAATTAGGAGATAGAAAGTATTCCATCATCATGCTAATTACACAAGGATATAAGCAACATCACCATGTACTTGAACTAGGGTTGTGGTTCAAAAAGACAAACCAAATTAGGATTCTAAATCAACAATCAGAAGTAAACTCTAATTATCATCTCCAACAATCATGGAGGCAAATAAGTCAACCATTGTCATCATAAGATCAACCACATAAGACAATCACAAGTCCATGAATCTTCATCGACTTTTGAGATTTGGGACTCACCTTCTTTATTGACCGAAGAGGCGAATCACCTTCAATGGCCATATAGGTCAAACATCATCATCGACCGTTTAAAGCACATAGTTAGCTACCGAAGAAACTAGGGTTTAACCCTTCATCGATCATTGAAGTTGACCACTTTTAGCGACCCCTGAACTAGGGTCAACCACCTTCATTGACCACATAAAATCCAAGGCATTGACAACCATTAAGGTCTAAGGTTCAATGACCACATAGGTGAAATTTAAGCGACCAAGAAGATGGGAAAACTCATTGACCGCTAAGAAGGAGAAATCTTGGTGACCACTCAACTTAAATTATCTTGGCGACCTCATGAGAAGAGAGAGAACATTTTGTGACCATAAACTTAAGAACATCAGATTGACCATCACCATGAAACTGAGAACCATCAAGGTGTAACCACAAGAAGGAAAACAACCTCTGAAATCCTAATTAAAAACATCAACATGAGAGAGAACCAAAACCATGATTGGTGAGAGAGAAAATCAACATTTCCACCAACATTCATGCATCAAAACCACCATCACCAAGCAAGAAAACTGTGCATAAAGATTAGGGTTCATTAAAGTTGAGTTATCTACTCAAGACTACTATGAATCATAAACCCCAGATTGAGATATCATCATTCAACTTGTAACTACGTTTTTAGGGTAGATTACTTGCATGCAAGGTGAATGTAAGCAATAACTGAGGAGAAAGTTATATAACTCACCTTATCAAAGATAGATCAACTCCAACAGCAGGGAAACTCCAAGAATCACCTCACAACCAAGGAAGCTCCACCTCCAAGAGAGAGAAAAAAACCTTAGGTCAAAGGGCAAGAAGGGGAACAAAACCCTAGGTATCAAGGAAAAGAAGAAAAGTTCTTCAAACTCAACTCAAGAACTACCATGGAAGCTCCATGGTTTAGCCAAGAAGATAAAGAAAAAGATGGTAGAGAAGGAAAACTGAGAGGAAGAGGAAGGTCACTTACTAAGACAAAATGATCACCAAATGATCACTAAGGAAGGGTTTCTCCAAACCCTAGCTCAACATGCAAGATGGATCGGACACTTGAGCTCCACCATAACCACCAAGAACAAGGGGACAAGCTCCAAGCAAGAAGAGAGAAAGAAAGGGTGAAAGGGCTTAGTTGCATGCAAGGAGAGAGGTTTATATAGCCAATGGTTGGAGAGAGGGGAGGGGGTTAGGTGTCATGCAAGTGTGTGCCATGTGTCCACCAAAACTCATCCATCAAATCACCACACTCAATCATGCATCAAAGGTGATAAAACTAAGAAAACTCAATGGCCATTGGTCCAGGAGAAACCATCGACCGCTGAAGATCACCATGCTTGGTGACCGCTGAAGATCTTCAACGACCAAGGTTCAATGACTTCCAAACCTAGATTCTTGGTGACCTAGAGGGGTCATGTGCCTCATCGAATGAAGAGAACTTGGATAAAGGAAAACTTGGTGATCATTGAAACACAAACTCATCGGTCAAACATATAGCAAGGTCAACCATCCACTTAGGCATCCGAGCAAACCCTAATTCTCAATACATGATACCACCACATCAAACCAAGGTGTAACAAGGCACCCTAAAGCACCAATCTCTCCAAAATGATGTCAAAACATACGAGTCACAACAAGAATGTGAAAAATTGCAAGCAAAACCTTAAACATGGGTAAATTGCAATTTTGTCAAAAATAAGCACATATATACATAGCTAGTTCAAGCAGCATTCAAACTGGACCAAACTAGAAGCATAAGCTCATCATATGTTATCAAAGCACATCATGAAGTTCTATTAAGGTTTTAAGCATTTTATTATGATAAGCAAACAAGATCAACCAAAAAGCAAGGTCAGGGGTCTTACAGTTATAGCTATGGCATTTGCATGAAGATTAGTCATGGTGTGTGAAAAAACATTTATGCTTCTGAAACCAAAACATGTTTGATATGCCATGATGACAAACTAGGAGTTCGTCCTTTAGGGATTGGAGTTCAATATTAGTACAGGCGGTATCAGAGCATGAACAATAGTTGCACCTAATAAAATTTCTCACTACACAACACTGTAATGACCGCCATCAAACTGACAGCCAAATTGTTACTAATAATGCAGAATTATCATAAACAATAGATTAGTGAAAATAACTAAAATTTAAAACCATTTTTGTAAGGTGATCCTTTTCTAGGAAACTCTTACTGAAAGATCCAAATCTTATACATATCATGATTTACATTGTACAAACACTATTTCATCTCATCTCGAGGACAACATTTAACAGTTTCTCTATCAACACATGTAATGAAGCAACATAAAACCTCGAGGCATACAAGCCAAAATCTCAAATAAAGGCATCTTTGCTTAGAGCTACAGTGTCAACATGCACTCTCTTAGGGGAACATCTACTAACAACCGTCCCCAGTTATGAAATTACTGAGTCATGGCATATAGCCATACTCTGAGCCACATGCCAGTTCACCGTGCTCAACATAGAGTCTACGACCGTAGTCACACTCGAGCCAGGATATAGCATATAGCCAAATACTTGTTTATTTCGAGTTCATAAGGGGATCGTCTCACATCTAGCCATCCAAGCTTACACCCCCACATATTAAAAAATATGCACTCCATGTTATCCCGTGGGAAAAACCCATTTCACCATTCAGCGATTCCTGACGATGATGGATCTAAGGTCAGGGCAACATTTTATAGTTTCTAATGATATATTAAGTGTATAATAGTATTCTTTTAGCATCAAATAGCTTATAATCATTAATCACAACAAATGCTACAAAGAAAGGTGTAATACATCTATCAAGTACTTTTAAAATCTTTAAAACACATTTAGATACATAACACTTGGGATCTCAGTCCCTTATCACATTACTGGGAATCCTCATCCCTTCACATCATCATTATCATGATTACTAGATCTGGGTATTCAAACCCTTAGATTACCACATAGCATTGTTACCTCTGTAACATGTAACTATTACCTCTAGGTCCTCAGACCAAGGTATTCATCTCACTTGATGTACAAGTATTCCACATAGCTCACATGGTTTGATTAAGCATCTTGTCACCTCTTACCAGGTAACAACTTATCTTTTTAAGATATCAGACTGTATAAACATTATACTTTATTGTACAGTTATTCAATCATGGCTCACAAGGCTCATTTAAAATTGTAACATACACAACATCATAGCTCATTCCGGGCTATGCTCATCATCTCATGTTTCTTGAAGTTTGCACTTCATGGTAGAAACTCTAGTAGTACATGGCATCATTATGCCATTCAAAGGAAATACATCCTATCCATTATTAGGGTTAGGATTATCTACATCATCACCATGTGATATAAGAAAGTACATCCTTCCCATTATTAGGGTTAGGATTTCTCCATCTTAATCAATTAGGGTTGTAAGAGTATATCATCACCCTTCATTAGGGTTGGGTTTTCTTCTTATTAACGAATTAAAGATTCAAGATCATAATTTCTAGAATCAAACCATAATTCATACTCCACTCATCATAGGAGTATCAATGTATACTTATCAACATGTTTATCACACATGTAAAAGTATATCTCTTATCCTTATTAGGATAATGATTGTGTCATACTTTTTACTAAGTTGGTTCAATACTCCTTCTGAGGACCATTAGTTCACCATTAACAAACCTCACCATCTTTTATATTGCAATTAACACATTACACAATGTATGTCATTCAATCACCTACATATGATTGAAGTGTATCTACCTTACTAGGTATCAAGATGTGTGTATACCATCATATTATGCTTTAAGATACATTCTTTACTTCATGTCATGTATCCATATTGGGCATGTAGTATAACCACATCACCAAGTCACGTTTTAGGGTGTATCCCCTAACATCATATCGCATACCCATATCAGATTGTCTATCACTTAGTTCTTATTATCTCAAATTAGATTCATATCGGGTATGAGCTAGGTGCTTGACCCCATATCGGGTATAAGCTATATGCATGGTGCCATATTGTGCACAAGGTGTGCACCATATTGGGCATAGAGTATATGCCTCATCGTGTATCATTTAAGTGGTATATATATAAGATACCATATATGTTTCCCATCCATGATTATCATATTAGGTCTCCATGTTGGATAACATATCGGGTTACCATATTAGGTAGACCCTTAGGTTCATAACCTTTGTATACCTTCAAAGATCAGCCCTATCATGTAATTACATGACAAGCTAGGTGTCTAACTGAATTCTCTTATCACAATCCATTACTCAAAGGATAGGGATGTTGGATTTCAATCCATCATCTAGGGTTATCCACCATATTAGGTAGAATGGGCCATATCGTGCATGAGGCATGAGTTGGACCTCATATCGTTCACAAGGTAGGAGTAGGTGTTATTCCTATTATACAAGGAATATCAATCATATCATGCATGTTGTATCACTCACCTCTTATGTCAGTTTACCCATCACCTTGGATTTCCATCTCTATGTTGTGTAGAGTGATCACTATCTCTATATCGTGTAAGAGGTACAATCTTAGACTTGTATCATGTATATGGTGTAAGTGGGTATCTCCCATATTGTTCATAAGACATGGATCATATCGTGTATGAGCTATCATCTATCCCCGTATCGGGTTAACCCCCATCTTGGGTTTCATGTCGGGTTCAAGGTATTTCAACCATATTGGGTTATACCTATGTATTTGAATCCATGTCTTATATTGTGCATAAGTTTATGCTCAATCAATCATATCATGCACAAGATGTGTGATTCAAGATATCATGTACCAGGTGTATACTACATGATCATATCATGCAAGAGGTACTTGCATATCTTACTCATATCGGGTTACCCAAACTAGGGTTTTAGCATATAATTTAGAAGTATATACTTGACCCTATATCGTTCATGGAGTCCTTGCTTGACTTCCTATCGTGAAAAAGGTTTATGATTAACACCATGTCATGTTCAAGGTGTGAAATTCATCTCCATATCATGCAAGGAGATATACACTCATAAGCATATCGTGCAAGTGATATTTGTACATGTCCATATCAGGTTAGAGGTACTAGTTTGTATGCTTGAACCCGATATCACTTTATAAAGTGATACCATCTTCTTCAAGCTCTAGACCTTCGTTATAACTATTCTAGTACATGGACAATAGGTCCAAGAACTACTAGGACTCATAATTTCATCAAATATTCAAGAATATTTCAGAATTGAAAGTAGATCATTAAGTACAACAAGATAGGTGGTGAATAATAACATGATTGGGTTCAAGTTATATAACCCGCCTTGTGAACAACTTCAAAGCTCCAAGCTCAAAATCTTTACATTCCTAAGGTTGAATATGAACTTTTTCCAAGGTCCAAGGCTCGTTCACAACTCCTCCATAGACAAGAAATCACCATAGTTAAGAACTTGGTGAAGAAGGAAAGAGAGAGGTATCCATAACCCAAAATCCTACTTCAACCAAGGTTGAAGATGACCAAAGGATCACCTTAAGCTTGATGCTCGAGATCCCCTTGCTCCTTGATCTACTTTGCACGATATATAAGGGGTTATGCATGATATCTCCAAGGAATATGGTTGTGGGGTTCGTAAATTTCCCTAAGTAGGTGGAAGGTGAAGTATATATACTTGGGTTCATAAAATAAAGTGTATAAGAGGTGTCTTCACCTCATGCTACTAGATGACACATGGCCATTCATGGTTGACATGTGTACATGCATGCACACATACATATATTGTTATGCAAGAGTCTTGAGGATAATCTAGGGGTGATATTTTGGTCATCCTTTATCTTGTTGGATAAGTCATCTCATCTCATCAATAAGGCAAACTGATACACTTTTTACAAGGAGTTTGCAACTCATCATGGACCACCCCCTTGAGGTTATTTTCCCATCATGGCCTTTTCAAAGCCTCAACAAACCTATAGGAGACTCCTAATATGGCTCCTTGGCCGATAGGGCTCCTTTATCAAGTCTACAACTCGATACAACACATATAAGGCTTTACCTTCAATTCTTTCTTGGTCTATTCATCACCAAGAGTATCATCATTCAAAGATGATTCAAACATAGCGTATCCTTCTTTCTCTTCCCTCTAAAAGATACATAGAGGGAGTAGGGACACTCTACAGGTGGTAATTTGCATTTCTACCCTATATTTTGGGTAAATTACAAATTGTACCAAAATTGGTGCACAAAGTGCTAGCATTGTTCAAACAAGTTATAATCCTGGGATTTAGGCTTTCCAAAAGCCATCACTCTCTTTCTTATGATACCAAAACACTTAGAAAACATTCCACATGTGACATATTTCAATGTAACCCCTCATCTTGGGCAAATTGCACTTTGGTCCAAAACAAAGGAACATTGCTCAAACAACATTTAATCAGGACCAAACTTGAAACATATGTGAGTCACATGATAACAAAACTCCTTAGAGGATTATATTAAATTTATAAGAAACTTACTTATCCAAAACAAATAGGGTTACCTCATAATCCAGGTCAGGGTCATTACAAACACACACATGAAAACTTTGAATATAATCTCTTGAAACCTAATGAGTTTTCTCTTAGAGACTATAGTTGACTTAAATCCATGTTATAACCTAGATGTATGAGCACTAGTGTAGGCTAGTGCTTGAAGTTTCTCCTATTCTTTTCTCTTGAGTGTAGTGTTATGGGGGCATATAATACTATGATTTGGGTTAGGGAAACTAATCTAGTCTATACCAAGTGGGTACTACATCTCTAGGTTTTGTTGAGTTAAGTCTTCCCAATGTGTGGGGATAACTCGATTTTGATTTTGATTTGTCAACCAGGAGCATGTTGGTTTTTAAACAATCATTTCATCAATGGAAATACACATACACTTATACACACACACACACACACACATATATATATATGGGCTTATCTTTAATACCCGCATGAATAACCTAGAAATTGCCCCTTGTGCCACCTAAAAAGTAACTATTTGGTCAAAAAAGTAACTCGTTGAACAAAAAAGTAACTATGTTGACCAAAAAGTAATCATTCGACTCAAAAAGTAAATCTGGGCAACATACACAGTAGATCTTCTGGAATAAATATGTAATTGCATATTTCTTACAATAGTTACAAATGTAACTCTTTATGCATGAAAAGTAACAGTTTGTAAGGTAAAGTAACCCTCTACATATGTAAAGTAAGAAACTCCAAAAAAACTAACCAAATGTGGAGTGAGTAGCTACCTACGCGGGCATTAAATGAGCATCCTATATATACATATAGATATTTATGTATGTGTGTGTACACACACACACACACATACACACACAGATATATATATATATATAGAGAGAGAGAGAGAGAGTCATGCTAGAATACACTTGAGTGTATAGATCACATTCTACACTCTGATTGTGTTTGCATTTCAAGACTATTTCTGTGACGCCCCGCACCACACAAAATGAGATTACTCAAAACAAGACCGCAAAAGAGAAAATAACAAACTTATTAGAAGAAAACACTAAGAATTAAAACCTTTTTCATAAGACAACCATATAGCAAGAACCTTTGCACATAAGTCCTTTCATGCCTCAAAGCATTCACAAGGCATGTTGTCCACCTATAATGAAAACACTGTCCTAGAACATATATACATGATTCCACCATATCTGATATGTAAAGGAAACATAAAGAAAACACATTCGCAAAACATCTACAAAATGCTCCCAAAGACCCGAGTGTACAGGGATGACTCTAGGACTCTATCAACAAAAGACATCCAGTAGCACTTCCAACCTTATCAGCTATTGCTCCTCTAGATGATGCTCAACCTCGTATGCACGGTCTCTACCTCTTTGTGCTCGTCCACCTAAAAAGGGTATGGGAAACCCAGGGGGTGAGATTCCAAATCTCAGCGGGAAATATAACTCACCACCACCTCTATTATTATCACATATAAGATAAACTAAGCAGCAACATAAATACAACTAAGATGAAACAAGCAAAGATTATTAACAGGAAGGGTAATCACTATTAAATTACAGAACATCCACTACTAAAAATTGGGCCATTATTCACGGGAGAACCTGTCACAAACCCCTCTCTACAGGCCCTTTGAAATAGGGACGGTTGTGGGTCTGGCCCTCACAAATGGTCCGTGAAGAGAACTCACGTGACAAATACCAGTGGCCCTCACGAATAAAATTGTCACGGACCAACTGACCCTCAAGAATGTTATATTGAGGGACTATTTAGCCTTCATAAATACATTTTTGAGGGACTATTTAGCCTTCATAAATACATTTTTGAGGGACTATTTAGTTCTCATAAATACATTTTTGAGGGACTTGATGGTCCTGGAGAATATATTTTTGAAGGATAATGCCTTCATTAATATTATTTTGAGGGGCTATGTGGTCGTCATCAATGCAATTTTGATGGTCAATTTGGACCTTCATCAATATATTTATGAGGGACTACTGTAAATAATTTTGTTATTGATTATTGAATGATTTATTAAATGATAATTAATTGTTACTATAGTGAATATCAAATTTTAAATGAAAACTTTGTATACATAACCTCAAGCAAAATTTTTATACTAATTCACATGACATCATAAGAAGATTCAACACCAAAATGACACATAAAAATGTTAAATCACCTCAAACCAAATTTTGTTATTGAAGCAAAATATTATCCATACATTGCATGCTCAACGTTGATATAAATAAAGAGTACATATGGTTCAAAATTTTTAGATTGATGACAATGAACATATCATGCTAGAAACTCTTAAGATCTATAATGTCTCCATATTCCTTCAAATGGTGTGCTGCTCTTCATCAATGCCATGCCTCATACGGTTAGGTACTTGAATATTCTTCTCCTAAAAATGACAAATCATTATATTAATAGAATTTAAAGTTTATACATAAATCATAGTACAACAAACAACTTACCCTTATATTTCGGTTTTGGTCTACTCCAAGGTGCATTGTCTGTCAAAATCCATCATTAAAAGTAATTCTACCCTATCAATATAAATACCAAAAGGAATCAGAGTGAGTGCAAAGTAGAGATAAATGTAAGTGAACAACTGCCTCAGCAGGCTACCGGACCACACAACCAGACTCGACCATCTCTATAAAAGTAAGAGGGGAGCACATAGGATCAACCAACACATAAGCCACCATCAAAGGACTCGACCAACACAGTAGAGCCAACAACTCAAGCACAAAACAGCAGAACAAGCCGACCAACATATACTGCAGATCATCAACACTTTGAAAGAATCACAATGGCAGCACCTACCCTGCCCCAGTCGTCAACAACCAGCAGCACTCAAGACTACACAACACAAAGCAAAGAGAGCACAGCCACCAACGCCAGGAAGCCAGAAACCAAAGGAACAAAAGAAACAAGAACCAACTATAGATCCCTGCCATTCCAGCCCAGATCTGAACCAGCAACAAACAACTAGGAAAGAGGTCAACAGCAGCTTCAAGACAGCATAAAAACAGAACAGAACCAGCCATCATAAGAAAAAAATAAAACCTTTCATGATCATTGAATAAACCTGGTGCTGGATAAAATTGAATTAATAAATTACTGTTGGTCGTTTCTAGTGAAAAACATGCCATCCAACAGAAAAATAGTATGCAACTAAAAGGTCTGGAGATGAATGTCCCTATACCATTCTAATTGTAAAGAATGATGCGCCTAAGATTTAGAGCTCATCTAAATATCCCTCAGAATATGTCATTCTTGAACTCGTTTAGCAAGCCAACATATTGATCAAGAAGATCACAATGATCTATTACACTAAAAATTGGCTGACCTGCCAGAATATACCTAAATCATTTTAATAGTAATGAAACATGCAGCTTGTAGATAGAATTATCAACATGCCTACGTTTTAGAAATCATTTTAAAAATCCATCAGAATATCTTTTTTTGAGCTACTTTTCGCAAGCCAAAGAAAGATCAAGATGATAGAATGGCTTAAGATTTAGTAGTAAGGATATTCGTGAAATTCCAAACTGAAGTCATCCTAGCTACTAGTATGTCATTTGAAAGTAGTAATATTCTCCCATTTTCATCTGAATCAAACGAGCTGAAGAAAGCACTTTGCTTCAATCCAGTTGCTACACAAATTGATGCTTGAACTCATGCGAGATAGAAAACAACATAACCAACACTGGTTATGTTAATACCCTACTAATGCAGATTTAAGTCAGTGACAAATTCAAGTATTAATACCCTACTAATTGGAAACGACATAAGCAACACTGGTTGTAAACATGAATTGTACAATAGGATTCTATAAAAACATAAACATAAAATTTGAACTCTATAAAGTCCATTCACACAAAACAACTAAAAACTTAAAAAATACAAATTGTAATCTGAAACTCTGGATGTCTTGTAACAAATTCAAATATGTCACAGGTAGGAAAAACATATACAATACTGAATATATCTTAAACACATGAAAAATGTAAAGCCTTCAGTTTTTTTAAAATCATGTCATTCATATCACTAGAAGTTTAATCAAGCACGTATTGAATACCTGATTTAAACGCTGAGTTCTTGGTGTGAAAGACATCGATGAAGATGTGCTTGGTGTGTTCTGCATTTGAGGATGACTTTGTTGATTATTACCAGAAGAAGGGCACCAACTTTCAACTGCAGCCTTTAATAAAGTGTACATGTTAATATTCTTATGTGTATGAATATTGAAAATAATCTATAGTTGTGATGAGGTACATGTGGCTGAAATATTAGTGGATGTCCATTGCCTTGTATGGAATGCCTACCTACTCCATTCTCCCTTGAATTGCCTTGTATGGAAAGCCTACCTACTCCATTCTCCCTTGAATTTCCTTGTATGGAAAGCATGCCTACTCCAGTCTCCCTTGAATTGCTTGAATTGATTTGTCTAGAAAGTCTTCCTAAGCCATCCCCGCTTGAATTATTTTGCCTGGGAAACATGCCTACATCTGCACCATTACTTTTATTGTCTTGTATGTGAAAAGAACCCACATCCGACCTATTTGTGCCACTTTGCATGTGTAAGACACCTGTAGTATTCTGATTGGGGTATTCAGCTGCACAATCAACATTAATACTGCCATCCTATAACAAATACATCAACAATGTCAAAAAAAATTATATATTACATTGACATAGACAAGTGAATCTGAGTTACCTGTGATTGATTATACGAAGTCATTAATTGGGAGACAGAGTTCTTCAATCCATTTACTGTTTCTTCAAGTTCCTTAAGTTTATCCTGAAATAGAAAACAAATTACAAACATCGATCCAATAGACTAGTTGTAACTAATAGTTCAAGTTTAGTTATAATCCAACATACATCCTTTGCATTGCTTTCCTCAAGAAGCATTTCATATCTTATACGGGCAGCTTTTCCCCTATGTCCTATCTCTTTGTGCCCAATTCCAACACCTCGGATCCTAGCCTTTTTGGAAGGATTTAAAACTTGCAAATAAGCAGCACGTGTTAGATTATCAACACTTCTGGGATCTATTTCTTCTTGGTTTGCTACTTGGTTTTCCACGATATCAGAGATTTCAAGCTGTAATTAGAAAGCATCATAAAAGGAAAGCTTAAATTGAGATATCTAAGCATATGTAGCTGTGTAGACATCATAGGAAAGCAAATATCCATTTTCTAACCACTTGTGGGCTTTTGTCGTAAACTTTTTCCAAAAATTTGTTAAGAGGCACAACGGGTTGATCTTCACTGACCTACACATGATAGATAACATAATAATTGTCCATGTTATATGTTCAACTCCTACTAAGAAAGACAAGTGTCCATTATTAATACCATTTTTGCCCGATAACAACTCCATGGCTTTGATCATGTGGTATGATCCATCACTTTTTTTGCTCTGTTTGCCTTGTTGATCTCGAAAATTTTCTAAACCATAAGAAACATATAATTAGAAAAAGTAGATAGGTATACATGCAAGTTATATGAAACCATTGTACCTTAGACTTCTCGGTTCCCCATTCTTTAACAAGATTTTTAAATTGGTCCATATCTATGGAAGAATTTTTCTCAACTTTCTTCATCATCAATTCTGGTTCAATCTTGTACTTTTCATAGTAATCTTTCTTTACACGTGCCCTCCACACTGATATCCCTTTGCTAATGTGTTCGTGAATGTGATTCCATGCATTAGGGTGACTGCCTAAATCGAAGTATTTCTACAAAAACATAGAAAATATTACTTTATATATAACAACCATACAATTTGTTGGTCTTTTTATGAAAAAGATTACCTCAATAATTGATTTTCTATCTGCAAAATTTTGTTCTGGTTGTTCGTTCCACTTCAAGTCTAGATGCCATATGTGTGGTTTCCTTGCTAGCATATGACAATAACGATTCAATTTGGCACCATTCTCCCTAATAGCATTTCCTTCATAATCCCATTGGACCTTGTGACGTGGCTGCCCTTGCTTAGGAAGTAGGCTTTGCTCACTTGCAGGCCCACGTCCATACTTCCTATTCTCCTATTCATTCTCAGCATTTTCTTCAGCTGTTACATCATTTTCAATATTGTTGGACAGTAGAGTAGGTTCATCCTCACAATTTTCTACAATTGTGGATGGAGGGACAGCAATAGGTTGCAACTCCTGTGTGTTGTTACAACTAGATCTAGTGATTCTTCTTCCTGCCATCCTTCAACTGACAAGAAAAAAATTTAGATTATTAGTGCAGAAATGTCAATAACAAAAGTAGTAGCTACATTTGAAAAACAAATAAATTGCGGAGAATATGAGACACCAACATATGAATATTCAGCATTTGAAAAACATATAACTTGTAGAGTACCTTGGTTTCATATCCCAAAAAAGAATAATGATGTCCTACTTGCTGGTATATGAAACAAGACTAAATAAATTGCAAAGAAAATGCCATATAGTAACAGTTTGCCAAAAAAATGCAATAGAACATATTCCCCAAGTAAATTATTCTAGACTTGCAAACAAAATATCCCTCGGTGTCACTCCTCATCCAAGACACATCACTAGTTACATGTGATGAAAACAGTTAGATTAATGAACTAAACATTAGCCCCATCATTCTTTTTTTTAGTTCTATCAACAAAAGATCCCTCTGTGTCACTCCTCATCCAAGACACATCACTAGTTACACCACCATCAATAGCTTCAGATTGTAAACCAGTAAAACAATTCTCAATAAGAGGTACTTCAGAATAATCTTTAGGAGGATGCTTTAGCACTGTGCACCAATCATCAGCATTAGGATCCTTCACATAAAAGCATTGCAATGCTTGAGAAGCCAGGATAAACGGTTCCTCCTTTTTTTTATCCTTGAAGTGTTGATTTGTGTGAACCCATATTCATCAATTCGCAACCCGTTAGAAGTGCTTTCATCATACCAAGAACATCTGAACAACGGAACTTTGATTCCTGGACCATAAGTTAGCTCAATAACCTCCTCTAAGTAGCCATAGTATGTGACTTCAGCATTTATAGGATTTCGATCTCTACCACTTGAATAACTTGAAGTGTCAGCACACAAATACACTCCACTATTTTGTGTAATACATGTACTTTCAATGTGCTTTGAACGGAAACGATATCCATTGACCGAAAATCCTTCATAAGACATTCCCTCAGCACAAGGGCCTTGGGATAACCATCTCAAATCATCGCTAATACTGTTCGGCCTAATCTCTCGCATTTGCATTACCTTCATAAAAAAGTAAAACATTAATGTAATCTACACTAACTTGAACATTAAGAGTGACAACAATATTTATGTTTGAGACTTACATGCTCTTTCAACCACTTAGAAAACTCCTTTGCATGTTTTGTTTCTAGGGTCTGTGGGGCAATGTTGGGTTCCATATCTTGAAGAATACACATGTGTTCACTGCTTTATAAGAAGTGTCTAAATTAATGTACAACAAATATACAAATATCAGCAAGAATTTTAGGACGTAATTAAATCTTACCTTCTGTAAACATCCAATTCCTCTTTATTGAAAAGGACATAACGATGGGCTTGTTCCAAAGTGTGGATGTCGAAATTTCTTGACACTCCAACTCTAATTGGAGATCCATCAACATTATGAGGAGTGTGGTTCAGTTTTGTCTCAAAATTATGCAAGTACCTAGCACAAAATGTCAAACTTTCTTCATCTAAATAGCCACTAGCAATACAACCAGTCGGTTTAGCTTTGTTTCTTACATACTTCTTCAATTTCTTCAAGTATCTCTCTATTGGGTACATCCACCTAGTTCGGACAGATCCGGCTTGTCTGGCTTCATAAGATAAATGAATGGGCAAATGCATCATGATGGTGAAGAAAGAAGGAGGGAAGATTCTCTCCAACTGGAAAAGAGTGACAGCAATTTCTTGTTCCAATTCTTTGAATTCCTCCACATCAATAATGTTAGAGCAAAGCTTGTTGAAAAATGAGCACAAATTAGCAATAGGCTTGTACACATCTAAGCTTATGCAATGTCTCAAGGCAATAGGTAGAAGTTGATGCATAAGAACATGGCAATTGTGACTTTTCAGCCCAACAAGTTTTCTATCAGATTTGCTAACACACCTAGATATGTTAGAAGAATAGCCATCAGGAACTTTCAACTTTTCTAACACAAACAGGAACTTATCTTTCTGTGCATTAGTCATGGTGTAAGATGCTGGAGGTAAGTAATAGCGGTCACCTGCATCTACTGGCCATAAATCTCTTCGAATGCGCATTTTCTTCATATCTTGACGAGCTTGTAAGTTGTCTTTACTTTTCTTAGAATCACCCAATAATGTGTTTAAAATATTCTCGCACACATTCTTTTCTATGTGCATCACATCCAGATTGTGTCTAACAGATTAATACTTCCAATAAGGTAGCTGAAAAAAGATGCTTATCTTATTCCAACCAGGAGGTAATGGTTGAATTTGATCTCCAAGCCTCTTGCGCTTATTCATTTTTCCAAATGTGATATTTTCATATCCATCAAATTGCCTCAGTATATCTTCTCCAGATAGTGGCTTAGGTGGAAGTCGAAAATCTTTTTCACCATCAAAATTTTTCCTATCACGTCTATATGGATGATTCATTGGAAGAAAATGTCGATGGAAACCATAGCATTGTTTTTTCCCATACTGTAACCAGTTTGATACAGTCTCCACATTACAACAAGGACATCCCAAATCTTTCTTACCTTTAGTGCTCCAACCAGATAAGTCACCATATGCTGGGAAATCATTAATGGTCCATAAAATCATTGCCTGCATAGTGAAGTTCCTTTTTCTATATGCATCATAAACTTTGAATCGAAGCTCCCAAAGTAGTTGCAACTCCTCAATTAATGGCTCCAAGTATACATCAAGGTCATTGCCAACCATATGTGGACCTGGGATTAATAGGGACATCATAATAAATTGTTCTTTCATAAGAAGCCAAGGCAGAAGATTGAGAGGTGTCACCAACACAGGCCAGATGCTATGTGATGCACTCATATTTCCAAATGCATTAAATCCATCTGTTGCTAATGCCAATCTAATATTGTGTGGTTCAGCAGCAAAGTCTGGATACCTGGCATCAATAGACAACCATTCTGGTGTGTCTGAAGGATGATGAATACGACCATCCTTGCCTTTTACTTCTGATGGCCAAATCATATCTTTAGCAATAGATGAAGACATATAGAGCCTCTCTAACTGAGGTATTAAAGGGAAGTGATACATGAACTTAGCAGCTACCTTCTTTCCCTTTGTTTTGTATTGCTTTTCATTCCATATTGAAGCACCACAAGTATCACAATTTTCTTTTGAAGCTGCATCTTTGCGAAAAAGCATGCAATTATTTGTACATACGTCTATAGTAGAATGATCAAGTCGTAAATCCTTCACGGTCGCATTTGCTTCATAGTAAGTCTCTGGGAATAGACAATTTTCTTCTGGAAATCTTGAAATAATCAACTGTAACAACTTTGTGAAAGAATCGTTGGACCATCCAGATTCCTCCTTCAGAAATAGCAAGGCAACCAAATACGATAGCTTAGAATGACTTGTGCAACCTCTATAGAGTGGTTGATCCGCCTCTTTTAGTAGCTTGTAAAATCTTTGTGCATCTACATTTGCAGGTTCCTCTGTAGCTTCAGTAGAGTGGTCATTTTTTGTGTCACCCATACCAAACAAATCCTCCAGCATCTGATGCATATTTTCGGTGCTAGGCATGTTTGGTGCCACAACAAGATTGCTCCTACCAATCACCTCCCCATGAAATGTCCAAACATCATAGCTATGCACAAATCCTTTTTGTAGTACATGTGAGAATACCTCCTCCTCTGTTTTAAGGTATTTGTTCAAACATACCTTGCAAGGACATATTAATTTCCTCTGTCTAGTTGGTCTCTGATGGATAAGAGCAAACTCAATGAACTTTCGTAACCCTGCCTTGAATACATCACTTTGCACTCTGTTCCCAATATACATCCAACTCCGATCTATTAGAAAATCCACCTACATGAAGGAAAATATACAATAAGTTAAGCACAGCTGTTTGAAATGTTAGGAAACAGCTGTTAGGAAAATATAAGACGAGATCAGGAAGCTTTAACAAATACATGCAAACAGCAACAGCTGTTTGAGATGTAGTCATGTAGGAGCAAGAATAAGTAAGAAAAAGTAGAAGAAAACTTGCAAATAGAAGTGGTACTAGTAGTCTAGGTTTGAGTAAGAATCTGAATTTCTGATATGAGTAATAAGGAAATAGCAATTAGAGGGGACATAGAAGTAACAAAAATTTAGATGCAATAGCAGGAACAGAAAATGAAGGAGAAATTGCAAAAAAAGAAAAGAAAATAAGCTAGAATAGGAGACACAAGAGGAAATAGAAAAAAAATCAAAGAAACAGTAGTATAAAAGGACTGATTTTTTTTGCAACAATTGCAGCAAAAGGGGGTCGAATATACAACATGAAAAGGAAAAAGAGAAAAGGGGAGGGAAGGGAGAAGACATACATGAAGTCTATCAATATACAAGAAGCAAAAAAATAGGCAGAAGAAACTTTTGTTGATCACTAAACATTCTTCATATGCATCCCCAGAGTTGAGCTTCAAAAGAACAAAAAAAATCCTTCAAGAACTGCAGTAGCATAGGTACCCATCCATCCCAAAATGAGAGACTATATAACAGGGCCAAGAGACAATCCAATCACAAAATCTTCAAGAAAATAGATCATCAAGATATCACTTCATATCACAAGATCACCAAAAGGATTCAGAAAGTAGACCCAGCATCTCCCTTAGGCAACAACAACCTGATCTTAGACAAGACAGTATACCTTAAATATTTTATATCATGAGTCCAGTCTTCATGACAGGGGAATCCTATCAGTGAGTTTACACTCAACAGCCTTACCCCGATGAAATCAGCTACATGGCAATTAAAGAATAAATGAATGATAAATTCATTAGAACTTCTACACAGTAAACATATAGAAGTATAGAAAACCCCTCTTTTTTTAGGTTGTTCATCACTGAGATGTTGTTTCTAGCAATCTTTCATAATAGGATTTTAAATTCAGATGTATGATCATCTGAATTAAATACCAAGAAAGTTGACCATAGATATCAATATTTTAGATAGAATCCTTAAGAAGGTATTTCTCATGGATCAATTTGATCCATAGACTACCTTTCTTTGAAGCTACTATCCAGATATTTAAGATCATAGCAACCTTACAAACGTCTTTGACTTTTTTTATAGACATACCACCTTCATCCTTTACCTTGGTTACATCATCCCACTTAATAAGATGGATATCATTCTTGCCTTCACACTATCCCCACAAGAAATTTATAATAGTTATTTCCACTTCATCACAGATAGAAGTAGGAAGTGAAAAGGAAGAGGACCAGAAATTTTTATTGGCGGACATAGTAGAATTACAAAGTTATAGTCTCCAATGGAAACTAAAATGATATGTAAATAAGTTTGGTATCTTTAAAAATCAAATGATGGGCATAGAAGCACTAAAGCATGGGCAGAAATAATGATGGTAACTTCTGGTTCACTTGTATGATATGTATCATTATAAGTTAGTAGCATACCATCTTTGTGCACACTTAGCATCAATAGAATGTCTGTCATGCCCATGGAAAGCTTCAGACATGCATTCAACAAAAGGATTCTTTGAAAACAATATTTGTTAAAACAACATTTGTATATTTGTCTTAGTAATGTGGGTTCCTCCTTGTTCCCTTTATTGTTAAAACAACATTTGTATATTTGTCTTTTTTCCTTTACCCCCTCCATCTAAAATACCCTTTCTTTAACATGTGGTTGTGATGCAGGCCCTAAAAGCCAATAACTATGGTAATGATCCTCTGCTAACTGCAGCTCTGTACCTGGAGATTAATTAAAGGCCGACTGCACAGGGCTCCCATGGGACACATCCATTCCTAATATAATAGTTGGCTCTTATGAGATCTTTGGCATGGATGGAAGATGCTCAGTTGTGGTGAACTTCTCTGCAGGCTTATTCAGGATCTCATTCGTTGTGGAAACATTAAGTGCGTTGTCAGTAAAAAAAATTTATGTATTTCGTTTAACTAATTTAAATGAAATACATTAAAAGATTTTACTTACAACGCCCTTCATGTTTCCACAGCGAATGAGATCCTAAATAAGCCTACAGAGAAGTTCACCACAGCTGAGCATCCTCCATCCATGCCAAATATCTCCAAAGTGCCAACTATTATATCAGGAATGGATGTATCCCATGGGAGCCCTGGGCAGTCGGCCTTTAATTAATCTCCAAGTACAGAGTTGCACTTAGCAGAGGATCATTACTATAGTTATTGGTTTTTAGGGCCTGCATCACAACCACATGTTACAGAAAGGGTATTATTTTATATGGAGGGGGTAAAGGAAAAAAGACATATATACAAATGTTGTTTTAACAATTAAGGGAACAAGGAGGAACCCACATTACTAAGAACACCCATTCTTTCTTGAGGCTTCTACCTAGACTTCTGAAATGTTGACAATGACTTAGTGTGCCTCTGCAAAATGCAAAAACACCAGGCTATATTATACTTAGTACCAAAAACAAAACATTCAAAAACAACGCAGTGAGAAAACAGAATAGCACTCGTACAAGTGACCATAAATAGAAGTAAGAAGAAATCTTTTATCCCCAGTAGTGATTCTAGTATGTATTAATTTATCATATTAAAAAAGCTTTTCAACAGAGCATTAGATACCATTCCACAAAACAAAAACTCTCCCAATACCATGACTAGTGTGATGAGAAATCCACTATAACTACCCAAATTTATTGGATAAACAATTGCTAAGTTATCAAACTTATTGGATAAAGTAGCATTGTTATCCTCATTTGACCCCTTTCTCCCTCTACCTCTGGACGTATTCTTCTTATTACATTTTAGAAACTCAAAGGAAGGTTCTAAGTTATTTTTCTCAACAGAGTTGGGAGGGGTAACAAGGTTAACCACTTCCCCTTCAAAAGATGGATGAGACTTAGATGAAATGTGTGAAGTATCCACAAAAGAATCCTAGAACTCTTGTTGATACTCTATAGAGTGTCCACATGAGAATGAAAATACATGAAAAATCAAGTGAACCCCCATGACAATATTATTTCCATGAGAGTCAACTATCTAAACCATGTTGGCATGGAGGAAGATAAAAATATAATCCCATGTTGGTGATTCCATCATACATGTTTGACAAGATCTTTCCTAAGAAAATTGACTATGGGAAAAGAAAAGCCAACAATGCTGAGTTAGAAGAGAAGAATGTAACTCCCCAAGCTTTGCCTCACTTGAGAAGCAAGTTAATGCAGCCACCAAAGCAATCTACAATTTTCACCCAATAAGAAATGTGTTTATAGGAATGGGTTTAAATGTAAGGGTTTTTAATCAGAATGATGCTTTGGTCACCTCTAGAACTGCTCTTCAAAAGAAAGGTCATTTCAGCACAACAGTTTACAAGCAACCATCTTGATCATTACTGGATCAATAGACTAAAAAACACCAGATAGAAGCTCTACTTCATCTTCTGAACATAAGGACAAGTAGGAAACTCCAAAAAAGGGAGACAGAACCCCCTTAGAAAAGAAGCACTTTTAACTTAGTATGGAAACTCCAACATTGTAGAACACATACAACCATCTTGATCACCACTACATCAATAAACCAGTAACATCAGATGGAACCCTTCTTCATCTTTAGAAAATAAGCACAAGCATAGCAATTCCAGAAAAAAGAACACATGGCTCGTTTAGTAAAGAAGCACTTTTATCTCATTATGGATAATAGACTATAGCACACTCACATTGACTAACCATTCCTCAAAAATCACCTTATTTCTATACCACCAGATATAGTAAAGGATACATATAATAGATTTAAAGGAGGTATTGTTTATTTCCTTCATACTGTCTTCAAAGAAACTAGGAATATTATTAATACATTCATTATCAACTACTTTGTCTCTGACCCATATATATGTGTGTCATGAGAACACTTGTTCATATAGAATAGAACAGAGTAGAAAAATTAAACATACATGCACACATGTGTATTGCTTTGAACCAAGCTTGAGCCTTAACAATTATATATGAGTAATATTTGATCAAGTATGACTTGGATTACATGGTAGGTATTATACATAAATTCGAGTTTGTACAATTAATAGATATTGTACATATTCGAGAAAGACAATATTCAATCAAATACTATATCTACTCAATCACATCAGTAAATTATTCTTTTCTTATTGACAAAACACAAAGTTGTATGATAGAAAATCATTATGAGGATGCTATACTATAGATGCATAGCCTAGGAATTTATGTACATCACAACTTTGATTCCCTTCCATTTAGTTATGGTAGCTACTCCCAAGGAGCTATTTCCTCGCTTCCAAATATTGAACACGCCCCTGACTACTCTCTATTACTGTTGTATGACCATCTCCATGCAACTGAGGATAGTCAAAGTTTTTCAACATTGTGATATGTTTCTTATACGTGTGAACGTTAACCCTTAGGGGAGGGGGAGATAACCCATATGAATACTAGATGGTTAGTATTTTTAATAAGTAAACCCAGCTAATCCTATGCATATCACATTGGGGGGAGATGAGGCGGACACATGAGGTATGAACTGGAAGCCCATTGGAGGAAGAACCAATCTTGGCTATCAGGGGTCGAAGTGGGGGCTAGTTCTCTCCCAAATGAGAAAAAGAGATAAAGATACGAACCTAGAGAGGATTCCAGTGGCCGAAGAAGCAAGCTGCGTAGCAGAAATGACCAATGGCCGAGCAGGGCGATCGGCGGCAATCAAGCATGGTGACTGCGTAGAAGCAACGACCAATGCGGAGGGCAGCAACCGTCAATGGCGGAGGGTAGCAACCGTCAACGGTGGTAAGGAGTTATGAAGGATGAGCCCAATGCGAAGGATGAACGGCAGCAACCGAGCAGGGCGATTGGCGTAAAGGATGACCCAATGCGGAGGAACCGATGAGAGAATAGGGAGGGGAGGGTTCAGTGGAGGAGTGCGGAGGAACCGATGAGAGAATCGGGAGGGGGAGGGTTCAGTGGAGGAGTGCAGAGGAAATGAGGGGGAAAGGAGCACCCGCCGGGACTGGGTGATTTTTTTCATGAATTTTGATAGACGAATCAGTGTTTTAGAATGGAGGGAAGGATTATGAGATGGAGGGAACATTTAGAATGGAGTTTTTGAGGGGGTGATTCATAAGAAATGTATTTGTGAGGGAACAATGTTCACATAAAATGCCTAACGATGTCAAGAACACGGTTGAGGGATTTGGTCCCATATTTGAAGGACGAGCCCTCACAAATGGACATCATTATTCACGATTTTTGGTTCCTCACAAATGTTCTTCAATAAAAGCCAAATTTTTTGTAGTGATCTTAATAATTAAAAAGGAATATGAATAACATGTATATTTTCTATCAACAACATTGTATAAAGATCAAGCAAGGCCTCAACCAATGTTTTCGTATTTGATCCTATACAATTATACTACACAGCTGATTACATATTCATTATGTCCTGAGATTTGAATCGTACCATCCAAATCCAACTGACCACTATATGTATATAGTCAAAATCAATGCCATACAAGATCTAATGGAAGAGTCAAAATCCATGACCTCACCTCCCTCAGTCAGTACGAGTAAACATATGCAGTAACATCATGAGTCATCTGCTTCCAGAGACATTTTAGTCTAGCTATACAGATTTAGCCCACCTTGGTACAGGTTATGACACTAGTAAAATTGAGCTACAGCTTACAACAGTGCTCTTCCAGGATTTGACTTATAGTCAACCCCGTGATACAAATTCTAGGTTTGACTTATAGTCAATCTTGTGATACATTTCCAAGTATGACTTACAACTAATCTTATGATACATTTCCAGGTATGACTTACAGTCAATCATGTGATGCATATACGTTTAGGATACAAGGTGGTATTCTAACTTGCACCCCGCATATTCAACTATATGCCCTCTGAGTTAAACTCATTTCACCATTGAGCAAGTTCTGACACTGAATGGATCTATGGCACAGGGAAACTACACTATTAGATTTCACTTAATTTATTAGATCAATTTAACATCTTTAAGCATCAACCAAGTTACAACGTATAACCTCTAAATAAGATCTACGTAAATAGGGCATAACTCATCACCAGAGCAAATTGAAACATAGTAGGTGAGATTTCATCACATCATCACTTTATGCATGTTATTCGTTATATGCCCATCACAAGGACCAATGTCCATCATAAGGATCAATATCCATCACATCATAACCACCATACCTCATACATGGCTATGTACATTAATCAATACCACATGCATGGTAAGAAGTTGATAACAAGAAGGCAAAGCATCATCATCTCATGGAACTCATGCTATACATTTAAATCATACATTTTACATCATAGAAATTAGGGTTTCACTTTTCCTGATTAGGGTTTACAAGGTTGGATCACCAACCACCCTTAGATTATCACTTCCTTCATCATTATGAAGTGTATTTATGAGACGAAGAAACATATTCCTATCATTATTATGGAACATGTAAAGAGGTCTAGCTTTCAACATCATATACATGATTACACCATAATTTATCACATCACACCATGTAACCCTAGCATCAACAAGATGCATCACTACACATTACATAGGGTATCAGTTAGGGTTAGGGTATCTGTTAAACCTAGATATCGGGCAACCAACCTAAGTAGGGTATCAACCTACCAACTTCAAGGTAAGTATTTGTTTATCATCATTTGTATCGGTTACCATAAATGATATCAGTTTGAAGGTACATGAGAAAGTGTATCGACCATACAAGATCATAGGGTATCATCCTATGTATCTCTTTAGATATCAACCACATTCATCATGGGATATCGGCCACCTTCACCATCATGGGATGTCGGACACCTTCACCATCATGGGATATCATCCACCTTCACCATCATGGGATATCGACCACCTTCACCATCATGGGATATCAGCCACTGGGGTTTAGAGTAGTATTGATTTAACCTCAAGGTAGATGTTTCCCTCTACAACTCTAGGTGTACCGGGCTGCATGTGTGTCAGATTATATGTATATCAGATTAGGGTTACCCATATCGACTTCTATACTCAACTAAAAGCATGGAGATTCAACACTCTTACTCACTAGACATCACTAGATCATAACAAACCTTATCATGGTAGGCATATCGATTTAGCATGTCAGATTGCATTGCATATCAGTTTAGCATATCGGATTGCACTACATATCAATCTAGCATATCATATCAGTTTAGTCATCTTCTACCTCAAGATGATGATACTAATAAGGCAAATGAAAAGTGCATCTCAAGGTAGCAACTTGGCAAGGTTCTATTCTCAAAAACAGAACATAAGGCTACCAAGAATAGCTACTAATAATCAAGGAATAATGAACTAGAGACAACTAGAAGGGTAACAAGTAGAAAGGTGATAATAACAAAGTAGGTTTAGAGTTATATAATCCACCTCAAGAACAACCACCAATCTCTAAGCTCCAAGGTCAAGCCCCAAGCTCACAAACTCAAGGTAGAGGGAGAAGATCCTCCAAGCACAACACCTCTAAGAAGGAAGATAGAATCGAGGTTAAGAGAGAGCAAAAGAGAGGAAAGAAGATACCAAGGCCCATGGCTGAGAAGAAGAAAGAAGGAGAGAAAGAAAGATAGAAAACCATGGCTTACCAAGGAAGAAGATGAAAAAGAGAACCACAATATTTTGGCTCACCCACCAAGATCCAAGGGATAGTTCTCTTAAAATTCAAGGTCGGCCACCAAGGAGAGAAAGCAAATATCACCTAAAGGGTTCTCTTCCATGGGAAGAAAGGAGTATATATGCATGGCTGATGAGAGAGAGAGCAAGGGGAAGGTGTCATAACCTTAGAACCCTAGATGACACATGTCCACAAGGAAGAACCATATTCCATGTAATTCAAAAAGGTGATAGGACCTATGTCTCGCCCACTTGGTCACTAAGGAAGGTCAAGGTCAATACACCCATCCACCCCCTTCACAAACTGATAGAGATGAAACCCTAGGTCACAAACTGATATGGCACTCCTCTATAGTCACCGCAACCTGATATGGTGATCCCCAAGTACCACCAAACTGATAGGATGTCCCTCAAGACACCTGCAACTGATACCAAGCCCCCTCAAGGCAACCACAAACCGATACAGGGTCTCACTAAGACTCTCAAGCCCGAGACAACACTCTTATGAGCAAAGCACACCTCAAACATGTGTCCCAAATGTCACCAAGGATGTCACCACTCAACCAAGGCCAAAACAAGTCACCCAACACTTCCACTCTCCTCTAGATGATGCTAAGTGAGAGAAGAAACACTCCATAGGTGGCAAACTTGCACATCAACCCCTTTTCTGGGTGAATTGCAAGTTTGCACCAAAACCTCTCCACAAAACACATGCATCAACCAAACAAGCTCAAACAAGGAACACAAACCTCCAACATGCCCTTATTACATCTTATATTATTAGAGAAAGGATCTAAGCAACACAATTATGCAAAACAAATAGTGTTAGCCCAAAATGTGGGTCAGGGTCCTTTCAAGCCATAAACCCCTGACAAGGATTTCGCCCCCGAAATCCTAAGAGAAAAGAGAAGGGTACTTCCTCCTCATCTCCTCTTCGAGTGCCCACGTGGCTTCCTCAACACCATGGTGATGCCAAAGAACCTTCATAAGCACAAGATCCTTCCTCTTCAACTTCTTCACCCTTCAATCAAGGATCAACACTGGATCCTCCACATGGGTCATATCCTCATCAAGATCCACCTCCACAGGTTGTAACACTGACTCTGTATCCAGATGGCACTTCCTCAGCATACAGACATGGACCACTAGATGCAACCTGTACAACTTAGGTGGCAACTCTAACTTGTAGGCCACCTTCCCAACTTGTGCCACAACTGGGTAAAGTCCCATAAACCTGGGAGCCAACTTACCCTTATTCCCAAACCTCAAAACACCTTTCCAGGGAGAGACCTTCAGATATACTTTGTCTCCCACTTGGAACTCCAAGAGTCTATGACAATTGTCTGCTTATGACTTCTATATGTCCTATGCTGCTTTCATCTGTTGTTGTATCACTTTGATCTTCTTTGTCATTTGTTGCATAAGCTCAGGACCCAGAAGATGATACTCCCTTATTGCATACCAACACAATGAAGACCTACAACATCTCCCATACAATGCCTCATATGGTGCCATGTCAATACTACACTTATAGCTAGGAAAACTCTATCAGACTGAGGTGTATATCCCAACTTCCTGAGAACTGAAGAACACAAGCCCTCAACAAATCTTCTAAGATTTGGATGGTCCTTTCAGACTGACCATCTGTCTATGGGTGGAAAGCAGTGTTGAACTTCAACTACGTACCCAAAGTTGTATGCATCCGCTCCCAAAAGTGACTTGTAAACTGAGGACATCTATCAGATACGGTAGTGATTGGGACACCGTGCAAATGCACTATCTCATCAACATAAACTTGAGCAAGCTTATCTTTTGTGAATGTTGTCTTCACGGGGAGGAAGTGTGTTGACTTGGTCAACATGTCAACGATCACCCAAATCAAATCATTACCTTTGACTATCCTAGGTAGACCAACTACAAATTCCATAGTTACATGATCCCATTTCCACTGAGGTATCAGCAACAGTTGCAATGTTCTTGTAGGCTTTTGATGCCCAACTTTGACATGTTGGCACACAACACATATTGCAATGAACTCAACTACATCTTTCTTCAAGCTTGGCCACCAATACATATCCTTTAGGTTGTGGTACATCTTAGTACTACCTGGTTGCATAGCATACATAGATGTACGAGCTTCTTCCAACACCATATTCCTTAGGTTATCCGCATCGGGAACTACCATCCTGTGATGATAACATACTATCTCATTTTCCGTCTTATAAAAACCATCACGCTTCTCGCTGCCGAACTCTGATCTAATCTGCTATGTCACATTGTCTATCTATTGAGCTTCTTTGATATGTTGCCTCAGTGTAGGCTTCACTTGTAATTGTGCCAACAAATCGGCCAACAAAGAGACTTCCAACTTGACATTCATCTGAGCATACCAACATGTCTCGCTTGTGACACATCAAATAACTCAACTGACCTTTATCCATAGATGAAGACTTCCTACTCAATGTGTCTACTACAATATTCACCTTTCTTGAGTGATAATCAATCGTGTAGTCATAGTCTTTGATCAACTCCATCCAACGACACTGCCTCATGTTCAACTCCTGCTATGAAATATATACTTTAGGTTCTTGTGATATGTGAAGAGCTGACACTTCTCCCCATTCAGGTAGTGCCTCCAAATCTTTAAAGCATGAACCACTACAGCTAGCTCCAAATCATGAGTCGGGTAATTTTCCTCTTTTTTCTTAAGCTTTAGAGAAGCAAAAGAAACTACTTGCTTGTCTTACATCAACATACATCCCAAATCATTCCTGGATGCATCACAAAAGATGATGTATCCTTTTACTAGCTCAGGCAAAACCAAAATTGGTGCACTTGTCAGTTTCTCCTTCAATGTCTACAAAGCTTATTGACATTTGTTGTCCCAAACGAACGACACTTCCTTCCTCATCAACTTTGTTAGGGGTAGGGCGATAGCACTGAAGTTCTTAATGAACCTCCTGTAGTATCCTGCCAAACCTAGAAAATTTCACACTTCTGTCGGTTTTTTTTGCTGCTCCCATTCTATCATAGACTCTACCTTCTTAGGGTCCATGCATACTCCTTCTACAGATATAACGTGTCCCAAGAAAGCTACCTCCCTCAACCAGATTCACACTTACTGAACTTAGCATAGAGCTGGTGTTGTCTCAACAATGTAAACAACTTGCGTAGATGTTGTTCATGCTGCTAACAAACCTGACTATATATCAAAATGCCATCTATGAAGACAACCACAAACTGATCAAGGAACGATCGAAACACCATGTTCATCAAGTCCATGAACATTGTCGGTGCATTGGTCAGCCCAAACGACATAACCATGAACTTATAGTGACCATACCTCATCCCAAAAGTTGACTTTGGTATATCATCCTCCTTGATCCTTAACTGATGATATCCTGATCTCATATCTATCTTTGAGAACACTATCATGCCACACAACTGATCAAACATATCATCTATCCTCAGAAAAGGATACTTATTCTTTATCGTGACCTTGTTCAACTGCCTGTAATATATGTATAACCTCATAGACCCATCCTTATTCTTTACGAACAACACTAGAGCACCCCACAGTGACATACTCAGCCTAATAAAACCTTTGTCAAGTAGTTCTTACAACTGTCTCTTCAACTCTGCCAACTCTATTGGTGCCATCCTATACGGTGTCTGAGCTATGGGTTGCGTACCACGAACCAAATTGATCTCAAAATCAAACACATGGGGTGGAGGTACACTTGGAAACTCTTCAGGAAACTCATCCTCGAACTCCCTAACCACCGACACTTCTTGGGTACTAGGACTCCTCACCTCTGTATCCACCATGTGTGCCAAAAACTCCTCGCACCTTGTCTTAGAAGCTTCCTCGCCACCATAGTTGATACAAGACGTTGGGAGAATCGTCCTATCTCCTTGGAAGATCCACATCTCACTAACATTTACAAACATCGCTTGCTTAGAACTACAATCCAAGACCACTCTATACTTCTCCAAAGTATCCATTCTAAGGATCACATCGAATCCATGCATGTCAAGTGGTATGAGATATCACTTGAATGTTGTGTCCCTAAAAAGAGAGAACACTGGAAGGACACACATCCTGCAATGTTGTAGAACTGACCAATGGTGTTTCTAGCAAAAAACTACTCTTCCTACGACTAACAGGCAAAGAGCAACTACTAAGCACTTCACGTGCGATAAAAGAGTGTGTAGCACCTGGGTCAACTAAAATAGATATAAATCAAGAAGAAGACAAATCAAAATGAAATAACTCCATCTGACTTGTCACCACTTGTGGGTTGACCACTGCCTTTGGCTGACTCATGGCGTAGAATATAGCCATTTCCTATTGTCGCCCCCATCCTCTACTTCCCTGAGCAGACGATCCAGCTTATGATGCTTGACCATGTCCTCATCCTCCTATGCCATTGTTGCTCTGCTATCTTTGTGAGGCCTGCAGACTTTGCCTCGATGACTAGGTCATATCATCACCTATCATCGAACATTCTTGCCTCAAATGTCCTATCTGCCCACACTTGTGGAAATCCTAGTTCCAATATTGCGGTCTGGATGGCCCTATCACTAACACTGAAGCTGTACTCTGGGCTCCCGCAGGTGGAAAACTACATCCTTGTCCCTTACTGGGTGACCATTGCGTCGAAACACAAAACCTCTATGGAATTGGCGGTGCAGAAAACTTTGGCTTCTTAAAGCCACCAGATGATTGCCCTGAAAATTGTGTAGACCATTTCTTGGTACTCATCTCTTGCTTCTCCTTCACAGATCATTCTATCCTTCAAACAAACTCCACAAACACAGCAAACCTCTCTCGATTCTCCAAAGCAGCAGTTGAGGTAGACAACTCAGCGTTCAACCCCTTCTCAAAATGATGAATCCTTTCATCCTCTGTCACTACCATGTGAGGACAGAACCTCAACAACTCCATAAACCTTGCCTCGTACTCGTTGATCATCATGGGGCACTTTTGAATCCTCTCAAAGTGGTTGATCTTCTCATCTAGATACGTTTGTGGGAAGTACCAACTAACAAACTCCTGTCGGAACTCCTTCCAACCAACCACCACACCAGGTCTCTTCTCCTCCTCTATGGCCCACCAATGGCCAACAATCCCTCTCAGGAGGTACATCGAATGCTTTACCTTATCCTCTTCAGGGATACTCAAGATCTTGAAAGCCTTCTCAAGCTCAGTCAGCCACAGATCTGCATTTGTCAGGTCAGTCGTTCCAGCATACTCAACCGCCCCAAGATGGCAAAGTCGCTTGAAAGTCTTCCCAGTACCCAAAGTTCCAGTATGAGGAATGGGTGCCCTAGGCTGAGATGCATGCATCTTGTCCGCCATATGAGTCATCATTGCCATAAACTGCCTAAAAAGTGATTGAAAGGCAGGGTTTTCTATCATGGTCGGGTCAAACTAGGGGACTTCAGGCACCTGATCTTCATGTTCCTGATTCCTTACACCACTGCCTGGTGCAGCAACACTACTCTTGACAACGTGTTCTTTGTGTTATCCAGACATAGTTTAGCTTTTCTTATTCTTATGCATAAGTAGAAGTGACTATAATATAGACTGGAGGACACTAGAATAAACACAAACCCTAGTCCTAGGTCCATGTAGACTCAGTGAACCTAAAGCTCTGATACCAACCAAGCTGTGAAGCCCCGTGCCACACAGAACAAGATTACTCAAAAATAGACTGTGAAAGAGAAAATAACAAACTTATTAGCAGAAAACACTAAATATTAAAACCTTTTTCATAAGACAGCCATATAGCAAGAACCTTTACACATAAGTCCTTTCATGACTCAAAGCATTCACAAGGCATGTTGTCCACTTGAAATGAAAACATTGTTCTAGAATATATATACAAGATTCCACCATATCTTATATGCAAAGGACACATAAAGAAAATACATCCGCAGAACATCTACAAAATGCTCCCAAAGACCCGGGTGTACATGGATGATTTGAGGACTCTATCAACAAAAGACATAGAACAACGCTTCCAACCTTATCAGCTACTGCTCAACCTCCTATGCACGGTCTCTACCTCTTCATGCTTGTCCACCTAAAAAGGGTGTGGGAAACTCACGGGGTGAGATTCCAAATCTCAGCGGGAGATATAACTCACCACCACCTTTATTATTATCACAGATAAGACAAACTGAGCAGTAACATAAATACAACTAAGATGAATCAGGAAAAGATTATTAACAAGAAGGGTAATCATTGTTAAATTATGAAACATCTTAATAATTAAAAAGGAATATGAAGAACATGTATATTTTCTATCAACAATATTGTATAAAGATCAAGAAAGGCCTCAACTAATGTTTTCATATTTGATCCTATACAATTATACTACACGACTGATTACATATTCATTATGCCCTGAGGATTTGAATCGTACCATCCAAATCCAAATGACAACTATATGTATATAGTCCAAATTAGTGCCATACAAGGTCTAATGGAAGAGCCAAAATCCATGACCTCACCTTCCTTGGTCAGTACGAGTAAACATATGTAGTGATATCATGAGTCATCTACTTCTAGAGACATTTTAGTCTAGCTGTAAATATTTATCTCACCTTGGTACAGGTTACAACACTAGTGAAATTGAGTTTTGGCTTACAATAGTGCTCTTCCAGGATTTGAATTATAGTCAATCCCGTGATACAAATTCTAGGTATGACTTACAAGCAATCATGTGATACATTTCCAGGTATGACTTACAGCCAATCCTGTGATACATTTCCAGGTATGACTTACAGTCAATCTTGTGATACATATACGCTCAAGATACAAGGTGGTATTCTAACTTGCACCCTGCATATTCAACAATATGAGCTTCGAGTTAAACTCATTTCACCATTCAACAAGTATTGACACTGAATGGATCTATGGCACTGGACAACTACATTATTAGATTTCACTTGATTAATTAGATCAATTAAACATCATTAGGAATCAATCAAGTTACAACGTATAACCTCTAAACAAGATCTACATAAATAGGGCATAACTCATCACCAGAGAAAATTGAAACATAGTAGGTGGTATTTCGTCACATCATCACTTTATGCATGTTATTCATTATATGCCCATCTCAAGGACCAATGTCCATCACAAGGACCAATGTCCACCTTCACCATCATGGGATATCGACCACCTTCACCTTCATGGGATATCGGCCACCTTCACCATCATGGGATATGGACCACTAGGGTTTAGAGTAGTATTGGTTGAACCTCAAAGTAGATGTTTCCCTCCACAACTCTATGTGTATTGGGATGCATGTGTGTTAGATTATATGTATATCAGATTGGGGTTACCCAAATTGACTTCCATACTCTAAAAGCATGGATATTCAACACTCTTCCTCACTAGCCATCACTGAATCATAACAAACCCCATCATGGTAGGTATATAGGTTTAGCATGTCAGATTGCATTGCATATTAGTTTAGCATATCAGATTGCATTGCATATCGATCTAGCATATCATATCAGTTTAGTCATCTTCTACCTCAAGATGACGATACTAACAAGGAAAAAGAAAAGTGCATCTCAAGGCGACAAATTGGCAAGGTTCTATTCTAAAAAATAGAATATAAGGCTACCAATAATAGCTACTAACAAGCAAGTAAACACGAACTAGAGACAACTAGCAAGGTAACAAGTAGAAAGGTGATAATAACAAAGTAGGTTTTGAGTTATATAACTAGCCTCAAGAACAACCACCAAGCTCTAAGATCGAAGGTCAAGCTCCAAGCTCACGAACTCAAGGTAGAGGGAGAAGATTCTCTAAGCACAACACCTCCAATAAGGACGATAGAATTGAGGTTAAGAGAGAGCAAAAGAAAGGAAAGAAGATACCAAGCATAATGATCGCCACCTAAGCGACAACCAAATCGTTACTAACTAAGCGGAATAATCATAAGCAGTGGATTAACAAAAATCACTAAAAACTAAAATCATTTTGCAAAGAGATCCATTTCTTAGAAAACTCTTAATAAAGAACCAAAACTTTATACACATCAGGGTTCACATTGTACATACACTGTACCATCTCATTTTGAGGATAACATATAACAATTGCTTTGTCAAAACATATACTAAAGCAATATTAAACCTCGAGGCATACAATCCAAAATCCTAGATCGTTCATAAAACCATCACATACTAAATCTGAGGACTTGAGAGTACAGAGACAACACATAGGACTTCTATCTACAAGACACGATAGACAGTACACTCAACCTGAGTTGTTACTGTTGTTGTCCTTCCTCTGTAGAATGGTCTCCACCTCCTCGTGCTCATCCACCTAAAAATTATGGATCCCATGGGGTGAGACAATTATCCCAGTGAGAGATATAACTCTCTGCCAACAATGTTATTATTAAATGTAAATAGTATAAAAATGAACAGAGGTTCTTTTATATTAATAAGCAAGGTTAATCATTATGGGTAAGCAGATTAGAACATTCTCATCTTTTTAAAGCATTGCAACTATCTATGATAGAGCAGTAAATCATCTATTCACTTTATAAGGAATATGAAGAACATGTGTATCATTTACTCATCATATTATACCAACATCTCAAGCTTAACATGTGACAATATTATCATGGTATGATATCCATCAATCATTCTCATTTCTAGTTGTTGGCCACAGCCAATCTGCTAGACCAATATTGATTTCTACCAATCTCATCATGTTTCAGCTTTATACCATTATTGTAAGAGTACACCAGGTATTGGATTATACCAATCATGTGATATTACAATCAGGTATTGGATTGTACCAATCTTGTGATATTACAGCAGATTGTACCGATCATGTGATATTACAGCTAGGTATTGGATTGTACCAATCCTGTGAGATTACAGTCAGGTATTGGATTGTACCAATCATGTGATATTACAGCCAGGTATTGGATTGTACCAATCCTGTGAGATTACAGTTAGGTATTGGATTGTACCAATCATGTGAGATTACAGCTAGGTATTAGACTATGCCAATCCTATGAGATTATAGCCAAGTATTGGACCATGCCAATCCTGTGAGATCATTTTGAGAGTACAACTAGGTATTGGATTATACCAATCCTGTGAGATTACATCCAGGTATTGGATTGTACCAATCCTGTGATATTAAAAGCCAGGTATTGGATTGTACCAATCATGTGAGATTACAACCAGGTATAGGATTGTACCAATCCTTTGAGATTACAACCAGGTATTGGACTATGCCAATCCTGTGAGATTACAACTAGGTATTGGACTATGCCAATCCTATGAGATCATTTTGAGAGTACAGCCAGGTATTGGATTATACCAATCCTGTGAGATCATTTTGAGAGTACAACCATGTATTGGATTATACCAATCCTATGAGATCATGGCCATATTGCTAAGGATTTCATAGGAGTTGGAATACCTTTATGTTTCCCTTTCACTTTCATTATATGATATCAATCCCTTAAACTCATCACTACATACCACATCACTTTTACTAGGCATTATACCTCAGTCGAACCATCATACACATTCACATCCTTTATGTGATACATTTATTCCTCATATCTCATTTTAGCATATTAAAAACACTACACCCCTTATTTGGCTATAACAATAATGCATGTATGACCAAGATTTCATTATTATCTGTGTAACAATTTATTGTTGTTATTATTATTATTATTATTATGTTAGGGGTTTTTGAGTTCCCTAATTTATTTTAAACATTACCATCTTACGTTAATCTCTAGATCATGAGACTTTTATAAACATCTTGTCACATGTCACTAGGCAACAACTATTCACATGGCTCACAAGGCCCATTAAACATCTTGTCACCTCTCACTAGGCAACAACTATTCACATGGCTTACAAGGCCATTAAACATCTTGTCACCTCTCACTAGGAAACAATTATTCACATTGCTCACAAGGCCATTAAACATCTTGTCACCTCTCACTAGGCAACAACTATTCACATGGCTCACAAGGTCATTAAACATCTTGTCACCTCTCACTAGGCAAAAACCGTCTCTAGGTCATAAGACCTATATAAAAATTATACTTTCTGTACAAGTTTTTCACATATCTCACAAGGCTTATGCAATAAGAGAAATACAACCTTCCCATTGTTAGGGTTAGGGTTTCCCTTTATAGCCGAATAGGGTTTCAAGTTCATATTATCAATCCAAACCCTAATTCATTGCTCCACATATCTAGGAGCATACATTGATATCATAAGTATTCAATCATACTTATTTATTCTCATCATTTATCATTAAATGATTATCAACGCAAAGTATGAGTTTCTCTCTCATCCTCACTAGGATATTGATTACATCATACTTTATTAACTTGGCTTAACCCTTTCTCAAAGGTATGTTAGCCTACACTTATCAAAGTGCATTAAACTCTTTTTGTCTTGATGTATCATTTGACATAACACACTACATGTGTCACTCAATCAAGTATATTGAATTGAGGTGCTTCCACCCTATCAGGCAAAGAGGTGTGTGCTTGCTTCCATATCAGGCAAAGAGGTGTGTGCGCTCCACACCATATCGGGAAAAGAGGTGTGTGTGTATGCTTCACACCATATCGGGTAAATAGGTGTGTGTGTGCTTCACACCATATCAGGAAAATAGGTGTGTGTATGCTTCACACCATATCGGGCAAAGAGGTGTGTGTATGCTTCACACCATATCGGGCAAAGAGGTGTGTGCATGCTTCACACCATATCGGGAAAAGAGGTGTGTGTATGATTCACATTATATTGGACAAAGAAGTGTGTGTATCCTTCACACCATATAGGGCAAAGAGGTGTGTGTATAATTCACACCATATCGGGCAAAGAGGTATGTGTGTGCTTCACACCATATCGGGTTACTCATCATCTAGAGTTTGTCATATTGGGTTTTGAGCATATACTTGATTCCATGTCGTGCATAAGTTGTATGGTTGACCTCATATCGTGAAAAAGGTGTATGGTTTGACACCATATCGTGAAAGGAAGTAAAAACTCATATCCATATCATTTTAGTGGTGTATGTGCAACACCATATCGAGTTAGAGGTGTTTGCTTGTGTGCTTGAACCTGATATCACTTTGTAAGGTGACACCATCATCTTCAAGCTCTAGACCTTAGTTATACTTATTCTAGTTCATGGAAAATAGTCCTAGGTCACTAATAGATCTCATGGATTCATCAATTATGCAAGAAAATTCGGATTGAAAGTAAATCATTTAACTAAGGCAAGATTGATGGTAAATAATAACATAATTGAGTTCAAGTTATATAACCCGCCTCAAGAGTAACTTCAAAGCTCCAAACTCCAAAGCTTCACATTCTAAAGGTTTAAGATGAGATTATCAAATGTACAAGACTTTATCTCCTCAGTTCTATGCGTGATACCCCACCACTTGTGGCCGATATCCCTCTCTTATGGCTGATATCCTTCACTTGGCTGATATCACTTTGCTATGGGTGATATCTCTTTGCTATGGCTGATATCAGGGCCCTATGCATGATAATCATTCACCTATGAATGATACCAAGACTCTATGAACTATATCTAAGAGCAAGGGGGTGGTAATATTCGAAAATTTTCACTTATAGGTGAAAGGAAGGGTATATATACTTGAGGTTCATGAAAAAGTGTGTATATGAGGTGTCATCATTTTAAGCTACTAGGTGCCACGTGTCCATACATGGTTGACATGTGTCCTTGCATGAACTCATATTTATATTTACATGAAAAACACTTGAGGATAATCTATAGATGATATTTCGGCCATCACTTATCTTGTTGGATAAGATATCTCAACTCAATCACCACTTTATTCACAACCCGATACAACTTTTCCAAGGAAGTTGAAAACCGATACACTTCACCTCCTTGAGGTTCTTAGCTCGTCATGGACAAATAAAAGAGTTCAAAAAAACCGATATGAGACTCCCCCTATGGCTCCTTGGCCGATAGGCACTCTCATATCAACTCTACAACCTGATACAAGCTCAAATTAGGGTTTCACATTCAACCGTTTCTTGGTCTTTCTATCACCAAGAATACTATCACTTGTGCATGATTCAAATATGGTGTATCCTTATTTCTATATCTTCTAAAAGATACTATGAGGGAGTATGGACACTCTAAAGGTGGTAATTTTCATATCAACCCTTCATTTTGGGTAAATTACAAATTGTACCAAAATTGATACGCAAGGTACTAGCATTATTGAAACAAGTTCAATTTTGGAATTTAGGCTTTCTACAAGCCACCACCTTCCATCATTCTATCTATTATGATGCTAAAACACATGAGGTATGTTCAACATATGACATATTTCAATATAACCCATTATTTTGGGTAAATTGCATTTTGGTCCAAAATAAGAGAACATTGCTCAAACATTATTCAAATAGGACCAAATTCAAAACATAAGTTTGTCACATGATAACATAACACTTTAGAGGATTATATTAAAGTTCTAAGAAACTTATTTAGGCTAAAAAATAGGGTTAGCCCTAAACCCATGTCAGGGATGTTACAAGTTATAAACCCCTAACAAGGATTTCATCCTCGAAATCCCAGATGAAGGGAGACAATTATTACTCATGCATCTTACCATCAAGCCTCCACATAATATATTGATGTCACGAAGATTCCATAAAACTTTGACTAGCATAAAGTTCCTCCATACAGGGTTATCATAGAATCTGGCATACATGACACATATTCCACTGTCCTTCTCATTAATGATTGCAGTGTCAATCCTATGTCAGGTAACACTTTCTAAATTAGAGAAGTACTATACATACTTTGTATAACTCGAGTGTCAAACCTCATTTCTTTGTCACCTTTCTCAACTCATATCTTTTATGTAATAATATTCTTGATCTTAAAAGTTTTCCATACCCCTCACTCAGTTTAGCATTTCTCCTCCAAGGAAAAACTAGAGTTACATTCCATCATCCATTTGGGACTACAAGTCTTATCACACTTTTATTGTGTCAATCTAATCTGTTGACACACACTAAACTTTCTTATGACTTATACCAACTATATTGTTAGCTGTTTATTTTCTTATCATAAGGAGAGGCAATTTGTCAAAGAAGAACTTATCTCAGAGATATCTCTGGATGTTATGTATAAACTGTCTCAACAGATCTGGATAATGATATTCTAAGGAATTATTTTTAGCTTGATAAGCTTTTTCCCAAAATGATTCTACAATTGTTCCTTCAACTCATACACCCTTGTTGATGTCATGTTTATGCGGAGCATAAACCCCTAACATATGGTATCCATGCTGCAATATGTAACTAGACTTATCTCAAAGTTGGCCCTTCTAGGTAACCAAACATTATTCATCTTATTAGGAGTCATGTCCTCACCATCTCATACCTTTAACACTTCTTGGACACTATCATTTCTTACCTTAGTATTAATTACATGTGTCAAAAACATATCACATCCTCATCATTTCCATCCTCTGTTGTTATTACCAAAACTAAACATATAGTAGGACCTTTCTTTCATCTCAGGACATTACTTAACACATATACTTTGTCTTAGAACTAAAATCCTGAACTAACTAATACTTTTCAAAGTATCATGTTATAGATTACTTCTAATCTATGCATATCAAGTGTCATAAGACTTACTTGATTTTCCTTGAAAAGAAAGAACACAAGGAAACATATTCCTTCATATCACACCATCATTATCTAAGTTGTTTATCAAAGAAAAGAGATTATCACTGCATGAGATTTCAATTGTTCATGTGTCATTCAATTCTTGTTTCATCTTAGGCTCCTTGTCATCAACATAGGAATTATAAAGATGATTGCATGTCATCATTCTTTTCTTTGTTATTGTCAAGCATGTTCAAATTTGTAATTTAGGCTTTCTACAAGCCGCCACCTTGCATAATTCTCTCTCTTATGATGCTAAAACACATGAGGTATGTTCACATATGACATATTGCAATATAACCCCTTATTTTAGGTAAATTGCATTTTGGTCCAAAATAAGAGAACATTGCTCAAACATTATTCAAATAGGACCAAACTCAAAACATAAGTTTGTCACCTGATAACAAAACACTTTAGAGGATTATATTAAATTTCTAAGAAACTTATTTAGGCTAAAAAAAATAGGGTTATCCCTAAACCCAGGCCGGGGATGTTACACCAAGGTCCATGGCCGAGAAGAAGAAAGAATGAGAGAAAGAAAGCTAAAAAACCATGGCTTACCAAGGAAGAAGATGAAAGAGAGCACCACAAGCTTTTGTCTCACCCACCAATCTCCAAGGGAGACTACTTATAAAGCTCAAGGTTGACCACCAAGGAGAGAAAGCAAAGATCACCTAAAGGGTTCTTTTGCATGGGAAGAAAAGAGTATATATACATGGTCAATGAGAGAGAGAGAGAAAGGGTAAGGTGTCATCACCTTAGAACCCTATATGACACATGTCCACAAGGAAGAACCACATGCCACGCCATGAAACAAGGTTATAGGACCTATGTCTTGCCCATCAAGAAAGGTCAAGGTCAATACACCCATCCACCCCCCTTCACAAATCGATAGAGATGAAACCCTAGCTCACAAACCGATATGGCACCCTCTAAAGTCACCACAACCCAATATGGTGATCCTAAAAGTACCACCAAACCAATAAGATGTCCCTCAAGACACCCTCAACTGATACCAAGCCTCCTCAAGGTAACCACAAACCAATATAGGGTCTCACCAAGGTTCTCAAGCCCAAGACAACACTCTTATGAGCAAAGCACACCCCAAACATGTGTCCCAAACATCACCAAGGATGTCATCACTCAACCAAGGCCAAAACAAGGCACTCAACACTTCCTCTCTCCTCTAGATGATGCCAAGAGAGAGAAGAAACACTCTAGAGGTGGCAAACTTGCACATCAACCCCTATTCTGGGTGAATTGCAAGTTTGCACCAAAACCTATCCATAAAACACATGCATCAACCAAAAAAGCTCAAACAAGGAACACAAAGCTCCAACATGCTCTAATTACATATTAGATAATTAGAGCAAGGAGCTAAGACCACACTTAAGCAAAACAAACAGGGTTAGCCCAAAACATGGGTCAGGGCCCTTACAATTTCTTTGTAAAATGTAAACAATTGATCTTTATTGTCATACTATAATTAGGCTACATACAAAGTTTGAGTTTATTTGGAAGAGTATAAGTCACTCATCTGAGGGCAAAAAAATCAACGCATGAAACTAATTTGAAATGCATATTTTTTTTTTGTCTTCATAACATGACCTATAAATGTCCAAATGGGATCAAATTTTATATATGAGCTATTCATGTGATGTTTAATAAGATCAATGGTATAAATTTCTAAAAAAATATTGCATCATGAAAAACTACTAGTGTAATCTACTCCTGATACACTCGATCGTATTCTAGCCTGACTCTCTCTCTCTCTCTCCATATATATATATATATATATATATATATATATATATATATATATATATATATATATTTATATTTATATATATACACACACACACATACACTCACACACATACACACATACGAAAATGTAACGAGACACAAAAAGGTAGAGAGTATCCATGAGATCTGAAGTAGAGTGAAATCAGTCTAGATGAGAGGTTTCTAGTTGTTAGATGAAGATATAATTCATATAGTTGGACACTTTACATGTTTTTCCATTGTGAATGTCACAATACCATTTCCAAGAGAACCAATCCATCATGACAAAATGTAACTTGTTGGATCTTTGATCTAAAAGAGATAAACTTGTTCTGATGTTGTCACAACAACTTAGACCGGTTATGTTCCATTATTATTCAACTCTTCTCCTATGGAGACAAGGTGATTACCCCTCCTTGAACCCTTAGGTTTAGGAGGATGGTGATGATATGGAATTCCAAGGCGCTATCTCCTTTGAATCCTTATTGGAGACTTACTATGGAGGGGAATAAGTTTAGGATCCCAAGAATGAATTTCTAGGAGGTGTTTGAGGAGATCCTACCTCCTTTTTTGTAGACCGATGACGATTGATGTTGCTACTTTTGTTTTTCTTATCTTAATCTATATTTTCTTGAACTTTAATTTTATGAGGCCTTTGAGGAGATCCTACGTCCTTCTATTAGACTGATGGTAAACAATATCATCTCGTAAGCCACTTTGTTTGTGACAGTCTTCAATGAGATTAACTCTTATAAAGAAAATCGTGTTAGCATGTCTTAACGCAATTCAACACGAACATCTATATACCTATTAATAAGGCAAGGTGGCGTGCCTACTTTTCCAGTAGTCACCTTGACAACTCTTGATGGAAAAGGCATCTTTCTATTTTTAATTATGTGATTTTCAACTACTCAAATCATTATGCTCAATTTTTATAAAGCCACTGGTCGGTTTCAAGTATGTATTTGTTGTGCTATAATAAATAACATTGTCGCAATCTATTTTTTTTGTAGATTTTTATTTGTACTTTTTACAAATTATTTTTTGGTTGCCAAACTGATCAGATGTGGTATAAAAATTCCATGTCGTATTATGTTTTGAGTTTTTATTGTTATACCTACGAATAAGTCAAGTTGACATGCTTGTTTTTCCAGTATTCACCTTGTTTGCTTCTTGATTCCTGGTGAAAAATTGCCTCTTTCTATTTTAAATTGTGTGTTTTCCAATTACTCAAATATTATGCCATAGTTTTTGTAAAGCCACTAGTCGAGTGTAGGTATGTATTTGTTATGATGAAAATGAATTAAGCTATAAAAAACTATATCTTTGTAGCTTTTTATTCATTATCTTTTATATTTTTTTCTGCCACGACTGATCAATGGTGTTATAGAAACACCATGTTGTATTACGTTTTGATTTTTTATTCATCATCCAATCAATGTGTGTTGGTCGGGTCATCGCGTGTTATAGACACATGTATGTGTGCCACTCATCATGTATAACTATGTCTTTGTAGGTTGGAAGTAGGGTTGTAAATGGATATGGGTATACCCGCATATCCTCAAACCCATACCCTCTAAACCCATCATGGGTATAAATTTGTATAACCATGTAACCGCTTACCCTTATACCCACATACCTGCCTCTCATGGGGTAAGGTTATGATTATGTATATACCCATACCCTGTATACCCATATACCCATTTAATTTAATTTTCATGTAAATAACTTATATTAGAATGAAATTGTGTATATTGTAGAACTCACATCTAGCAAGTATATGTACCTTAAAATAGTAAACATTTATATTAAAATGTAGTGCTCCATGTTTTAGAACTCACATCCAATATATATAAGTATATTGCAGTAGTATAATGAACAAATTCATGGATTCATCTTTATAGCCACACAAGCAAATTTTATTAAATTAAGAAGGCGATAAAGTTTTTATCTCATTCCATTCCTCTCTCCTCTCTACCTTGAATGATACTTCTTCATAACTTCTCCATTTAAGTATGGTAGTTTGTTGTATCTCAAAGTCTGTAGTGTATTGTTATATCAAGTTAAACATAATCATATACCCAAATATCTGTCCATATATCCAACGATTATGTGGATATGGGTATGCTACACGCATAGTTTTTGAGAAAGGGGGTATATAAATGCACCCATACCCATTTAACTAAATGGTTATGATTATGGATATGATCATACCCGCCAGGGGCGGAACCATAAATACACAATAGGGGGGGCTGAGTTCCTAAAGGGGGGCTAAAAAATAAAATATGCACACACTGAGATTCGAACCTGCACCATTTACACAACTAAACACTCAAAGTAACACTTCATCTAGTCACTCTTTATGTCAAAAATGCTATGAAAAATGTACATATCTAATTAATATTTGTATAGTTTATATTTTCGTAATTATATTTCATCATTTTTTTGTTAGGGGGTGGGGTGGGGGATAGTTCCGCCCTTAATACCCGCACCATACCCTACCCATTTACAACCCTAGTTGGAGGGAGTCAACTTTCTAATCAAGCCACCCTCTTAGTAGAACATATATAAATTATTGTATATGATGGTATTGGGCTACCACAAACAACATTCAATAGAGTGTTCTCAAGCTGCTTGTTGCCATTTATATTTCTAAAATTGATTGTTGTCTATTTTTTCTACTTCAATCAGTTGAACTCGCTTGCTTTTATTATTATTTATTACAATTTACAAATATATATGATATAGTTTTCATAGAATCGTATATGTACTTTAAGCGTGTTGGTGTGTTCCAATGCTTCCAAACCTATTATTGGGATGTATACAAGTTATTCTGATGCTATTAAGCAAACTTTTCTTTCTTAGTGGGGTGTATATAAATTGTTGCATGGCGGTGTTGAATTAATCTTAGACTGAGTGCAAACATAATTATGTTTTTGGGCTTAGATTTTGACAATGTCTCCCTAAAATTTGGAGGGAGTGAACTAGTTGTTAGTCAAACACATGTATGTGTGTTCCAAAATCTTAAATATGTGCTCATCGTTTGATTCACTCTATGTGTTCCAACTATATGTCTATGTGCTAATCTAGAAGTGAGCAACCTATTATCAAGTTGCTTGATGCCGCTTATTTTTTAAAAATTGGTTGCTACATATTTTTCCAATTCATACTATTACACTCATTTGCCTTTTTTATTATTATTTATTACAATTGACACATATAGGGGATCGAGTTATTATGGAATCTTCACATTTTAAGTCTATGTACTTACCAATCCATCATATAGATGTGTTCAACACTTCCAACTCTATTTCTCTCGACTTAATCTTTTGGTTGTGTCCCAAAAAATCATCACCATACATTTACCCTTAACTCGTCGATAAATATTTTGATTTGAAGGAAGTTCCAACAAAAAATATGTGTGCTCATTTATTTAGTTTGTTTGTGTGTTTGAATAATAAGTTTGAGTGTTAGTTGATCCAGTGTGTTCATATGCTTACAGGTTGGACATAATCATCTGGTTATGAAGAAAATTGTTGTTTCTTAGTGGGATGTATACAAATTGTTGCATGGATATGTTGTACCAATCATGAGTCGAATGTAAAAAAAATATTTTTAGGCTTGGATTTTGACAATGACACCCTGAAAATTATAGGGAGTCAATTGGTTGTTAATCAAAGACATGTATGTGTATTCTAAGAGCTTAACTATGTGCCAATTGATCCACTATTTGTATTCCAACTGCATGCATGTGTGTTAATTTGGCGTTCAACAACATGTTTTCAAGCCGCTTGATGTTGTCAATTTTTTTAAGTTGTTTGATGTCGCCTTTTTTATAAGGCCCCTAAACTTGCTTAATGAATTGAATAGATTAATTATCATAATTTAATTATTATAACCCTAATATAACCTTGTGGTATGCTTTGAAATCATAAAACAAGCTTAAGTTTCAAATTTGGTCCAATTTGGACACTGTTTGAGCAAGTTATGCAATTTTATGCACATTTTGGACTTTTATGCAATTTACCCAATTGAGAGGTTTTCTTTGCAATTTATCACTTTAATTATGTTCCTTGGATATTATCTCATCATTTTTTAGATTTTTGAGCCATGGGACACCTATTTAAACCTTGGTTTTTAGGTGTTTTCCTAAAGGGTATTTTAGTGTTTACCCCCTCATGGATGAGCTACCTTTGTAGCTACCAACTAATGAATTATTTGTTTTGCTTGGAAATTCAAGAAACTAGGGATAAGCATGTCTCTATGGATGGTGGGGGAGCTTCTTGTGTGTGTGCTTGTATATTCTTAATAGTTTAAGGCCATGGACACTTGGAAAGATACTAGAACTTCAACTCTTTCTTTTTCTTTATCTTAAAGTTTCATATACTTATCCCTAAGCACCAAAACGAGTCATTTAATCTCCACCACTTACCTACTTCTATGAACCTTGTTCTCCCTCTATGCTGCTACGAATTTCCTATCCAAGAAAGAAGAAAGAGGGGATCTTCTTGGAAAAAGAATCTAGGGTTACAATTGACTTCCTTTTAGGGTTTGAAAAGCTTCCTTCTAGTGATCTTGACCTAAAAGAGTAAGAATCCCCTTATTTCCTCCGTTTATTTCTTTTTTATCCTTCCTCCTACCTTTCTCCATGTTGTAACCTTGCTGTTCCATGGTAGAAATTGTTCTAAAGCTCTAAAACCCTACCTCTCTTGCTCCTTATGCTTAGGGTTTGCTCATTTGATGAAGAAAGGTGCTAGATGGACGAGTTCACAGCTTATGCTTGGATTTCCTATCCTACCTACTCATGTTTTCTTATGTTTGGGAGTTTATATTCTAATTAGATGCAATTTTTAAACTTTCTCCACATTTATTGCTTACCATAAGCTTGCTAGCTCATGTTCTTGTTTGAAAATGATGATCCATGCACTAAAAAGTTATGCTTGACTTGAATTTCGAGTTTTATAATGTTCCCTATTCTGATTTCAGTTCTAGATGAACCTATGATCATGTGTACATTATTCCTAAGGTATAATATGGCTTGGATCAGGTTGGTTTGACAAACTATGGTGTTAAGCACCTATCAACCAATGGTCAATTTTAGGGTTTAAAGCTGATTTCTTCTATAAACCCATGACCCGATGATGGTACCATTGCAACAACCCTATGATGTTGTCTTCATGAAAACAGATGGTAAGGAACAAAGGTGTCATATTATGGTTACAACCTATGTTCACCCCCTTAGGCTAGGTATTGGATCAATTAGAAGTTTAATGATCAACCATTAAGTACCCTACTGATGTTATCAATCAATAATGACATTAGCTTAATATTTGATGCTAATTAATGAGTATAGTGTTGATCTAACAACCTATGGTGACATAATGGTCACTATTTATGGTGGATCAGGTCTCCACAACCTATGGTGAGTTAATCATATAGTTGTAGCATCAATTAAGCCTTAAACCAATGGTTTCTTGGGTCACTTGATGCAATGGTCGGACCTATACTGTAATTGATGGTTTTAACATATGAACTTGACCCAATGGTCAAGATCTAATGTTTATTCCTCCAATAAAGTGGAATTATGGCTAATGTAATATGTTAGTCCTGATAATGTGATTTAGATGGTTTCCTTTATATGATCAACTTAAGGAGCTTACTTGTTGACAACATATGGCTTGTTTTAAATGAACAGTCGATTGTGGGTTTTACCCTACTCTCAATAGAACCCTTATTGTTGTTAACCAAAGGATGTCTAGGGTTAAATGGTTAATTTTATATATCACAACTCAGTAACATAATATATGATTCATTCAAGGTGTTTACTTATGTAAACAACCAATGGTCTTACCTTTTAAATATCCAATGGCTTTGGGTGACATTGTGGTATCGTGATATGGGTTGAATGATGATGGAACAAATGGAGGGTTATCCTTAATAAGGTAGTCTTACCTATTCACTCATATGAATAGAAGGGGTGATAACCATATTGTGTTGATATGTAACCTTAATGAGGTATAGCTTGTTATACCTAGTTTTAATATAACTAAATGACGGTAATTGGGTATGAATAGTCCTTGAATGATTATACAATCATGAAGTACTCTCTTATTGTTGTTGAAACCCTAGTATGCTATAACCTTATGGTTACACCTTGATTTATGTGTGGGTTCATACTTGAGAATAGTATGGAATGTGATATTGATGCTTCACCTTATGCATCCATGATCCAATGGGGATGTCGTGAGTTACGGTTTGGGTATGAGTGTTGATTAGTAACATTAATATAATGTATCTTGTGAACCTAAATCTAATGCAAATAGATAAAGATGAGTATTAATGTTTAACCTTCTTATATGATGGCATGATGGTGAAATAACCTCCTTATATGATCATAACCTTCATTTTATGACCCACTCCGAGCTTAATCAGTAAGTATAGTGATTAGTGCATCATTATGTTGATTAAGTTGAGTTAAGTACTCACATATGCAATTAGTGCTTTGATTTAGTGTTACAGTCTAATTACCATGTTTTTATGTCTTGAGAAGGTAGAGAATCTCGTGCTTGAAAGTTTGCAAAAAGGAATCACTTCAATTGGACCTTTGAGGCAAAAGTTATGTCATTTTCAAGTTCTTTGGACCTATAGTGTAATTTACCCATTAATTGGCTTAATAACCCCATGCTTCTTTTTTATTCCTTATCTTCTTCCCTGATCGACCTCTTGAGCAGTGCCCAAAGCAACCCGATCGGATGCAGCAGAGGGGAAAAACGGAGCGACTCTTGAGCTCCATAGCTCCGACTAGCCAGGGTGCCACCTTCCATACCTTTCTTCTTCCCTTTCCCTTCCTCTTCCTCGCCCCATCCACATCACCCCGACCAACTAGGGTGGCGGCCAACATCAGCAGCTGCAGCGGCGCCGTCCAGGATCAGCTGGGCATGGCCGACACCACCAAATGCCACCCTTGACTCTGACTAAGAGCCCTAAACTTGATCCTGCAGCCCCCTCAGCCACGAGCAGCACCTAGCTGCATTTCTAGCTTCTCCTTTCCACCTGTGCGTGAGAAGAAGCACCTCCTGCTTGTAATAGGTCTGAACTAGGAGCAGCTCAGCATGGGAAACACCACAGAAACATCACCTCTGAGCTCAGCCGTGAGGCTAGGATCCAAATCTGCCACCAATTAGCCACGAGCTGCACTGAATAGCTGAGCCCTTTTCATATGTACGTGAAGCAGGTCCGAACTAGGGCTGTTCAGAGGTAGAAGACGACCCCACTGACGCCTATAAATAGGACTCTGGATGCATTTCCAGTTGTATTGTGGTCACCTCACCCGCTGTGAGTAGAATTTCACTCACAAGCACGTATACCTCCAACAATTGGGTGTTTTTGTTAAATCGGTATCATTCGTAGATATCAACGTTTACCCAGGTGTTGGATAGTACCAGTGTTGCTCGATTTTCTAATTGCACATTTTATTTATTAACATTTGCATGACGTTAATTAGTTAATTGATATGTGTGATTAGGATTAGTGAAAATACACGATTGATCGAAACTTAAACTGCTCGATTAAATGTTGAACTCAGTAGCACATGACCAGTAATGGCACAGTTTGGGTATAAACCCAGGTTGTACATTTTTAGTAAGTTAATAGATGCTCGATTTCAAAGAAATGACGATGACATGAAAATGTCAATGGAAACCTAGTTGCACGCTCCCTATTATATTTAATGTGTGCAGTTTAGTCTTAACACAAATTGACACGTTTCTCAAGGACATCATTAGAAATTCTCAGTTAATAATAATAGTTCTTGCCATGATAAGTAATTAACTCTTAATCGAGTTATGTGATGCACAACTCAGGATTTGGCCTGATGTGCACGTTTTCCAAGGAAGTATAAATAATTTACAGGTGTTACTGACGATTTCTCATATGTCAAGTAATTAAATCTTATCAGTGTAATAAGATGTTAAATTGCATGATTCCAGTGTGTATGTGCCAAGTGGACATGTAATCTGGTTATTTAAGAAATTTAGTCTGCCTGCATGTATAGTATGTTGATTACTCAGTATATTACAATGTTTTTTAATATACTACTCGGCCAAGTTTAGAAGGATATACATGTATTATAAGCTTTAGATGAATAGACTCGGTACCATAGAGATACCAGAGTCAAGAATAAGTAATAGAGAGATACAATATAGTGAGAGCTTTCCAAGAATAATAAAATAATAGACATAGGTGCCCTAAACACCATAGATTCCCTACGTATGTCTACACTGTAGGGAGGAAACGATCCACCCTGGCAGCAACCAGTATATGGGGATCAGAACGCATCCACAGAGCGTGCGGGGAGACGAAGCCCTTGAGGAAGTCTCCTAAGAGAATATAGGTTACCCAACATGAACTAGAGATCCCGATGGTAACCCAGAGGTACCCACAGAGCATACCAAGATGAGGCCCACAGAGAGTCTCAGACCCTCTGCTTGTATACTCAGCCTAGAGGAGAGGTCCAGTTAAAGGCCAGTTGTTTAGCCGCCTTAGTCAGATGTGACGGTTCGAGTCAAGCAGACCTGGATTCAGTTCTACGCTTAGATTCCAGGGTTTTAAGCTAAGTCTTGTACAGTGGGATCGTAGTTCGCTACGAGTCTTCATATGTAGAGAACACTACATATGATCAGGGAATAAGATAAAATATGTTCATATAGGTTCATAGAGTTTCTTATAAGTTAAAGAGTTAAGAAAGATTTGAGTTAGTTTCACAGTAGTTGTCCTTTAAATGAAATTTTAGTATTCTCTATTATTTAATTGTATCTACAGCCTTGCAGCAGTTGTTATCTTAATGAAATGTTGACATCTACTGTCGTTTAAATTATATTGTTTAGATTTACTCAGTATAGTACTATCTGGTATTTAATTATGATTAATAAACATAAAATGAGTTATCTGTGATGGTTGGGTGAAATTCTATTCACTGAGTCAGTAGCTCACCAACCTACTGAAACATTTTTTAGGTCAGCGTCAGCATGAGGAAGTTGAAGGATCGTATCATCCAAGTTCTTAGAAGGTAGTTCATAGTTAGATAGAGGTCTCTTAGTCCTTTCCCCTTAGTCCTTGGGCATGTGGTATGGTAGAGAGAGAATGTAATATAATATGTAATTTAGTATTAAGTTATCTGATGTGTTTTATATTCCACATGAAAAATGTAATATGTCACGTAACTTGTTTTTATCTTCCTAGTAAGATAAATGGTAAGTTGTTTCCACAATTTTATTACGATCCGATGTTATTCTAACTATTAGGTTTTTCCTTTAAGTTAATTCTAAGTAACTAAGTAAAGAAAAGGTTAAGGGTGGTTTACTGAGGGTGACTCCCCAATCTCCGGGGTCATTAGAGATGACACGGGGATCAGGGTGTCACAAGTTTTTTGGTATCAAAGCATAGGTTGAGTACATAGTTACTCTAAGTCAAGGTCAGGGGATGATAAGAGACCAATAGGATTAGGATCAGGATGTTTTCCTTCTAACTGCAATTTTCTAATAGAAAGTGTTCTGTTATACTATTGCAGATGGTAGGAAGAGGGCGTGGTCATGAGGACCAAGCTGAGAGCCACATTGAACCTGATCCTCAGGAGATGGGTCTAGGTGGTGGAGATGATGTGGATTAGGCATCAAGAATGTACAGGATGTTTCTTGAGACTAGGGAAAAGTATAAGATGGAGAGGCGAGCTTCTACCTCGAGCAGTAAGGATCTGATGAGATCCTATGAGCTGGTTAAGAAGCTTGGAGGTACCGAATTCGTTGGAACTACGGACCCTGCAGTGGTAGATGAATGGCTGAGACGGTTAGAGAAAGTGTTCCGTCTGATGGAGCTGTCTGAGGAAAGACAAATCAATCACGTAGTTTATTTGCGTAAAGGTGATGCAAAGCTCTAGTGGCGTGGAGTGGAAGATAAAAGGAGGAACACGGTATTGACTTGGAAGGATTTCTTTGATGAATTCCATCTTAAGTACTACCCACCTACCTTTCTGAGTGAGAAGATAAGATAGTTACATAATATCAGACAAGGAAGTATGACAATTGGTGAATATGAGGCACATTTCACAAGGTTGGTAAATTTTTGTCCGCAACTTGTTCCTAATGATGTAGAAAAGTGCAGAAGATTTCAAGAATGATTAAGATCATAGATTAGACACACCATTTCAGCAATCGGTCAAAGAGATAGAGAAACCTTTGGGGAATTTGTGGAAGCAGCGAGACGTGTAGAAGAGTTAGTTAATGATGATAAGAAGTCTGAGAGTAAGAAAAGATATAGAGACTTTATTAGAAGGGGGAAAAGTAGTGGTGGATACAGAAGAGGTTGTGGTTTCTTTTCAAAGATAGGATGAGGACTTGGCTATTTTGGTAGACAAGGATCTAGTTTTTCATCAAGTGGAGGAAGACCCAATTCCAGAAGATGGAGTACACAGTCTACATGGACACCTCCAACTAGGTCTTTTGGATCATCGGTTTCAATGACAGGTCCACCGAGGCGAGAGACGCGAGCATGTGATATCTGTGGAAGACCACACTCAAGACAGTGTTGGGGAATAGAGTTTGAAGGATGTCATCAATGCAGACAGATGTGACATTTTAAGAGGAATTGCCCCCAGTTACAGCAGCCAGCATCATAGGGTTCCCAGTCACAGTACCAGAATGTCCCGAGACAGGCTCCATCTGGAGGACTCGGTTCCTCTGTAGCTTCAGGTTCTCGAGGTGGTGCAGCACCCAGTGCTAGGGAAGGACAACGAGGATATCGTGGGAGAGGAAGAGCTTCAGGATGCTTTTTCTCTTTGACACCACAAGAAGATATTGTTTCTTCTCAAGTAATTATAGGAGAAATACTTTTCTTTAACAACATTTCAGTTACAGTTATGATAGTTCTTGGTGCTACTCATTCATTTATATAGATTTCTTTAGCTTGTGAGCTTAACTTGTTTACCCAGGAGTTACCGGTTGAGTTGTTGTTGAGGGTTCCATTAGGTGAACCGACAGTGTTGACATAGTTTTATTGATGAATACATATTCATCATGATATTCAATCACTATCTTGGGCCCAATGCGACTCAACGCTTTCACTTTCATCTACTAAATCTTGTAAAATGCAAAATTGCTTAATTGGTTCATCTACAAATATTATTAATTAAATTCTACATTGATTTTATGCAGGTCATGATGAGGTCGAGCCATCAACTGAAACCTACCTTCACTCAAGGTCCTCTCACCCTTGGTCTTGATCAATCGGTCTTGATCAAACGGTTTGCCTATTCAATCTTAACCAAATGGTTTGCCTAATCGGTCTTGAGAAATCGGTATTGATCCATTCGGTTTCACTCTCATTCGATCTTGATCCATTCAGTTTCACTCTCATTCGGTCATGGTTCTCCCTTCCACCCGATCGTCGATCAAGGCTCCGCATTCATCCAACCAAACGATCTTGGCTTTGCAAGGTCCTTACAGTTTGCCTCCAAATAGTCTCAAATCACGTGAGGCCACATAGTCTTAAGATCGTGTAGCAACCCACAGTCACGAGACCGATAGGAACGCACACTCTCAAGACCGCATGGATGCCCTAATCATGTCTCTGCCTTCGTCTACTTCCTCCTTCCACCCGAACTGCAACCCTAATACCACCGAGCCTCTGCCATCTTTAGCAACGATCTGACGCCACCTGCTTCTTGCTTCCATCTCGCCTTCCTTCACTGGATCACGTGCATGCCACTGCCTTTCCTGAACGATCACCCTCTACCTCAACAACACATAGCTGCACCGACCCTCCTCCCCTCCAACACGTCGACGACCACTAACCAAAGGCCTTGACCCCACAAGCGCCGCAAGCCAGGCTCGCATCCTCCCTCACTCGCCGCCATCCTGGTAACCTGCGACCTAAACCGGCGTAGTGATTTTCAAGCTGAGAAGCCTGATCGTCCATTGAAACTGTGAGGTTGTGCCTGCATTCTCAAAACTGCTAGGCCACTTATCAATTTCTTCAAGACCATTTGGAGGTCAATGCTCCTCAAGACTGAGAAGACGGAACATCGCAACCGGTCTTGAGACTGTGTGGACAAGAGACCCAGGACTGTGAAGACACCAAAGCAGCAAGCGCCCAAACTGAGAAGAAGACTAAACCGTTCGCGTAGCAGACTGCGAATAAACCTTTCGCGTAGAAGACCGTGAAGATCCTCACGATCTCAAGATTGTGAGGAAGGCAACCAATCATTGAACACTATTGGTTTCTCAAAACCATGAGGGAAGAATGTGTAATCAAGATCGTGAAGATCTCAAGATCATGTGGGTGTCACTTAACCCCACAACGAAGACCGGTTGGACCAATCCAACCCTATTGACACCTATAAAAGATCTCGCTCCGCCAGCAATTGAGGGGGGGCTACCCGACGTTTGAAGCAAGGTTTTGAAGCAAGGTGATCCAGTGTGCCCTTATATCAAAATTTGGAGCATTGATGGGAGGAGGTTGCACTGGGTGATGAACATCAACAGCTTTAGGAATGGAGAACTCTCTAAGGTCCTTTTACAGTTCCGTTGATTGTGTTGCTGCTTGAGCTGCTCGGATCTCTATTTCAACTACAGCTCTGGCTTCCAGCATAAGCCTATCTTGTTGTGCATTAAGGGCTTGAGCTACCCTTTAGGCTTTTTCCTCCTCTTGTGCCATCCTTGCTTGGTTCTCTCTGTTTTGACGACGAAAAGTTTTGTCTATCTCAGGATCAAAGCTAGTAGTGAGACTGGGATTGTTTGAGCGATGCATGCACTAGTTTTTGTTGGTACCTGGGATGGAAAGATTTTTCAGAAGTGAGATTGACGGAGTAGAACTGAATTCAAGTAGATGATCATTTTTTCACTTGTTCTCCAACTTGACACTGCTGAAGAATATCCTAAAACCAAAATTGAGGACCTCAAAGGTGTAGATGTCACTGAAGAACCGTGCGAGAAACCAGAAGCCCTTACCCGAAGGACTGAAGTATGTGTTTCTAGATGATCTCAAGGTCTGCCCAGTCATCATAAATTCTGATCTAACGGCAGAACAAGAAGATAAACTCCTAATGGAATTAAAGGAAAGAAGAAAAGCCATCGGCTACAAGATGAGTGATCTCACCGAGGTCATTCAAGCGCTCTGCATGCACAAAATCCCCATGGTGGAAGATCACAAGCCGACTGTTGAATACCAACGGAAGTTCAATCCAAATATGAAGGAAGTAGTCCATCGAGAAGTTATTAAAATGCTCACTACTGGAATCATTTATTCGATATCTGACTCTCCATGGGTAAGTCCCATGTATGTTGTCCCTAAGAAGGGTGGAACTACCGTGATACAGAATGAAGACAATGACCTCATCCCCACTCAAACAGTCACCGGGTGGAGGATGTGTATTGATTACATGAAGTTGAATAAGTCAAACTGAAAGGATCATTTCACGATGCATTTTCTTGATCAAGTCTTAGAAAGGTTGGCCCACTAAGAATATTTCTGTTATCTCGATGGTTACTCTGGATTCTATCAAATATATATACATCCAGATGACCAAGAGAAAACAACTTTTACTTGCTCGTTTGGAACATATGCCTTTAGAAGGATGTCGTTCAGCCTCTGCAATGCGCCTGCAACTTTCCAACGTTGCATGGAGGCTATATTCGCTGGACTCACTGAAACTATCATGGAAGTTTTTATGGATGATTTTTCTGTATATGGAGATTCATACGACTCGTGCCTGAAGCACCTCTCCCTTGTCCATAAATGTTGTAAAGAAGAACATCTTGTGTTGAACTGGGAGAAGTGTCACTTTATGGTAAGGGAAGGAATTGTCCTTGGCCATAGGGTTAGTCGTCGAGGTATCGAGGTAGACAGAGTGAAAATTGAAGTGATTTCCAAACTCACCATCCCAACAAGCGCAAGAGAAGTTTGTGCATTCCTAGGTCATGTAGGATTTTACAGACGATTCATAAAGGATTTATCTGAGATAACCAATCCAATGACGAATCTATTGCTAAAGGACATGGATTTCCATTTTAACGAAGACTGTGTGAAGAGTTTCAACAATCTAAAACAATCTCTTACAACAACACCCATCATCAGAGCTCCCGATTGGGGTCACCCATTTGAAATTATGTGTGATGTCAGTGATTATGTTGTGGGTGCTATTGTAGGAAATGTATAGAGAAGAAACATTATGTGATCTACTATGCATCAAAAACCCTCAATGAAGCTCAGAGGAACTATATGACTACTGAAAAGGAACTCCTTACAGTAGTGTATACCTTTGACAAATTCAGATCTTACCTCATTGGTTCAAAATTCATTGTCTACATGGATCATGCCGCAATTCATTACCTCCTAGCAAAGAAAGATGCTAAATCCAATTTAATCAGATGGATTCTCATCCTATAAGAATTTGATCTAGAGATAAGAGATAAGAAGGGTACAGAGAATGTTGTGGTAGACCATCTCAGTCATATTCAAACTCTGGAAACCAAGAAGATCTTGATTAACGATTCTCTTCCAGAAGACCAACTAATGAAGGTTTCAGAAGCCACCCCTTGGTACTCGTATTATGTGAACTACCTTGCCGCCGGTATCATCCACCCTGAATGCACCGGTAATGCACTAAAGAAATTCATGCATGATGTAAAGTAGTATCACTGGGATGAGTTGTATCTCTTTAATCTTTGTGTCGATGGTCTCTACAGACGTTGTATCGCTGAGGAGGAAGCCCAACTCATTTTAGAGCAATGTCACTCAGGCCCAGTTGGAGGCCATATGAGTTCTAAGAAGACTACTTTGAAAGTTTTGCAATGTGGTTTCTTTTGGCCAACCATATCCAAAGATTCCTAAAACTTTGTTCTATCATGTGAAAAATGTCAGAGAATGGGTAACATAACAAAAAGAGATGAGATGCCACTCAAGTTGTGGCAAGAAATTGAGATTTTTTATTTTTGGGGTGTGGACTACATGGGTCCATCCCCATCCTCACACGGATTTTCTTACATCCTAGTTGCAGTTGACTATGTCTCAAAATGGGTAGAGGCCATGCCGACCGTCACTAGTGATTCCAAACATGTCATCAAGATGTTCAAAGATTTTATTTTTCCTCATTTCAGAGTCCCACGCACTGTGATATCCGACGGAGGTTCTCATTTCCTGGAAAGAAGCTTTGAAGAATTACTGAGGAAATATGGTGTAACACACAAGGTAGCCTCCCCCTACCATCCACAAACAAGTGGACAGGTAGAGGTCTCTAACCGCCAACTCAAGGCTATCTTGGAAAAGACAGTAGGCCACAATAAAAAAGATTGGTCAGTAAAAATCAATGACGCCTTGTGGGCCTACCGAACTGCTTTTAAGACTCCTCTTAGAACTACACCATTTCGATTGATCTATGTAAATTCATGCCACCTACCTATAGAGCTCGAACACAAAGCATGGTGGGCAATAAAACAATTGAATTTTGATATAAAGAAAGTAGGTCAAGCTAGGATTCTACAACTCCGGGAGCTGGAAGAACTCCAGATGATAGCTTATGAAAATGCACAAATCTATAAAGAACGCATGAAAGTTTGGCACGACGATCATCTAAAAAGAAAGGACATACAAGTAGGAGACCAAGTTCTATTGTTCAACTCAAGACTGAAGTTATTCCCAGGAAAACTCCGTTCTCGCTGGTCTGGACCTTACATTGTCAAGAGCAGCTCCCCACATGGTGCTTTCTCTTTATGGAGTGAAAAGTCAGGCGAATTTGTGGAAAATGGTCAACGCTTGAAGAGATACTTCACCTCAGTCAACATAGGCACCGAAGCAATGCTAGAACTCACCAATCCAACATATCCACCGTAAAATTGAAGGATTTAGTCGAGCCATCGACATAAAATAAAGGCGCTTGTCGGGAGGCAACCCGATCAATAAATTCTTTTTACTTTTAATTTTGAATTAGAAATTTCCCTAATTTTTTTTTATTTTTCACTAAATAAAAATCGCATCGCGAGACGCTATCTTCATTTTTGAGATTTTTAGATGGAGGGTGCACGCTGATTGGAACACAACCACATCTGGGGATCCAACCATCATGAATTTTCCCCTCCATCTTAGATTTAGAGTTTGCTCGGGACGAGCAAATTTCTAAGTTCGGGGTGGAGGGTGGGTGGTACGTATTTCACTTTCCACCTACACCCATCCTTTTTAGACTTAAGATTTCACTATTTCATTTTTTATCAAAAATTTCAAAAATTTTAAAGTTTTTAAAAGAAATTGAACAGATACTTGATGAAGTTTTGACGCTTTTTCATTTCAATAATAGCCATTACCTAGCTGGCTAGTTTTTCTCTCCATGCTTTTCTTTATACCCTCCTTATTCAAACCAGTTCCTCAAAAGGGCCATTTTCTGAAAACTATCCTATTGATTGAAATCATCTTGCGAAGCTTATGAATCCTAACATCATGACCCTTATGCAAAAATGGCAAGTGTCTGTCGAACTGATAGGGATGAAACATGTCATGCTTCCTAACTGATAAGTGGAACAATAACATGGAATCTCCATCGGGTCCTCATCAAGTCATTATTTGAGTAGAGTACGATAAAGAGAACGACATGGTGCACTCAATTGTAAATCAAGTTGCATTCTGATCTGAACTCTCTTCTACACTTCTTCTATCATCTCTGTACCCCTTCATCCATCAAAAAGAAACAAAAATAGCCAAAATAGTGCCAAACCCTAAGTTCGGGATGGCACGCCACCTCCCTCTATATTCACTTCTTCCATACCCCTCACAAATCAATAGGGTCATGCCACCAATAAAAGATGTCAATATGCACACAAAAAGAAAATTCAATCTTGAGTCAAATAGAGGAGAGATTCGCACACAAAAAATGCAATCAATGAAATTGAAATCATAAAATAAAAATTTTGATTCGAATAGAGGAGAGATTTATTTCTTCCTTCCATACCACCATTCACTCCCTTTTCTGCCTAAAGGCACAATGAATGCCTCCACTATCTTGAAATACACCAGTGTCAAATCAGGTGCACACTTATTGTTCTGCGGGTACCTCTGGACTCTTACAAAACTCTTTGACATGCTTGTGGTTGGAAAAAGTGAGGAGGAAATTACGTTGGAAAACAAACTCAGGAACGAAGATATGGTAAGATGTGTTCAATGATTTAAGGAAGTTGAGATGCTTAGTCATGCTAAGTAGAAAGGAAACAATCGTGATGTGAAGATGAGGCAATTACACGACTTGAAAGTATTCATCTGGCGACTGTTTCAGATCTTGTGTTACTCAAGGACAAGCAATGTTTAAGTTTGGTGTGTTTTGATGAATACATATTCATCATGATATTCAATCGCTATTTTGGGCCCAATTTGACTCAACACTTTCACTTTCATCTACTAAATCTTACAAAATGCAAAATTGCTTTATTGGTTCATCTATCAAGATTATTAATTAAATTCTACATTGATTTTATGCAGGTCATGATGAGGTCGAACCATCAATTGAAACTTACCTTCACTCAAGGTCCTCTCAACCTTGGTCTTGATCAATCGGTCTTGATCAAACGATTTTCCTATTTGATCTTAATCAAATGGTTTTCCTAATCAGTCTTGACCAATCGGTCTTGATCCATTCAGTTTCACTCTCATTCAATCTTGATCCATTCGGTTTCACTCTCATTCGGTCCTAGTTCTCCCTTCCACTCGATCGTCGATCAATGGTCCACATTCATCCAACCAAACAGTCTTGGCTTTGCACGATCCTTGCAGTTTGCCTCCAAATGCTCTCAAATCATGTGAGGCCACACGGTCTCAAGACCGTGTAGCAACCCACAGTCGTGAGACCGATAGGAACGCACACCCTTAAGACCGCATGGAGGATGCCCTGATCGTGTCTCCGCCTTCGTCTCCTTCCTCCTTCTGCCCGAACTGCAACCCTAATACCACCGATCCTCTGCCACCTCCTTCTTGCTTCCATCTCACCTTCCTTCACTGGATCGTGTGCATGCCACCGCCTTCCCTGACTGATCACCCTCTACCTCAGCAACACACAACTGCACTGACCTTCCTCCCCTCCAGCACGTCAATGACCACTAACCAAAGGCCTCGACCCCACAAGCGCCGCAAGCCAGGCTTGCATCCTCCCTCGCTCGCCACCGTCCTTGCAACCCACGACCTAAACTGGCATAGCAATTTTCAAGTACGCCTGTGTTCTCAAAACTGCTAGGCCACTTATTAGTTTCTTCAAGACTGTTTGGAGGCCAATGCTCCTCGAGATCGATAAGATAGAAGATCGCAACCGGTCTTGAGACTGTGTGGACAAGAGACCCAGGACCGTGAAGACACCAAAGTAGTAAGCACCCAAACCGAGAAGAAGACTAAACCGTTCGCGTAGTAGACCGTGAAGATCCTCACGGTCTCAAGACTGTGAGGAAGGAAACCGATCACTGAACACTATCAATTTCTCAAAATCATGAGGGAAGAATGTGTAATCAAGACAGTGAAGATCTCAAGATCGTGTGGGCATCACTTAACCCCACAACGAAGACTAGTTGGACCAATCCAACCCTATCGACACCTATAAAAGATCTCGCTCTGTCAGTGATCGAGGGGGGCTACCTGACGCCAGGTTGTGCGACATCCAGCGCTCAACCCCGCACGATGGCCCGGTCCTAGCACATCACCTCGCCGACCGTCTCCCGACCTCTAGGTTGTACCATTGTGGTGCTCGACCCCTGAAGGTGGCTCGGTCATCAACCTGCTCCATCCATCACTCTCTGCCCCAATAGAACAGTGCACTGTCACCCCAGACAACTCACCTGCTTCACGTACATCACTCCACCACCATCCACATCCACTCCTCCTTGCCCAGGCCAAGATCCAGGAGATTCCACCTCCAGCACCGCCAGAGCACCAACCATCCTAACTCACCATCTCACCGACTGGAAAGGGAGAAGCTTTGCCTGCTTACTCTGTAGCTTCCTTTATCTCTACTCATTATATGATTGAGGAGGAGACATCAGCAAGGCATCTACCTCTCCAATCCCTTGGTGCTCATCTACACCATCCATCACAGGTCCAGTCTCGTGGTCAACCCTAGGGCTGACCTTACCATCTCATCCCAACCATCCATCCGGAGGATCTTGGCCATCCTTTGTTCCACCCACAGGCTGCCCCTCTTGCTGTGAGAAAGAAGGATGAGACAAGAAAGAAGGAGGAGAGAGAAAGACTACCCAATCTTCCCTAGTGTCAATCGCTCCTCGTCAGATCTGATCTGACACGGCGTAGAAGACCGCATCATCTTCACCGAACTGTGACATTCTTCTTCATCATCCTCATGGCAGATCCTTCTTACTTTATTATTATTATTATTCCTCGCATCGTGAGTGAGTAGTCCCTTTTTGCTGGGGTGCGGGGACTAGCCCTGCTACCCATGCTTTCATGTCTTTTCAATTTATCATTCCATGGCATGTATGTAACTTTTCATTTCGTTGTTAATCGTCGATGTGTGCTTGTAGATTGATCACCTGCTTGCATTTATCTTGTTCATTCCTATGTTGTGAGAACTTCAATATGTAGGTTTGAATGTCGATTAACGTGGTTGACTCCCTGACTAGAAATAGAATGGGATTCCTTAAGGTTGTAAGCGGGTGATCTGTGAGGGGGCGAGCCATCTAACCCACGATGACGCTTCTGTGTACCTAAACATCACCCCAGGAGGGCTACAACTTTAGTTGGATATCTGTATTTTCAGAACCATAAGTGCATGATCCGGATGGCGACGAGAAATATGATGTCTAAGGTGATGCTTATGTGAATCTAAACATCCCTCTGGGAGGGTTTGTAGTAGTTCTATTTGGATAGTTAGATCTTGCATGGATGTTTGTGATTGGATGTGTTTGCATGAGTAGTGGTGGTGAAACCCGAGACCACCCCAATGATTCCATATCATTAATATAGAACCAACTTTTATTATGCACTTTACTTTCTTGCAATTAGTTTAATTAATCTCAAATCAATCAATCGTTCTAAATATTAGTCTTACTTGAACTAGACTAGACTAATAATGATTCTTAAAAATGTTGTCCTTTGGGATTCAATCCTTAACTATACTGTGATAAGACCCGTCTGCTTGCGGGTGGTATTATTGTACAAGGTTTTGGTTAACAATTCTGGGATTTCAACCCCGAGTGAATTTGTTAGTGTGATAATAAGCCACGTCATTTATCTTAGATGTTTGTTGACCTTTAGTGGTTACACCATTGTAGTTAATCTTATACCCCTAGATATTAACTCTTTTCAAGTTATCTTGGGTATGGATTGCCTAGAGACGTATCAAGTTCAGCTCGACTATTGGAAGAAGGAGGCTATCTTTCAATCGGGTGGATTTTCTTGTGTCTTTTCTAGAGATAGGAAAGTTTTGCCTATGTGTATCATATCAATTGTTGTAGCTGATAAGATGTTGTAGAAAGGTTGTGAGGCATTCTTGGCACATGTAGTAGATACTAGAGTAGAGAAGAGCACAGTCAGCCTATGGGATGTGCCAGTGGTCTATGAGTTCCCAGATGTTTTCCCAGATGAGTTGCCAAGTCTACCTCCTGAAAGAGAGATAGACTTTGAGATCCAGGTGTTGCCAGGTAGTCACCCTGTAGCGTTGCCAGCCTACAGAATGCACCTGTAGAGTTGAAGGAACTGAAAATCCACTTACATGATTTACTGGATAAGGGTTTCATTCGAACTAGTTCTTCACCATGGGGAGCTCCAGTCTTATTTCTGAAAAAGAAAGATGGTACTATGAGGTTATGTATAGACTACAGACAGTTGAATAACATCACCATCAAGAATAAGTACTTGTTGCTAAGGATAGATGATATGTTTGATCAGTTGTGTGGAGAGACAATCTTTTCTAAGATAGAATTGAGATCTGGATATCATCAGTTGAGGATAAAGGCTTCAGATATTTCTAAGTCGACTTTCAGAACAAGATACGGCATTATGAGTTTCTGGTCATGTCATTTAGACTGACTAATGCCCCAACAGCTTTCATGGATGTGACATCCAACTTATAAAAACAAGATTAACTAATACGGAAGTGATCATTAACAGTGGATTACTGAAAATCACTAAAAATTAAAACCATTTACAAAGAGATCCATTCTCAGGAAAACTCTTTAAACAAGAACCACAGTATTATATTTACATATTGATTCATAAAGTACATTCCATGTACCATCTCTTCTAGAGGAATATATATACATCATTGCTTTGCTAAAAAGCACAAGTAACAAAATACTCGAGGCATTCAAACTAAAATCTCAGATCGATTATAAAAACACTAACTACTGACTCCTAGGACCTGAGAGTACAGAGACGACACATAGGACTTTATAAACAAGGCTTGACAGCTAGTATCCCCACCTGGGATATCGTTGTTGTCCCTGTTGTGACTGCTGCTTCTCTTCCCCTACTACAGAGTTTCTGCCTCTTTGTCTTCATTTACCTAAAAATGTTGGATCCCACGGGGGTGAGACAATTTGTTAATTTCCCCAGCGAGAGATATAACTCTCTGCCGAAAACATTATTATTGCAATAGCAGATAAATCAATATCTATGCAGATTAGAGCAACATTCCTATTCAAGTATTTCAGCTTATAACTTGATAACGTGGCATGTCTCTTATTCAATATGGAATTAAAGAACATAAGTAACATTTATGTATCGAGGACATGCTAAGCAAGATAACATCAACCAGTGGTTCTCGTATTTCAATCTTATGCAAATACGCTACACGACTGGTTACATTTGACAAACATACTTAAGCTCTAAGGAGATGAGGTATACCTCTCATACTCCAACCGACCATTTGTAAAATCACAATCGGTACCATACATAGGTCAATGGAAGAACCATATTTCCATGACCTCATCCTCCTCAGTCAGTGTGAGGTCAACTGTAGGACATCTAGTGTCTCTGCTAATAATAGCTTGCCAGGGTATAGTGGCAACTTCACTATAGAGTTACAGTGGTGGTTGTACTCTCTTCGCAATCGAGAGATTTCATGTTTACCTCCATCGATCCGACATTAACATCATCGGGAGATTCGTGATGCATCCATCCCAGAACATATAATGAAGGATTGAGAGGTTTAATGTTTACCTTCCATCAATCCCACATTAGGATGTAAGTGTTGCGTCACATCCCACTATCATACAGACAACGAGGTGCCACGCGAAAACGTGCGAAAAATACCAAACCACTTATTACCAAAAACACAGGGTAATTAAAACTGATTTCGGGAAGCAGATAAACCAAGAAACTATTACATTCATATCCTCATCCTACAAGAAGACATGTTATATAAACATCTAAAAGTCTAGATACGTGTTCACAGCTTAACAGATCAGTTGTCTTGTCATCACCTGAGTTCATCACCTGTTAATATATATATACATAACGGGCCACATCCGGCCAGCAACAGGATATACAAAGCTTCATCAGTTATACATCGAAAAACAATGTCAAAACGCCTTCGAGGACCTGAGAGTACATGGATGACTCTAAGACTCTACTACAAAATGACCAGAACAGCAGCATATCCATCTCTTGCCTTCTACTGCTCTTCTTGCTGCTTGGTCGCAACCCCGCAACCACCACCACGTCTAGCGCGAACACCTAAAAAGGTTGTCATCAACGAGGTGAGACACACAGTCCCAGCGAGAAACATAAATCCCCACCAGAACCATAAAACCTCAGAAAGGTTAAAGCAACAACAACATCAGATAACTGATAAAACGTATAATAAGAGCAGTCTATAGAGCAAGGTTGTTATTACCATCGAGCTTACCAAGGTGTACGGAAGGCATATAACCAAGTATTTCTTTATGGAACATGATTGACAAGATAAGATTTATAAGATCTTACCACACAACATAAGGAACGTATAAGTAACTGCAATGTATAACAAGATCAACTACACAAGCAAGGCCTCAATCAATGTTCTGTGTTTTTCCTTAAGCAATAAATACTATTCAGCTGGATTACGTGTTATTATGCCCTGAGGAAGTGAGTCGTACCGCTCAAATCCAACCCTCGGTTGTGAAACCCAAGTCGGTGCCATACAAGGTCAATGGAAGAGTCGGACTCCACGACCTCCCACCTCATGGTCAGTGCATGAGAACCAAAGTAGGACCGTAGTCTCATGCTTAAGTGGCCTCAGCCACTGGGTCAGCTCCCGCATGATACCCTTTCTCTAGCCCACCTTGGTACAGGTCTCGGCGCTAGTATATCTGAGCCACGGGCCAATTCACCGTGCTCCCTGAGCCATGAACGCATTCATGCTCTATCACACTGAGCCATGGGCCTGTTCACCATGCTCTTATACACATCTTGAGTCTACAACCAAAGTTGCACTCTAACCTCCTCATTTCTGGCTAGGAGAAACCACACATATTCAGTAATATGTGCTTCCAGGTTAACCCGCAGGAGAACCTATTTCACCATCACCAACTATTGACGATGATGGATCTATGGCCAGGGCAACTACATGATATGTTCCATTGTAATTAGTTAGTATATTTTAAGTGGATTGTTTGGGCAAACAAGTGGTATCACATATATAACATTAAGCTACATTATTGTTACCACCATCACAATATCCCGGGATCTCAATCCCTTATCACAAGAAACCACTGCCTCAAAAGGCATTCTCATCACTGGGGATAACAATCCCAGGTCTCATCATCAATGGATAACACCTTAACTAGGCACTTTAACCAAACTCAGGTCCTCAGACCTAAACACATTATATAGGTGATGCATGTTATCTCATCAACAAGAGTGACCATCAATGCAGTGTTATTCAAATGTATATACCTCATAGCCCTTTACCTGGCTATGCATCCGCATGAAACACCTGCATGGTTAGTATACACAATCATAGAGATAACTGAAACCATCATAGATTGACAGAATGATCGTATTGTCAATATTGGTGATTATATGCTTTATCATTCATGCCTCATACCTGTGACCATAGACATGGGTCATATCATCATGTGAAGCAACTCATATACTTCCAAACTTATCATTGCTCAACATCATATATATATACAAGTTTTCAAGTGATCATAAACACATGTAGTATCATGGCATTAGAGTTCAGATATGTCATGTTTACATAGGTGCGTTCTACCATATCAACCACCTCACTACTATCAAACATGTCAAATCTTCACGAACCATAAATCATAACAAGAATGTGATCGCATGATAAAGAGCTATCAGATGGGTTTTCGGGTGGAACATGACCCTCACTAGGAGTACCCACTACCCTCACAAGAAGTGTGACGGGTAGGGCACCCTCACTGGAAGTGGTATCGGGCAGGGTTACTTCCCTCATATCGCCCAAGCATACTAGCCACATATCGGCCAAGATAAAGCAAGGATGTCGGGCTACCACCTCAAGGTGTATCATGCAACCAGAGAACAAGGCATATCGTGCACATAGCATAACATGCAGCTAGGTCTATGGGGCATGTCATGCATCTAAAGGTGTCGGGCATCCATGGGTGTCGGGCATCATGACAAGACTAGCCTACTGAGCTCCATAATGTTCAAATTATATCGGGTACCAAACCACTACCCAAGCTAGGTGTATCGGGTAGGGCACTCAACAAGGCATAACGCCCAACACACAAAGGTAACGCCCATCAACCAAACACATCTAGGCACAACAGCCAAGGGTACAACTCAAACGGGAAGCAAAGGAAAGCCTATCATCCAACCAAGCTAGCCTCATCTTATCGGCCAACACACAAGGCAAAGACCAAGATGTATAGCCCAACACAACCTCATCATATCAACCCAAAACTCTAGATCAAGAGAGGGTATCGGGCAACACCATCCCCAAGCCATATCGTGCAAGATACAGCCCAACAAGATCATCATCAACCTTAAGCACAAGGGAACAAAACCCTAATTGATCAAGAAGATCGGCTCACCTCTCAACAACTAAGAGAGAGGGGTCTTACAAAACCTCTATCACAACTCGGGCAACCACAAGGATCAACCCCCACATAGGTCTACATATAACCAAAAAGCTCACCTCTCAAATCCATGGTGAGAGGAGAGTGTTGCTCAAGCAACTAGAACACAAGCTCACCTCTCAACTTAAACGAGAGAGGGGTGTTGCTCATATTACTAGAGCTCAAGCTCACTTCTCTAGACCAAGGAAGGGAAAGGAGTGTTGCTCAACAAGGAAACCCTAAAACATGGTTTGGCCAACTAAGGCAACAAGATCACCATAACCACAAGATTAAAGGTGCAACTAAGAAAGAACCATATCTAACAACATACATGGTTGATTATGATTATAAGAAAACATGCAAGAATATAGAATAAAGTAATATGATTAGGGTTAGGAGTTATGTAACCTGCCTTAAGCAAGCTCCTAGCTCCTAGCTCCAAGCAACACCTTTGGCCACCTCAAGAGGAAGAAGAAGAAGACTCCAAGATAAGGATCAGCCATCAAGCTTGCAAAGGAAGAGGTGACGTGCAACCAAGGGAGAGGGGAACTAAGGAACTAAAGGGATCCTTAGTAAGAGAAAGGGAACACATATATAGGGGAGGATGGAGGAGAAACCAAGGTAAAATAAGGCAAGGTGTCGCCCACCTAGGGACACTTGTCCATGGGCAATGCCTCCACTCTATCTTGCCTTAAACACATGTCCAAGGCCATTGCCACATGTAAGCATCAAGTGCCAAGTGTCCACTAGTGGTGACACAAATGAGGTCAAAGGGTCAAAGGGGTCCATGGTCGATACACTCCAACTCCATGCCCGACATACCACCTAGGCGACACACTCATGGTCGTCACAACCATGGCCGGCACACCCATGGTCGACACAAGGTCCAACAAGGTCAAGCAAAACATAACAAGGCCCAACAAGGCTCATCCAAGCCCAAAGCAGCTCAAGCAACGAGCCCAACTCTTCCTTTCAACACTAGAGGAAGCAAAGAGAGAGAAGAACACTTCTCAAGGTGACATCTTACCCACAAACCCTAAACTTGGGTTAACTGCAAGTAGCACCTCCAGCTCTCAACAAAGCAAAAACAAACCCTAATCACCACTAAGGGTGATTGTCAAGCAACTAAGCACCAGGGTTAAGCAAAGCAAATAGGATAAGACCTAAATGGAGGCCAGGGTCCTTACAGTTGGATATAATCGCCCATTACCCCCACATACTCAACAGTATGCCCTCCAGGAGATTCTATAGGAAAAACCTGTTTCACCATCACCAACTACTGGAGATGATGGATCTATGGTCAGATCACTACATGAATAGATTTCACTTGATTAATTAAGTACATTATCATATTTTTTTAGCATCATTCAAGTTTTTCAAACATAACTTATTAGGACAAATGCTACAAAGATACATGTACTGTTTTCATCAATTACTTCTCAGTCTTTATAAGGTATTGGGATCTCAGTCCCTTATTTCAATATTGGGAAATTCTCGTTCCTCCACAATCTCATTATCATAATCATGAAGATCTGGGTATTCAAACCCTTAGGTCATCACTGAACATTGTTACCACTTTTTCAGGTAACTATCACCTTCAGGTCATCCGACCAAGGTAAGCATGACACTTGTTACACAAGCATCTCTTATGGCACTTGAGGCTCATTAACTCTCTTGTTACCTCTTACTAAGAAACAAGGCATATTATGGCATACAAAGCCCAATAAACGATTTCAATAAATAAAACATCATAGCTCATATCTGCCTATGTTCATCATCTCATGATACCTACATGATTAGTGTAACATCCCTGACCTAGGTTATGTTTTAAACCTAGATGTTTTGCTTAATGAAGTTGATTATATTCTCTCTCTTATATCTCTAAAAGTAATTAAGGCTCAAGAGGAACTTATATCTCAATTTTAGTCCTTTCTGAATAATGTTGAAACAATGATTTGTTAGTTTTGGACTAAAGTGCAAATTACCCAAGTTGAGGGGTTAACTTGCAAATTGTACATGATACAATGTTCCTCATGTGTTGAATCATCATGGGAATGGGTATGATGCAGTATTATGGCTTCTACAAGCCTGAATAACAAGAAAGAGCATGTTGAGCAATGTTTGTGCATTAAAACCTAGTTTTGGTGTAATGTGCAATTTACCCAAAATCTAGGGTTCAATATGCAAAATACCACTTCAATAGGGTCCCTCATGATTCTTGGAATCATGTAGACAAAATAATTTGAGAGGGGTGCCTCATTTGAATCATTTTGAAGGAGAGAGAATCTTGATATTAAAATAATCAAGATTTAAGCATAATTGAAACCCTAATTCAATTTAATGCAAAAAATAATTACATTAATTGGATTACCCTTCAACCAAAACTATAATGGTTTAGTTTGGTTATGTGTGGACGTCCTTTTTACTTACAAAGGCAAAGGAAATATCTACATGAGTGGAGAACCCACTCACATTAAGAAAAGAAAAAGAAATATCCACTCACTTATGGATATTATTATAATATGATTTAAGGTGCTTAGTTTGTTTTCCTTTAAATCGTGGATAATTGATATGAATAAGAGGCAAAGAGGATAGCCTCGTCCCTAAGTAATAAAAGGGGGCATATGGCAAGAAAGTTGAGGAGATAATTCCTACTTTCTCTCTCTTAAATGAATTTTCAATAAAATTCGTATATAAGCTCCTTTATCCACGAGGTGAAGAGATAATTTCGAATCCACTTTCACTTATTGCTTGAAAAAACGACCAAGGGAGCTTGGAGCAATAGAAGGACGACCCCAACCTGTTGGTAAGCTTCTTGACCTTCTCTCACCTTGAATTCATGGTGGAAATCACAAAACAATGCATGATTTCTTCTCTATTTCACTCCATCATCAATCCTAGCCAATCTTTTCACTCCAAAGCTTGAGGAAAAACCTTGGGAGGGTTGCAAAAGATTCTTCCAGCATTGTTGATGTGAAGCTCCAAGCTTTGTAGCTCAATTTAAGGCGGGTTATATAACTTGAACCCTTGAACTTTGTTATTGATTTCATATCTCCATCAATTGTTGATTCTATCTTTGTTTCCAAAATTTTATTTGGTCGATTGATGCAATCACCATGAAAATAACAGAAAGCTTCGTGGGTTTATAGCTTTATGATGATGATGACATCATCATAAGCACACACCTCCACAAATATCTATTGCAAATGGTTTCAACATTTGGTCCAAACAATTTCACCAAACCATTTGGTGACCAAACGATTTGCAAACCGTTTGGAGGGTTGGGATCCAAACCGTTTGGAGTGGTTGACCATTTGAAATGGTTGACCATTTGAGGAAATATGATGTTGTACTTGGATATTGATCCAATGGTTTCAATTGGTTTGATCTTGAAGGTTTCAATTGAGAATGATTCCTTAAATGCAAACCCTAATCGGGTTGAGTGTTGAATCCTTAAGTGAATTGAATCGATTTTTGGGTTGACTAAGACCAAACGGTCTCAAGACCATTTGGAGGTCAACCAAGACCATTTGGAAGTCTGTAGTGAAGTATGATTGGATGGTTGAAGATACAATTATATCATGTTGAAATACAATCAATAACTAAAGTGATGATTGATTCAATGATGCAAACCCTAGTTGATTTTCACAAATTTCAATAAAGGTTTGAGTCAAATGGTCTCAAGACCGTTTGTAAGGCATCCAAACGACCTCAAGACAATTTGAGGTCAGGTCATGTTATGTTTAGATGATGATCCAATGATTCAATTGAATAAGTTCCACAATGTCAACCATTGATGGTTCCTCGATTTCAATACCCTAATTGATGGGTTTTTTATTATAAACCCTAGTTCAATTAGGTTCAAATCCTAATTGAAGGTCCAATTGAAGGGTGATTCAATGGTTCAATTGAAGAACAAATCGGTAGTTCAATTGATAGATGGTTTAATGATTGAATCCTTGAATTGATAAGTGATTGAAAGACCTGGTTGGTCCATTCGGTTTTGAGAGGGTTTGGAACAAACGGTCTCAAACCGTTTGGAGACCCAAGTGGTTTCAAGTGTGAATTGTCCATACGGTTTCATTATGGTTTTGTTTAAATGGTTTCAAACCATTCAAGGTCTGGGTGACCAAGACCGTTTGGGGTCTAAGTGACCAAAGCTATTTGAGGTACAAATGGGTCAAACTAATTTGAACACCTAATATGATTAAAGGTCAATTAGCTACTTAATTGATAATGATGTAGTCTAAAGGTGATTATAATGGTTAACCCTAACTGTGTGTACTCAAATGAAAAGCTGACCTAAATCAATCTTGGAGTACTTAACATCCTAGAGAGGATGAAAGAGATAAGGGAGAGAAGAAAGCTTATATAATTAATCCCTAATCCTATCATTATGAATAAAAATATGAATTAGGGTTTGATCCATAATAATGAGATCATGAAACCCTAATTGAAAGGACTATTGAGCCATGATCCTAATTTAGGGAAAAGTTGAGTGAAACCCTAATCTGGGTAATGATGTAACCCTAATTTGATGGGAATGGTGCGTCCTAACCCTAATTTGGGTAATTGGGTATGAGAAACCTTACTTGGATGTGACTGGTAAACCCTAATCCCTAATTGAGGGTGATGCTATGTGAAACCCTAATTGAGGGCAATGCCATGTGAAACCCTAATTGAGGGTGATGTCATGTGAAACCCTAATTGAGGGTGATGCCATGTGAAACCCTAATTGAGGGTGAAGCCATGTGAAATCCTAATTTTAGGTAATGCTATGTGTAACCCTGATATAGAAGAATATTATGTGAAACTCTAATGTAGAGTGATACTATGTGCAATCCATAAATATGGGAAATGCTATGTGAAATTTAATTTATAAACATGGAAAACTCTATTCCTAAAAATGGAATGGTGATTAATATATTGACAAGTATAATATCTAAAGAGGTTGATAATGGATATCCTTATATCAATAGTTCTTAACTCAAAATGAGTCCATATCATTGGCAAGGGTTGTACTTTCTAAATAAGTGACTTATGACCAATACAATACATGATAAATGTGATGAGTTGATGCACAAAGTATTAGGATGGGAAATACCCTAATACAAGCTAAGTGGATGAATTCAAGTATGATAAAGGTGATGAGGGAAGTGATACATCAAAGAATGATAGATATCACATCCAGCACCTCAATATTGATATACCTTAATGTATTTTAAATCCAATATATTTGGATGAGTGACACATGAAGTGTGTCATGTCAGTTGCTACATTGAGGTGTTATGCACTTTGATAAGTGTAGGCTAACATGCCATACGAAAAGGGTAACCCAAATCGATAAGCTATGGTGCAATCATATTCTGATAAAGAGGAGAGAGAAACTCATACTTTGTGTTGGTAATTCAATTAATGATGAGTGATGAGCATAAATAAGTATGATTGATACTTATATTATCAATGTTAGCTCTTTGCTGTGTGAAGCAATGAAATAGGACTTGATCATTTATAATGTGATCTTGAGAACCTAAATGGATAATTATGGAAAACCCTAATGGAGGGTGATGATATGTAAGAGAAAACCTAACCCGAAAAAGGGAATAATGGTATTACTTTGTGTTGCATGGTGCTGGTATGAAAGCATTATCACTGTTGTCATGAGTACTAATCATGCAGGTATGTTGAAATGATAAGCATAGTCAGGTATAAACTATGATGCTCTTATATTGAAATTGTTTTATAGGCCTTACAAGCCTTCATATGCTTGTTTGTCTAGTGAAAGGTAATCTGAAATTAATGAGCCCTATGTGCCATATGATGTTTTAATTATTGAAATTGTTTATGGGCTTCATCAGCCATAATATGCCTTGTTGCCTATTAAGAGGTAACAAGAGGTGAATTAAGCTTTGTGTGTTATGTGGAATGCTTATGTAGTAAGAATCATGCTTACCTTGGTCAAATGACCTGAAGGTATTAAGTTACCTGTTATGTGGTAACAAGTATTCTATGATGAATTAAGGGTTTGAATACCCATGTTCTATAATCATGATGATGAATTTGTTAAGAAATGGAAAGGTACTTGATGAGATGAGGGATTAAGATCCCAATACTTTGTTAGAAGAGTATGGCAACATGCCATGACTCTACAAAACAATGCCAGGCATTAGCTGTGTGTTCTAAGCCTAAAGAGAGTATATGTTGTGGCTATAACTCTATAATGAAGATGTCAATATATCCTAGCAAGCTAATTGCAGCCTGACACATGATGTGTAAAACATAATCAGTTGTGTAGTGTATTTGCATAAAGTTGAAATACAAGAAACATTAGTTGATATTATCCTGCTTAGTGTGACGGATAAATGCTATACATATTCTTCACAATACCTTATTGGATAAGTGACATGCTTCTCCATCAGGGTACAGCTGCAATGCTTTAGATAAGAATAATGTTCTAACCTGTTAAACAATAAATTAACTACTGTTAAGCAATTATGTTTCCTCTATTCAGTTTTATCTTAATAAACTGTAATAATAATGTTTCTGGCAGAGAGTTATATCTCTCACTGTGGCAATTTACAATTGTCTCACCCCTGTGGGAACCACATTTTTAAGTGAACGCGGACGAGGAGGCAGGAATCCTTCAATAGGTGGAGGACAACAACAACAGTAGAAGGAACATCAGTGAATTCTCAGGTGGAGGAACTGGCTGATATGTCTTGTATATATGTATATAGAGTCCTATGTGTCGTCTCTATACTCTCAGGTCCTCGGTGTAATAATTAATGCTTTCGAGATTTTGGCTTAGTGCCTCGAGATTTCATACTGCATGTGTTTAGTTTAACATAGCAGTTGATGCATGTAATCCTCAGAAAAAGATGATGCAGGACATGTACTTGTGAACCAGTATGTAATTAAGTTACTCCGGTTCTTTATGAAAGAGTTTTCCTATGTGTGGACCTCTTTGTAAAATGGTTTTAATTTTTAGTGATTTTTGGTAATCTGTTGCTTAGTGACCACTTTCGCTTAGTTAATAACGTTTTATTCGGATGATGCGTCACAATTAGCACACATGATAACAGATATATCAATCATATTTCAGTTTCATGCTACTCAAGGGTAACACCACTATTCCCTTACCAGGGTTAGGGTTTCCCATTTCATATCAATTGGAAATACTCATCCCCATACCCAAAATTAGGATTATGAATTATCACCATATTGTCCAAGATGAGAATTTCATGCACTTCACCCCAGGATTAGGGTTTTCATATAGTCTTACTTACATCACCCTGAATTAGAGTTTCACATCTCATTAATGCATCAGGGTTTCTCATCACATCACCCTGGATTAGGGTTTCACATTCAATATCCCACAATTAGGGTTTACTATTCATCCCAATGCCCAAAATTAGGATTGGGTTCATTAACCTACTCGATTAGGGTTTCATTATATCTTTACTAAGGATCATACCTAATTACTACATGATTAATACTCATGTAAGAGCTCTTCTCTCTCATCCTCTCAACTTGATTAGGTTACATTAACCTTTCCATCAAGTACATACAACTATGTTTAACATAGTGTACTGAATTATTACTTTTCATAAACCTTTAAGGTTAATCATTTTAAAGGTACTAATCATCTCGGTACTTTAGGGATTTAACCACTGTACCTATCTTTGATTATCATTATTATCAACCATTAGATCAATGGGTCAATCATAACTTAAAATATCCAAATGATCTTGACCACTTTGGACCTCCAATCAATTTTGGACTTTCAACTCCAAACGGTTTTGAAACCATTTGATTCCAAACGGTCCTGAGACTGTTTGACCCCAAATAGTTTCAAGACCTTTTGGTCCAAATCAGCCTCAAAACCGAAAGAGTCACCTAAAGGTTTCCATCAACCAATCGAATTAGGGATTGTTTTGTTGAATCGGCCATCAATTGAACTATTGAATGTTCATCAATCTAACACCATTGGATCTTCATCCATCAATCAAGATCAATCCTTTGACCTCCAAACGGTCCTGAGACCGTTTGATCCCAAATGGTTTCAAGACCGTTTGGACTCAAACAGCCTCAAGACTGTTTGGTCCAAATTGCCTTGAAATTGAATGGATCACTTTAGGGATTTTTCAACAAATCAATTTAGGGTTTGTAATTGTGGATTGTCCATTCATAGAACCACTCAATTGGATCCATTGGATCATCATCCAGCATGTACTAGGTTCCTGACCTCAAACGGTCAACCCATCCAAATGGTCAACCCTTTAAAACGGTTTGGGATTCAAAACTCCAAACGGTTTGCGAACCATTTGGTCACCAAACGGTTTAGTGAAACTGATTGGACCATAGTGTTGAAACCGTTTACAACTAGATATTATTAAGATGGGTTCTTAAGATGATTTCATCATCATCAAGATTCAACCCCTAGAATTCTATTTCCATTTCCATGGTCGTTTCATCAATTAATCAAAGGAATTGTAAGAAGAACAATTGAACATATTGAATTGAGAAATTGAATTCAATAATAATGAATAAGGGTTCAAGTTATATAACCCACCTTCAATTGAGCTTAAAAGCTTGGAGATTCATGTCAACAATGGTGGAAGAAGATTTTGCAACTCTCCCAAGGCTCTTCCTCAAGCTTTGGAGTGAAAATATTGGCTAGGATTGAAGATGGAGTGAAATAAAGAAGAAATCATGCATTGTTTTGTGATTTCCACCATGAATTCAAGGTGAAAGAAGGTCAAGAAGCTTACCAACAGGTTGGGGGTCGTCCTCCTATTTCTCCTAGCTTCCTTGGTCGTTTTTGCAAGCAAGAAGTGAAAGTGGATTCAAAATTACCCCTTCACCTCATGGATAAAGAAGCGTATATATGAATTTTATTGAAAATTCATTTAAGAGAAAGAAAGTAGGAATTATCTCCTCAACTTCCTTGCCACTTGCCCACTTCTCTTCCTTAGAGATGAGGCTATCCTTATTGCCTCTTATTCCTCTCAATTATCCATAATTTAAATAAAAGCAAATTAAGCAACTTAACCCTTATAATAATAATATCCTAAGGTTAGTGGATATTTCTTTTCCTTTTCTTAATGTGAGTGGGTTCTCCACTCACGTAGATATTTCCTTTGCATTTGCAAGGCACAAGGACGTCCACACTTATATATTTCAACCAACATGATTTTGGTTGATAGGCAATCCATTTAATATAATTATTTTTGCATTAAATTGAATTAGGGTTTCAATTATGCTTAAATCTTGATTATTTTACTATCAAGATTCTCTCTCCTTCAAAGAGGTACAAATGAGACGCCCCTCTCATTTATTTGCTCTACATGATGCCAAGAAACATTTGGACTAATTTGAAGTGGTAGTTTTCATACTGAACCCTGGGTTTTGGGTAAATTACACATTACACCAAAATTGGGTTTTAATGCACAAACATTGCTTTATCAGCCCTTTCTTGGTACTCATGCTTTCCCAAGCCATACCTCTACATCATCTTCATTCTCATGATGCTTCAACACATGAGGAACATCTTATCATGTAACATTTGCAAATTAACCCCTCAACTTGGGTAAATTGCACTTTAGTCCACAGAAATCAAAACATTGTTTTCAACATTGTTCAAAAGGACAAAAATTGAAATATAAGTTCCTCTTGAGCCTTAATTACTTTTTAAGAGATAAGATCAAGCATCTAATCAACTTTATTAAGAAAAACACCTAGGGTTAAAGCATAACCCAGGTCAGGGATGTTACAATGGATATGATGAATCGGATTTTCAAGCCATTCTTGGATCAGTTCATAGTAGTTTTCATAGATGACATTTTAATCTATTCCAGAGATGATGAGTAGCATGAGAAACATTTGAGGATAGCATTATATTTATTGAGACAACACCATTTATATGCTAAGTTTAGTAAGTGCGAGTTCTGGTTAGCTGAGGTGTCTTTTCTTGGACATGTCATCTCAGGAGATGGAGTAAGTGCTGACCCTAAGAAAGTCGAGTCTGTTCTACAATGGGAGAAACCTAAGACTCCTACTGAGATCAGAAGCTTCTTAGGATTGGCAGGTTACTACAGGAGGTTCATCCATAACTTCAGTGTTGTAGCGTCACCTCTGACACGCTTAACGAGAAAGGGTGCACCGTTTGTCTGGTCAGACAACTGTGAGAAGAGTTTTCAGATCTTGAAGAAGAGGTTGACTACAACACTAGTGTCGATCCTGCCTGAGGTAGATAAAGGCTACATAGTGTTTTGTGATTCTTCCAGGAGAGGCTTAGGTTGTGTGTTGATGTTGAAAGGCAAAGTAGTAGCTTATGCATCTAGACAGATTAAGAAGAACGAGGAGAATTACCCGACACATGATCTGGAATTAGTTACAGTAGTTCACGCTCTTAAGAAATGGTGTCACTATCTTTATGGTGAGGCATTCCAAGTGTTTACAGATCATAAGATCTTGAAATACATTTTCACCCAGAAGGATCTGAATCTTAGACAATGGAGATGGTTATAATTGATCAAGGATTATGATGTGACGATAGATTATCATCTTGGTAAGGTGAATGTGGTAGCAGATGCCCTCAGCAGGAAGTCAAGTTCAACAGTAGATGTATTCTCTATGGCATGCTTCGAGAGAGACCTTCTAGTAGAGATGTGGAAGTTGAACTTAGACTTAGGGGTGAAAGAGCAGAGTGGTTTGATTGCACAAAGTCAAGCCTACTTTTTATGATCAGATCAAGGAACTTCAGCAGAGTGAAAGTGAGTTACAGTAGATCATGCAGGATATGACATGGGGAAAAAGACCAGAGTTTAGGTTTTCAGATGATGGTTTGTTGTATCGGCATGACAGGTTGTGTGTATCTGGAGACAGTGATTTGAAAGAAAGGATTCTTGAGGAAGTGCATGCATTGATGTACGCTATGCACCCAGGCAATACTAAGATGTACATGAATCTCAAGGAGTTGTATCGGTGGTCAGGTATGAAAAAGGATATAGATGAGTACGTGGCTAGATGTAGTGTGTGCCAGTAGGTTAAGGCTGAGCATCATAAACCTGTAGGTACCTTGCAATATCTTCCTTAGGGGTGTAAACGGTGCAAGTACGGTGTGGGTCTGGCCATACCCATACCCATACCCATCTAATTTAGCGGGTCCGGTTCCGGTTCTAGACCCACATAATACAAAACTTGGACTCACACCATACCCGTACCCGCAATAATAGCGGGTATGCAGGTAAGCGGTTCTATAAAACACCATATTGTTATGTAAGAGAAATGACTATGTTATATATATTTAACACAACAAGATATTGTTATCATATAGTATATTAACATGTAATAGTTATATTAGACAATGATATATTATACACAATAATATTAATTGAGTAATTGTTTACATATTTGTAGTCATGATCATAACATTTAATTTATGTAGAAAGTAATGTAAATTAGTAGACATTTTGATTTTAAGTTTACATATGATGTTCATTATTGTAACTAGAATAGTTAATTCTTAATTATATGACTAGTCTCAACCTAATTGTGGTTAGAGTATGATATAATCTCAATAATTATATGAGTTAGACTAGTAAAGTATGATATATATAACACATTATTTTAGTCTTTAGTTATGTATAGCGGGTACACAGGTCTAGTGGGTCTGGGTCCAAGCATACCCATTACTGGACCCGCTTATATGCGGGTCCAAGGGTATACGGGTCCAAGGGTATGCAGGTATAAAAAATTAGACCCATGACGGGTTTTTTAAGGGTCCGGATTTGCGGGTCCGCGGGTCTACCCGTACCCATTTGCAGCCCTACTCTTCCTATACCAGAGTGGAAGTGGGAACATATCACAATGGATTTTGTGGTAGGGTTGCCCAGGACATCTAGAGGTTGTGACTCGATATGGGTGATTGTGGATAGACTGACTAAGTCTGCTCACTTTCTTCCTATTAAGTCAACCTTTGATATCTCGAAGTTGGCTAATATATATGTGGATGAGATAGTCAGGCTACATGGTATCCCAATTTCAATTATATTAGATAGAGATCCTAAGTTCACCTCTAGGGTTTGGAATTATTTGCATCATGCTTTGGGTACAAAGTTGAGGTTCAGAATAGCTTTTCACCCGCAAACAGATGGTCTATCAGAGAGGACCATTCCGACTCTTGAGGACATGCTGAGAGCATGTGTCTTGCACTTCAGTGGAAGTTGGGAAGAACACTTGAGCCTTATAGAGTTTGCATACAATAATAGTCACCATTCCAGTCTTGGTATGGCCCTGTATGAAGCTCTGTATGGCAGAAAGTGTAGATCACCCGTATGTTGGTACGAGGTGGGTGAAAAGGAGATTCTTGGACCAGAGATAGTGGATTTGACTACAGAAAAGATAACAGTGATCAGAGAATAGTTGAAAGTTGTACAGGACAGGAAGAAGAGTTACACTGAGAAGAGGCGTAGACCTCTTGAGTTTGAGGTTGGTGATGAAGTGTATTTGAAAGGTTCACCATGGAAAGGAGTGTTGAGCTTTGGCAAGAGAGGCAAACTGACTCCTAGGTTTATGGGCCCATATCCTGTCGTTGAGAGGATTGGACCTGTAGCTTACAGGTTGGATTTGCCATCTGAGTTGGCTAATTTACATGATGTGTTTCATGTATCGATGCTGAAGAAGTGTTACCCTGGTACAGAGAAGATAGTAGATCCAGTATCTACAAAGATCAGATCTGATGTGTCCTATGTTGAAGGACTAGTACAAATAGTTGATTGAAGGATCAAGAAACTCAAGAATCGTGAGATATTATTAGTGAAAGTTTTGTAGAGGAACCACAACTTAGAGGAAGCCACATGGGAGCTTGAGTCCGAGATGCGTAACAAGTTTCCTTTTCTCTTTTAGGAATTTTGGGACAAAATTCTTATAAGGAAGGGAGATTGTTATGACCCACTCTGAGCTTAATCAGTAAGTATAGTGATTAGTGCATCATTGTGTTGATTAAGTTGAGTTAAGTACTCACATATGCAATTAGTGCTTTGATTTAGTGTTATAGTCTAATTAGCATGCTTTTTATGCCTTGAGAAGGTAGAGAATCTCGTGCTTGAAAGTTTTCAAAAAGGAATCACTTCAATTGGACCTTTGAAGCAAAAGTTATGCCATTTTCAAGTTCTTTGGACCTATGGTGCAATTTACCCATTAATTGGCTTAATAACCCCACACTTATTTTTCATTCCTTATCTTCTTCCCCAATCGACTGCTTGAGAAGTGCCCAAAGCATCCTGATCGGCTATAGTAGAGGGGAAAACGAAGCGACTCTTGAGCTCCATAGCTCCGGCCAGCCATGGTGGCACCTTCCTTTCCTTTCTTCTTCCCTTTCCCTTCCTCTTCCTCACCCCATCTGCAGCACCTCGACCAGCTAGGGTGGCGGCCAGCTGCAGCGGTGCCGGCCAGGAGCATCTGGGTGCGGCCAACACCACCAAATGTCGCCCTTGACTTCAATTAAGAGCCCTAAACATGTTTCTGCAGCCCCCTCAGCCACGAGTAGCACCTAGTTGCGTTTCTAGCTTCTCCTTTCCACCTGTGCGTGAGAAGAAGCACTTGCTGCTTGCAACAAGTTTGAACCAGGGGCAACTCGGCATGGGAAACACCACAAAAGCATCGCCTCTGAGCTCGGTCATGAGGCTAGGATCCAAATACGCCACCAATTAGCCACGAGCTGCATTGAATAGTTGAGCCCTTTCCATCTATGCGTAAAGTAGGTCTGAACCAGGGCTGTTTGGAGGTAGAAGACGACCCCACTGATGCCTAGAAATAGGACTCTAGATGTGTTTCCAGTTAGATTGTGGTCACCTCACCCGCTGTGAGTAGAATTTCACTCACCAAGCACGTATAATTCCAACAATTGGGTGTTTTTGGTTAAATCAATATCATTCGCAGACATCAGTGTTTACCCAGGTGCCAGACAGTGTCGGCATCGCTCGATTTTCTAATTGCACATTTTATTTATTAATGTTTGTACGACGCTAATTAGTTAATTGATATGTGTGATTTGGATTAGTGAAAATACACGATTGATCGAAACTTAAATTGCTCGATTAAATGTTGAACTCAATAACACATGAATAGTAACGACACAGTTTGGGTATAAACCCAGCCTGTACATTTTTAGTAAGTTAAAAGATGCTCGATTTCAAAGAAATGACGATGACATGAAAATGTCAATGGAAACCTAGTTGCACGCTCCCTATTATATTTAATGTGTGTGGTTTAGTCTTAACACGAATTGGCATGTTTCTCAAGGACATCATTGGAAATTCTCAATTAATAATGATAATTCTTGCCATGATAAGTAATTAACTCTTAATCGAGTTATGTGATGCACAACTCAGGATTTGGCTTGATGTGCATGTTTTCCAAGGAAGTATAAATAATTTACAGGTGTTACTGACGATTTCTCATATGTCAAGTAATTAACTCTTATCAGTGTAATAAGATGTTAAATTGCATGATTCCAGTGTGTATGTGCCAAGTGGACATGTAATCTGGTTATTTAAGAATTTTAATCTGCCTGCATGTATAGTACATTGATTACTCAGTATATTACAATGTTTTTGAATATACTACTCGTTCAAGTTTAGAAGGATATACATGTTGTATTATAAGCTTCATATGAATAGACTTGGTACCATAGAGATACCAGAGTCGAGAATAAGTAATAGAGAGATACAATATAGTAAGAGCTTTCTAAGAATAATAAAATAATAGACATAGGTGCCCTGAACACTGTAAATTCCCTACAGATGTCTGTACTATAGGGAGGAAATGATCCACCCTGGTAGCGACTAGTATACGGGGATCAGAACGCACCCACAGAGCATGTGGGGAGATGAAGCCCTTGAGGAAGTCTCCTAAGAGAATATAGGTTACTCAACATGAACCGGAGATCACGGTGGTAACCCAGAGGTACCCATAGAGTGTACCAAGATGAGGCCCACATAGCGTCTCAGACCCTCTGCATGTGTACTCAGCCTAGATGAGAGGTCCAGTTAAAGGCCATTTGTTTATCCGCCTTAGTCAGACGTGACAGTTTGAGTCAAGCAGACCCGGATTCAGTTCTAGGCTTAGCTTCCTGGGTTTTAAGCTAAGTCTTGTATGGTGGAATCATAGTTTTCTATGAGTCTTCATATGTAGAGTACACTACATATGATCATGGCATAAGATAAAATATGTTCATATAGGTTCACAGAGTTTCTTATAAGTTAAAGAGCTAAGAAAGATTTGAGTTATTTTCACAACAGTTTTCCTTTAAATGAAATTTTAGTATTCTCTATTATTTAATCGTATCTACAAACTTGTAGCAGTTGTTATCTTAATGAAATGTTGACATCTCGTGACGTTTAAATTATATTGTTTAGATTTGCTTAGTATAGTATTATATGGTATTTAATTCCAATAAATAAACATAACATGAGTTATCTATGATGGTTGGGTGAAATTCTATTCACTGAGTCAGTAGCTCACCAACCTACTGAAACATTTTTCAGGTCAGCGTCAACATGAGGAAGTTGAAGGATTGTATCACCCAAGTTCTTAGAAGGTAGTTCATAGTTAGATAGAGGTCTCTTAGTCCTTTCCCCTCGGTCCTTGGGCATGTGGTGTGGTAGAGAGAGAATGTAATATAATATGTAGTTTAGTATTAAGTTATCTGATGTGTTTTATATTCCGCATGAAAAATGTAATATGTCGTAAAACTCTATTTTATCTTCCTAGTAAGATAAATGGTAAGTTGCTTCCGCAGTTTTATTACGATCTGATGTTATTCAAGCTATCAGGTTTTTCCTTTAAGTTAATTCTAAGTAACTAAGTAAAGAAAATGTTAAGGGTTGTTTACCGAGGGTGACTCTCCGGTCTCCGAGGTCATTAGAGATGACACGGGGATCAGGGCGTCACAAGTTATCTGATGTGTTTTACAAAAAAAGCAACACCGAGTTTTTGTTGACCAAAAAAAAGTTATCTGATGTGTTTTATATTCCACATGAAAAATGTAATATGTCGTTTAACTCTGTTTTATCTTCCTAGTAAGATAAATGGTAAGTTGCTTCCACATTTTTATTATGATCCGATGTTATTCAAGCTATCAAGTTTTTCCTTTAAGTTAATTCTAAGTAACTAAGTAAAGAAAAGGTTAAGGGTGGTTTACCAAGGGTGACTCTCCGATCTCTGAGGTCATTAGAGATGACACGGGGATCGGGGCTTCACAAGTTATCTGATGTGTTTTACAAAAAAAGCAACACCGAGTTTTTGCTGACAAAAAAAAAGTTATCTGATGTTTCTATATTCCGCATGAAAAATGTAATATGTCGTGTAACTATGTTTTATCTTCCTAGTAAGATAAATGGTAAGTTGCTTCTACAGGTTTATTACGATCCGATGTTATTCAAGCTATCAGGTTTTTCCTTTAAGTTAATTCTAAGTAACTAAGTGATAACATCAATTTTTGTGACGTTTTTGCCCTTTATTTTGTTATCAAAACTGCCCTTTTCTACTATTTTCCTCTATTTTATTAGCATTTTCGCAATAATTGGCCAAGCAATGCTCTTACTCTGATTTTCCTATCTTTTACAGAATTTTCCTCGTTTTTGTGCAATAAGGCCGTTCCAGCCCACGAATAAGTCCAAGCCCGTCTCGGCCTCCCTGACACCCGGTACAACCCCAGCCCGACAGGGGCTGGGCGACACAAAGATACTCGACGAAGAGGTGTCGCGCAACAGGAACGTGCCGAACGACACACCTCCTACCCGACAGGGAGCCAAAGCCGCCTCGACGACCCAGCTCGTCGGGCGATACAGCCACCCACCGGCAGGCGTGCTGCCCGCCACGTGACCGATAGCCAGCACCTCGCACCGAGATATGCTTGTATCGGCCGTCCATCTCCATCGACCGGCGCTTAAGGTGGCTACGTGGCGCTTCGAGCGCCATGTCTTCTCACCAACCAAATGACTATAAATAGCAGGTACAGGGAGCCGAAAAGACAGGACACAACGGTCGGAACAGTTCACATTCAGACAGCTGACAGTTAGATAGTTGGGAGCTTGAGCGAGGAAACTCCGAGAGCACACGTATCGTGCCCCAGTGCTCGTCTCGGGCGACACTAGGTGAGCTTCTCCTCATCCCGAGAGGGAGGGGACAGTTCACCTAGGACCGTCCCGGGCGACACTGCGGGCCGATATCGGCCGACATCACTGCCCGACACAAGTGACCGACATCAATAATGCTTAGCTCTTAGCCCGACACGATATCAACCTGATACGCTTAGTCTATCGAACGTGCCGCCCGAGAGGGTGTGTCCTCCGACATGAGCGTATCGGCCAGAGCCCTTGACCGATGTAGTCGCCAGTCGGCGCATGCCGCCCGAGAGGGTGTGTCGCCTGACACCTCTATATCGGGCTAGGCCTCTGACCGATATCAGGCAGGAGAGCTACAACACCCTGTCGCCCTTCTACATCAAGGAGACGACACCTATCTTTTAATTCTGTTATTTAATTCTTCGTTTATGCAATGTATTAAGACCTTTAAATGTTTATGGAAATGAAAAAATTCAATTACTTGTTGCTCTATGCTTGGTGTACAATGTTGGATGACTGCTCTGTTTAATATCCGAACCCTAGCTTGCATGATTTGGATCGCGTTTCGATTAGCTACCGAGCCATTTTCCCGTCGCAACAACTTCGAGAGTTGTGTTGCGGCTCTAGCGTTTGGTCCGATTCTGGAGTACGAGAGTGCCTGGAACGGAGCTATTTTCTGTAACATTCCACTCTAACTGAAGCCCAGCAACCTCGAGAGGGGTGTTGATGTAGAGGTTAGAGGTACCCGCTCTGAGAGGAGGGGTGCAGGGTGTTACCGCTACCGCTTGTTTTACTACAGTCTTATCCTCTGAACCTTGCATGAGCTCTAGTCTTTATCTTTCTGCTTCTGTTGCATGATAACCCCTAAAAATTGCTAAATGATTAGAACCTTAAATCTCTCTTGTAGCTCCATTTGGAGATAGTTTTCTTGTTTATTTAGTGACATCTTATCGTTCCCTTTCGGGAATTTATATCTCTTTATACCCGCCAGAGTGTAGCGTGTCGATTCATGGTTCTCAGCACTGCCCCCTTGTCCCTGTGTTTGACCCCGTATGACTACTTCGACCCCGTAAACAAAGTTGTGGGGGGCTAGAAGGATTCGGGTTTATAAATGTGAAAGCTCGATTACCTCAAATCCGCCTCCACTTTTGGACGCACGATTTAGGCCGGTCAACTTTCTGGCGTCGTTGCCGGGGAAAAGGCAATAGCGGTACTGTAAGACGAACCTGAATCCACTAACTACACTCCTGTGCCTCAAGCTTAGAGATAAGTTTGACAACACTCTTTTTCCTTTTTCTTTTTGTAGCATTATACTTTGCTTTAAATAAAAATTTCAATTTTCTAAACTTGATTTTCCATGCCTTTTCAGAAACTCTGAAGATCTGCGACTTGTCCCGCCAAGCTTTGAGACATGTCTCGCTGTGAGCAGTCCCTTTCTGCGGATGAATGTCAGGGTAAGGGCAAAAGGTCAAGCCAGCCTAACTTGGTTGGCCAGCTTTCTGCCTATATAAAGAGACAGGATGCCATCATCAGCCGACTGGTGCAGAACACGCTCCCTAGCCCTGGGGCTCTAGATTCAATGCAGTGCCAGATGGCCAGCTTGCAGACGCGCCAGCGCAAGGTTGATCAGCAACTGACCCAGATGGCTTCTCTGATGAAGAATCCTGCAATAAAAGCACTCCCACACCCTGAATCTGCCGTAATGGAAGTTCTGAGGTTTGGAAGGACGCTGGAGCACCCTGATGAAGCCAGGCCCGAGCCTGAGCAAAGGCCTGAGGGTGCAGATCCAGCAGAAGGAGAAGAAAGACAGGCAGACGTTCGGGAGTCTGCACAAGGTTCCCCTGAGGAGCTACCTGGAAAAAGGAATGCCTACGCTCCTAGGATCCCGTTCCCGTACAAACTAATAAAGGCGAATCTGAAGAAGCGTCACGAAAGGTTCATGGACTCGATCAGAAAACTACATCTTGAAGTCCCCTTCCTTGACGTCCTGGAGGAGATGCCTACGTACGCTAAGTTCCTCAAGGACCTTATCACGAAGAAGAGAAGGGGAGGAAGGATAGAGACAGTGCAGCTAGCTTCCGCCTCGTCCGCCTTCCTCAAACCCGACTTACCAAATAAGAGAAGGGATCCCAGAGCTTTCACAATCCCTTTCGCCATCGGGGACAACGTCGAGCACAAAGGTCTAGCGGACTTGGGGGCAAGCATTAGCCTCATGCCTCTAAGTTTCGCACGAAGGGTGGGCTTGACCGACATGGTTGGAACCAGCATGCGGATTCAACTGGCGGACCACACCTTTAAGAGACCCGTTGGCATTGTCGAAGATGTACCGATAAGGGTTGGCGATTTCTTCATCCCTTGCGATATAGTAGTCATGGATACAGCTGAAGACCCCCGATGCCCGATCATCTTTGGGCGCCCTTCTTGGCAACAGGAAGAGCACTAATTGATGTTTTCGAGGGGATGATCACCTTAAGGGTCGGAAATGACATATGGACTTCAAGTTGAAAGAAATAATGAGGGGCCCGTCCATCTCTGAATCAGCACAGTTCGCAGATAGTTACAATAAATTCTGCAAGGAGATAGAGGAGAACTTCCGGACAGTAGACCCCCTCTTGAGGGCTATAAACTGTAAAGATCCTGACCTCGAAGATCCTGAGGTCACAAAGCATCTCAACCTTCTCAGCCTTTCTGAGGAAGGTTTGTCAGAGGAAGATGTGGCGGTAGAGTCTGCGATGTATGTCTCTCTTGAAGGAGAACCTCAGGAGAAGACACCCGGACCAAAACCAGAGTTAAAAGCGTTACCCGAGGGCCTGAAGTACGAATTCTTAGATGAAGAGCACAGAAACCCCGTCATCGTGAACGCCGATCTTTCGAGCAGCCAGCTAGACCAACTCCTTGAAGAGCTAAGACTCCATAGGGGGGATATAGGATACTCAATGGATGATATCAGAGGCCTTAGCCCCGCCTTGTGCATGCATCACATCAACCTGGAGGAATCTGCCAAGCCCCTGGCCCAACCCCAGAGGAAGCTGAACCAGATGCTCAAGGAGGTCGTCAAGAAAGAGGTAATAAAGCTTAGGGATGCGGGGATCATTTACCCAATCAGCGACAGCAATTGGGTAAGTTCGATCCACGTAGTACCCAAAAAGGGGGGGGGGGGATGACGGTGGTCAGGGGTGAGAAGGGCGACGAGGTGGCGGTAAGGACCATCACTGGATGGCGGATGTGCATTGATTACCGAAAGCTTAATCAGGCTACAAAGAAGGATCATTTTCCGCTATCTTTTATTGACCAAGTTCTTGAAAGGTTAGCGCATCACGATTTCTTTTGTTTTTTTGATGGCTTTTTAGGTTTTTACCAGGTACCCATCTTACCTGACGATCAAGAGAAAACAACGTTCACCTGCCTTTACGGCACTTATGCCTTCCGAAGGATGCCCTTCGGACTCTGCAACGCCCCTGCCACCTTTCAACGATGCATGATATCAATGTTCTCAGATTTTCTGGAAGACATCGTAGAAATTTTCATGGACGATTTCTCTGTCTATGGAAAAGACTTCGATAGTTGCCTGAAGAATCTGTCATTGGTACTTCAAAGGTGCGAGGAGAAAAGCCTAGTTCTAAACTGGGAAAAGTGCCATTTCATGGTACGGGAGGGCATCGTCCTCAGGCATAAGATCTCAAAGCGTGGGATCGAGGTGGACGCAAGCAAGGTTGAAGCAATATCCAAGCTTCCTCCACCAAGATCCGTGATGGGGGTGCGAAGCTTCCTCGGACACGCGGGATATTACTGAAGATTCATAAAGGACTTCTCAAAGATCTCCAAACCACTGTCCGATCTTCTGGTAAAAGATGCTGAATTTGTTTTCTCTAATGATTGTCTAAGTGCTTTTCAGGCCCTAAAAGACGCTTTAACCTTACCACCAATCCTTCAAGCACCTGAATGGGGTTTACCTTTCGAGCTAATGTGCGACGCTAGAGACTACGTGGTTGGGGCAGTCCTGGGGCAAAAGAAAGACAAGAAGCACCATGTGATCTGCTACGCGAGTCGCACGTTGGACGAAGCTCAGGTGAACTACACGACCACTGAGAAGGAGATGCTTGCGATTGTCTTTGCGTTTGATAAATTCAGGTCGTATCTCGTTGGAGCCAAGGTCAAGGTATATACAGATCACGGGGCTATAAAATACTTGAAGCAAAAGAAAGACGCCAAGCCAAGACTGTTGAGGTGGGCCTTGCTGCTCCAAGAGTTTGACCACGAAATTATCGACAAGAAGGGCGCAGAGAATGTGGTCGCAGACCACCTATCAAGGATCGTGACTGAGAAAGAGAGAGGACCTCCCATCAACGACGACTACGTCGATGAAGCTCTTATGTCGGCCGAAGCCCAAGAAGAAAGCCTACCCTGGTTTGCAGACATCTGCAACTATCTTGCTTGTGGTGAGCTGCCTCCTGACATTACGTACAATCAGAAGAAGAAACTTCTCGCGGATGTTAAGAACTACTACTGGGATGATCCCCTCCTGTTCAAAAGATGCGTCGACAACTTATACAGAAGGTGCATCCCAGAAGAAGAAACTGCATACATCCTGAAGCAATGCCACGCCTCTCCCTATGGTGGTCACCTAGGCAGCGAAAGAACAGCTGCAAAGGTGCTGCAGTCAGGTTTCTACTGGCCATCCCTGTTTAAAGACGCGGCACAGTTTGTGAAGGTTTGCAAAGAGTGTCAGTTCACGGGGAACATAGGAAAGAGGAACGAAATGCCTATGGCAAGCTGGATTGAAGTGGAGATATTTGACGTATGGGGGATCGATTACATGGGACCGTTTCCCCCATCCCGGGGGTATCAATACATTCTCGTGGTTGTAGATTATGTATCGAAGTGGGTGGAAGTGGTAGCCACCCAGACCTGCGATGCCAAGTCAGTTATCCAGCTCTTCGAGAAGACCATCTTCCCTCGTTTCGGCGTCCCACGAACAGTAATAAGCGATGGAGGATCGCATTTCGGAGAAAGATAGTTTGAAGCACTTCTGCGTAAGTATGGAGTGAAGCACAAGATCGCTACACCCTACCATCCCCAGACATCAGGACAGGTAGAGGTTTCTAACAGACAAGTCAAGCAGATCTTTGAGAAAACTGTCAGCCGAACAAGGAAGGATTGGTCCATGAAACTAGACGACGCACTATGGGCATACCGCGCCGCTTACAAAACACCCATTGGAACCACCCCCTACCATCTGATCTACGGAAAATCCTGCCACTTGCCATTGGAATTGGAACATAAGGCCCTTTGGGCAATCAAGTTCCTAAATATGGACCTCGACAAAGCTGGAGAAAAGAGGTTTTTGCAGCTTCAAGAGCTCGAAGAGCTGAGAATGAACGCCTACAAAAATGCAAAAATCTACAAACAGAGGACCAAGTTGTGGCATGATGCCGATCTCAGGAGAAAAGATGTAAGCGAAGGAGATAAGGTCTTGTTATTCAAGTCCTCTATTCGTCTTTTCCCTGGGAAGTTGCAAACAAGGTGGTCAGGACCATTCACTGTGTCAAAGATATATCCATCAGGGATGATGGAGCTCTACGACAAAGACGATCCGAGCAAGGCCTTTAAGGTAAATGGGCACAGGGTGAAAAGGTTCCACGAAGACGAAGCGTTTGTCAAGAGGACAGAGACCAGTCTGCAAGATCTGGGTATAGTTGAGGGCTGAACATGATGATCATACACCGGTCGAGCTGGCGACGCAAACCCCAGCGCTCCTCGGGAGGCAGCCCGAGTTCTTCTTTCTTTCTTTCTTAGAATAGGTTGCATTTTTCTTATAAACAACAAAAACAAACTTTATGAATTGTAATAAGGCCCGAGTCAGAGCATGCGCTGAGCGTGCCGACTTTTCTGTTTTATGGGTCATCGCTTAATTTTCTGAAGCTTTGACGAGCATTTCTGTCTGAGGATGATGGGTTCTGCCCTGACCTATGATGTTTTGCCTGTCAAATGCTTTTTTCCGCTTTGCTTTAAGTTTTAGGCCATGTCGGGCAGCCGCTCAGCTGGCACGCAGACTCGCTCGTATTGGCCAGAGTTTCTTGGGCACCGCAAGCGCCGCGACGGTTAGCATCCCCGAGCGACATCCGTTTCGTGCGAGGAGTAAATGCCCTTCACTTTGGCCGACGGGACCGTCGTCTCGGGGATGACATGTTTTAACCGGTGGACGCCGCGTGTGCCCTGATCTGACCGATTTGCCCCCAACTGAACTAGGTATAAATACGAAGGGGGGGCATCGTGTCGGGGTACCTCACTTGTTCACTTTTCAGCCACCTGGAACACATGCAGTGACCCATCTTTTGCTCGTGTGTCGGCCATCTCGCCTTCACTCTAGTATCGGGCGATGTCTCATATGAGCAAGGGTATAGCCTGACACACCTCTTACCTGACACATTTTCTTTTACCCGACACGAGTCTTGTATCGTGCGCTTGGTATCGGTCGACTTGTTATTTTCTTATCGCCCGACATGCTTATCGTCCGACATAGATATAGACCGACACGTCTATCGACCGATAACCTTATCACCCGACACAGGTTTCTTTAGCGCACGCTACTGATCAGGTTTATGTGCCTTACAGGATTGTATCGGCCGAAGCAGTAAAGCGCTACATATGACCTTGTCGCCCGATACACCAGTGTCGGGCGGCGAGTCGTATCATGCGGCATTCCTCGTATTGCCCAATTTTGCATCGACTCGAGTTTCTTTTGGTGGACGATACCCGGATTTCTGAAATAAGTCTTGTTTTTCTTTTATCGGGCGACACGTTCTCTTTCAGGGCGTCCTGTCGGGCAGTTGCCATGCGCGACAGACATATCGCCTGATCCCGTCTCACCCAAGCTTTAATAAAGTTTTTCTTTTTATCTTTTATCTGCCTAACATATAAATAAATTTTGATTTTAAATAACAGGTATGGCTCATACGAAGCAAACCACCAGCCACGCCAACAACGGCGCGGAGATCAGCAATGACTGTCAGGCAGAAACGACAACAACAATGAAAGGGGAGATTTTTCTTGATTTGGTAGCTCCAATAGAGAGTCACCTAGTTATCAACCTATCCCTGTGGTGGTTTATGACCATCTCCAGGGGCAGCAAGAGTGCGGCAACCAAGGCCTCCGAACAAGTTCGAGGCGCCCCGGTTCCGTCCTCTTAAAGGAGAGGGGCCACCCTGACTACACACTCCAGGGAACTGAACGAGGGACTGATGATCAGTCCTTTCGTGCATATTCACAACGGAGATGTGGAGAAAAGGTGGTCCAGAAGTGAGGGTTATGCTCAAGCTCAACTGCTACTTCACCGAAGCGAGCCCGCTAGACAACCTCCTAATGGCATGTTGCAACTTCGAAGGAGCATATTGCAGTACATCAGCAAGCTAACCCTCACTGGCTAAACTTTACCTCACTTTTGCTTTCTTCTCTACTCTGGGACAGAGTATGGAGTAAGTTTGGGGGGGTATCCGTATGCCAGTGAAGGAGGTATAAATTTTCTTTAAACTCTTCAAGCTTTCTACGCTGACGTGCTCTTATAGCTTCCTGTATATTTGATCTACGCATGTATGCCACATATATAAAAAATTTCAATTTTCAAAAACCTGCCCTTTACAAATTTCTGCCCCTATGCATATGTACAAAGTTGCTGTAATAATAATGAAAATATGTTGTTACTTTTTGCAAAGTTTATTTTCTTTGTGCTAAATGTGATGCAAGTCCTGTTATATCTTTTTGATAATGCTGCTCCAAACGAACAAAAGAGTATACTTTGCCATGACAAAAATTTCAAAAATATAATAATCTCGCGAACAACTAAGAGATAAGTATGGAGAAGGAAAAAGCTGCCCAAACAGCAAGAATTTCTTTGTCTTCCCTCACCCAACAAAAATCCCAAAAAGAGAGAGAAGCCTGACGAGAGTGAATAAAAGCATGAGAGTTGTGCCCAATAAAAGAAAAAGAAAATATATATATATACCTGCTTGTTTTCCAAAAGTACCCATCTTTAGGCATGGTAGATCTGAAGCAGTGGTACGTAGGATGTGAAATCACTGCTCTAAAGCCAACTGGCTTGGACTGCATGGACCACTTGCCCGTTAACGGACCCTTACCTGGATGGACAGATGGGAAACAAGAATGAAAAACCCAAAAATCCTTAGCCTACCCTATACACAACTTTCTGCCCCGAAAATAGAGCTGTTTGGTGCGTAAGCTAACTTCAGAATCATACAACAAAGTCTCGCTGAAGTTGTAGAGAAAATTTTTATTGAAATAATAAGGCTAGGAAACGCGTAGTCTTTTGTTTGAGTAAAGTAGCATTATCTCTAAAGGCATTACTACACTTGTTTTACCCCTTGGCCTGAAAGTTATCCGAGCAAAAATAAGCATCCAAAAATATAGTTTAAATATTGATTGAGGACAATCAAAATGCTAAGTTTGGGGGAGTTGATAACATCAGTTTTTGTGATGTTTTTGCCCTTTATTTTGTTATCAAAACTGCCCTTTTCTACTATTTTCCTCTATTTTATTAGCATTTTCGCAATAATTGGCCAAGCAATGCTCTTACTCCGATTTTCCTATCTTTTACAGAATTTTCCTCATTTTTGTGCAATAAGGCCGTTCCAGCCCACGAATAAGTCCAAGCCCGTCTCGGCCTCCCTGACACCCGGTACAACCCCAGCCCGACAGGGACTGGGCGACACAAAGATACTCGACGAAGAGGTGTCGCGCAACAGGAACGTGCCGATCGACACACCTCCTACCCGACAGGGAGCCAAAGCCGCCTCGACGACCCAGCTCGTCGGGCGATACAGCCACCCACCGGCAGGCGTGCTGCCCGCCACGTGACCGATAGCCAGCGCCGAGATATGCCTGTATCGGCCGTCCATGTCCATCGACTAGCGCTTAAGGTGGCTATGTGGCGCTTCGAGCACCATGTCTTCTCACCAACCAACTGACTATAAATAGCAGCTACAGGGAGCCGAAAAGACAGGACACAACGGTCGGAACAGTTCGCATTAGGACAGCTGACAGTTAGACAGTTGGGAGCTTGAGTGAGGAAACTCCGAGAGCACACGTATCGTGCCCCAGTGCTCATCTCAGGCGACACTAGGTGAGCTTCTCCTCATCCCGAGAGGGAGGGGACAGTTCACCTAGGACCGTCCCGGGCGACACTGCGGGCCGATATCGGCCGACATCACTGCCCGACACAAGTGACCGACATCAATAATGCTTAGCTCTTAGCCCGACACGATATCAACCCGATATGCTTAGTCTATCGAACGTGCCGCCCGAGAGGGTGTGTCATCCGACATGAGCGTATCGGCCAGAGCCCTTGACCGATGCAGTCGCCAGTCAGCGCGTGCCGCCCGAGAGGGTGTGTCGCCCGACACCTCTGTATCGGGCTAGGCCTCTGACCGATATCGGGCAGGAGAGCTACAACACCCTGTCGCCCTTCTACATCAAGGAGACGACACCTATCTTTTAATTCTATTATTTAATTCTTCGTTTATGCAATGTATTAAGACCTTTAAATGTTTATGGAAATGGAAAGATTCAATTACTTGTTGCTCTATGCTTGGTGTACAATGTTGGATGACTGCTCTATTTAATATCCGAACCCTAGCTTGCATGATTTGGATCGCGTTTCGATTAGCTACCGAACCGTTTTCACGTCGCAACAACTTCGAGAGTTGTGTTGCGGATCTAGCATTTGGTCCGATTCTGGAGTACGAGAGTGCCTGGAACGGAGCTGTTTTCTGTAACATTCCACTCTAACTGAAGCCCAACAACCTCGAGAGGGGTGTTGATGTAGAGGTTAGAGGTACCCGCTCTGAGAGGAGGGGTGCAGGATGTTACCGCTACCGCTTGTTTTACTACAGTCTTATCCTCCGAACCTTGCCTGAGCTCTAGTCTTTATCTTTCTGCTTCTGTTGCATGATAACCCCTAAAAATTGCTAAATGATTAAAACCTTAAATCTCTCTTGTAGCTCCATTTGGAGATAGTTTTCTTGTTTATTTAGTGACATCTTACCGTTCCCTTTCAGGAATTTATATCTCTTTATACCCGCCGGAGTGTAGTGTGTCGATTCATGGTTCTCAACACTGGCCCCTTGTCCCTGTGTTCGACCCCGTATGACTACTTCGACCCCGTAAACAAAGTTGTGGGGGCCTAGAAGGATTCAGGTTTATAAATGTGAAAGCTCGATTACCTCAAATCCGCCTCCACTTTTGGATGCGCGATTTAGGCCGGTCACTAAGTAAAGAAAAAGTTAAGGGTGGTTTACCGTGGGTGACTCTCTGGTCTGCGAGGTCATTAGAGATGACACGGGGATCGAGGCATCACAAGTTATCTGATGTGTTTTACAAAAAAAGCAACACCGAGTTTTTGCTGACCAAAAAAAGTTATCTGATGTGTTTTATATTCTGCATGAAAATTGTAATATGTCGTGTAACTCTATTTTATCTTCCTAGTAAGATAAATGGTAAGTTGCTTCCGCAGTTTTGTTACGATCTGATGTTATTCAAGCTATCATGTTTTTCCTTTAAGTTAATTCTAAGTAACTAAGTAAAGAAAAGGTTAAGGGTGGTTTACCCAGGGTGACTCTCCGGTCTCCGAGGTCATTAGAGATGACACGGGGATCGGGGCATCACAAGTTTTTTAGTATCAGAGCATAGGTTGAGTACGCAGTTACTATAAGTCAAGGTCAGGGGACGATAAGAGACCAATAGGATTAGGATCAAGGTGTTTTCCTTCTAACTGTAATTTTCTAACAGGAGGTGTTCTGTTATACTATTGCAGATGGTAGGAAGAGGACGTAGTCATGAGGACCAAGCTGAGAGCCACATTGGACCTGATCCTCAGGAGATTGGTTCAGGTGGTGGAGATGATGTGGATGAGGCATCAAGAATGTAGAGGATGTTTCTAGAGGCTAGGGAAAAGTATAAGATGGAGAGGTGAGCTTGTATCTCAAGCAGCAAGGATCTGATGAGATCCTATGATCTGGTTAAGAAGCTTGGAGGTATCAAATTTGTTGGAACTACAAATCCTGTAGTGGAAGATGAATGGCTAGGACAGTTAGAGAAAGTGTTCTGTCCGATGGAGCTGTCTGAGGAAAGACAAATCAATCACGTAGTTTATTTGCTTAAAGGTGATGTAGAGCTCTGGTGGCGTGTAGTGGAAGATAAAAGGAAGAACACAGTATTGACTTGTAAGGATTTTTTTGATGAATTCCATCTAAAGTACTACCCACCTACCTTTATGAGTGAGAAGATAAGATAGGTGCAGAATATCAGACAAGGAAGTATGACAATTGGTGACAACGAGGCACATTTCACAAGGTTGGTAAAGTTCTGTCTGCAACTTGTTCCTAGTGATGTAGAAAAGTGCAGAAGATTTTAAGAAGGATTAAGATCAGAGATTAGACACATCGTTTCAGCCATCGGTCAAAGAGATAGAGAAAACTTTGGGGAATTTGTGGAAGCGGCGATACGTGTAGAAGAGTCAATTAATGCTGATAAGCAGTCTGAAAGTAAGAAAATATCTGGAGACTTTATTAGAGGGGGACAAAGCATTGGTGGATACAGAGGAGGTGGTCGTTTCTTTTCAAAGATAGGATGATGACTTGGCTGTTTTGGTAGATAAGGCTCTAGTTTTTCATCAAGTGGAGGAAGACCCAATTCCAGAAGATGAAGTACACAGTCTACATGGACACCCCCAACTAGGTCTTCTGGATCATCGGTTTCAGTGACATGTTCACCAAGGCGAGAGACGCGAGCATGTGATATATGTGGAAGACCACACTTAGGACAGTGTTGGGGAATAGAGTTTCAAGGATGTCATCAGTGCAGACAGATGGGACATTTCAAGAGGAATTGCCCCCAGTTATAGCAGTCAGCATCACAGGGTTCCCAGTCACGGTACCAGAATGTCCCGAGACAGGATCCAACTGGAGGACCGAGTTCCTTTGTAGCTTCAGGTTCCTGAGGTGGTGCAGCACCCAGTGCTAGGGAAGGACAATGAGGACATCGTGGGAGAGGAAGAGCTTCATGACGCTTTTTCTCTTTGACACCACAAGAAGGTATTGTTTCTTGTTGAGTAATTACAGGAGAAATGTTTTTCTTTAACAGCATTTTAGTTATAATTTTGATAGATCTGAGTGCTACTCACTCATTTATATAGAGTTTTTTAGCTTGTGAGCTTAACCTGTTAACCCAGGAGTTACCGGTTGAGTTGTTGTTGAGGGTTCCGTTAGGTGAACCGACAGTGTTGACAGAGTTTTGTCCCAGATGTTTGTTGACCTTTGGTGGTTACAACATTGCAGTTAATCTTATACCCCTAGAAATTAACTCTTTTCAAGTTATCTTGGGTATGGATTGCCTAAAGACGTATCAAGTTCAGCTTGACTGTTGGAAGAAGGAGGCTGTCTTTCAACATGGTGGATTTTCTTATGTCTTTTCTGGAGACAGGAAAGTTTTGCCTACGTGTAGCATATCAGTTGTTGTAGCTGATAAGATGTTGCAGAAAGGTTGTGAGGCATTCTTGGCACATGTAGTAGATACCAGAGCAGAGAAGAGCACAGTCAACCTATGGGATGTGCCAGTGGTTTCTGAGTTCCCAGATGTTTTCCCAGATGAGTTTCCAGGTCTACCTCCTGAAAGAGAGATAGACTTTGAGATCCATGTGTTGTTAGGTAGTCACCCTGTAGCGCTGCCAGCCTACAGAATGGCACCTGCAGAGTTGAAGGACCTAAAAATCTAGTTACAGGAATTACTGGATAAGGGTTTCATTTGACCTAGTTCTTCACCATGGGGAGCTCCAGTCTTGTTTGTGAAAAACAAATATGGTACTATGACGTTATGTATAGACTACAAATAGTTGAATAAGATCACCATCAAGAATAAGTACATGTTGCCAAGGATAGATGATCTGTTTGATCAGTTGTGTTGAGCGATAATATTTTCTAAGATAGATTTGAGACCTGGATATCATCAATTGAGGATAAAGACTTCAGATTTTCGTAAGTCAGCTTTCAGAACAAGATACAAGCATTATGAGTTTTTGGTCATGTCATTTGGACTGACTAATGCCCTAGCAGCTTTCATGGATATGATGAACCAAATTTTCAAGCCATTTTTGGATCATTTCATAGTAGTTTTCATATATGACATTTTGATCTACTCCAGAGATGATGAGCAGAATGAGCAGCATCTGAGGATAGCATTACAGTTGTTGAGACAACACCAGTTATATGCTAAGTTTAGTAAGTGCGAGTTCTGGTTAGCTAAGGTGTCTTTTCTCTAAGAAAGTCGAGTCTATTCTACAATGGGAGTAGCCTAAGACTCCTATTGAGACCAGAAGCTTCTTAGGATTGGCAGGTTACTACAAGATGTTCATCCAGAACTTCAGTGTTGTAGTGTCACCTCTGACATGCTTAACGAGAAAGGGTGCATCGTTTGTCTGGTCAGACAACTGTGAGAAGAGTTTTCAAATCTTGAAGAAGAGGTTGACTACAACATCAATGTTGATCCTGCCCGAGGCAGATAAAGGCTACACAGTCTTTTGTGATGCTTCCAGGAGAGGCTTAGGTTGTGTGTTGATGCAGGAAGGCAAAGTAGTAGCTTATGCATCTAGACAGCTTAAGAAGAATGAGGAGAATTACCCGATACATGATCTGGAGTTAGCTACAAAATTTCATGCTCTTAAGACATGTCGTCACTATCATTATGGTGAGGCGTGTCAGATGTTTACAGATCATAAGAGCTTGAAATACATTTTCACCCAGAAGGATCTGTGTGACACCCCGCTATCACACAGACAACGAAATGCCACGTGAAAATGTGTGAAAACACCATAAACCACATATTACCGAAAACACAGGTTAATTAAAACTGTTTGCAGAAAACATATAAAAGAGAACTATTACATCCAGATCCTGCAAGGAAGCATGTTATATAAACATTTACAAGCCTTGATATATGTCCACAACTTATCAGAACCAGCTATACTGTCAGCACCAAAGTTCATCACCTGTTTATACATACATAACGGGCCACGTAAGGCCAGCAGTAGGATATACAAAATTACAACAGCTAGTCATCGTGAAATGTCAACAAACACCTCTGAGGACCTGAGAGTACAGGGATGACTCTAGGACTCTACTACAAAACACCAAAACATGCAGCATGTCCATCTCTTTCCTTCTACAATTCTTCTTACTGCTCAGCCACAACCTCACAACCACCACGTCTTGCACGATCACCTAAAAAGGTTGTAAACCAGCGGGGTGAGACACATAGTCCCAGCGAGAAACATAACTCCCCGTCGAAACTATAAAACTCCAGAAATCTTAAAGCAAGAAAAGCAGATAACTGATATAAGCAGATTATATGAGTAGTGTACTAAGCAGAACTTACTATATCATCCATCTTACCAAGATCACGCGAGGCATATAACCTGATTTTTCTTTATGGAACATGATTGACAAGATAAGATTTATAAAATCTTATCACAAAAAATAAGGAACATATAAGTAACTATAAGGTATAACAAGATCAACTACACAGGCAAGGTCTCAACCAATGTTCCACATTTGTACTAAGAAATAAACACTATTCGACTGAATTACGTATTATTATGCCTTGAGGAAGTGAGCCGTACCGCTCAGATCCAACCGACGGCTGCGAAACCCAGAGCCGGTGCCATACAAGGTCAATGGAAGAGCCAGACTCCACGACCTCACCACCTTATGGTTAGTGCACGAGAACCAAAGTAGGACCACAATCTCATGCTTTAAGTGGCCTCAGTCACAGGGTCAGCTCCGCAAGCTACCCATAACTCTACCCCACCTTGGTACAGGTCTCATCGCTAGTAAAACTTGAGCCACGGGTCTGTTCACTGTGCTTTGAGCCATGAATGCATTCATGCTCTTTCACATATCTTAAGCCATGGGCATGTTCACCATGCTCCATATAACCTGACTCTGCAACTGCAGTTGCACTCAAATCCTCCTATTTTCGGCTAGGAGAAACCCCGCATATTCAACAATATATGCCCCGGGTTAACCCGCATGAGAACCCGTTTCACCATCACCAGCTACTGACGATGATGGATCTATGGCCAGGGCAGACTACATGATATATTCCATTGTAATTAATTAGTATATTTTAAGTGGATTGTTAAGGCAACCAAGTTGTAAAACATGCAAGCAATGAGTTATATTATTACTGTCATCATCACATCATCCTGGGATTTCAATCCCTTATTACATAAAACCACTGCATCTTAAGGCATCATCACCATATTACATCACCACTTGGGATAAGAATCCCTATCTCATCAACAAGAGGATAGTACCTCATTAGGCACTTAGCCTTTATTAGGTCCTTAGACCTATCTTACCACATTGGTGATACATATATATCTCATCAACAAGAGTTATCATCATGATACAGTGTCATTCAAACACATGTGCCTCATAGCTCTTACCTGGCTATGAATTCATCTTGTAACTTGCATGGTTAGTATAAAAGAGACACCTTTAAAATAACTAGGCATACAGCTCCACTGTTTATCATGTCATCAGGTTATATTATATTAATCACATTACTTACTATCAAAATGTGGGCATCTATTTATGCTTTCATATACATAAACTATCATCATACTATCTTTATTTGACATTACTTTTAAGCATCCAACAAATCATTGGTTTACAAACCATTATCCATTTCACATTATCAACCAAGATGTGACTATAAGATAAAGAACCATAAAAAAGGTTTTCCGAGTTAGGCCTATCCCTCACCAAAGATGCCTGCTACCCTCACTAGAAGTGTGATGGGTAAGGCGCCCCTCACTATAGATGGTATCGGGCAAGGTCATACCCTCACCAAAAGATAAACGGCTAGGGTTTCAAACCCTAAAGCACACGTTACCATGACGGCCAACCAAACTGCACTCTAACGTGCACTAGATAGCATCTAGCACAGAGGTGTGTCATGCAGTTAGAACTAGAGGAGTGTGTGTCGTGCACAAGGGACAACCTCCAGCGACCAAGGTACTCTATCGCCCACAGGATCAAACCATATCATCCATGAGCATGCTAGCATCATATCAGCCAACCCTTAAAGGCACCTATTAGGGTTTCGCCATACAAACACCATAACAGGCATCAAGCTACCAAGGCTCATCTCCACTTCATCATATCGGCCAAGACCAACCTCAAGGCAAGGGGGTATCAAGAAACTTCTCCCCAGAGGGTATCGTGTAGAGCAATAGGTCTAAGGTGTATCGTCCAAGATCACTACCTAGGTCAAGAGGGCCATATCAGGCACCAAGTCAACAACACAACTTGATGTATCGGCCAAGAGTTAAACCTTAGACAAAGAGGTGTCGAGCAACACTACTAAAGAGCATGTCGTGCAAAGCATGAAGCATAGCCCGACAGGGTCATCATAAACCTCAAGATCACCATCTTCACAACCCTAAAAGATCAAAGGAATTGGCTCACCTCTCAACAACCAAGAGAGAGGGGTTTTACACAATCCTTTTATCACAAATCGGGCATCAAGATGGATCAGCACCACATCTAGGTCAACACTCCCCCTAGGCTCACTTATCAAATCCATGGTGAGAGAAGGGTGTTGCTTAAGCATCTAGAGTATAGACTCACCTCTCAACAACCAAGAGAGAGGGGTGTTGTCTATAACACTAGGCCTCAAACTCACTTCTCATGACCAAGGAAAGAAAGGGGTATTGCCACCAAAGGAAACCCTCAACTATGGGTTCGGCCAACTAGATCCAAAGGTACATCCACATCATATCCAAAAGAGCAAACAAGATCATATATCAACATGATCAAAGGTATAATTAAGCAAGAAGTATATTCAACAAGTTGCATGGATGAATATGATCATACATGAACATACAACAAAAAGGGAAGGTAGTATAGTTAGGGTTAGAAGTTATGTAACCCGCCTTAAGCAAGCTTCTCAAGCTCCAAAGCTCCAAGCTCCTAGCTCCAAAGCACACCACTTTCGGCCACCTCAAGAAAAGGAACAAAGATCATAACCGCCATGGCCGAAGAGTAGGTAAGATGGAGAAGAAGATGCTGAGGAGAGAGGGAAGATGCTTACTAAGGAAGCAAGGTCCACCTAGGGTTCGGCCACCAAGCTAGAGGAAGAAGAAGAGATCTCCACCAAGGGGGATCGGCCACCAAGCACACCAAAGAAAGGTGTGTCGTGCACCAAAGAAGAGAAGAGCAACAAAGAGCTAAAAGGGATCCTAAGGAAGTGAAAGGGAGGATATATATAGAAAAGGATCAAAGGTGAACCAAGGCAAGGTGTCATCTTACTTAGGGACACTTGTCCAACGTCTTGCCACCTTGCAAACCACATGCAACGTGTTATGCCACCACTCATCAAGAGATCGGCTACATGTCCAAGGTATGGTGACACAACCAAAGCAAGGAGGTCAAAGGGGTCAAAGGCTGACACACACACCACCACCTTGGCCGACACACCCATGGGAAACACCCCCCATGGCCAACACAAGGTGCTCCTGCTCGATACAAAGCTCATCAAGGCAAGGCAAGGCCCAAATAAGGTGAAACAAAGCCCAATAGAGCTCAACAAGGCCCAAGGCAACTCAAAAAATGATCCCAACCCTTCCTCTCAACTCTAGAGGAAGCAAAGAGAGAGAAGAGCATCTCTCAAGGTGACAAACTTGCTCATCAACCTTAAACTTAGGTTATTTTGCAAGTAGCACCTCCAACCCTCAACAAAGCACAAGAAAACCCTAATCACCACTAAAGGTGATTAGCAAGCAACTAAGCGCAAGGTTTAGGCAAAGCAAACAGGATAAGCACAAAATGAAGGTCAGGGTCCTTATAAGCCATAAACCTCTACTAAGGGATTTCACCCCCAAAATTCGAAGTGAAAAGTGAGGGATACTTCCTCCTCATCTCTTCCTCGAGATCCCACATGGCTTTCTAAATGCCACGATGATGCCAAATAACCTTCACAAGAACCAGGTCTTTCCTCTTCAACTTCTTCACTCTTCTGTCAAGGATCATCACCAGACCTTATTCGTAGGTTACATCTTCATCGAGCTCAACCTCAACTGGTTGTATCACTATTCCCGTCTGGATGACTTTTCTTCATCATGCTGACATGGAACACCGGATGTAACATGTGCAACTCTGGTGGCAGCTCTAACTTGTAAGCTACCTTGCCAACATGTGTTATCACCGGATATGGCCCCATATATCTGGGTGCCAGCTTTCCTTTTCGGCCAAACCTTAGCACACCTTTCTATAGAGAGACCTTGAGATACACTTTGTCTCCCACCTGGAACTCTAAAGATCATCAACGATTGTCTGCATAAGACTTCTGTCTGTCATGTGCTGCTTTCAACTGTTGTTGTATTACTCTGATCTTTTCTATTGTCTGTTGCACTAACTCAGGTCCCAAAATCTGATACTCACCAGACTCATACCAACATAGAGGAGATCTGCACTTCCGGCCATATAGAGCCTCATAAGGAGCCATGTCAATGCTCTGCTGGTAACTGTTGTTGTAGGCAAACTCTATCAAACTTAGGTGAACGTCCCAACTCCCTAGGAACTGCAAAACACATGCTTGGAGAAGATCCTCTAAAGTGTGAATAGTCCTTTCAGACTGCCCATCTGTCTGTGGGTGGATAGCAGTACTGAACCTCAACTGCATTCTCAACGCTTTGTGCAACTGTTCCTAGAAACGACTCGTGAACTGAGGACCTCTGTCGGAAACTATCATTGCTGGTACACCGTGTAAATGCACTATCTCGTCTACATACACCTAAGCAAGCTTTTCGGTTGTATATGTTGTTTTTACAAGTATGAAATGGGCAGACTTTGTCAATCTGTCTACTATCACCCAAATGGAATCATGATTCTTAGCTATCCTTGGCAGACCAAATACGAAATCCATGGTTATATAATCCCATTTCCACTGCGGTATCAGCATGGGTTGCAATGTACATGTCGGCTTCTGATGCTCAGCCTTAACTTGCTGGCATACTGCACACCTAGCCACAAACTCGGCTACATCCTTCTTCAAGCCAGGCCACCAATACAGATCCTTTAGATTGTGATACATCTTGGTGACTCCTGGATGTAAAGCGTACATCGATGTGTGTGCTTCCTCAAGCACTAGCTTTCTCAGATCATCAACATAAGGGACCACCATCCTATTACGATAACAAACTAGTCCATCTTTGGACTCATGGAACCCATCACACTTTTCGCTGCCAAACTTTGATCTGATCAACTGAACAGAAGAATATGTCTGTCATGCATATTTGATATGTTGCCTTAATGTAGGCTTGACTTGCATCTATGCCAACAAACATGCCAACAAAGAAACCTCGATCCGCACATTCATCTGTCATAAGGAAACAAATATATCCCGCCTATGGCATTCCAAAGAACTCAATTGTGCTTTCTTCATCGAGTGAGAAGAAGGAGACTTTCTGCTAAGTGCATCAACTACCATGTTCGCCTTACCAGGATGATACTCAATGGTGCAGTCATAATCATTGATCAGCTCCATCCAACGACGCTTTTGCATGTTCAGCTCACTCTGCGAGAAGATTTACTTCAGATTCTTATGATCCACTCTGAGCTTAATCAATAAGTATAGTGATTAGTGCATCATTATGTTGATTAAGTTGAGTTAAGTACTCACAAATGCAATTAGTGCTTTGAGTTAGTGTTACAGTCTAATTACCATGTTTTTATGCCTTGAGAAGGTAGAGAATCTCGTACTTGAAAGTTTGCAAAAAGGAATCACTTCAATTAAACCTTTGATGTAAAAGTTATGCCATTTTCAAGTTCTTTGGACCTATAGTGCAATTTACCCATTAATTGGCTTAATAACCCCATGCTTCTTTTTCATTCCTTATATTCTATCCCAATTGACCGGTTGAGCGGCCCCCAAAGTAGCCCAATCGGCTGCAACAGAGGGGGAAAATGGAGCGACTCTTGAGCTCCATAGCTCCGACCAGCCAGGGTGCCACCTTCCTTTCCTTTGTTCTTCCCTTTCCCTTCCTCTTCCTTGCCCCATCTGCAACACCGTGACCAGCTAGGACGGCGGCCAGCAACAGAAGCTACAGCTGCAGCTGCAGCGGCACCGACCAAGAGTAGTTGGGTGTGGCCAGCACCACCAAATGTCGCCCTTGACTCCAACTAAGAGCCCTAAAGTTGTTTTTGCATCCCCCTCATCCACGAGCAGCACCTAGTTATGTTTCTAGCTTCTCCTTTCCACCTATGTGTGAGAAGAAGCACTTGCTGCTTGCAACAGGTCCAAACCAGGAGCAGCTCGGCGTGGGAAACACCACAGAAACATCGCCTATGAGCTCGACCGTGAGGCTAGGATCCAAATCCACCACCAATTAGCCACGAGTTGCGCCGAATAGCTGAGCCTTTTCCATCTGTGCGTGAAGCAGGTCCAAACCAGGGTTGTTCGAAGGTAGAAGACGACCCCACTGACGCCTGGAAACATGACTCTATATGTGTTTTCAGTTGGATTGCAGTCACCTCACCCGCTGTGAGTAGGATTTCACTCATCAAGCACGTATAACTCCAATAATCGGGTGTTTTTCGTTAAATCGGTATCATTCACAGATATCAGCGTTTACCCAGGTGCTGGATAGTGTTGGTGCCGCTCGATTTTCTAATTGCACATTTTATTTATTAACGTTTGCACGACGCTAATGAGTTAATTGATATGTGTGATTTGGATTAGTGAAAATACACGATTGATCAAAACTTAAATTGCTCGATTAAATGTTGAACTCAGTTGCACATGACCAGTAATGGCACAGTTTGGGTATAAACCCAGTTTGTATGTTTTTAGTAAGTTAATAGATGCTCGATTTCAAAGAAATGACGATGACATGAAAATGTCAATGGAAACCTAGTTGCACGCTCCCTATTATATTTAATGTGTGTGGTTTAGTCTTAACACGAACTGGCACGTTTCTCAAGGACATCATTAGAAATTCTTAGTTAGTAATAATAATTCTTGCCATGATAAGTAATTAACTCTTAATTGAGTTATGTGATGCACAACTCAAGATTTGGCTTGATGTGCACGTTTTCCAAGGAAGTATAAATAATATACATGTGTTACCGACGATTTCTCATATGTCAAGTAATTAACTCTTATTAGTGTAATAAGATGTTAAATTGCATGATTCCAGTGTCTATGTGCCAAGTGGATATGTAATCTGGTTATTTAAGAATTTTAGTCTGCCTGCATGTATAGTATGTTGATTACTCAGTATATTACAATGTTTTTTAATATAATGCTCTGCCAAGTTTAGAAGGATATACATGTTGTATTATAAGCTTCAAATGAATAGACTCGGTACCATAGAGATACCAGAGTCAAGAATAAGTAATAGAGAGATACAATATAGTAAGAGCTTTCTAAGAATAATAAAATAATAGACATAGGTGCCCTGAACACTGTAGATTCCCTACGGATGTCTGCACTATAGGAAGGAAACGATCCACCCTGGCAGCGACTAGTATATGGGGATCAGAACGCACCCACAGAGCATGTGGGGAGACGAAGCCCTTGAGGAAGTCTCCTAAGAGAAGATAGGTTACCCAACATGAACCAGAGATCCCAGTGGTAACCCAAAGGTACCCACAGAGCGTACCAAGATGAGGCCCACAGAGCGTCTCAGACCCTCCGCCTGTGTACTCAGCCTAGAGGAGAGGTTCAGTTAAAGGCCAACTGTTTAGCCGCCTTAGTCAGACGTGACAGTTTGAGTCAAACAGACCCATATTCAGTTCTAGGCTTAGCTTCCCGGGTTTTAAGCTAAGTCTTGTATGGTGGGATCGTAGTTCGCTATGAGTCTTCATATGTAGAGTACACTACACATGATCAGGGCATAAGATAAAATATGTTCATATAGGTTCACAGAGTTTCTTATAAGTTAAAGAGTTAAGAAAGATATGAGTTAGTTTAACAACAGCTGTCCTTTAAATGAAATTTTAGTATTCTCTATTATTTAATCGTATCTACAGCCTTACAACAGTTGTTATTTTAATGAAATGTTGGCATCTCCTGTCGTTTAAATTATATTGTTTAGATTTGCTCAGTATAGTATTATCTGGTATTTAGTTCCAATTAATAAACATAAAATGAGTTATCTGTGATGATTGGGTGAAATTCTATTCACTGAGCCAGTAGCTCACCAACCTACTGAAACATTTTTTAGGTCAGTGTCAGTACGAGGAAGCCGAAGGATCGTATCACCCAAGTTCTTATAAGGTAGTTCGTATTTAGATAGAGGTCTCTTAGTCCTTTCCCCTCGGTCCTTGGGAAGGTGATGTGGTAGATAGAGAATGCAATATAATATGTAGTTCAATATTAAGTTATTTGATGTGTTTTATATTCCACATGAAAAATGTAATGTCACGTAACTCTATTTTATCTTCCTAGTAAGATAAATGGTAAGTTGCTTCCGCAGTTTGATTACGATTTGATGTTATTCAAGCTATTAGGTTTTTCCTTTAAGTTAATTCTAAGTAACTAAGTAAAGAAAAGGTTAAGGGTGGTTTACCGAGGGTGACTCCCCGGTCTCCGGGGTATTAGAGATGACACGGGGATCGGGGTGTCACACTTAATGTATTAATTGGTGGTTATCATAGCCACATGGTTGATACTTTCCTATGATAAACATGTGCATTATGAATATGATGAAAGTTAATCATATCTAGATTCCTTGCATGTTGATGTAATAAAGGAATGTTCTTATTGTTAATATAACCCTGCTATGATTGTTTATGAATATTTCCTAGCTCATTAATGCAATATTGTGTTGATCTAGTGTATTATATGTAAGTGATGTTGTTAAGCCTTGTTATAAGGCATGGAAAGATAATGATGATCTTGTAGGGAATAGTATAATGGTCTTAATGACCTTTGGGAATGGTTGATCCCTCAATGAGGTGTAATCCTCTTGTGTTGATAAGGGTTGATACCCTGTGATATTGTGAAAAAGGATTTATATCTTGTGATAGTATGATGGTCTTAATGACCTTTGGGTATGGTTGAGCCCTGAATGAGGTGTAATCCTCTTGTGTTAATAAGGGTGGATACCCTGTGATATTGTGAAAAGGATTTATATCGTGTGATAGTATGATGATTAGTGTGGTCTCATGAATGGCAAGTGAATAATACAATGTGATGATGAAATGAGAAATTATGTTCCACACATTTTATATCTTTTAAAAGTTGTGATATTTATATGTTTTCTAGAAGTGAATTAGGGTTTGTATGTACACTTGTTTGATGCAACCTTAATTCACACAATTGGCATAACTAATCAAGTGCAACTCTAATCATTTAGTGCCCTGTGTCGTAGAGCCATATTCAGTGTTACAACTTGCTGGATGGTGAAATGAGTATTCCTAAAGGAAAATTGGAGCACATACTATTGAGTATGTGGGGTGCAAGTTGAGGATATATCCTTATCATCCACAATGCAGGTTGTGGAGGATGGCTATTGTAACATCCCTGACCTGGGTTATGCCTTAACCCTAAAAGTTTTGCTTAATAAAGTTAATTATATACATGCTCTTATTTCTTGAAAAGTAATTAAGGCTCAAGAGGAACTTATGTTTCAATTTTAGTCCTTTTCGAATACTGTTGAAATAATGTTTTGCTTGTTTTGGACTAAAGTGCAAATTATCCAAGTTGAGGGGTTAACTTGCAAATGTTACATGATTAAATGTTCCTCATGTGTTGAAGAATCATGAAAATGAAGATGATGCAGAGGTATGGCTTGAGAAAATCCTGAGTACCAAGAAAAAGCTGATAAAGCAATGTTTGTGCATTAAAACCTAGTTTTGGTATAATGTGCAATTTACCCAAAACCTAGGGTTCAATATGCAAATTACCACTTCAAAATAGTCCCTAATGTTTCTTTGCATCATGTAGATAAATGAAAATGAGAGGGGCATCTCATTGGTATCACTTTGAAGGAGAGAGAATCTTGATATTAAAATAATCAAGATTTAAGCATAATTGAAACCCTAATTCAATTTAACACAAAAATAATTATATTAATTGGATTGCCCTTCAACCAAAATTGTGTTGGTTGAAAATCAACAAGTGTGGACGTCCTTGTGCCTTGCAAAGGCAATGGAAATATCTACGTGAGTGGAGAACCCACTCACATTAAGAAAAGAAAAAGAAATATCCACTAACTTATGGATATTAGTATTATATGATTTAAGGTGCTTAATTTCTTTTCCTTTAATTCATGGATAATGGAGAGGAATTCGGAGGTGACGAAGATATCTTTGCATGCAAGGAATTGAGGGGGGGAGGTGGCACCAATTTTGGAATTAAAAGATTTTTATAAAGCATTTTCTCTCTCATTGAATTTCTTATAAAAACACCTTTTTCAACTCAATTGAGAGGCTTTTTTCGAATCCACTTCTTCTCTTTGCTTGCAAAAAGACCAAGGGAGCTTTTGAGGACCAGGAGGACGACCCCCAACCTGTTGGTAAGCTTATTGACTTCCTTTCACCTTGATTCCATGGTGGAAATCGAAAATCAATGCATGATTTCTTCTTATCTCGATCCCATCTTCAATTCTAACCATTCCTTTTCACTCAAAGCTTGAGGACGAGCCTTGGGACAGTGAAAGGAGTTTCATCCACCATTGTTTACATGAGCTTGAAGCTTTGAAGATCAATTGGAGGCAGTTTATATAACTTGAACCCATTTACATTATTATTCAATCATCAATGTTGCAATTATGTTGATTCCTTCTTCTTCTTGATTTATTACGTGTTGAATGGGTAATTCCATGAAATCAGAAGTACTAGGAACTACATGGACGAAGTTAGATGATGATGACATCATCTTGAGCACTTTTCCCAAAGAAATTCAATTCCAATCAATTTCAACAAGATGTTCATTCGGTTTTAAGAAAACCGTTTGAAATCAAACAGTTTCATCAAACCGTTAGAAACCAAACAGTTTCAAACCGTTTGGAAGGGTTGAACACAGTTGACCATTTGGAGATTATATGCTAGTGTTGATGGTTGATGATCCATTAAATCTAATTGATTGATTCCAAAGAGTTCATCAGTTGAAGGTTAATCAATTAGCAAACCCTAATCGGGTTAAGTGTTGAAATTTCAATTGGTTGATTTAAAATTTTGGGTTGATTAACCCAAACGGTCACAAGACCATTTGGAGATCACCCAAACGGTCTCAAGACCATTTGGAGATCAACCAAGACTGTTTTGAGGTCATCCAAATGACCTCAAGACCATTTGAGGTCAGGTCATATCATAATTTGATGGTGATTTGTTGATTTCAATTGAATCAATTCCACAATGTTAATCATTGAAGGGTCCTCGATTCTAAAACCCTAATTGAAGGTTTCTTGATTATAAATCCTAGTTCAATTGAGTTCAAAACCCTAATTTATGGTCCAATTGAAGGATGATTCGATAGTTCAATTGATGAATGAATCAAGGATTCAATTGATAGTCGGTTCATTGATTGAATCCTTGAATTGTTTAAGTGTTGAAAGACCTTTTTGGTCCATTTGGTTTTGAGAGGGTTTGGTCCAAACTGTCTCAAGACCGTTTGGGTCCAAACTGTCTCAAACCGTCTGGAGACCCAAGTCCATTCAGTTTCAATGCATTTCTTACTTAAACGGTTTCAAGGGCAATTTGCCCAAACGGTTTCAAACCATTTGAGTTTTGAGAGAGCAAGACCGTTTGGGGTCTAAGTAATCAAAACCATTTGAGGTTCAACATGGGCAATCCAATTGGATACCTAATGTATTTGAAGGTTCAATTGGTCAATTCAATTGGGTACCTCATGTAACTGAAAGTTCAATTGACCAAACCATTTGAACATCTAATGTATTTAGATGATTGATACCCTTATTGGGATTAATCATTGATGCATAATGATGCAATAATTCAATATATCATGCTAGCCCTAAATGCATGAATTTGAATATAAAGTAGGCTCAATCTAATCAATAATTTAGTAGTGGACATCCTGGGTAGGATGAGAAAGAGAGATTATACATGAATGATAATCATGTAAACAGTCAAGCCTAACACATTCAAAATAAATGTGATATACAATTAGGGTATGATCCTTGATAAAGAGATCATAAAACCCTAATTGAGTTGATTGATGAATTCAAACCCAAATTTAGGGCAATTCTGAGAGAAACCCTAATTCAGGGTATTTTGATGATAAATCCTAATCGGGATGAATAATAAACCCTAATTATGGGTGATGGAGTATGAAATCCTAATTGGGTTGAATAGTAAAACCTAATTATGGATAATGGAATGTGTAACCCTAATCTAGGGTAATAATGTAATCCTAATATAAGGTGATGCCATGTGAAACCCTAAACCAGGGTGATGATATGTAATGCTATATGAAACCCTATCCTTAAAATTCGTTGAAGGTAAGAGAAAACCCTAATGATGAAACAGTGGGTAATACCTTATGGAGATGAAATATCTCAAGTGGTTGATTACAGGCAACCTTATAGTATGTAATGCCTTAACTTGAGATAAGTCTGTATCATTAAAGATAGTTGTACAAATTCTAATGGGTGACCTATGCACTACATGATAAAGGCGATATGTTAGTGGTTAAAAGTACTAAGAGGGAAATACCTTAATACAAGGTCAGTTGATTAACTTAAGTAAGTTGTAAGTGATGAGAAAAGTGATACATCAAGACATGATAGATATCACATTTAGCATTTCAGGGTTGACATATCTTGATGCACCTCAAATCCAATATACTTGGATAAGAAACACAAGAAGTGTGTGTTATGTAAATTGTTACAATGAAGATGTAATGAATTCAATGCACTTTGATATGTGTTGACTAACATACTATGATAAAGGGGTTAAGCCAAGATAACGAGTATGATATAAACATACCATAGTAAGGTTGAGAGATGAACTCATACATTGATTTGATAATCATTAATGATATATGATGAGAGTAATGATCATGAGTGAATACTTATGATATTATTGAATGCTCCTAGAGGAATGGAACAATAAATTAGGGTTGGATAGATAAAATAAACATGAAACCCTAATTAATGTGAAATGGGAAACCCTAACCCTAATTTTTGGGTAGATGGATGAAAATCCCTATTTGATGGTAAACCCTAATCATGGTAAGGGAATAATGGTATTACTATCGTATTGCATGGTGTGATGTGAAATTGTCATGACTGTTATCATGTGTGTTAACCATGCAGATATCATGAGATGATGAACATAGCCAAATTTGAGCTATGATATTTGTATAATAGAAATGTTGATTGGCCTTGTGTGCCTTAATGTTGTTGCTTCTTAAGTAGAAGTAACAAGATGTGCATGAGCTTTATGTGCCATTATATTAATTGTTGCCCAATAAGAGGTGACAAGATGTGCAGTGGCCTGGTGAGCCATGTGAGATGCTTGTGTAACAAGTATCATGTATACCTTGGTCAAATGATCTGAAGGTAATAGTTACCTAAGAAGTGGTAACATGTTCAGTCATGAACTGAGGGTTTGAATGCCCAGATTCAGTAATCATGATGATGATATTGTTGAGAAATGAGATCTTACAAGTAATGAGATAAGGGATAGAGATCCCAATGTTTTACAAAGTTTTGAAAAGTATTGATGGAAGTATTACATGTTTCTTCGTAGCATTTGTCATAATAATTCATGTTTGAGAACTTGATTGATGCTAAAAGAATATGACAATGTACTTAATTAATTAAGTGAAATTATATCATGTAGAGACCTGGCCATAGATCCATTAGTGTCAGAATTTTCTGAATGGTGAAACAGGTTGCTCCGCGACATAACCCGGAGTTTGCATTTTTTTATAATATGCGGGGGTGATGGGAGAAAATATATGTACGTCCTAATGGGGGAATTGATGGAAGGTAAACATTAAACCTCTCAATCCTTCATTATATGTACCGGGATAGATGTATCATGAATCTCTCGAAGATTGGGATGGATGTATCACGAATCTCCTAATAGTATTAATGCCAGATCGATGGAGATAAACATGAAATCTCTCGATTGCGAAGAGAGTGCAGTTGACACTAGCTCTATAGCGAAGTTGCTACTATACCCTGGCAAAGCTATTTTAGCAGTGACATAAGATGTCCTGCATGGAATCTCGTACTGACCGAGAGAGGGGAGGTCATGGTTGCCGACTCTACCTTTGACCTTGTATGGCCCCAATTTCGACTTCGCAATGGTCGGTTGGAGTATGAGAGGTATACCTCATCTCCTCAGGGCATAAGTGTGATTGTAAAATGTAATCAGCCGTATAGTATGTTTGCTTAAGGATTGAATACGGAAATTCATTGGTTGATGTTACATTTCTTTTATGCGTCTCTAGTTGATAGATGTTATTTATATCCCTTTACATTCATTGCAAGTAGATGGATGAATTACGACTCTACCATGGGTAGATGCAATGTTCTCCTTAGGAAAGGAGATTACTTCACTCTGTTCATACAGTAATTTATCTGCTGTTTAATATATAAGATTCCTCTGCTCAGTTTTATTCTAATAAACTACAATAATAATGTTTTGGCAGAGAGTTATATCTCTTGTTGGGACAATTTACAATTGTCTCACCCCTGTGGGATCCAAATTTTTAGGTAGACACAGAGGAAGTGGCAGAAACCCTACAGCAAGGAAAGAACAACAACAACAACAAGGACATCAATGAATTCTCAAGTGGAGACACTGGTTGTCATGTCTTGTATATGTGTACATAGAGTCTTATGTATTGTCTCTGTACTCTCAGTTCCTCGGAGTTAGTAGTTAGTGCTTTTAATGAATCAATTTGAGATTTTGGCTTGATGCCTCGAGGTTCTTATGTTGTATGTATATAATGTTAATAGGGCAGTTGATGTTTGTAATCCTCGACAAGAGATGGTACAAGTTATGTACTTATGAACCAGGATGCAAATGTTATACATTGGTTCTTGATGAAAGAGTTTTCCTATGTTTGGATCTCTTTGTAAATGGTTTTAATTTTTAGTGATTTTTCAGTAATTACGCTGTTAAAAATCGCTTCCGCCTAAGTAAATCATGTTTTTGTAAGTTGGATGCCACAATTTTGTGGTATCAGAGCTCTAGGTTTGCTGAGTCTACAGAGACATTGGACTAAGGTAGTAGAGTATGTTCTAGTGTCTTCCAGTGTATCTGATAGTGTCTTCTGCTCATATAGGAGAAGAAGAACTTGAAGATGGTTGGGTTACATGAGGAATATGCTATAGAAAGCAGCAATGTTGTACCAAGAAGAGGTGCATGGGATTAGGCAAGAGAGGAACAATTGCCTGAGAACCCTCAAGTTGATCCAACTATGATAAGAAATCCTTCTTTAGGTATCACTGTTGGGCAACTTAGGGCAACCATGATGTTTATAGTGGATCAAGCATTAGCAATACAACCTAGATTACCAACCCTCAATGATGATGTTTTGGACATCAACATGATACGTAATCAACACCAGCAGGTTGAAGCAATAGAAAATGATGAAAGGAATAGGATACAATCTGAAACTAGAATCTACCATAGGTGTAGGAAACCTGGACATATCAGAAGTAATTGTCCAGAAAATGAATATAAAGGAAGAATTGAGAAAAGGCCTATCCAAACTCAGGAACAGAGGCCTAGTAGTTCTAAAAAGGGAAAGTTTTTGGTACCACCAGTACAACCAGAGTCCAGTGTACTAAGGCAATGGCTACCCCGAAGGGGTAAAGAACCTTCTAGACCACACCTAAAGCCCAGAACTTGCTACCAATGTAGACATGTAGGACATCTGGCAAGAGATTGCTCAACCAGGAATGTTATGTTGAATCAACCTCTAAGGCAGAATCAGCCTGAGGTAGTGAACTATCCACGAATCATGATAGGTTAGACAAAATAATGTTATTCTAATATGTTATTTTATGATTTCCTGAGTTAAATTGAGAAAGTAATTGATTGATCTTTCCTTGATTAGTCCTAAGAGGACTTATATTTTGTACAGTAACATTATATATGTTTCATATTGTTCTTACCTCTATGAAAGAGGATCAGGTATAGAAGAGATACCTGGATAAAATCCAGGAATGTTAAATCTTATGCTTGTGATAATATGAAAAGTAAGGAATGTGATAGTATATAAAGTGCATACTACTTAATCTCAATATTTATATACCCTGGCCATGTATACAACTATCGATGATAAAGTGAGTATGGAAACTCTTAGTTTGTTATCTTTTTGATTGCTCTGATCAAGTAGTCATTCTGAGACAATCTAGTGAGTATCATGGAATTTGAAATATGGTATGGATAAATGTATCATATCCTAAGTACAAGAAAGAGAAATATGAGATGATCTCAGATCATTATGTGTGTATGAAGAAGTAAAAAGTATACTCCTCATAAGATGACAATGAGAACAAGGGAGGTGATCCATGTTTGATAAAGTTTGTGTGCATAATAAAGATCTTTTCCCATAATGTGGAAATGAGAAATGTGATGAGATCACAAGATGCTCATGAACATGTTAAACTATAACAAAGAAAGGAATAATGTTATGTAATCATCCTTATAAATTCCTATGCCGAGGGCAAGGAACCTAGGATGAGACAAAGAGTAAATGATTCATGAATAGTTTAAAAAAATCATGAAATAATAAGAGGAATATGATTCCTTGTTTTCTTTCCTTTCAGGGACATGGCAATCAAGTGGGTCTTAGGACACTTGATGTGCATAAGATAACATTTTTCATGTGATGGATACTTATAAAAGTATCAGTTTATCTTGGACTTTGGTTCCAAGATAAAGATATGTGTAATAAGTAATGTCCCAAGGTGAAAGAATGATGCAGATGTGATGTGTTTTGACACATGTGATGGATACCAAAGTGAGGAATTCTGATATCTGAGAAATACTAGGTAGTGTGGAATAGTAAAAGCATAACTCCTGATTAAATGATTAATGTTGGTTACCTGGAATGGTTAACTATGAAATCAGTCCAATTATATAAAATAGTATGGACGTCACTTGTTAGGGGTTTATGCTTTGCATACACATAACATCAACAAGTTCTATACTACCCCTGTATGGAAGGGCTTTGTATTGATCAAAGTTTTATGGCATCTCCATGACATTAAGATTTTATGTGGAGACCTGATAATATAGTGAATGAATAATAATTGTCTCCCTTTATCTGGGATTTTGGGGACGAAATCCTTGTTAGGGGTTTATAATTTGTAACATCCCTGACCTGGGTTATGCCTTAACCCTAAAAGTTTTGCTTAATAAAGTTAATTATATACATGCTCTTATTTCTTGAAAAGTAATTAAGGCTCAAGAGGAACTTATGTTTCAATTTTAGTCCTTTTCGAATAATATTGAAACAATGTTTTGCTTGTTTTGGACTAAAGTGCAAATTACCCAAGCTGAGGGGTTAACTTGCAAATGTTACATGATTAAATGTTCCTCATGTGTTGAAGCATCATGATAATGAATATGATGTAGAGGTATGGGTTGGGAAAAGCCTGAGTACCAAGAAAGAGTTGATAAAGCAATGTTTGTGCATTAAAACCTAGTTTTGGTATAATGTGCAATTTACCCAAAACTTAGGGTTCAATATGCAAATTACCACTTCAAAATAGTACCTAATGTTTCTTGGAATCATATAAATCAAAGAAAATGAGAGGGGAATCTCATTGGTATCACTTTGAAGGAGAGAGAATCTTAATATTAAAATAATCAAGATTTAAGCATAATTGAAACCCTAATTCAATTTAACGCAAAAATAATTATATTAATTGGATTGCCCTTCAACCAAAATTGTGTTGGTTGAAAATCAACAAGTGTGGACGTCCCTGTGCCTTGCCAAGGCAATGGAAATATCTATGTGAGTGGAGAACCCACTCACATTAAGAAAAGAAAAAGAAATATCCACTAACTTATGGATATTAGTATTACATGATTTAAGGTGCTAAATTTCTTTTCCTTTAATTCATGGATAATGGAGAGGAATTCGGAGGTGATGAAGATATCTTTGCATGCAAGGAATTTATGGGGGAGAGGTGGCACCAATTTTGGAATTAAAATATTTTTATAAAGCATTTTCTCTCTCATTGAATTTCTTATAAAAACACCTTTTCCAACTCAATTGAGAGGCTTTTTCGAATCCACTTCTTCTCTTTGCTTGAAAAATGACCAAGGGAGCTTTGTAGGACCAGGAGGACGACCCCCAACCTGTTGGTGAGCTTCTTGACTTCCTTTCACCTTGATTCCATGTTGGAAATCAAAAATCAATGCATGATTTCTTCTTATCTCGATCCCATCTTCTATTCTAACCATTCCTTTTCACTCAAAGCTTGAGGACGAGCCTTGGGACAGTGAAAGGAGTTGCATCCACCGTTGTTGACGTGATCTTGAAGCTTTGAAGCTCAATTGGAGGCGGGTTATATAACTTGAACCCATTTACATTATTATTCAACCATCAATGTTGCAATTATGTTGATTCCTTCTTCTTCTTGATTTATTGTGTATTGAATGGGTAATTCCATGAAATCAGAAGTACTAGGAACTACATGGACGAAGGTAGATGATGATTACATCATCTTGGGCACTTTTCCCAAAGAAATTCTATTCCAATCGGTTTCAACAAGATGTTCATTCGGTTTCAACAAAACCGTTTGAAAACAAACGGTTTCATCAAACCGTTAGAAACCAAACAGTTTCAAACCATTTGGAAGGGTTGACCATAGTTGACAATTTGGAGATTATATGCTAGTGTTGATAGTTGATGATCCATTAAATCTAATTGATTGATTCCAAAGGGTTCATCAGTTGAAGGTTAATCAATTATCAAACCCTAATCGGGTTAAGTGTTGAAATTTCAATTGGTTGATTTAAAATTTTGGGTTGATTAACCCAAACAGTCTCAAGACCGTTTAAAGATCACCCAAACGGTCTCAAAACCGTTTGGAGGTCATCCAAATGACCTCAAGACCGTTTGAGGTCAGGTCATATCATAATTTGATGGTGATTTGTTGATTTCAATTGAATCGGTTCCACAATGTTAATCATTGAAGGGTCCTCGATTCCAAAACCCTAATTGAAGGTTTCTTGATTATAAATCCTAGTTCAATTGAGTTCAAAACCCTAATTGATGGTCCAATTGAAGGATGATTCAATATTTCAATTCATGAATGAATCAAGGATTCAATTGATAGTCAGTTTATTGATTGAATCCTTGAATTGTTTAAGTATTGAAAGACCTTTTTGGTCCATTCGGTTTTGAGAGGGTTTGGTACAAACGGTCTTAAGACCATTTGAGTCCAAATGGTCTCAAGACCGTTTGGGTCCAAACGGTCTCAAACCGTTTGGAGACCCAAGTCCATTCGGTTTCAATGCATTTCTTGCTTAAACGGTTTCAAGGGCAATTTGCCCAAACGGTTTCAAACCGTTTGAGTTTTGAGAGATCAAGACCGTTTGGGGTCTAAGTAATCAAAACCATTTGAGGTTCAACATGGTCAATCCAATTGGATACCTAATGTATTTGAAGGTTCAATTGGTCAATTCAATTGGGTACCTCATGTAACTGAAAGTTCAATTAACCAAACCATTTGAACATCTAATGTATTTAGATGATTGATACCCTTATTGGGATTAATGATTGATGCATAATGATGCAATAATTCAATATATCATGCTAGCCCTAAATGCATGAATTTGGATAAAAAGTAGGCTCAATATAATCAAGAATTGAGTAGTGGACATCCTAGGTAGGATGAGAGAGAGATTATACATGAATGATAATCATGTATAAAGTCAAGCCTAACACATTCAAAATAAATGTGATATACAATTAGGGTATGATCCTTGATAAAGAGATCATAAAACCCTAATTGAGTTGATTGATGAATTCAAACCCTAATTTAGGGCAATTCTGAGAGAAACCCTAATTCAGGGTATATTGATGATAAACCCTAATCAGGATGAATAATAAACCCTAATTATGGGTGATGGAGTATGAAATCCTAATTGGGTTGAATAGTAAAACCTAATTATGGATAATGGAATGTATAAGCCTAATACAGGGTAATAATGTAATCCTAATATAGGGTGATGACATGTGAAACCCTAAACCAGGGTGATGATATGTAATGCTATATGAAACCCTATCCCTAAAATTGGTTGAAGGTAAGAGAAAACCCTAATGATGAAATAGTGGGTAATACCTTATGGAGATGAAATATCTCAAGTGGTTGATTACCTGCAGCCTTATAGCATGTAATGCCTTCACTTGAGATAAGTCTGTATCATTAAAGATAGTTGTACAAAATCTAATGGGTGACCTATGCACTACATGATAAAGGTGATAGGTTAGTGGTTAAAAGTATTAAGAGGGAAATACCTTAATACAAGGTCAGTTGATTAACTTAAGTAAGTTGGAAGTGATGATAAAAGTGATACATCAAGACATGATAGATATCACATTTAGCATTTCAGGGTTGACATATCTTGATGCACCTCAAATCCAATATACTTGGATAAGAAACACAAGAAGTGTGTGTTATGTAAATTGTTACAATGAAGATGTAATGAATTCAATGCACTTTGATATGTGTTGACTAACATACTATGATAAAGGGGTTAAGCCAAGATAATGAGTATGATATAAACATACCATAGTAAGGTTGAGAGATGAATTCATACCTTGATTTGATAATCATTAATGATATATGATGAGAGTAATGATCATGAGTGAATACTTATGATATCATTGAATGCTCCTAGATGAATGGAACAATAAATTAGGATTGGATAGATAAAATAAACATGAAACCCTAATTAATGTGAAATGGGAAACCCTAACCCTAATTTTTGGGTAAAGGGATGAAAATCCCTATTTGATGGTAAACCCTAATCATGGTAAGGGAATAATGGTGTTACTATTGTATTGCATGATGTGATGTGAAATTGTCACGACTGTTATCATGTGTGTTAACCATGCAGATATCATGAGATGATGAACATAACCAAATTTGAGCTATGATATTTATATAATAGAAATGTTGATTGGCCTTGTGTGCCTTAATGTTGTTGTTGCTTAAGTAGAAGTAATTACAAGATGTGCATGAGCTTTATGAGCCATTATATTAATTGTTGCCCAATAAGAGGTGACAAGATGTGCAGTGGCCTGGTGAGCCATGTGAGATGCTTGTGTAACAAGTATCATGTATACCTTGGTCAAATGATCTAAAGGTAATAGTTACCTAAGAAGTGGTAACATGTTCAGTCATGAACTGAGGATTTGAATGCCCATATTTAGTAATCATGATGATGATATTGTTGAGAAATGAGATCTTCCAAGTAATGAGATAAGGGACATAGATCCCAATGTTTTACAAAGTTTTGAAAAGTATTGATGGAAGTATTACATGTTTCTTCGTAGCATTTGTCATAATGATTCCTATTTGAGAACTTGACCGATGCTAAAAGAATATGACAATGTACTTAATTAATTAAGTGAAATTATATCATGTAGAGCCCTGGCCATAGATCCATCAATGTCAGAATTTGCTGAATGGTGAAACGGGTTGCTCCGCGGCATAACCCGAAGTTCACATATTTTTTAATATGCGGGGGTGATGGGAGAAAATATCCATACGTCCTAATGGGGGAATTGATGTAAGGTAAATATTAAACCTCTCAATCCTTCATTATATGTACCGGGATGGATGTATCACGAATCTTCCGAAGATTGGGATGGATGTATCACGAATCTCCCAATAGTATTAATGCCGGATCGATGGAGATAAACATGAAATCTCTCAATTGCAAAGAGAGTGCAGCTGACCCTGCCTCTATAGCGAAGTAGCTACTATACCCTGGCAAAGCTATTTTAGCAGTGACACAAGATGTCCTGCATGTAATCTCGTACTGACCGAGAGAGGGGAGGTCATGGTAGCCAGCCTTACCTTTGCCCTTGTTTGGCACCGATTTCGACTTCACAATGGTCAGTTGGAGTATGAGCGGTATACCTCATCTCCTCAGGGCATACGTGTGATTGTAAAATGTAATCAGCCGTATAGTATGTTTGCTTAAGGATTGAATACGGAAATTCATTGGTTGATGTTACATTTTTTAATGCATCTATAGTTGATAGATGTTATTTATATCCCTTTACATTCATTGCAAGTAGATGGATGAATTATGACTCTACCATGGGTAGATGCAATGTTCTCCTTAGGAAAGGAGATTACTTCACTCTGTTCATACAGTAATTTATCTGTTGTTTAATATATAAGATTCCTCTGCTCAGTTTTATTCTAATAAATTGCAATAATAATGTTTTGGCAGAGAGTTACATCTCTCGTTGGGACAATTTACAATTGTCTCACCCCCGTGGGATCCAACTTTTTAGGTAGACACAGAGGAAGAGGCAGAAACCCTACAGCAAGGAAAGAGCAACAGCAGCAGCAAGGACAACAGTGAATTCTCAGGCGGAGACACTGGTTGTCATGTCTTGTATATGCGTACATAGAGTCCTATGTGTCGTCTCTGTACTCTCAGGTCCCCGGAGTTAGTAGTTAGTGCTTTTAATGAATCGATCTGAGATTTTGGCTTGATGCCTCGAGGTTCTTATGCTGTCTGTATATACTGTTAATAGGGCAGTTGATGTTTGTAATCCTCGAGAAGAGATGGTACAAGTTATGTACTTATGAACCATGATGTAAATGTTATACATTGGTTCTTGATGAAAGAGTTTTCCTATGTTTGGATCTCTTTGTAAATGGTTTTAATTTTTAGTGATTTTTCAGTAATTCCGCTGTTAACAATCACTTCCGCCTAAGTAAATCATGTTTTTGTAAGTTGGATGCCACATCTATGGTCATGCCTCATACATCTAATGTGATTGAGGACAACTGCAGTTGTACCTCAGATTAGAGGGTTTTGTGTACCCTGGTTTCTAGTGTCGTGACCTATAACATGGGCGGACTAGTGGTTAGCAGCTTGACTATATGTCGTTGTGGTGGCAACTTTGACTGATATATCACTACATTTTTACTCGTACTGACCGAGGGGAAGAGATCTTAGGATACAGACACTCCTAGATCTTGTATGGAACCGAATAGCCCTTTGCAGGGGTCGGTTGGACTTTGGATGATACGATTCAAATTCCTCAGGGCATAATAAAAGATGTAAGATAGCTATGTAGCATATCTGTTTAGGGTTATACACAACACTTCATATTAGATGATAACCCTTGTTTGCTTTCTTTTCACTGAGATCATGCATAATACAATAAGAGATAATAGATATACTTATGATGTAGTTATGCTCATGTTGTAACTATGCTTATGTTGTCAAATATACTGACACTGATGGTTATGATGCTACTGCTAGTTATGTTTAATATTTCTAGCCATGCCTATGTAATTAGAAATGCTTAAACTGCTAATCATGCCTATGTAGTTCATTGTGTTATGATGTTAGTTTTACTTATGATATAGATCCGTTCCCTTTATTTGAGATGCCGATATTGATAGCCATGTTATGTTACTAGACATATTCATGATGTCAAGGATGCTCATGCTACTAGATTGCTTGTGTTGTTAGCAAGGAATATGATGATAGTCAGATTAATGCTAATGATTGTTATTATATGTAATTTGATGATATTTGAGTAGATATCTATCCAAAGAAATGGATTTATTTGTTATCAAAATATGCATTGATGATCGTACTTGTTGTTAAGATTAATTGCTTAATCTATTTAGCATACTTGAACTGTTCAATCTGTTCAATTGATTATTAAATACTCTAACTGCTTAGTTATCTACTATTTAAAATGTTGTAATCAATAAGCGTTGTTAGATTATATCTCTTGCTGGGACATGGGTCTCACCCTTGTGGCTCACCACATATTTTTAGGTAATCTGAAGTGACACAAACAAACCTGTGGCAGCAAAGAGGAGCTATAGTAATGAATCTTTGAGAAAGTTGATTAGATGTCTAGTGTGTCCTAGAGTCATCCCTGTACTCTCAGGTCCGGGTGAGAAAAAAAATTGTATATGGTGTTTCAAACGAATCAGACTTTTGTTAGCATATTAATGCTTGTTTGTGTGGCATATACGAATATTGTTCTCCTATGTATATATGTTGTGGCTAAGATGATATAACAATTTGCATCAAATTCTTAGCATAATATGGATACAAAAAAGATGTTGGGCTCTTATACAAATGCTTTTGAGTGAGTGTTGATGTTGAAATCGATCTTAATTTACCCATATTTTTGGATATGTGATTAATTAGTGATTGATTGTGTTTTATGTTTTGAGTAATCTCATTTCGTGTAACGGGTTCTCACATTTTTCCAATTCAAGTTGTTGCACCCGATTTCCTTTTATTGTTGTTTATTACAATGGAGGATAGAGTTATTATAGAATTGTCATGTTTTAAGTCTGTGTACTTAACAATCCAACATGTAGGTGTGTTCCAATGCTTTCAAATCAATATTCCAGACTAGCTATTTTGGTTGTGTCCCATAAATGATTACCCTACATTTACGCTTAGTCTATTGAAAGAAAAAAATATTCAGATTTGGAGGGAGTTCCAACAAAATATTTATGTGCTCATTTATTCAGTTTGTTTGTGTGTTTGAACAATACATCTGAGTGTCAATTGGTCTAGTGTAACCGTGTGTTTACTAGCTAGACAGAGTTAGCTGATTATTAGGTAAACTGTTATTTCTTAGTGGATGTATACTAATTTTGTAGGGCAATGTTGTACTAGTCATGGACCAAATGCAAAACAATAACATATCTAGGTTTAGATTTTGGCACCCTAAAATCTAGAGGGAGTCAACTGGTTGTTAATTGAACACATGTATGTGTGTTCCACCAGCTTAACTATGTGATCATTAATCCATTCACTCTTCATGTTCCAACTACAAGTCTGTGTGCTAATTGATCGATTTTGTTTATGTGCTTATAAATAAGAGAAACTATGTCATTATTAATCAAATTTCTCTCTCTTAGTGGGTAATATTTAAACAATTGATATGCCATGTAGTATTAATCATGAGGCTGAAGACTAAATTAATTTTACCAAAGGTTAATCTATTCATCGACCTACTACTTACTTCACCTAAACTTTTATTCAAGCTGTTTATTTGTGTGGTTATGTCCGTCTACATGTTGCTTCAACTAGATGTGTATGAATTTATTCCAGCCTTCTATTCGAACAACATCAATCTATGGATTTTTTTTTTGCCGAAGTGATAATACTTGTTATTCATACAATTAGCTTCAGCCGATTTTTTAATTATTTTTTAAAATCAGTGATAGAGGTCGTCGTTTTGCTATTTAACTGCTATAATCATTTGATATATAGATTTTTTTATTGAAGTGTTAAAAACTTAAAGATAAGCACATGAAAGCATCTAAATTGTCAATGTACGCCGTCATTTTCTTTTAGTTCAGGGAACATCTACCAAGGGGTGGAACCAGGATTCAGTTGTTGCGGGGGCCAAAGTTCATGCTACAGATTCTTAAAGAAAAGTTGGCCATTTAAAAATTGTAATAAATGTTGAGGAAAAAACTATAAATATTTACTTGTTAAATTGGAACCCAAGACTACACAAACAACAACAACATCACACATCACTAGAGTAAACCTACAATTTGATGTTTATGCATAGCACATGTACATATATACAAGTGTAATCTATTACAACACTGTAAAAAATCAGCAAAATGATGTCAGCATGGTTCAAACATGCATGCTCTTGCTACAACAACAAGTCTCAAACTGCTCCATCAAAGCAACTGACTTGCTCAATAGTAGTTGTTAATTGTATTTATTATTAAACCATAATATAAATATATATAATATACACATATGTATGGATATTTTTAATTATTTTTTATTTTGGGGGGGGGGGCTTGGCCTTGGTTTCCCTCCCCCATTCCGCCCTTGCATATACCGGATAACGCCACATTAAAACAATTGAGAAGAATAATTTTGAGACTAAACATAGTGGTGAATGACTGCCACATATGGAAGAGTGCAACTACTATTCAAACGACTTACAAACCTTTTTGATGTGATGTAGAGCGTTAAAGTAGTCAACTACTTTTGTTCAATCTTATTTGCTAGTGTTCAGAAAAAAAGAAACACCTTATACGCTTCCTCTTCCAATCAATCTCTTTTGTTTTGTTTGCTAAAGAGTAATGATTCCTGTTGTTGTCTCATCGATCTCATCGATTCCTGATTCCAGTCGCACTCTAGAAATTCGTACTGGTCACCGCACTACACGTTTTTGATTGCAGTCGCTACATACAACAAAACCAAACCATCGACGGTTTAGGTGTTACTAATTATTGCCACGCATCCGAAAAGTTGACAGAGAAAAAAATGCCTCACGAAAAAGGCAAACTGCGGAATAAGTTAAATGATGGACGCTGGCACGTTGCCGAGGACGCGTGGCTAGCCCCGTGAGCCAGTTTTTAGGGCTCGAATGAACACGATCCGTCGCTCGCAACAAGTGAGCTGCGGCACGGCAGATAATTAGTGAGTGGACTTTATAGTGGTGGTAGCCCGCACTCACACCCACCCGCAAAAACCCTATAAACGCGCAGGAAAACGGGAGACTAGTGAGGGACTGGTGTTGAGGACGGTAGGACCGTAGTAGGGAGAAGCGGCGGAGAGAGGCAGTGTTGAGAGTGTACATCAACCACACCTGGGTTGTGGCGTTTTGGCGTGTGTCCTCATCGTTCGCGGGGAACCTGGTACGGACGACTCGCCTGCTCCGTCGCCACCTCCGCCGCCGGGCCGACCATTTCGTCGTACCGAGAGGAAGCGTGCTCTATAGCTCGTAAGTACCGATCAGACGCCAGAAACTCTCCGCTCCTTTCCTTTCCCGCCCCGCCGTGATGTTTGGTTTTCAGCTTGGCGCGCTAGGTATTTCGTCTACTGGTCGCCCTATTTGGGGTTTGAGCCGAATTCAACCGCGGAGAGGTACTCAACCTTATAGAAATGGGAGCGTTCAGTCCCCGTGCGGAGTTTGAAATGCGTCTTCCCCCCTTTCTATCAATACTCAGCTCTCCCGCCGAGGGGTTTCCCCCGACCGACACTTCTCGCGGCTCGCTGAGGTGCTTTCTTGTTTCGGAATGCCGGGTTTTATGTCGCAGGAGTGGTGATTCCCTCCTCTAATCTTTCTCTCTCCTTGTTCTCTAGTCGAAAGTGTTGTTACCCTCCCTTCGCCACTAGGCGCGTGTTATCTAATAACTCATAAGTGCCGATCAGACGCCGGAAACTCTCCGCTCCCCTCCTTTCCGCCCCCACCCGCCCGGCCACGGTGTTTGATTCTCAGTTGGGCGCTAGGTTTTCCGTCTTGCGGCCCGCCCTATTTCTGGTCTGTGTTAATTTTAACCCAGGGATGACAGCGCTCAGCTCGTGTGCGGAGATTGAAACGTATCTTTCCCTTCTCTTGATATGCCTTTTACGCCTCAGGGCAGCTGTTTCTCCGAGACTCCCCTGCTCGACTCTTCTCGGCTTGAGCTAAAATTGCTTTCGTCTCTGAATGCCGTTTTGTGCCGCAGTAGTACTGAATGCTCCTTGCGTCTCTTCTGTAGTTCTCTATTCCGAGTTATGCTAATTTCCCGAGTTTATGCTTCATTTGTTTATTTTCTTCCTTTTTTGGAAAGCTCATTTTGTCGCCTAAACTAAGCTTCTTCCAACTATGCAGTTTCACTCACTTTTCTGCACCTTCTACCACACTTGATTCGACAAGAAAAGCTGAAAAACTCCAAAGGGGGAGAAGACAAGCTTTGCTTGACAGATGGCTACTGCGGTTTCTTCTAGCTGCAGCAGCATCAGCACTGGGGGCGGTGGAGGCAGTAGTAACAGTGTCAGCGGGCTGGCGACTCCTCTTCCTCCGTTGGAAAAGGGTCAAAGCAACAAGCGAAAGCTTCCATGCGAAGCTCCCAGGCCAGATGCAAGGTCCACACCGTTGTGTTTCTTGAACGCCTTGGGCTATGAGCAGGACTGCTGCCACTGTGGAAAGCAGCACTCTGGCGGCGGGTGTGAGGTCTCTAATCCCTGCAGTGTCGTGCAGCACTCACCTGATGGATGCGAGGTCTGCACGACCCTAGCATCTACTCCACCCGCCAATGGTTCCGGTGTCCCTGACCCCGAAGATGCAGACTGGAATGATCTCACAGAGTTGGAACTCAAGGAGATTCTCTTGAGCCATATAGGAACTGTGGTCGATGACTACATCAGGAAGATGGTCGCATTGGGACACACCGACGAGGATGTGATGAAAGCTGTGCTCAAGGCTAAAGTGTCTTCTGAGGTTACTGACCCTGTATCTAGCATCATGGATTCGGCATTGGCGTTGCTGCAGAATGAAGACCGCGAGAGTGCTCTTTCCCAGAAAGAATCCACGTTTGAGAGTCTGGACCATTTAGAGAATCACATACTGGAATCGATGATTTTCTTACTCAGGGAAGCACGCCCATTCCTTAGTTACGGAGATGCTATGTGGTTGCTGCTGGTTTGTGATCTGGATACATCCAATGCATGCCAGATCAACATTGATCCGTTGGAAGGTTCTGGATGTGCCACAGAAACGACCCAATCTCCATCAGCAACTCAAACAAGTCAGAGCTCTACTACTAACAGTAGCTCTGTTCCTGCCCAGACTACTAACAGTAACCCTACTCCTGCCCCAACTACGAACAGTGCTTCTGCTCCTGCCTCTACGCTTAACTGTAGTATGGACCCTCGGAAGAATCCAAACATCAACCTCTCGCAATTATATTCAAAGGCCCTGTCTCGCCAAGTAGAAGCCTTACCATCCGACTTACCTCTGGATGTTGAGATCCCCAAATTACTGGCCGAGTGGTCGTCTTCACTGTGTCACACCCATATGAGAAAGCCTGGCCCTATTTCTGGTAAAGGCCGCTCATCTTCCTCCCACACGCATGCTCCAGGTGGATCATCGACATCTCATCCACATTCATCTGACGAAAAATCGTGTACCATCAAGAAGAGCCAGAAGGGCAGTTCTAAGAAAAATTCAATCATGATGCAGAAGTCCATTCTCTTTGAGAAACACTATACTACGTATGGAGCAAAGGGCACTCTAAGGGCTGGAAAATTCAGTGGTCTAGGAAGTTTGGTTATGGACAAGAAGTGCAAGGGGTCTTCTTCCAGGATAAGTATGAAAAATTCTTCGATCAAGATAAGTAAATCGATCAGACTGGATGCTACTCAAGGAGATGTTGTTTCTACTTGCACCTTAACTGAACAAAAAAGCAAAGCTCCTCTTCCCAAATCTGAAGCAAAAAAGGATTCATGTCCTTCCTTGATAGCAAACACTGACTTGTCTACTTCATCGCCTTCTGTACCCAGCAATTGCAGTGCATCTGCCAATAAAACTCAAGACAACACGGTAGACACTGCCAGCCAACATGCACCACTATTAGCTGCTAAGATGACTGGGAATTGGGTTCCAAAAGATAAAAAAGATGAATTCTTATTACAGCTAACCACTCATGCCGAAGAGCTTAGGTTGCAGTTAGAGGATTGGACAGACTGGGCTCAGCAGAAGGTGATGCAGGCTGCCCGTAGACTGAACAAGGATAAGGCTGAGATACAGACACTGAGGCACGAAAAGGACGAGGCGGACCGCTTTATCAGAGAGAGACAGAATTTGGAACAGAGCAGTTTGAAGAAGTTGTCTGAGATAGAAAGTGCCCTGTTAAAGGCGGACTGCCAACAGGCATGGGCTACCGGTGCTAAATGCAGGCTTGAGATTGAAAACTCTACATTAAGGCAGGAGATGGAGTCTGTGAAACTGCAAGCCGCTGAATCTGCTTCTAGTTGTTTGGATCTGTCAAGAAGGGGGATCACTACAGCCCAAAAGTCGCAGTCATGTGACCAGGACAGACATCGACTTCAAGATGAAATTGTTGCAGAGAAACACAAACTTAGCGAGCTGCAGAAACAACTTGACCACGCCCTGGAGAATCAGTGCCGACTCGAGGTAAATGGTTTAATAATCAATATTTATGGTGTTGAAATGTGTACATGCAAACTATGCAGTATGAACATGCATATTCTATAATAAAAATTCTGTTCATCATATTTTGTTTGTTTACTAGCTATTATTTATGTTTATATTGTGATTTATTCTGCCTGTAATGAGGAAGCAACTTTACACTCCATCCTATTCATTGTGAATACTTTATACTGGTGAAGGCATTGACAATGCCCTATTTTGTCAGGAGCAAGCAGTCTATTGATCACCGAGGTGTAATCCATGTGCTTCGGAAGGATAAATCTTGCATATCCTAAAAACCATATGCAGCACGCTGGACGGTCAAGCCAAATCCACGCTAAGTATGTCAACCTAGAACATAATATTATTATTTTAAAAAATATAATATAATTATATATCCAAGCTTGAAAAATAATCTCAGTGTCACAAGAGGAAAGACCATATTTCGTGGCATGGATACTGATATCAGATTTGATAAGTGTCCGCACACAATTGATGTGGCATTATGTGTATACCTTCTCTTCCGAACCAGTGGATATCTAATTACATATTATTTTTGAAGACTTTATAGAAGATCTATGATTTATTATTATAAGAAAAAAAGTATGGACAGAAGTATCACACAGTAAACGAACAAGTCATGCATGCCTTCTATTAGATTTAATCCGCTAGTGTCATCACCTAAGAAGCACGGACACGGACACGGACACGGGACACGGCGATTTTTGAAAAATATAGGATTCTGACACGACGTTGGACACATCAATGTATATACATATATACATACATATATTTACATAAATATACAGTTAAACACATATATATGTATATAATTTATTTGTAAACACAACAAGCTCCATAATTTTTAACAACAAGCAGAAACAAAGATCGCATGATATCCACTTTATATTCACATTTGTATTCAAACCCACTATGCTGATTGATATGAAACTTAGCATACAAAATGATATATTAGATTATTATAATATCAAAGAATAGTGAACCACAAGAAAATCATTAGAAATTAATTAAACTCAATGACTTAACGGTTACAATACTAATGGAGGTGTGGAGTGTAGGGAAGAGGAGGGGAAGCAGTAGTGATAGAGGGGAGATGTGTATGGGTGGTTAATCAAGAGGATAACACAATTAGCAGTCATGTAGGAGTGGAGGGTAGAGGGAAGAGACAAAAGCGAAACATGACTACATGTTAGTAGGAGGAAAAGGAGGGAAGGAGAGGTTTTGATAGAGTGGTAAGAAGAGGACCAACAAAGTAGGAAGAAGAGGATAAAAGAGGAAGAAGAGCGAAGGAGTTCCTAGAAAGGGAGGGAAGTTGCTTCTAATGGCTGGCTGCTTTAGGTGTTGGCAGCCCCTGCTGCAAATGGCCGTCGCAAACGGCTGCTGCTTATGGTGGCTTTAACTCCTAGTGGTTGCTGATGCAAAGGCGGCTTGTAGCAGCTCCATCTCTTTATGGTGGCTGCTTGCAACAACTGTTGCAAGAGGCGGTTGCATACGTTCTCTACGGGAACAACAACAATTAGAGGGTGAGGTTTATTGATCACCTCTCGAGGGAAGGAATGAGGGTTTTGGTGAGGAATTGAGGTTTGGTTGAGGAGTCTACGGGGTTGGGTCTTATTTTCTCTTTTCTTTTTAGTTAGATCTTATGTGGGTTGGACTGGCCGTCTCCACTAAGTGTCTTAGATGTGTTCATGCTGTGTCCAGCTTGCAAATAAAAAAATATGATATTGGACACGCTAGAGGAGTGTCCGCCGTGTGTTCACGCGTGTCCAAGGCGTGTCCGGGTTGGACACATGTCGGACACGGACAGTGCAGTCTCCAGTAAGTGTCTGTGCTTCCTAGGTCATCCACCTATCTTTTATGGATGTTTGTGTGCGAGATGAAGGCACACAGTTAAGAAAAGCATCCAACAAGTGTACATATATCTTTCTGAATTGTTGCACCTCTACTAACTCACTGGAAAACAAGAAGTCTGTTTTGGGCTTCAAGCTCTGTTACCTAGAATGAATTATTTTGTTATTTAATATATAATCTTATAATATATTATGTTACAATATATCATAGTATACTACACTATATTATATACCGTCTTTGGCTTTTCATGTTGTTGTTAGATGAGTGGTCAGAGTCTGATAAAAATCTTAAATTATGCTGTTTTCAATTTATCATGTTACTTTGGTTTCAGTAAAATCCTCTTCGAAATGACTAGCTTTAAGACTTTGTCCTGGTAGATCGGAATTGGATGCATATGAGCGGTAGTTGATTTGAGTTCTGTCAAACTCGGTCCCTGAGGCGATGTATCCTTTTCTCCCAATTTCTCTCTTTCACCCTGTTTACTCTTCCATAAGGAGTACTAGGAAGGATTGCGATGTCCCTTTCCGGTGTTCATAAATTCGTTACTTAAATTGCTCTAGGCTGTCTGAGGGGTTGGATATTATGTGAAAGGGTGGTTTTCCACTTTGCAGTCAGTTTCCTGGATGAAGCCTTTGTGTATGTAACTGTAAACTTCATAGGAGCTGACAGTATGCGCTGTTTTGCAGCTGTTGCTGGATCTTTATTGGATCCAATGTCTGTATTTCTTGGACGTGTATTTACTGAAAGACCAAGAACCTTTTTGGTTGGTTAAAAAATCGGATCATACTGGATTGTCAATGTAACATGTCACTTTTTGGCTGCATTTAGGTTAAAGTACAAAATCCTGCAACTGATTATAATAATTATAGCACCAGTTAGGTGTGCTTTCTGCTAAATGGCTCTGAATTATATTTCGCTGCATTCATAGTCACAAATTCGGTATTCGGGATACGTACTGCCAAATTGAAAAATTTGGAAATCGGGAATTATGTGGAAAATTCGGATAAAAATTGGTCAACATATGGTAAAAGTTCAGTCAACTATTCGGAAAAAAGTCGGCAAAAGGACAGATTATATATATATATAAATATATATAAATATATAAATATATATATATATATATATAATATATATATATATATATATATATATATATATATATATATATATAGAGTCAGGCTAGAATACACTCGAGTGTATCCGGAGCAGAATACACTCAAGTAGTTTTTCATGATGCAATATTTTTATTGAAAATCTAATCCGTTGATCTTCTTAAACATCTCGTGAACAACTCATACGCAAAATTTGAGCACATTTGGATATGTATAGCTCATGTTATGAAGACCGCAAAAATTATACATTTTAAATTAGTTTCGCGCGTCGATTTTGTTGCCCTTGGATGAGTGACTTACACTCATCCAAATGGGCTCAAAATTTGTATGTAGCCTAGTTATAGTATTACGGTGAAGATCAACGGTTTACATTTTGCAAAAAATAGTCTTGATATGCAAACACACTTGAGTGTATTCGTGCGATCCGTACATTCGAGTGTATTCTAGCATGACTCTCTCTCTCTATATATATATATACATGAACACATGCAAACATATATATACACCCACACATATAATGATTTAAAATAACTAAACATCAAACTGATTACCTTAATATTGGAAGAAGGGGGAAGAAGTGGGAGAAGCAAGCAGCTGGCATAAATCAGGGAAGAAGGGGGGAGAATGGAGGAGGAAAATGGAGCGTACATGTAGAATGTCGAGGGTTACTCTTGGCTCAGGGTGTGTCAGGGGATAGAGGAGGAAGGTTGGACGGTTTAGTGGAACTCTGCTACAAGTAAAAAATGTGGAAAAAATAAATGTGAAGCAAAAGTACAGAAATGTATAAAACGGTAAAAAAACGTATTGAACGCGATTAAAACGCAATACGCGAATAAAACGTGAATTAAACACGTTTAAAACGTATTATTCGGTTTGGAGTTTAAAACGGCCGTCATATAATACGGCAGGTGAATAATATGCGTTTTAAACACGTTTTTTTGAAAAAAACGGAGTATACTGTGACTATGTCTGCATTTATTTGAGAGATTCCTAGATAGAAGGAATCAGACATGATTGCTGTTTAAACATAGTATTTACACACTACTCTTGAATGGGGGACAATAACACACTTGTAATCTCTACATCATACTTGTTAAGGCGGCTAAGCTGGGCACTTTGATGCCTAAGCGCACTTAGGCAATTTGTATTTCATCTCTAGGCGTGTCAAGGAGTGCCTAGGCATTAGTGCGCCCAGCTTGAGTGTTAGCGCCTTGCCACCTTAGCAAGCATGCTGTTAAAAGGGAAATAATATAAGAAGCATAAGCTGGAAGCTTATGTGTTAACTTTCAACTTATTAGTAATAAAATGGCTCCTGTCTCAAAGGAGTAGCTCTCCTTATCCCTTTTACCAAGTTGCTATATTTATGCTGCAAACATCAATTTTTCATAGACAACTGAGCATGTAATGGATGCCTGATTCTTTATAAGCAAAAGCTGTATAATTTGTTATTAACTTAGTAATTAGAAAAATGAAACTTATGTCTAATTGTCTCAATTGTTAAATATCTAACCTACATCGTCCGTCGTTCCTGCCTAGAATGGCGATATACATGACTTACTGAAAAGAAAATAAAACTGCAGAGCCTAGGTAAAATCCTGGCATGGGAAAAATAAAATAGGAAACAGAAGCTGGAAGCTCATTACTTGTAACTTTTAAGTTTTTAACTAAGTAGTATAGATCATTTCATGTATATCGGTGGATCGTGCCTCAAAGGTTTATCTCTCCTTAGGTTATGTCAAACTCCCATGACTGAGAAAGTGCGCCCACCTATGCACTGTTCACCACTAAGCTCTAGAGGAGCGACCCAAACCCAGGTTCCTAGGTTGTTGGTGGGCACCTAGGTCCTTTAAGGCCCAATTTAGGCAATTTAGGGCTATATCATTTTAATTCATGCCTGAATTGGTTATTCGTTGTTCTAGAGTTGGATTGGATTAATCTAGGTTTCATTTAGCTCAAATTAGGTCTGAGCTAGGTCAAAATAGGTCACATCAGGGCATGTTAGGTTAAAGAAGGCCTGGTCTAGGTTGAATTAGGTCTGACTTAGGTTGAGCTAGGACAAGCTAGTTCTAGGTGTAATCAAGGTCATATTAGGTGCCTCATGATTGGATCAAATTTAGAGAAAACCAATCCTTGCACCCACACACACATATTTTCATATGCAATATAATTTGGTCACTCACTCCGACACACACACATACATGTATATGTAATATAATTTGGTCAACACATATATATAAGTTGGTAAATGATACACATAACCACTTTGGCATCTGGAATTATTACGCTTTGTAAGCATTATGAAGGATACATATAAGAAATCTAGGGTGCCTAGGCAACTAAGCCATTCTAGTCCTGGAGGCCACTCTTTGGCACCTAGATGCTTTGTAAGCTATGGGTTATTTACATACCAAATTTGCGATAGGTGGCAGGTGAAATATATCTTTTCAATGGTGCAAAGAAAAGATTTTTATGTGGAATCAGATGGAATTATGACAACTTAATCAAGCTGAATAATCTAAAGATGTAACAGATTATTGACTTGAAAAAGACACTATTCAAAATGAGACATGAGACAATGGTCACTAGATTATTTTAGGAAAGACCTTGCAATGGTTGTTCAACTACAATTTGCCTCTCGGAATGGATAATTAGCTACTCATCATGTTATTAAGTTTATAGAGAAGATCCACTTTCGGAATGGTTGGGACAGTCGCTCGGCCAGTGTAGCCAGTCCGGTGGGCTACAAACCCGTTTTAGGCGAACAAAGATCATAGACCAAAGACCTGCTGACCCACCAACCTGGTCCGATTTTGCTCTACTTGAGGCGGTTCTAATATAATACCATGTCTCCTTCCTCTTCTTTAAATAGGTCTGTTATAAATGAAAATTTGCTATAGGAATGGTAGAGAGGGAGATTAGTATTGTGATGAACCGTTTTATGAAGTGGGCAACCAACCCTCTCTGAGCACACAAGTATAAAGTGACCAATTAAGTGGGCACTGTTCCAAAAAATGGGCCGTGTACTGTAAGAATTCAGATGTATGCATTTCAGCAACACTAGATACCAAATTAATGGATAACCACTTAATTATTAAGCAATAGTATTAATATATATAATTAAGGTAGCTAAAGTTACATAATTATTAGTACTTATTACAGTTTTACAAACTTATAAATTATAATATAAACATATCTTACATTACTAAACGTTTAACCATAAACAATAATAATGAAACAATATTAATTATTACATTATTTCAGGGTGTGCTACAATAGATTACAGTAATCAACCAACAAAATACATCATACAACTGTTTATTTCATTAAAATCGTTGAACACACTATAATAAGGTGCATATAATATGCATGATTCACATAGTACTCTTATAGATTTGCAGTGCTTTTATAACTCTTTTTCCATACTAATACGTAATACTTTCGTGATGCTTACACAATACTCTAATACTATGAAACCAATATAGGTCCGTAAGTTGTTCTAATTAAACTATCCTGAGCTCCCATCAAGCACACCATACGAAGCGGGATAAAGTGGGCTGAAGCAAAAAAACAGATATGTTGCTTTGCCGCCGCTTCAGTTGGGAATCTCTAGCACGTGGACCGAACTTCTTAAGCAGATGCTTAAATCAATGGTCATGACTGTAAAGTATTAACTACATACGAATTAATATCAAAATCTTTAGTAAATCCAAATATATGGTACCTTTACCTGAACTTAAATTATTGAAAATGTCAACCAGAATGACCTGATTTTTGTTTGCACATTAACTGCCAAACTAAAACCAGTCTGGATTGACAAAATTAAAGCCCAGACCTAGTTTTCTTTGAGTCAAAATGAGTCAAGTTGATTGTATACCGATATGTACCTTTACTCTTGACTTGGATTGTAAGAATATGTCACATATAACTGACCTATTTTAGTTTGGACATCAACTACCAAGCTAATAGTTGAGCTGGATTTACAAAACACAAAACCCACACCTAGTTTTCTTTAGTTTGAACTAAGTTAGGTTCGGGTTTGAGGTAAGTATTCTTCACATCTTGTGAGAATATGACAAAAAACAAAGCTGCATGAAAAAGGAGGATGACATTGACTTCAACGTGATTGGAAATTAAGGCTTAGATGATGATAATATGTTCGTTTTATGCTTGCATATGTGATAGCATAGAATTGAATGTCATGTTCGATGGCCCATAATAGAATTTTAAGAAATTCCGCCTGAAATTTCGATATTTATGGCCCTAGCGATTTCGACGACCAAATAAGCAAATTAAATCATGAAAATTGACCAGGACGATCGAAACGCTAATATCTACTCAAATATGCAATAATATTTCATATTGGATATGTGGGGGTGTCTCCCACATTTGTAAGTGAAGGAAGCTGAACAATTTCGAAAGAATTTTGATGGCAAAATGAAGGAATTAGGTTTTGAAATTTTGCAAAGACAATGTTTAGACATATACACACTAGACAATATAATAAATTTATATGTTTACAGGTTAAGGTGGGAACCGTGGGATCTATGTCTTGATGAGTGAGTGCACAAATGAACAAAAATGTCAAGTCTGCTAGATAGTTAAATTGTAAAAAGTAGTTGCAACTTAGAATTTAAGACTTATTGTTACAAGCTACAAACTTGTGAAGTACAACTTGCATAAATCTAGTATTAGCATCTAACTAGGTTACATGAGACATTTATACAAAAATAACAAAAATTACAAAGTTCTAAGTGCTACAGCTTTGAAAATCACATGATCTACAAACAAAACTTGCTGTTCTATGAAATAATGCCATACATTCTACAAATTTTTAAAGTATTACACATATTTAGTATTCATACTTAAAATGTCTTGAAAAGCTATTTTGGAAATTATTCATCTTAAATCTATGTATAGATGTCCCATGTAACCCAATTAAATGGTAAGACTTAAACAATCCCTATGAAGTAAAAACAATTAATCGAAAAATAAATTTTTATTTAATATATCATCATCATCTAAGCCTCAATCCCAACCATTTGGCTACACGGATCCTTCTTTTCCAATAAGATTTGATATGTGTAATACTCTGATCAAGATGTAAACATTCAAAATCTCTCTTTATAAGTTCTTCTAAAGTTAATTTAGGTCTCCCTCTCCTTATAATTGTGCTTGACTCAATAACCTTGCTTCGAATATGTGCATTTTTAGTCTGCACTGCACACACCATTCTATCTTAGACGACCCTCATGCAACTTGTACTCTATGTTCACTATCCTGACTTTATTCCTGATATAGTCATTCCTCAAGCGATCTTTTCTGGTCTTCCCACTCATCCATTTCAGCATACACATTTCGGCCACATCCATTTTGTTGAGACTTTGTTTCTTCACTACCCAACATTCACTTCCATATAGCATGGCTGGCCATATAGCTGTTATGTAAAGTTTGCTATTTAATATGAGAGGGAGCTTTTGTCGCACACTACTCCAGTTGCAATCCTCCATTTCAACTATCCTGCTATGATCCTATTACAAACATCATCTTGAACTTCACCCTCCCTTTAATAATAGTATCCAAGTGATGAAACTCATCACATTTTGGTACATCAATTCCATCCAACTTGACCACACCATTCACAATTCTAGATTAACTAAAATTGCAATGCAGATATTTGTTTTGCTTCTGTTAATCATAAATCCATTAGATTGCAATGCATTTCTTCAAAGTCCAACTTTATCATTCAATAAATATTTTCTTTTATCAATCAATACAATATCATCAACAAGTAACATGCACCAAGGGATCTTGAACATGCTTTGTCAAACTCATTCCTGAACAAAGAAAAAGAAAAAAAGAAAAAAGAAAAAGAAAAACGGAGAATGTAACAAAATTGATGTGATCATCGTAACATTTGATAATACTTCTTTAGTACTTATGATACTCTTACGAGTTTTTAGTTAGCAGTTAAGACTTAAATACTTAATACTTGTTTGTTATTACTTATTACTTAATAGTTAGTATTATTTAGTACTTACTAAATACTACTTAACGAAATTAGTAGTTACTAGTTAGTAACATAGGTTATATACGTTTTAATTTGTAAGCTTGTAACTTGCCACGGTAAGTTTCAGTTCTAAGCTGTTACTTGTGGGTTTCTAAGTTTGTAATTGTTTAGTAATAGACTTGACATTTCTATTCATTTGTGCACTCACTCCTTAAGAGATGGAGCCCATCTTTGACATATAAATTCATTACGTAATCTAGTGTCTATTGTGTCAAAACATTGTGTTTGCAAAATTTCATAACTTAATTTATTCATTTTAACCATTGAAATTGTCATCGAGGTCTCCTTTCAAAGAGTTCATCTTCCTTCATTTACAAATGTGGGATCCCTCTCCCACATATCCAATATCCAATTTGAAATATTATTGCATATTTAAGTGTATATTGGCATTTAAAATTGTCTTGGTAATATTTTATGATTTAATTTGTCCATTCTGGCGTTGAATATATAATGAAATTTGGACTGAATTTATCTAAATTTCTATTTCTTTGCCATAAAAAACATCATCAAAATCAGACAATTTAATGTTATACATATACTGGGGCAAAAGTGCACTTGCTAAAGATTCTATGCAATGGGATCAAAATTTGCCCAAAGGTCACCATACAACACCCAAGTGAAATGCAACAAGTTTTAGATGAGGTCGGGCAAAGATTAAAAGGTCATGTCCAAGAAGATCCCTTTTCGTTTATATTTATCTTAATAAAATTAGATAGCATTAAAATTAGCATTTATATAAAAAATTGGTATATATTAACTTAAATTTTTTTTGGCTGTATCCATAGCTGTACCCCATATCCTAAATTTCCAAGAATGACTCTATCCAGAATTTGTTCCTGTACCCGTATCCTTATCTGCATCGGTGCTGCATAGCTCGTATCTAGCGACTGAGACTAGGGCTACTACAAGAGCTTGAACTAATGAATCTTTCCTGCTAGGTATTGGATTAATTACATATTCGGCTTTGTCTTTGGTCTCGTTTTCCCTTCTTGGTGATGCTATGATCTGGTCTAAACCTGGTTACAATCATCTGGTTGGTTAACAAATGGATTACACTTCATCACCAATTACTTAACATTCTATCTTCGCATCATATTATATTCTCATCATCATCATCATCATCATCATCTACTAAGCCTCAGTCCCAACTATGTTGGGGTCGGCTACATGAATCATTCGTTTCCATTCAATCTATCATGTGTCGGTCATATTCTGATTGAGATGTAGAGATTCAAAATCATTCGTTTCCATTCAATCTATCATGGGTCATATTCTGATCGAGATGTAGAGATTCAAAATCTCTCTATATAAGCTCTTCCCATGTTCTTCTTCTATTAATTGTGCTTGACTCAATAGCATTACTTCGTATAGGCACATTAGTCGGTCTGCGTTGCACATGTCACATCATATTATATTCTACATGGTTAAAATTCATTGGTACAATATTTTATGCATTATTTACAATTTCATTTACTTAAGTTATATACTAACTTATTGATGTAAATCGGGTATTTATTTGCTAATTTGTTCAGGTAAAGCTATGTATAGCATTTATGCACATACACAAATTAAAGAATGTATTTGGATGGATTTCATCGCGTAAGAGTTTTTAATAGTTATTTACTAGAACTTAGCTGTAAACATATATTATAATATTGGAAAGTAGTAACTATTGTTGTATGGACACCCGCCTGGGTAGTGCCTAGGCGGCCACCTGACCTCCAAAACCTGAGCGCCCAGCCTAACAAGGCTGTCGGGCGGCTGCCTAGGAGCGTAGACGCCCATTGGGCCTTAAATCTGGGCTTTTTTTTTCTTCTTATCTTTTTTTTTTCCATTTCTTTTGATAATTATTCTTCCTCAATCTTTCCTCTTGTTTTTTCTTATTCTTTACAGCTCCATCAAGCAGCAAAATTGCTACAATGTTACTGCATTCTCTCTTTATTTTTCGTTTCTTATTTTTGCATTACCAAGCAGCAAATTGCTGCTATGTTATGCAGTTACTGTTGCTGTACTTACTGATTTACTATATACTACAATATTTTTTTCTTCTTCATCCTCTTATTTCTATAATCTGTATATAAATCTTTTTTTTTGGATACCTGGGGATTATCTATTCATCCTGCTCACCCAACGCAGGAAAATTCAAATTGGAAGGGTTACAGTGGTTCACAACGGCTTCCTCCCTGACCACATCAAAAATGAACACCGGACAGTGTGTCCACCTACAAGATGTTCCGGATTGGCCTAATGCCCACTTAGCTATGGCGTCAGCAGCTTTATTACACTCTCTTCTACTGAACTTAAAAGCTAGGAATTCAAAGAACTTCTTTTGTTTACAAATATAGTTGCATATAGGCTTGTACTTTACTGGGATGTTGGTCTGAGCGCCCAACATCTTGATAGCTTCTTCATTGTCTGAGTCAATGATGATCCTGTTGAATTGTGATTTGCATGCCTTCAGCCCAAGCAAGATTTCCTGTAGCTCAACTAGCTGGGTGTCTAACATAGTACCTTTGTCGTAGCCTCCTCCCCTCCACTGGCCCGAGCAGTCTCTGATAATAAACTCCAGTCGTCGCCATAGCCTGCTTCTTCTTCTTAACCACCGCATCAACATTAATCTTCACCACACCCGAATCAGGTGTGGTCCAGATTCCAACTGGTGACTTGTGGTGCCCACTACCGTTTTCGATGTTCTTGAACGCAACCAAACAGGTACGAACTTCGTGTCTGATCGCCGCAAGCATGCCCTCTGCATCAACCCTAGTTCCTTGAAACACCCAGCCGCATCTGAACGCCCATATCTTCCAGATCGTACTAGCAAACCATATGTTCCAATCTGATTGATCTTTCCTCTTCCTGAGGTTGGAGGAGATCCCGGTTGAGAAGGACTGTGCTGATGTCAACTTTTCTTTAAAATCTTTTTGTACAAGCTCCCACATCTTCTGAATTCCTCTGCAGTTGGCGAAGGTATGCATGAGAGTCTCTGTCTCCTACCCACATTTCAGACACATGTCCTGTTCAGTAAACCCCCATCGGACCCTGGCTTCATTGGTCATCAACCCCCCATGCATTGCGAGCCACAACATGGTTCTGACCCCTTGAGGCTCCTGAGTGTTCCAGATAGTGTTCCACCGGCCAGGAGAACGCATGGTATGCTCGCGTTGAAGCTTGTGATATACCATCTTGGTTTTAAATTTTCCTTTGTTATCTTTGAGATAAAAGATCTTGTCTAAACCTGTGTCAAGGCTTGGTGGTGGCATCGCCAGAATAGCCGACACCGTTCCTTCCTGAAACCAGTGCCTAATGAAATCACCGTCCCAATCTCCATTTAGGTCGATCTAGACATGTAAATGGATATCCAGAATCTGCATATTCGATCAGGATCCAAGTCTGAAATTTTGAAAAAAATCCGACATCCGCATGATCCAAATTAGATTTAGGATATCAAATTTCATATTCGAAAATTTCGGATAAGATATCAGATATGGCTGTATCCGCTCCGAGAAAATCTGAATCCAACAAATATGTACATATATTATTCTAAATATATATTACCTATATAAAAATATATAACAATATAGATTTTTATTATATATCTATAGTAATATCAGTGTTTTCTATATATAATATATTTATAACAATACATCTATGATTTCTGGTTCGGATCAGATATTTATTCGAATTGGGATATTATTTGTCGGATCGGATTCAAATATTATTACATGATATGTGTCGGATATCGGATTGGATATCAGATCAAATTTTCTTTTTCGGATTCGGATGTCGGATATAGCAATATTTGCTCCGTATTCGATCCATTTATAGGTCTAGGTCGATCATAGATCCGACCTTGAGATCTTTCAACTCCTCAGGGGTGTTTATATGTTCCTTGACCAGAGGTAATTTTGACCCTTTCACCCACCTTTCCTTCCAAACATTCGTATTAACTCCCGAAAGAATTGCCTTCCCAATATCTGGTTGTAATTCATCTTGTACATTAGCGATATATCTCCACAACCTTGATGCACTAGCAACTCCTTGGTTTACTTTATGCACATATTTCCCTCCCATTATCCTCTTCCAGATAGCCTGCCTGTTCGTAGCAAAGTCCCACCCAACTTTTTGCAGTAAAGCTTCATTCTGTAGCTGAGCCAATTTGATGTCAAATCCTCCATCCCTTATGCTTGCCGTGACCTTGTCCCATGACACACGGTGGATACCACTGTTCCCAGAAGCTCGTTTTCGTAGAAATGCTCGTGTTACCTGATCAATGCTATCGTAGATGGATTAGGGGAGTTGAGTAGTTTGCATTGTGTAGATAGGCATTGTATTGAGGACTGATTTCATCAATGCCACCCTGCCAACAAGAGAGAGAGAGTGGTCGATTGACCCATGTAAATCTCTTGTTTGAATGTACTCATATTAATACAATACTAATTTCTTGCTTGCATGTTCAGTTTCTACTCCAACATTCCTATATTAGATTCAATTATTCATATCTATACACAGTCTTTTTTTTGATGACAAGGAACCCCTCCCGGGCATGGCCACTATTGGACCTGACCCAGCCAAGGGTAAACCCCAGAATCAGCCGCGTACTTTAGGGGCACCACAACACGCTCAATAATGTGGAACCTTGTCGCACCCCGAGAGAAAAAAACAGAGTCGAACTCGGGTCCCTTCGTTGGGGATTGCCGATCCGCACAGCTGGGCTACTCCCTCGCCCCCATATCTATACATATAGTCACTATATTGTTTGTCATCTTTTTACCTCCTTCATACTTTTGTTTTTTATTTGTTATTCTTCTTCTACCAATCTTCTTCTGCTTTATGGCTCTCTCCATGGTTTCACCATATGTAAGGTTTGTGCTGCATGATGCTCTACTTTCTCTTTTTTCTTTTCTTTGTTCATCGTCCTCCCTAACCTTCTTATTGGTTTCATTTTGAAATTTGTTATTCTTCCTCAAGTAGATCAATGTTCTTTTTTCCTTTTCTGTCCTCTTAGTAATTCCAATTGATTCATATATTTTGCTCATAGGTTAATGTATAATACACATGTATGTATATCTATATATGTAAAATATAAAAAAAAAACCTAGGAACGCCTAGGCCTCCGCCTAGGCTGTCTGGGCATCCCTAGGCAACACCTGGTCGCCTGGCTGCCTAGACAACCTAGGTAGTAACACTGTTATCTAATTAGCCAATGTATATCAATGTTAGTGAATAGTGAATTCTTGGCTCCTATTTTTGGTCCGCTTTTGATGCTTAAATTTTAGTGTGGTCCATTTTGAACTGTTTGGTCTGGTCTTTGACTGATGAACAATCATGGCAGAGGTGATTTCCATATTATCATTCCCTATAGCCACATTTAAAGCCTTTTGCTCTTCTCCTTGATCAACACTTATATGAGGCCACCCTGTTGAGGGAGAAGTTCATCCACCACCGGGAACTCACTCCAGTGGGCAAGAATAACTGGTGAATGTCTGCTTGTTTTGTCAATCCCACCCATTGTTATCAGGATTGTACTGGTGACCGAACCGGTGAGGCTACTGGTTCCCGATTAACAGGTCCAACTGGTGGTTGGACCAGTCAACCGATGACATCAGCAATGGGGTCATATATATATTTAATATGCTAAAAGTATGTACAAGATATGAATATACAAACAATTATGATCCAATTCAACTAGGATGAAGGTAAAAGCTGAATTCGTACAACACAACATCAAGCCTTAATATCATTATCTCAATATATGAAAAGAAATAGTAAAATACAAAAGTTTCAATTCACACATAATTTAAACAGTAGCTACTAGCTAGTAATGTGCAATTTTCATTAAGCACTTACTGAAATTCATATTTTTGTAGTGCTTTTTTGTCTTTTATAAAAACATGTTGCAATGAATATTACTAGTAGGTGTTGAGATAAACATGGAATACACATAGATGGAAAGAAATACACAGGGGAGCAAATAGTATATACAAAGGGAAGAAAACAAAAAGGAAAAACCATAGATAATGCACACAAAAGTTGGAGGGAAAGGAAAAAAATTATGTAACTATAAACTCAACAGATGGTTAAATGAAAGAAAACATAAAAAAGATAAAAAAAATGAAACTTAAAATATGCAGCAGTTGAAGGGGAGTAGAGAGGTACAAAAAAACATAGAGTTCAGCTGTTGTGAAAATGGCAGCAGTAACCGACCGGTTCTGGCTGACCGGACCGGACTGGTTCCACCGTTTATCAGTTGAACCAGTCAGTTGGCCGGTTTTTCGCCGAGTCTTGGGTCTGACTGGACTGGTTTTGGTGCCGGTTCCGGATTCAACTGGCCGACTGGCCGGTCCAACCCGTATTGGTAAATGGTAACACTGACCTCACCATATGACTTGTTTTATTTTCACCATTACATGGATATAGGACTTCTTTATGAAATATTTCTGGAACGTAACTAAAAAATGCATTATTCAGAAAAGCAGTATGCGGTGTACGAGCGGAGAGGGTACGCTATAGAGTATATGTGGGTTTGGATTTTTTAATAAATGTTTAATTATAATTATAAACTCAAATATTAAGCTTATAAAAATATATATTTACAATGTAGGATATGCAATTATATATGTACCAAAACGTAAACATTTTAATATACATGTACGATATGTTTATATATATGCATATATGAATATATATTTGGAATGCATGTGCAATATATGTACAATCTTATGAAATATATACATATAAAATGTACTAATATATGTGTAGGGTGTGTATATATGTGAAAAAAAAACATATGCCTATATGTGTGAAATATGTGTACATGTAGGTATATATATGCATGTATACATATGAATATGTCAATAGGTATAAATATAAATCTACAAATACGTATGTGGTAAACTGCTATAAATTAAATTGTTTGTATATAAGTATACATCTATATATTTAAATATATAATAAAATGTACATATATATGTATGTATGTGTATGTATCTAGTGGGCTTCTCAAAAAGCAGATTTTAATCGGTCTCTTAGTTGGCCAAGAGAGGGTATATGCAGCCCAGGACTTCTTAGTGGACCGATTAGTGATACGTGGTGCAGCGGGGTAACCACATAGGCATCAACAAGAGTATATGTGGCTGTGTTAAGATATATTGTTAAAATATTGGAGATAGGATCTCCTTCAGGAATATCTAAAGTCTAAACCTTATAGAACTTCTTACTGACCTTGTCTATAGGGTAAGCAGTTCCTTCTCTCCTACCGAGCCTTATCCCCAAAGAGGGACCTCTTGAGGGACTTCGTTCTTCAGAGCTTTCTCTTGAAACATAGTATGTTTTTGATTTGCATTGATGAACAATTCTATTTCTCTCCTCTCCAGTTACTCTATGGTTTTCTTTTATAGGTGGATCTTATTCATTAAGGCCTTTATGGTTGTGATGTTTTTTTTTGTATTGGTAAATACGTTTAGTAAGATGTCTAAGATCCATAGTTGTTGAGGCGCCCTCCTAAGCGACTAGGCACACAAGGGAGGTCTACCTAGCCGCTTGCCTGCCTAAAATATAAAATGGGCGCCTGTGCGAGCGCCTAGCACCACTTAGGACCGCCTGGGACGTCTCGACAGATTTTTTTGCTAGGTTTTTTGTTATGAATAATGACATCTTAACATCTATTTGACATAAAACCTAAGTGTTTTTTAGGAATTTTCAGCTACTAGCTAATACCTTATATATGTGATATATCTTATATCTTATATATATAAAAATACAGAAAATAAAAGAGAGGGCAGCCCAGGCGTCTGCCTACACGGGCTAGGCAACCGGCCAGGACGAACAACCGTCTGGCAGCCGCCTTGAGAACTATGCTGAGAAGTGAGATCACATCTCATGCTACTATTCTCTCTGGGCTTCTATTATTCAACTGGCTTTCCATTCTAGCTACGAGGTCTAGTAGTGAGATAACAATACTTCGGATGCATTTCAATGTATTGACTGGGAAACTTTCCTACTGCAACTAAACCTTTTTACATGTGATGATTACCTCTTATCTGCAGTGTAAACATGGATTTAGTTTTTGGAGCTTGTTTTGGTTCATCTTGGAAGCAATTTGTTCAGCGACTTTTCTAACGAATGCTACTCAGATAACCTTTTTTTATATTGAGACCTTGGTTGGCATCTCATGCGATATGAATGAGAGCACTCGAAACTCTCTCAGAGCTCCATTATGGCTCCCACTCTCTTAGTCTCTGGAACACACTTTGATGGTCTGCCTTGTCCTGTGGTGATAGACGCATCCCCCTTTGAGATTGTAGGCTGCCACTTATATGGGTGCCACTGAACCTTATCATGTGGCCCACTTAAAATTTGAAAAAAAAAGATCTCCTACTAGAGGGTGTTTACTTCAATATCTACCTTTATGTACTGATTATTGAGTGTCTACTTGTATGCTTAGCTTGCTGGAGACACAGAAATATCTCTGTTCATGTTTTTCTCTCCCTTATTGGATACAGGCTCAGTTCTAGTAGTTCCATTGCTAAGGTGTTTGTTTTTAATATATTTTTGCACTTGAATATGTGGTGGAAAGTCTGTTTACCTGTAGATTGGCACATAAGCAAAACCCCAGCTTCTTTAAAAAAGTCCCTGCACAGGAGCTGAACCACATGAGGCATTAAGAACTGGATTTGCGTACACTCTTAGGTGGGGCACCTATATGCAGTTGCAGTCTTTTGTGCCTATTCTTCAGTGGTTACTTGTGCATATGATATCTAGGATTGCAGTTTTAGGACATCGAGTGGCATATGACAATGAAAGCGAAAATACAGAGACAATCAATGCACATGCGTTGCATGCATAGTTAATTATGGGACAACTAGTATCGTATGCATATGCTTCTTTGACATCACAAACTATATAATGGATTGTAAAGGTGTCAGCCTGGGCATGGATGTAATTGTTATTATCTAGTTTAATGCTCAGTAATATTGGAATGCCACTGCTTGACATACTAGAGTTGCTTTGCTACATAAAACTTTTGGTGATACAAACTAAACAACTTTGACATATGGGAAACTTTTGAGCTCCCACCCTTCAAAGCTCAGATGTCACCTGTTTCAAAAGGAGAGAACCTTGGGAAAAAACTGAACCAGGCTATATTTTGGTGATTGGCTGGGCTAAGGTTTAGGTCTAAGAAACATAGCTGGTTTACTGCTAGTCTAGGTTGCATGAATCATAGAAAGAAGATATGGTTTGCAAAGTTACTAGGCCATAAACAGATAGACGAACATGGAGTTTAGACAAGGTTGTCAGACTCGAACCGGTAAGCGAACCGGTGAGGCCTCTGGTTCCCGGTTCACTGGTTCCAACCAGTGGTCTGACCGGTTCAACCGGTGACGTCAGCATGACGTCACTAAAAAAATATAAATATCTTTGATACTCATAGAAAATGTCCCTGCAAAAGTTATGAAACATGAATACTAGCAAAACTGTTCACAATAACTTGATAAACAGACCAAATAACTAATATTATTCTATTGAGGGACATTTATATACCAACATGTATATAGTATTCAATATTAATTAATAAAAATAGAAGCAAAAATACATTTACTTGTTAAGTGAGAGAACCGGCCGGTTCAACTGAAATCGGACCAGTTCACCGGTTCAACCGGTTTGATGCCGGTCAAACTTCATTTCTGGCTTTAGGAGGGAACCGACCCGGTAGAGTGACCGGTTCCCGGTTCAACCGGCCGGTCCAGTTCGGTTCTGATAACCATGAGTTTAGATATCTATTGGTCAAAACTAGTTGGAGGACGACCTCATTTCCTTGACCTTCCTGGTAGGATCCACCCTATCTTACTTTCACCCCTTGAACGGTGAGGTTGATAAGGTTGTTAGAGTTGTGTTGGGGCAATGCGCTGGCTGTGGTTTGGACGAGTGTCCATGATGACATCCTTGGAGATGCCAGTGGGTGTGAGAAGCAGAGATGGCCACATAGTTGGGAAGCCTTCAGGAACCCGAGTCTGGAAGGATGAGACGATACCAATGTGCTAAGATACGATTTGGAAAAAAAAACCCATGTCTTTTGTTATTTATAGAATGCATGTTTGGTTGGGTGCTATCAGACGATTAACTGTGAATTTGCAATGCATTTGTACACTTCAAAATGATAGTTTGCAGCTCAGCTACATGCTACCAAACTAGCCCTATCTCCTAAGAATGGTTAACCCTATATAGCCATTGTAAGCAGGACTAGCAATTTTTGACCCGATGGGAAATGTGTTACTTATTCCAATCTGAATTTCTGTTGTGAGCATTGTTGTTTGTATGAGACCCGACCACCCCAGGCCTCGATATGACTAAAGATCAATTTTTTTGGAAGATTCCATTAAAACATTCAGTTTCAAGACTTCTAAATAGCCAAGGTTATCAGAACCGAACCGGTCAACGAACTAGTGAGGCCTCTGGTTTGTGGTTCGCTGGTTCAACCAGTGGTCTGACCGGTTCAACCGGTGACGTCAGCATGACGTCACTAATAGTCTAAAATATATAAATGTCTTGATACTCATGGAAAATATCCCTGCAAAAGTTATGAAACATAAATAATAGCATAACTTCTCACAATAACTTGATAAACAAACCAGATAGCAAATATTATTCTGTTCTTGAACATACATATAACTACAAAATTAAATAAGGAAAATGGCAGCAACAATACATTTATTTGCTGAGTGAGAGAACCAGATGGTTGGGCTAAAACCGGACCGGTTCACCGCTTTGATGCTGGTCAGACTTCATTTCGGGCTTTGGGAGGGAACCGAATCGGTAGAGTGACCGGTTCCCGATTCAACTGGTCAGTTCGGTTCGGTTCTGATAACCATGTAAATAGCTTTACGCAAAATTGACCCGATATGACTTGATTGCCAACTCTAATTGCAAGTACGAGCAACACAAAATGGGATAAAACTCATGCTATTCTAAGTAGAAAAAAAAACAACTACAGTTCGATACGAACCATGCTAGAATATAGTTGAGTGTATAGATTGTGTAATACACTCAAGTGTTCTTTACATATCAAGATCCTTTGTTTGTAAAATCCAAACGGTTGATCTTCATTATTGTGATAGATATAGACACTGCACATAGTTTGAGCACATTTGGATGTTTGTAAGGTACTCAAACCAAAAACAACAATATCAAAGCTTATAAAGTTTTTCGAGTGCATCATTCTGCTGTTTTTTGATGCATGACATGTAAGTGTGCGAATGAGCTCAATTTTATGCAGGTTATCTATGAGATATTTTAGAAGATCGATGATTGAATTTCAAAATAATGATTGAATGGTACAACGCAACTTGAGTGTATTGTTTCTGCTACACTTAACTGTATTCTAGCTCTACTCTCTCTCTCTCTCTCTCTCTCTATATATATATATATATATATATATATATATATATATAAAATCAGGTTAGTATTGACTTGAGTGTATAGATTGTGTACTACACTCAGGTGGTGTTTGCATATCTAGGCCATGCATTTTTGGAAAATCCAAATTGTCAATCTTGTTAAGCATCTTATGAATAGCTTGCACACATTTTTTATTGCATTTTGATATTTAAAGCCACTCATCTCATTATCTGACACTTAACTTTTTATAAGGTGCATGAATTTGTAGTCATGGGATGCATTACCTCCATCCAAGGGGGGGCCTAGGCCGGGGCTTTTGGATATTTAGCACATTTAGATGTTTAAAGTTACTCATCCAAGCATTATTTGGCGCTCAATTTTTCTTAAGGTGCATGAATTTGTAGTCATGAGATGCATTACCTGTAATTGTCCACACTTGCTTAGGCGGTCTTCTCCACTCAAGGGGAGCCTAGGCCGGGGCCTAAGCATTTTTTGTATTTAATTTATTTATTAGAACATATAGTAATATATATATATATATATATATATATATATATATATATATATATATATATATATATATATATATATATATATAGTCAGGCTAGAATACACTCGAGTGTACAGATCACGCCGTACACCCCAATGATGTTTGCCTATCTAGATCATGTTTTTCCAAAATCTAATCCATTGATCTTCATTGTTACGATAATAATAGATCACATATAAAATTTGAACTCATTTGGATGAGTATAAGTCACTCATCCAAGGACAACAAAATCGACGCACAAAACTAATTTGAAATACATGATTTTTGCTTCATTTAGATTCACGACCTATAAGTGTCCAAATGAGATAAAATTTATTATATAGTATGTTCTTATGATAATTAAGAAGATCAACGGTTTAGATTTTTCAAAAATTTACTGCATCTTCAAAAAGATTGAGGTGTATGGTGTCTCCGGTACACTCTGAGTGTACACTAGCCTGACTCTCTCTCTCTCTATATAGTCAGGCTAGAATACATTCGAGTGTATTAGAATACACTCAAGTAGTTTTTCATGATGCAATATTTTTTTCAAAAATCTAATCCATTGATCTTCTTAAACATGTTGTGAATAGCTCATACGCAAAATTTGAGCACATTTGGACATTTATGGGTCATGTTATAAAGACCACAAAAATTATACATTTCAAATTAGTTTCACGCGTTGATTTTGTTGCCCTTGGATGAGTGACTTACACTCATCCAAATGAGCTAAAAATTTGTATGTAGCCTAGTTATAGTATGACGGTGAAAATCAATGGTTTACATTTTGCAAAAAATAGTCTTGATATGCAAACACACTTGAGTGTATTCGTGCGATCTGTACACTCGAGTGTATTCTAGCCTGACTCTCTCTATATATATGTATGTATGTATATATATAGCTATGTTGAGATATGTTCGTTACTATGTATATATATCAGTCATTACCAAGCTTAATTAATCATAGTTTGATCAAAATAGCACCAAACATGACCTAAACTTAACCTAATATGCTCGAATTTCACCTAAGTCGAAATTAGACATGATTTGACTTAGTTTGCCCTAAATGGGACTTAAGTTTGCATAAGATGACCTGATCGGACCTAGCTTCCACAAATTTGCCCAATGTTGATCTGAGTGAGACCTAGTTTGGCCAAATCAGACTTAATTTCCCCAAATAAGACTTAATTTTCCCAAATAGGTATACACTGACATAAAACCAAGTCTGCATAGTAGAAAGTTCCATCGTCATCTAAGCCTCAGTCCCAACTATGTTGGGGTCGGCTATATGGATCCTTCGTTTCTATTCCGCTCTATCATGGGTCATATTCTGGTCGAGATGTAGAGATTTAAAAACCTCTCTTTACAAGCTCTTCCCATGTTAATTTAGGCCTTCCTCTTCTTCTATTAATTGTGCTTGACTCATTAGCATTACTTCATATAGGCGCATTAGTCGGTCTACGTTTCACATGTCCATACCATCTGAGTCGGCCCTCACACAACTTGTCCTCAATGCTCGCCACTCTCACTTTCTTCCTGATATAGTCATTTCTCAAGCGGTATTTTCTTGTTTTCCCACACATACGCATTTCAGCCACGTTCATCTTGTTGAGACCTTGTTTCTTTACAGCCCAACATTCACTTCCATAGAGCATGGCTGGCCGTATAACAGTTCTATAAAACATAGTAGAAAGTTCTCATTTCACAATTTTCTATAAAATGCCTGATAGCTTAGAGCTTTTCATGTTTCTTTCAAGTTGTCGGTCATCTTTTTAAGGAAGAGCATAAATACTCTTTTCTTGTACTTCCCTTGCATACCATTGCAATAGTATCCAGAGACTAAACTAGTAAAAATTAGGTATGATTTGGGATACCAATATGGATAGAAACACAGTTCTGTAATGAATAGATACATAATTCTGGTCAGTTACTTCCATAGTTTTAAAGGTGACCAGGCGGTGGTCTACCCTGGTTGGGCGCTCCAGTCGCCTGGGCGCTGCCCTCCTTTTATTTTTTGTATTTCTTATCTATATAAGATAATAACATATATAAGGTATTTGAATTGTATATTTCATGATCTACACCCTAAACAATAATGTAAGATTTAGCTAGTTCCAAAATTCATAAAATACACTTACATATGTCAAATAGATGTTAAAATGACATTGTTAAAAAAATGTAGGGAAAAAATATGTCTAGGCGACCTAGGCACCCCAAGGCGGCCTCCCAGGGTCATAGGCAGTGCTAGGCCCTCGCCCTGGCGCCCAATTTACATTTTAGGTAGGTGAGGGGCTAGGCGGCCCCCCTTGAGCACCTAGGCGAGCGCGTAAACAATTATGGTTGCTTCCCCAAAAGGATGGATACTTGTTTATATTTTTTTGCTGTGCGATTTATGTATGCAACTTACCAGAGTTGTGTCTCTATTCCTGACATGAGACTGTACTCCTAATACAATACTAATTTGTGATTACTTAGGATTATTTTATATATTCATATTTAACGGAAATTCATAATTATTAACAAATACCATAATATCAGAGTAGCAGTTTAAATTCTTTCAGCTATGTATAACAATGCTTATTTTTGCCCTGAAGCATCTCCCAGTCTCTCTCTTCCTTGATAAATTATTGAGCTACTAATGATTATTTGACAACAACTACAGGGCAGATGGAAGCAGGAACAAAAGGTGAAGGATGAGGCCCGTGCACAGGCCAACTCTCTGGTGTGGGAGCGACAGCAGATTGAGGCAACTGCGAAATCCAAGGAAGATCTGATAAGGCTAGCTGATGGAGGCCTACAGAAGCGCATATGCGATGTTCAGAGACTGGAAAACCGAATCAGGCAGCTGAAGGACGATCTGGGGTCGAGCACAAATTCTCTTGCATGGAGTTCTTTTGCAGAAGACAGCAAACAGCTCAGCCTAAGTTACCTATCAGAGTTTGCCAACTGGCAGGATGGCGATCTCCATCGTGACCGTGAGTGTGTGATGTGCATGGTGGTGGAGAAGTCTGTAGTCTTCCTCCCTTGTGGACACCAGGTTGTGTGTGTTGAATGCAACGACCTCCATGAGAAACAGGGCATGAAGGACTGCCCTTCATGCCGGACCCCTATTCAGAAGAGGATCCTCGCACGCTTCAGAGGTGCCTTGTGATCATCCATAATGAGAACTAATGCGATTCACGTAACTTCAGTTTAGATAAATCTCACATAGAAATTCAGGTCATTAAAGGCTTATAAAGTATGTACTTGACCGGACTAACAGCAGAAAATGGGACATGGGAAGTCCTTTTCTTTTTCACTCACGTTTTAGATGAATAACTAATCCGTGGTTCTTGTATCCTTCAATGTTATTGGATTCTTTTGCTGCTGGTTTGCGAATGATCCAGATGAGCATATGATAATAGCGTGCTAGGATTAGTAATATTGGTGGCCTCTGACGAATTTCCCGTGCCCGGCGCAACATGATAATTGGTGCACACTAGCTTCTGGCTGTTTCTTTTTCTGGCTCGTTTCCGGTTCAACACGTAATGTCTGGTTTGTCATCAAATTCACGTGCTGCAGGTCATACGTGGCCAATAGGGGAGCCGAAAACTGGTGGCTAAACGTCAATATTATAGCGCGATTTGATGGTTCATATATCGAGTCTTGAAATTCTATATTTAAAATGGAAAATAACTACGTAGTTCATTATCCTGAAGTGCGATTGTTAGTCGACATAGCCGAAGTAACGTCATGCTAGGGCCGAACTCACCGTTTGGTGTTCATTGTAGGTACTGTACGTTATTTTGATAATACTCGTTTCATATTATATGTTAATAGGTTATGACTGTTTTCTGCAAGATTGTGCTTGTTTCAGGATTATTTGCCTTGTATCCAACAAGGACAAGCCGAACTGGTGATGAGCCACTCACTAATGTGTGTGTGTGTGTGTGTGTGTGAGAGAGAGAGAGAGAGAGAGAGAGAGAGAGAGAGAGAGAGAGAGAGAGGAGTTTTCATGACGATCAATCATACGGAAACATTACGGTATCTGCCAACATTTATCATGAGATCAACTCCATATATTATATAATCAAATAATCAATTCATAGACAAAGCTCCACGGACACATCACAGCTCAAGACTCGAAGTCATCATAAGCTTACTGACGCCCGTATGACTAGTAGTTGTGATTAATCACTTAAATGCAGAATAAACTAATCAGGTAGGAGTAGGGGGGACAACACGCATTTGGAAGCATCAACATGCAACATTCCAGGGCAACACGACATTTTTGTTTGGAAAGCAAGCTTTTTTTTGTTGATAAAGGGCGCCCGCCATTTTATTAAGAGATCAAATTGTCTGCAACAAATACAAGGATCCGATCTTCAAAACCCTCACTTATGCAGTGAGGGGTAATAAAATGATAGGCGGAAGAGGCCAAGGCATGAGCTACTCTATTACCTTGCCTTCTAACAAAACAGAAATTAAAAGAAAGAAAACTAAGGGAAAGGTCGATGATGTCACGAACGATGATGTCCTCATAGCCCTGACCACCACTTCCCTTCTTGACCACCTCCACTAGAAGAAAACAATCAGTCTCCACCACGTCTTTAAAACCCTTCCTAAGCGCAAGCTGCATGCCATTTAGAGCAACCATACCCTCCACACTAAGCACTGAGTACGACTGCTCTAGACGGCATTGGAAGGTCCATAAAAGCTGTCCATGCTCATTCCTAAAAGCTGCACCGCAACCGCTCTCACCCGAGGAAGAAAACGATGCATCCGTGTTGATTTTAATGCTGCCCGGTGGTGGTCGACGCCAAGTGATAAATCCCGAGGCCGAAGAGTGCAAATATGATCTGCTCACTGCAGTGTGGTATCGTGCATGCTCCTTAACGAGATTGATGAAGCTCGCTGCTAGACCTGAAAGAAAAGGTGGGTGCTCCTCAAAAAGAAATTTGTTTCTGGCTGCCCACGTAGCCCATAACAATGCGCCTCCCTCTTCCTTGCGCCGAATGTCCTCCTCATCCATAAGGCTGCTTACAAAGCTCCACACGTCATGTACATCCAATTGCCCCAACCAGTCAAAGTCCCCCGTGACCCATATTTTCCTCGCTATATCACAATGAAGCAACACATGGGACGTGTCCTCCCTCAGTCCACAATGGTGGCATCCATCGTCTTGCGTCACCTGCTTCCTCTGTAGCTCCACCTTGGTGGGAAGAATGTTCCTAAGAGCTCTCCAGATAAAGTGCTTTAATTTTGGTGGCCAACCTTGTTTCCATAATTTTTCCAGGATTCCCCGTCGTCTCCATCCACCAAGTCAGCACCCGCTCTAATAAAGTAATATGCACTCCGGACAGAAAAAAGCCCCTTGCTCCCTGTCTCCCAGAAAAGAATGTCCTCTACGGACCGTCGGGGTAGTGGGATGTTAAGAATGATCTTGGAAATGTGGTTGGGAAAACAAGTTTCCACCGCCTCCCTACGCCACCGTCTCGTATCGCTGCAAATCAAGTCACTCACCCATCTATACTCCACCGGGTCGTTAACCAAATACCTGTGCACCGTGCCTCCAAGTTGAGGAATCCACCTGTCCCTATAAATGTGAATCCCTTTTCCATCCCCCACCCTCCATATAAAACCATTCTTTACTAGCTGCAAAGCTCCCCATATGCTCCTCCAGGTATAGCTAGGATTGCCTATTGGTATGTATGCCCTGAGAGCCAATCATGGGATGATTGGTGGGATACATTAAGATTGATTTGATAAACATCAAAGGCAAGCTTCCAATTCTTTCTGGGTCAGTCATATGAGATAGTGATAGAACAGATTGAATGTCTAGAGAATGACAGTACTCAATGACGTATGCTTTCAGGTTAAGGACCTGAACGATGAGATCATACGAATGCTAAGAGTTTGTACATTCTTGATATGTCCCTAGTCGGATGTCATTATGGAAGGTAGATAGACAGCAATGACACACAAGACTAGATTGTGGTGTTGGTTGATGACAGAATCTCATTAGTCATGATATAGAGATATCAAACCAAACACATAGGTACTTGTTAGAGAACAAGTGTACCGGACAGACCCACCGTGAGTTTGACACATGGAACCATGAGATGGTAGTCACAGTCAGTACTCACAGTGATGGTGGTGAGTGTGATTCTTAGACCTGAAATCACTGCACTCAACACATGTCGTTGGGCACACTTTGACATCATCAAACGCAGTCCTGAAACATGGGTTGTTATAAAGGTGATGATTGGGTGGCTTTGACACATGGGGCTTTTGAGGGGTGAGTGATAGATATGGGATATGTCCCTCCTGAGGGAGTTTGATATCCATGGCCACTTGATGAGTAGGATTGAGAAAGGCGTGCACACATGTGTGAATCAGTATATGATACTGATGTCATACATATCTCTTCCAGTCTACTCTGAGATCAAGGAAGTGAATGAACGTTGACAGGATGACTGTTCCATGCCTCGAGTTCATTCGGGATATCAGTGACAAAGGAATTATACATTCACTATAACACCATTCACGGATTGTAGGATGAAAGTTGTTCTCCAACTTTCTACTTTCACTTGGGTAGCAGTGATGTGTGACTAGGCACCGCTCTTTGCTTGTGAAGTCATAAGTGTTATGGACTTTCACTGCCAACGTGAAATGGACCTGCAGGGTCACACACATAGGATTTAACCTGGAAGAGGAGTTTTGTCCACAAAGCAATGTTTAGATTGATTACTAAAGGAGTTTAGTAGTTCAATTAAACACTCAATCAGTCGATAGCTCAATATCGTATGGTTCAAGGTGTTGGACGCATTGATTGGAGTATCGGATTGATTGAAATCGCAATTGACTGATTTTGCCCAACCTGTGCTCCCAACCGATCGGTTCATGTGATGAACCGGTCGGCTGAGGTTGCTGAACCGATCGGCTGGAGTGTCCAGGCCGATCGGCTCATGCCCAGGTTGAAATGACCGGTTCAAGGGTTGAACCGATCCGCTCAACTGGTGCAACGGACCAGTTGGGAAAGTCATGTCGGCAAGGATTTTCCTTTGGTTTCAAATTGCCCAATTCGATTGGGAATAACATTGGTATTCGATACCAATTGGGAAAGAAACAAGGAAAGTCTTTTTGAGCCGGATTAAGACCATGAACCGATCGGTTCAGGGCACCAACCGATCGGTTGGAGTGCCCCAAACGATCGGCTCAGGTCCAACCGATCGGCTCAATGGCCGAACCGATCGGTTCCGTTGTGAACCGATCATTTCAAGTTGCGAACTGGTTGCTTTTTGTGGAAAATTCTCAAACCCTTCTACTCCTGCTTTAGTCCCGCATTGCCCGGGATGGAGAACCCTGTCCCATGACTCTACTATATATATAGGGGGTATTGGGGGCTTCTCAAAGTACAGCTCAGTGCAACCAGTTGCTCTGCAAGTTGTCGTTCTCTCTGGTTTTGGTAACCGTGAGAGAGCCCGAGCAAGTGCTTCCCGCAAAAGGGAGGTGCAGCAAGGGAAGACAACTGCAGTTGCAACAGGAGGCAGGAGAGCGTGTTGGCGACTAGTACGTCAACAGGAGGGTGCGACTCCTTCCACTTCCTTGTGGGACAAGGAAAGTGGAGTTCCAGGTGGTCCGTGTGGACTACTACAGAGGCGGGAGGACACTGCCGCTTAGGAGGACAACTGTCATCCGACAGTCCGGTTCGAGTAGGAGTTGTCAGTCCCGGTGCGACCAGGAGTTGCACAGACACCGTCGAAGTCCGGAGTTGAAGACCGCGAGGTATTGTCGCCGAGAAAGCCTCGGGACAAGGTATGATTCCGCAAACCATCCTTTCCTATTATATAGACGTTGACGCGTTTCCTCGGTATGGGTTGGGGAGAAATTTTTGTTTCCGATGCCTTCTCTGTCTCCCTAAAACCCAACAGTGGTATCAGAGCCACGTCAGCTGTTCTATATTTTAGGAATATCGATATGATCGATTTTGGTTTGTCGCCTTTATTTATTGCATACGATGCGAATAATATCAGCTTTATGCATGTCCAATCCTAAATCCACAAATCCCTAATTACATATATGATATGTATTATTAATGCACTCGATACGCGTCGCCCTTAAACGAGTTTTGTGGTGGATGTGTGTAGCGTGATTATGGCCTATAAACCCCTATCTGTGTGTGGTTGTTTGTGGTTGCTTGCATCTCAGTCTGCGCACCGATCTTCCCTCTTTTATTCCTGATGTAACTCGAAATAATTCGAGATTCTTTCCTACCTTTGCTCCCCCCGAATGTAACTCGGGGTTTCCTTTTTTAAAAGCAATGCAATAAATAGGATAGATTTTTATTTCCTGTTATGTCAAAGACCGGCGGACATCAGGACGACTGCTCAGACGATCGGTTCAAGGAGTGAACCGATCGGTTGACGTTCCAGACGGTCGGTTCAAGGAGTGAACCGATTGGTTGATGACCGGTTCGAGGAGCGAGACGAGCGGGTGGCGGACATGACGAGATGCACGACGACCAGGCGAACCGATCGGTTGGAGGAGCCAACCAATCGGCTGGTGGCACCCAGACGACCGGTTGGAGAGTACAGATCATTCATATGATGAGTTGATCAACTCGGATGGCAAGGCACATATGTTCATCTTGTACAGGTTGCATGTGATGTAGACCTAGATGACCGTGATTCCTCTTGGCTCAAGGAATCACATTAGGATGGCCATAATTATCGCTTTTTATCGTTTGTGCATGTTTTTTGTGGGATATAGCATGTATATGATACATACTATGTATTGTGGTGATTGGATATGTATATGTATATAAAACCAAATCCCTTATTAAATATTAAGTTTTAGATGCATTCCAAATGCGACACACGTGAAAAACTTGTTCGACCAAGTGTGGGCACACCCTAGCGTGGTGCACCGTCTACCTCGTGGAAGCGTGAAGGATGAATGTGTGGGTCTGCCCTAGCAGGGTGCATGTTCATCGTGTTTGCTTTGGGTCAGACTTAACAAGGTGATCTAGATGGGATCTAGTACCTTGAGGCATGGAGATGATCATTGCAAAGAGTTTTATTTGACATCTTATCAAGAGTTGCATATGATGCAATTGGCAAAAGTTGCCTACCTGAGAGATCTATGTTGTGGGTGACAACCCTAGCTGGTCCATGGCTTAGAGGATTTCAGGATCTTGCCCACTAGAAGGTTGTACGCTGCAATCTTCCGAATTGATGGTGAGGGCTATCAATTTGAAGTAAAATAGTGGGAGCGATAATTAATTAAAGGCCTAATTATATCGTCAAACTTTCAAATCAATCAAATAAGTCAAAAATGAGTTTTGGACTAAAATTGCATATTTTCCTTTTGTAGTTCAAATGGCAACAAAAAACAACAACTTTTCTTTGCGATCGGTCCTTGATAAGGACAAGCTAAATGGGACAAACTTCCACGACTGGTATCAGACATTGAGAATTGTTCTCACTCAAGAGCGTAAGCTCTATGTCCTGGATACTCCGATTCCAGAGGAACCCGCTCCTAATGCACCAAGGACAGAAAGGGATGCTTACAAGAAGCATTCTGATGATGCCATTGATGCAAAGTGCTTGATGCTATGTTCAATGAACCATGAGTTGCAGAGGCAACATGAGAACATGGGTGTCATAGAGATGATTATGCATCTCAGGAACATGTATGAAGATCAGGCACGGCAAGAGAGGTACAATGTTTCTAGGGCGCTGTTCAAGTGCGTCATGACAGAAGGAGATCCAGTTGGTCCTCACACACTCAAGATGATTGGGTATGTGGAGAACCTGCAGAGACTGGGATTTCCACTGAGCCAAGAGTTGGCTACTGACGTGATACTGCAATCGTTGCCAGAATCTTACAGTCAGTTTGTGATGAACTACGTCATGAACAACTTTGATAGGCCACTGTCAGAGTTGTTGGGCATGTTGAGGACAGCTGAGTTACAGATGAAGAAGGACAAGCCTAAGTCCGTGATGGTGATCATGAGCAAGAAAGGCAAGTCCAAGCGCAAGGGCAAGGGCAAAGCTAAGAAAGGTTCTGAAGCTAGCCAGGAGTCCAAGCCATCTTCAGCTCTCAAGGCCAAGGGAGGCGTGACCAAGAAAGGAAATTGCCACTATTGTCAAAAACCAGGACATTGGAAAAGGAATTGTCCTCTCTACCTGGAAGAACAAAAGAAGAAGGAGGCGACTGAAACCTCTACTTAAAGGTGTCATGAAAGTAAACTTGTAACACTTTTGAGATATATGATATCAAGATGTAAAGTGTAAAGCATTCTTACTTGGGGCAAGTGTTGCCTTTATAGATAGGAATACTTTAGTTTATTTTCAGCCAATAAGGCATGTAATACAGTTATGAACTGTTATTTCATACTTGCCAATAGATAGAAACACTTTATTTTTGCATATTGTATGACAATAATGGCAATTAATAAAGAGATGTTTCAATTTATAAAGATGTGATCTTTGTGGCAATGCCTTATTTATCTTGTGATATTTGATATGCATAAGATAAGATGATACCTAAAAGTTATAGATAACTCAAACAATTTAATTAGCATTAATCATGAGAAATTCATTTCTAGTTTCCAAATGATGGATAAATCTAGACTCTTTTGGTTATAGAACCAGTAAGAGACATGAATATCTTGGACATGATTAATCAATCTTCACTAATGTAGTGGGAGAGTGATTATCCTATTAGGTATAATACATGTGATGTATTTACATACCTATTGGAATAAATGCTAATACTTCAAATGGTGTTTAGAGAAATACCAATATGAATATCTTGAAGTGTTCAAGATTATCATAAATGAAGTACAAATTTGGTAAAGTATTAATTCTTGATGAGATCAAGGAATGAAATACTTGGACCAAATGTTTGAGATCCTTATGAGTGATAATGATAGTGTATCATAGTGAACTCATGATTAAGGCATGGTGATGTCTGAATCAAGAAGGAATCATACTCTAAGGAGTTAGAGAATGATTATCAAATAACTGAATTCTTCTTAATAAAAGAATACCCCACACTAATAAAAGAAATTAAGAATCACAAGGGTTGTGAGTTCTTATATCTTTAACAGATACACCTCAATTATCTATGTGATGAGTTGTTCATGTGATGAGTCAACTATCAAGATGAATATGAGGAACTGAATCTTGAGTTATGGTTTATAACCTTTACATCCTAAATGACATCCATGTGAACCATAAGGTATGACCTTGATGGTAGCACTCATTGGATCATATCCATAAGTGCAGATGAGTCTTAAGTGTTAAGACACAAGGATAACATTTTGAGAAGGATGATGCTTGTTGATTGCAACTTAATGGCTAAGACATTTGGCATATGGATACTAAAACCACATTCCTATGAGGAATAAAACCAGGATGTGTACGTGACACATCCTATAAGGTTTATGAATCCACTAATGCAAATGAAGTCTATAAGTTACAATGGACTAATCAATGTGATTGATTCAGTACAAGCAACTCAAAATTGGATCTTTATTTTGATGATATAGTCAAAGGGTTTGACTGATATGTCAAAAATAAAGAAGGGATCTGTGATTTAGTGGGAGCGTGTTCACATTCCACATATTGATGTGAAATGGAAATGTTCTAGATTGGAAATCCTAATGTGGAAATTATCTTTAAGGAAGATAGAGATGTTTCCTATGTGATAGGAATAGAGATCTATAGAGATAGTTCTCGAAAATCTCTTGACCTGGAAACAGAGAGCATACATTGGCAATCTGTACTGAAGTGTTCAGTATGCACAGATTCAGTGGGAGAAAACTTGTCCATGTTACATGGAGTTAGTATCCCAAGGCCAAGTGTCCAATTCTTATGATGAATGGGAACACTAAGAATAGATATGGATCTATCATGTATGTAATCATCCCATTATCTTGCATGTATGACATGGCAAGAATAAAATGCATTCATCATCTTATATGTAGGACATGCAATATGATGTGCTCATCCTGATAACTCGTATGTGTGACATGACGAGTGGATGTCTGTCTATTTCCAGTAAGGGTTACTGGAATACCATGAGAACTTGATAAGTGCTTGTGAAGTACTAGTTCTATGGAGATAAGGAAGAGTTCGATGTAAAGAGTTACATTGATGCGAACTTCCGAAAGGACAGAAAATTAATCGCAAAATATACATAAGATGTATAAAAGTGAAAGTTTGTTGATAATTGGAAGTGTTCCAATAAAACCATTTAAAAGGAAATGTCGAGTATCTATGTGTTAGAGAACAGTAGTAGATACTATATGGATCTGGAAGTTCATAAGATGAACTTATATTCCACTCATTGATGACAAGTCTGGAATCCTTGATCATGCAATGTGGCGAAAGGTTAGCAAATGGAATGCAAGATCGCATATTACGGCAACTCCATCTCATACGTGTGACGTACAATGAAGAGATGAGAGACATGCAATTTATACAGACTTTGGCAATGTGTTGCCAATACTCACTATGTTTGCACTAAGAGCACAGTAACATGTGGGACATGTTTGAAGATCACTATGAATATGATTCATAGGTGATTGGCTCGCAGTGCAAGTGGGAGTCTGTTGGTATGTATGCCCTGAGAGCCAATCATGGGATGATTGGTGGGATACATTAAGATTGATTTGATAAACATCAAAGGCAAGCTTCCAATTCTGTCTGGGTCAGTCATATGAGATAGTGATAGAATAGATTGAATGTCTAGAGAATGACAGTACTCAATGACGTATGCTTTCAGGTTAAGGACCTGGACGATGAGATCATACAGATGCTAAGAGTTTGTACATTCTTGATATGTCCCTAGTCGGATGTCATTATGGAAGGTAGATAGACAACAATGACACACAAGACTAGATTGTGGTGTTGGTTGATGACAGAATCTCATTAGTCATGATATAGAGATATCAAACCAAACACATAGGTACTTGTTAGAGAACAAGTGTACCGGACAGACCCACCGTGAGTTTGACACATGGAACCATGAGATGGTAGTCACAGTCAGTACTCACAGTGATGGTGGTGAGTGTGATTCTTAGACCTGAAATCACTGCACTCAACACATGTCGTTGGGCACACTTTGACATCATCAAACACAGTCCTGAAACATGGGTTGTTATAAAGGTGATGATTGGGTGGCTTTGACACATGGGGCTTTTGAGGGGTGAGTGATAGATATGGGATTTGTCCCTCCTGAGGGAGTTTGATATCCATGGCCACTTGATGAGTAGGATTGAGAAAGGCGTGCACGCATGTGTGAATCAGTATATGATACTGATGTCATACATATCTCTTCCAGTCTACTCTGAGATCAAGGAAGTGAATGAACGTTGACAGGATGACTGTTCCATGCCTCGAGTTCATTCGGGATATCAGTGACAAAGGAATTATACATTCACTGTAACACCATTCACGGATTGTAGGATGAAAGTTGTTCTCCAACTTTCTACTTTCACTTGGGTAGCACTGATGTGTGACTAGGCACCGCTCTTTGCTTGTGAAGTCATAAGTGTTATGGACTTTCACTGCCAACGTGAAATGGACCTGCACGGTCACACACATAGGATTTAACCTGGAAGAGGAGTTTTGTCCACAAAGCAATGTTTAGATTGATTACTAAAGGAGTTTAGTAGTTCAATTAAACACTCAATCAGTCGATAGCTCAATATCGTATGGTTCAAGGTGTTGGACGCATTGATTGGAGTATCGGATTGATTGAAATCGCAATTGACTGATTTTGCCCAACCTGTGCTCCCAACCGATCAGTTCATGTGATGAACCGATCGGCTGAGGTTGCTGAACCGGTCGGCTGGAGTGTCCAGGCCGATCGGCTCATGCCCAGGTTGAAATGACCGGTTCAAGGGTTGAACCGATCCGCTCAACTGGTGCAACGGACCAGTTGGGAAAGTCATGTCGGCAAGGATTTTCCTTTGGTTTCAAATTGCCCAATTCGATTGGGAATAACATTGGTATTCGATACCAATTGGGAAAGAAACAAGGAAAGTCTTTTTGAGCCGGATTAAGACCATGAACCGATCGGTTTAGGGCACCAACCGATCGATTGGAGTGCCCCAAACGATCGGCTCAGGTCCAACCGATCGGCTCAATGGCCGAACCGATCGGTTCAGTTGTGAACCGATCATTTCAAGTTGCGAACTGGTTGCTTTTTGTGGAAAATTCTCAAACCCTTCTACTCCTGCTTTAGTCCCGCATTGCCCGGGATGGAGAACCCTGTCCCATGACTCTCCTATATATATAGGGGGTATTGGGGGCTTCTCAAAGTATAGCTCAGTGCAACCAGTTGCTCTTCAAGTTGTCGTTCTCTCTGGTTTTGGTAACCGTGAGAGAGCCCGAGCAAGTGCTTCCCGCAAAAGGGAGGTGCAGTAAGGGAAGACAACTGCAGTTGCAACAGGAGGCAGGAGAGCGTGTTGGCGACTAGTACGTCAACAGGAGGGTGCGACTCCTTCCACTTCCTTGTGGGACAAGGAAAGTGGAGTTCCAGGTGGTCCGTGTGGACTACTACAGAGGTGGGAGGACACTGCCGCTTAGGAGGACAACTGTCATCCGACAGTCCGGTTTGAGTAGGAGTTGTCAGTCCCGGTGCGACCAGGAGTTGCACAGACACCGTCGAAGTCCGGAGTTGAAGACCGCGCATTGCGCGAGGTATTGTCGCCGAGCAAGCCTCGGGACAAGGTATGATTCCGCAAACCATCCTTTCCTATTATATAGACGTTGACGCGTTTCCTCGGTATGGGTTGGGGAGAAATTTTTGTTTCCGCTGCCTTCTCTGTCTCCCCTAAAACCCAACAGTGGTATCAGAGCCACGTCAGTTGTTCTATATTTTAGGAATATCGATATGATCGATTTTGGTTTGTCGCCTTTATTTATTGCATACGATGCGAATAATATCAGCTTTATGCATGTCCAATCCTAAATCCACAAATCCCTAATTACATATATGATATGTATTATTAATGCACTCGATACGCGTCGCCCTTAAACGAGTTTTGTGGTGGATGTGTGTAGCGTGATTATGGCCTATAAACCCCTATCTGTGTGTGGTTGTTTGTGGTTGCTTGCATCTCGGTCTGTGCACCGATCTTCCCTCTTTTATTCCTGATGTAACTCGAAATAATTCGAGATTCTTTCCTACCTTTGCTCCCCCCCGAATGTAACTCGGGGTTTCCTTTTTTAAAAGCAATGTAATAAATAGGATAGATTTTTATTTCCTGTTATGTCAAAGACCGGCGGACATCAGGACGACTGCTTAGACGATCGGTTCAAGGAGTGAACCGATCGGTTGACGTTCCAGACGGTCGGTTCAAGGAGTGAACCGATTGGTTGATGACCGGTTCGAGGAGCGAGACGAGCGGGTGGCGGACATGATGAGATGCACAACGACCAGGCGAATCGATCGGTTGGAGGAGCCAACCAATCGGCTGGTGGCACCCAGACGACCGGTTGGAGAGTACAGATCATTCATATGATGAGTTGATCAACTCAGATGGCAAGGCACATATGTTCATCTTGTACAGGTTGCATGTGATGTAGACCTAGATGACCGTGATTCCTCTTGGCTCAGGGAATCACATTAGGATGGCCATAATTATCGCTTTTTATCGTTTGTGCATGTTTTTTGTGGGATATAGCATGTATATGATACGTACTATGTATTGTGGTGATTGGATATGTATATGTATATAAAACCAAATCCCTTATTAAATATTAAGTTTTAGATGCCTTCCAAATGCGACACACGTGAAAAACTTGTTCGACCAAGTGTGGGCACGCCCTAGCGTGGTGCACCGTCTACCTCGTGGAAGCGTGAAGGATGAATGTGTGGGTCTGCCCTAGCAGGGTGCATGTTCATCGTGTTTGCTTTGGGTCAGACTTAACAAGGTGATCTAGATGGGATCTAGTACCTTGAGGCATGGAGATGATCATTGCAAAGAGTTGTATTTGACATCTTATCAAGAGTTGCATATGATGCAATTGGCAAAAGTTGCCTACCTGAGAGATCTATGTTGTGGGTGACAGCCCTAGCTGGTCCATGACTTAGAGGATTTCAGGATCTTGCCCACTAGAAGGTTGTACGCTGCAATCTTCCGAATTGATGGTGAGGGCTATCAATTTGAAGTAAAATAGTGGGAGCGATAATTAATTAAAGGCCTAATTATATCGTCAAACTTTCAAATCAATCAAATAAGTCAAAAATGAGTTTTGGACTAAAATTGCATATTTTCCTTTTGTAGTTCAAATGGCAACAAACAACAACAACTTTTCTTTGCGATCGGTCCTTGATAAGGACAAGCTAAATGGGACAAACTTCCACGACTGGTATCAGACATTGATAATTGTTCTCACTCAAGAGCGTAAGCTCTATGTCCTGGATACTCCGATTCCAGAGGAACCCGCTCCTAATGCACCAAGGACAGAAAGGGATGCTTACAAGAAGCATTCTGATGATGCCAATGATGCAAAGTGCTTGATGCTATGTTCAATGAACCATGAGTTGCAGAGGCAACATGAGAACATGGGTGTCATAGAGATGATTATGCATCTCAGGAACATGTATGAAGATCAGGCACGGCAAGAGAGGTACAATGTTTCTAGGGCGCTGTTCAAGTGCGTCATGACAGAAGGAGATCCAGTTGGTCCTCACACACTCAAGATGATTGGGTATGTGGAGAACCTGCAGAGACTGGGATTTCCACTGAGCCAAGAGTTGGCTACTGACGTGATACTGCAATCGTTGCCAGAATCTTACAGTCAGTTTGTGATGAACTACAACATGAACAACTTTGATAGGCCACTGTCAGAGTTGTTGGGCATGTTGAGGACAGCCGAGTTACAGATGAAGAAGGACAAGCCTAAGTCCGTGATGGTGATCACGAGCAAGAAAGGCAAGTCCAAGCGCAAGGGCAAGGGCAAAGCTAAGAAAGGTTCTGAAGCTAGCCAGGAGTCCAAGCCATCTTCAGCTCTCAAGGCCAAGGGAAGCGTGACCAAGAAAAGAAATTGCCACCATTGTCAAAAACCAGGACATTGGAAAAGGAATTGTCCTCTCTACCTGGAAGAACAAAAGAAGAAGGAGGCGACTGAAACCTCTACTTAAAGGTGTCATGAAAGTAAACTTGTAACACTTTTGAGATATATGATATCAAGATGTAAAGTGTAAAGCATTCTTACTTGGGGCAAGTGTTGCCTTTATAGATAGGAATACTTTAGTTTATTTTCAGCCAATAAGGCATGTAATACAGTTATGAACTGTTATTTCATACTTGCCAATAGATAGAAACACTTTATTTTTGCATATTGTATGACAATGATGGCAATTAATAAAGAGATGTTTCAATTTATAAAGATGTGATCTTTGTGGCAATGCCTTATTTATCTTGTGATATTTGATATGCATAAGATAAGATGATACCTAAAAGTTATAGATAACTCAAACAATTTAATTAGCATTAATCATGAGAAATTCATTTCTAGTTTCCAAATGATGGATAAATCTAGACTCTTTTGGTTATAGAACCAGTAAGAGACATGAATATCTTGGACATGATTAATCAATCTTCACTAATGTAGTGGGAGAGTGATTATCCTATTAGGTATAATACATGTGATGTATTTACATACCTATTGGAATAAATGCTAATACTTCAAATGGTGTTTAGAGAAATACCAATATGAATATCTTGAAGTGTTCAAGATTATCATAAATGAAGTACAAATTTGGTAAAGTATTAATTCTTGATGAGATCAAGGAATGAAATACTTGGACCAAATGTTTGAGATCCTTATGAGTGATTATGATAGTGTATCATAGTGAACTCATGATTAAGGCATGGTGATGTCTGAATCAAGAAGGAATCATACTCTAAGGAGTTAGAGAATGATTATCAAATAACTGAATTCTTCTTAATAAAAGAATACCCCACACTAATAAAAGAAATTAAGAATCACAAGGGTTGTGAGTTCTTATATCTTTAACAGATACACCTCAATTATCTATGTGATGAGTTGTTCATGTGATGAGTCAACTATCAAGATGAATATGAGGAACTGAATCTTGAGTTATGGTTTATAACCTTTACATCCTAAATGACATCCATGTGAACCATAAGTTACGACCTTGATGGTAGCACTCATTGGATCATATCCATAAGTGCAGATGAGTCTTAAGTGTTAAGACACAAGGATAACATTTTGAGAAGGATGATGCTTGTTGATTGCAACTTAATGGCTAAGACATTTGGCATATGGATACTAAAACCGCATTCCTATGAGGAATAAAACCAGGATGTGTACGTGACACATCCTATAAGGTTTATGAATCCACTAATGCAAATGAAGTCTATAAGTTACAATGGACTAATCAATGTGATTGATTCAGTACAAGCAACTCAAAATTGGATCTTTATTTTGATGATATAGTCAAAGGGTTTGACTGATATGTCAAAAATAAAGAAGGGATCTGTGATTTAGTGGGAGCGTGTTCACATTCCACATATTGATGTGAAATGGAATTGTTCTAGATTGGAAATCCTAATGTGGAAATTATCTTTAAGGAAGATAGAGATGTTTCCTATGTGATAGGAATAGAGATCTATAGAGATAGTTCTCGAAAATCTCTTGACCTGGAAAGAGAGAGCATACATTGGCAATCTGTACTGAAGTGTTCAGTATGCACAGATTCAGTGGGAGAAAACTTGTCCATGTTACATGGAGTTAGTATCCCAAGGCCAAGTGTCCAATTCTTATGATGAATGGGAACACTAAGAATAGATATGGATCTATCATGTATGTAATCATCCCATTATCTTGCATGTATGACATGGCAAGAATAAAATGCATTCATCATCTTGTATGTAGGACATGGCAATATGATGTGCTCATCCTGATAACTCGTATGTGTGACATGACGAGTGGATGTCTGTCTATTTCCAGTAAGGGTTACTGGAATACCATGAGAACTTGACAAGTGCTTGTGAAGTACTAGTTCTATGGAGATAAGGAAGAGTTCGATGTAAAGAGTTACATTGATGCGAACTTCCGAAAGGACAGAAAATTAATCGCAAAATATACATAAGATGTATAAAAGTGAAAGTTTGTTGATAATTGGAAGTGTTCCAATAAAACCATTTAAAAGGAAATGTCGAGTATCTATGTGTTAGAGAACAGTAGTAGATACTATATGGATCTGGAAGTTCATAAGATGAACTTATATTCCACTCATTGATGACAAGTCTGGAATCCTTGATCATGCAATGTGGCTAAAGGTTAGCAAATAGAATGCAAGATCGCATATTACGGCAACTCCATCTCATACGTGTGACGTACAACGAAGAGATGAGAGACATGCAATTTATACAGACTTTGGCAATGTGTTGCCATTACTCACTATGTTTGCACTAAGAGCACAGTAACATGTGGGACATGTTTGAAGATCACTATGAATATGATTCATGGGTGATTGGCTTGCAGTGCAAGTGGGAGTCTGTTGGTATGTATGCCCTGAGAGCCAATCATGGGATGATTGGTGGGATACATTAAGATTGATTTGATAAACATCAAAGGCAAGCTTCTAATTCTTTCTGGGTCAGTCATATGAGATAGTGATAGAACAGATTGAATGTATAGAGAATGACAGTACTCAATGACGTATGATTTCAGGTTAAGGACCTGGACGATGAGATCATACGGATGCTAAGAGTTTGTACATTCTTGATATGTCCCTAGTCGGATGTCATTATGGAAGGTAGATAGACAACAATGACACACAAGACTAGATTGTGGTGTTGGTTGATGACAGAATCTCATTAGTCATGATATAGAGATATCAAACCAAACACATAGGTACTTGTTAGAGAACAAGTGTACCAGACAGACCCACCATGAGTTTGACACATGGAACCATGAAATGGTAGTCACAGTCAGTACTCACAGTGATGGTGGTGAGTGTGATTCTTAGACCTGAAATCACTGCACTCAACACATGTCGTTGGGCACACTTTGACATCATCAAACACAGTCCTGAAACATGGGTTGTTATAAAGGTGATGATTGGGTGGCTTTGACACATGGGGCTTTTGAGGGGTGAGTGATAGATATGGGATTTGTCCCTCCTGAGGGAGTTTGATATCCATGGCCACTTGATGAGTATGATTGAGAAAGGCGTGCATGCATGTGAGAATCAGTATATGATAGTGATGTCATACATATCTCTTCCAGTCTACTCTGAGATCAAGGAAGTGAATGAACGTTGACAGGATGACTGTTCCATGCCTCGAGTTCATTCGGGATATCAGTGACAAAGGAATTATACATTCGCTGTAACACCATTCACAGATTGTAGGATGAAAGTTGTTCTCCAACTTTCTACTTTCACTTGGGTAGCACTGATGTGTGACTAGGCACCGCTCTTTGCTTGTGAAGTCATAAGTGTTATGGACTTTCACTGCCAATGTGAAATGGACCTGCAGGGTCACACACATAGGATTTAACCTGGAAGAGGAGTTTTGTCCACAAAGCAATGTTTAGATTGATTACTAAAGGAGTTTAGTAGTTCAATTAAACACTCAATCAGTCGATAGCTCAATATCGTATGGTTCAAGGTGTTGGACGCATTGATTGGAGTATCGGATTGATTGAAATCGCAATTGACTGATTTTGCCCAACATTTGCTCCCAACCGATCGGTTCATGTGATGAACCGGTCGGCTGAGGTTGCTGAACCAGTCGGCTGGAGTGTCCAGGCCGATCGGCTCATGCCCAGGTTGAAACGACCGGTTCAAGGGTTGAACCGATCCGCTCAACTGGTGCAACGGACCAGTTGGGAAAGTCATGTCGGCAAGGATTTTCCTTTGGTTTCAAATTGCCCAATTCGATTGGGAATAACATTGGTATTCGATACCAATTGGGAAAGAAACAAGGAAAGTCTTTTTGAGCCGGATTAAGACCATGAACCGATCGGTTCAGGGCACCAACCGATCGGTTGGAGTGCCCCAAACGATCGGCTCAGGTCCAACCGATCGGCTCAATGGCCGAACCGATCGGTTCAGTTGTGAACCGATCATTTCAAGTTGCGAACTGGTTGCTTTTTGTGGAAAATTCTCAAACCCTTCTACTCCTGCTTTAGTCCCGCATTGCCCGGGATGGAGAACCCTGTCCCATGACTCTCCTATATATATAGGGGGTATTGGGGGCTTCTCAAAGTACAGCTTAGTGCAACCAGTTGCTCTGCAAGTTGTTGTTCTCTCTGGTTTTGGTAACCGTGAGAGAGCCCGAGCAAGTGCTTCCCGCAAAAGGGAGGTGCAGCAAGGGAAGACAACTGCAGTTGCAACAGGAGGCAGGAGAGCGTGTTGGCGACTAGTACGTCAACAGGAGGGTGCGACTCCTTCCACTTCCTTGTGGGACAAGGAAAGTGGAGTTCCAGGTGGTCCGTGTGGACTACTACAGAGGCGGGAGGACACTGCCACTTAGGAGGACAACTGTCATCCGACAGTCCGGTTCGAGTAGGAGTTGTCAGTCCCGGTGTGACCAGGAGCTGCACAGACACCGTCGAAGTCCGGAGTTGAAGACCGCGCATTGCGCGAGGTATTGTCGCCGAGAAAGCCTCGGGACAAGGTATGATTCCGCAAACCATCCTTTCCTATTATATAGACGTTGACGCGTTTCCTCGGTATGGGTTGGGGAGAAATTTTTGTTTCCGCTGCCTTCTCTGTCTCCCCTAAAACCCAACAGTGGTATCAGAGCCACGTCAGCTGTTCTATATTTTAGGAATATCGATATAATCGATTTTGGTTTGTCGCCTTTATTTATTGCATACGATGCGAATAATATCAGCTTTATGCATGTCCAATCCTAAATCCACAAATCCCTAATTACATATATGATATGTATTATTAATGCACTCGATACGCGTCACCCTTAAACGAGTTTTGTGGTGGATGTGTGTAGCGTGATTATGGCCTATAAACCCCTATCTGTGTGTGGTTGTTTGTGGTTGCTTGCATCTCGGTCTGCGCACCGATCTTCCCTCTTTTATTCCTGATGTAACTCGAAATAATTCGAGATTCTTTCCTACCTTTGCTCCCCCCTGAATGTAACTCGGGGTTTCCTTTTTTAAAAGCAATGTAATAAATAGGATAGATTTTTATTTCCTGTTATGTCAAAGACCGGCGGACATCAGGACGACTGCTCAGACGATCGGTTCAAGGAGTGAACCGATCGGTTGACGTTCCAGACGGTCGGTTCAAGGAGTGAACCGATTGGTTGATGACCGGTTCGAGGAGCGAGACGAGCGGGTGGCGGACATGACGAGATGCACGACGACCAGGCGAACCGATCGGTTGGAGGAGCCAACCAATCGGCTGGTGGCACCCAGACGACCGGCTGGAGAGTACAGATCATTCATATGATGAGTTGATCAACTCGGATGGCAAGGCACATATGTTCATCTTGTACATGTTGCATGTGATGTAGACCTAGATGACCGTGATTCCTCTTGGCTCGAGGAATCACATTAGGATGGCCATAATTATTGCTTTTTATCGTTTGTGCATGTTTTTTGTGGGATATAGCATGTATATGATACGTACTATGTATTGTGGTGATTGGATATGTATATGTATATAAAACCAAATCCCTTATTAAATATTAAGTTTTAGATGCCTTCCAAATGCGACACACGTGAAAAACATGTTCGACCAAGTGTGGGCACGCCCTAGCGTGGTGCACCGTCTACCTCGTGGAAGCGTGAAGGATGAATGTGTGGGTCTGCCCTAGCAGGGTGCATGTTCATCGTGTTTGCTTTGGGTCGGACTTAACAAGGTGATCTAGATGGGATCTAGTACCTTGAGGCATGGAGATGATCATTGCAAAGAGTTGTATTTGACATCTTATCAAGAGTTGCATATGATGCAATTGGCAAAAGTTGCCTACCTGAGAGATCTATGTTGTGGGTGACAACCCTAGCTGGTCCATGGCTTAGAGGATTTCAGGATCTTGCCCACTAGAAGGTTGTACGCTGCAATCTTCCGAATTGATGGTGAGGGCTATCAATTTGAAGTAAAATAGTGGGAGCGATAATTAATTAAAGGCCTAATTATATCGTCAAACTTTCAAATCAATCAAATAAGTCAAAAATGAGTTTTGGACTAAAATTGCATATTTTCCTTTTGTAGTTCAAATGGCAACAAACAACAACAACTTTTCTTTGCGATCGGTCCTTGATAAGGACAAGCTAAATGGGACAAACTTCCACGACTGGTATCAGACATTGAGAATTGTTCTCACTCAAGAGCGTAAGCTCTATGTCCTGGATACTCCGATTCCAGAGGAACCCGCTCCTAATGCACCAAGGACAGAAAGGGATGCTTACAAGAAGCATTCTGATGATGCCATTGATGCAAAGTGCTTGATGCTATGTTCAATGAACCATGAGTTGTAGAGGCAACATGAGAACATGGGTGTCATAGAGATGATTATGCATCTCAGGAACATGTATGAAGATCAGGCACGGCAAGAGAGGTACAATGTTTCTAGGGCGCTGTTCAAGTGCGTCATGACAGAAGGAGATCTAGTTGGTCCTCACACACTCAAGATGATTGGGTATGTGGAGAACCTGTAGAGACTGGGATTTCCACTGAGCCAAGAGTTGGCTACTGACGTGATACTACAATCGTTGCCAGAATCTTACAGTCAGTTTGTGATGAACTACAACATGAACAACTTTGATAGGCCACTGTCAGAGTTGTTGGGCATGTTGAGGACAGCCGAGTTACAGATGAAGAAGGACAAGCCTAAGTCAATGATGGTGATCACAAGCAAGAAAGGCAAGTCCAAGCGCAAGGGCAAGGGCAAAGCTAAGAAAGGTTCTGAAGCTAGCCAGGAGTCCAAGCCATCTTCAGCTCTCAAGGCCAAGGGAGGCGTGACCAAGAAAGGAAATTGCCACCATTGTCAAAAACCAGGACATTGGAAAAGGAATTGTCCTCTCTACCTGGAAGAACAAAAGAAGAAGGAGGCGACTGAAACCTCTACTTAAAGGTGTCATGAAAGTAAACTTGTAACACTTTTGAGATATATGATATCAAGATGTAAAGTGTAAAGCATTCTTACTTGGGGCAAGTGTTGCCTTTATAGATAGGAATACTTTAGTTTATTTTCAGCCAATAAGGCATGTAATACAGTTATGAACTGTTATTTCATACTTGCCAATAGATAGAAACACTTTATTTTTGCATATTGTATGACAATGATGGCAATTAATAAAGAGATGTTTCAATTTATAAAGATGTGATCTTTGTGGCAATGCCTTATTTATCTTGTGATATTTGATATGCATAAGATAAGATGATACCTAAAAGTTATAGATAACTCAAACAATTTAATTAGCATTAATCATGAGAAATTCATTTCTAGTTTCCAAATGATGGATAAATCTAGACTCTTTTGGTTATAGAACCAGTAAGAGACATGAATATCTTGGACATGATTAATCAATCTTCACTAATGTAGTGGGAGAGTGATTATCCTATTAGGTATAATACATGTGATGTATTTACATACCTATTGGAATAAATGCTAATACTTCAAATGGTGTTTAGAGAAATACCAATATGAATATCTTGAAGTGTTCAAGATTATCATAAATGAAGTACAAATTTGGTAAAGTATTAATTCTTGATGAGATCAAGGAATGAAATACTTGGACCAAATGTTTGAGATCCTTATGAGTGATTATGATAGTGTATCATAGTGAACTCATGATTAAGGCATGGTGATGTCTGAATCAAGAAGGAATCATACTCTAAGGAGTTAGAGAATGATGATCAAATAACTGAATTCTTCTTAATAAAAGAATACCCCACACTAATAAAAGAAATTAAGAATCACAAGGGTTGTGAGTTCTTATATCTTTAACAGATACACCTCAATTATCTATGTGATGAGTTGTTCATGTGATGAGTCAACTATCAAGATGAATATGAGGAACTGAATCTTGAGTTATGGTTTATAACCTTTACATCCTAAATGACATCCATATGAACCATAAGGTATGACCTTGATGGTAGCACTCATTGGATCATATCCATAAGTGCAGATGAGTCTTAAGTGTTAAGACACAAGGATAACATTTTGAGAAGGATGATGCTTGTTGATTGCAACTTAATGGATAAGACATTTGGCATATGGATACTAAAACCGCATTCCTATGAGGAATAAAACCAGGATGTGTACGTGACACATCCTATAAGGTTTATGAATCCACTAATGCAAATGAAGTCTATAAGTTACAATGGACTAATCAATGTGATTGATTCAGTACAAGCAACTCAAAATTGGATCTTTATTTTGATGATATAGTCAAAGGGTTTGACTGATATGTCAAAAATAAAGAAGGGATCTGTGATTTAGTGGGAGCGTGTTCACATTCCACATATTGATGTGAAATGGAAATGTTCTAGATTGGAAATCCTAATGTGGAAATTATCTTTAAGGAAGATAGAGATGTTTCCTATGTGATAGGAATAGAGATCTATAGAGATAGTTCTCGAAAATCTCTTGACCTGGAAAGAGAGAGCATACATTGGCAATCTGTACTGAAGTGTTCAGTATGCACAGATTCAGTGGGAGAAAACTTGTCCATGTTACATGGAGTTAGTATCCCAAGGCCAAGTGTCCAATTCTTATGATGAATGGGAACACTAAGAATAGATATGGATCTATCATGTATGTAATCATCCCATTATCTTGCATGTATGACATGGCAAGAATAAAATGCATTCATCATCTTGTATGTAGGACATGGCAATATGATGTGCTCATCCTGATAACTCGTATGTGTGACATGACGAGTGGATGTCTGTCTATTTCCAGTAAGGGTTACTGGAATACCATGAGAACTTGATAAGTGCTTGTGAAGTACTAGTTCTATGGAGATAAGGAAGAGTTCGATGTAAAGAGTTACATTGATGCGAACTTCCGAAAGGACAGAAAATTAATCGCAAAATATACATAAGATGTATAAAAGTGAAAGTTTGTTGATAATTGGAAGTGTTCCAATAAAACCATTTAAAAGGAAATGTCGAGTATCTATGTGTTAGAGAACAGTAGTAGATACTATATGGATCTGGAAGTTCATAAGATGAACTTATATTCCACTCATTGATGACAAGTCTGGAATCCTTGATCATGCAATGTGGCTAAAGGTTAGCAAATGGAATGCAAGATCGCATATTACGGCAACTCCATCTCATACGTGTGAGTACATCGAAAAGATGAGAGACATGCAATTTATACAGACTTTGGCAATGTGTTGCCATTACTCACTATGTTTGCACTAAGAGCACAGTAACATGTGGGACATGTTTGAAGATCACTATGAATATGATTCATGGGTGATTGGCTCGCAGTGCAAGTGGGAGTCTGTTGGTATGTATGCCCTGAGAGCCAATCATGGGATGATTGGTGGGATACATTAAGATTGATTTGATAAACATCAAAGGCAAGCTTCCAATTCTTTCTGGGTCAGTCATATGAGATAGTGATAGAACAAATTGAATGTCTAGAGAATGACAATACTCAATGACGTATGCTTTCAGGTTAAGGACCTGGACGATGAGATCATACGGATGCTAAGAGTTTGTACATTCTTGATATGTCCCTAGTCGGATGTCATTATGGAAGGTAGATAGACAGCAATGACACACAAGAGTAGATTGTGGTGTTGGTTGATGACAGAATCTCATTAGTCATGATATAGAGATATCAAACCAAACACATAGGTACTTGTTAGAGAACAAGTGTACCGGACAGACCCACCGTGAGTTTGACACATGGAACCATGAGATGGTAGTCACAGTCAGTACTCACAGTGATGGTGGTGAGTGTGATTCTTAGACCTGAAATCACTGCACTCAACACATGTCGTTGGGCACACTTTGACATCATCAAACACAGTCCTGAAACATGGGTTGTTATAAAGGTGATGATTGGGTGGCTTTGACACATGGGGCTTTTGAGGGGTGAGTGATAGATATGGGATTTGTCCCTCCTGAGGGAGTTTGATATCCATGGCCACTTGATGAGTAGGATTGAGAAAGGCGTGCACACATGTGTGAATCAGTATATGATACTGATGTCATACATATCTCTTCCAGTCTACTCTGAGATCAAGGAAGTGAATGAACGTTGACAAGATGACTGTTCCATGCCTCGAGTTCATTCGGGATATCAGTGACAAAGGAATTATACATTCGCTGTAACACCATTCACGGATTGTAGGATGAAAGTTGTTCTCCAACTTTCTACTTTCACTTGGGTAGCACTGATGTGTGACTAGGCACCGCTCTTTGCTTGTGAAGTCATAAGTGTTATGGACTTTCACTGCCAACGTGAAATGGACCTGCAGGGTCACACACATAGGATTTAACCTGGAAGAGGAGTTTTGTCCACAAAGCAATGTTTAGATTGATTACTAAAGGAGTTTAGTAGTTCAATTAAACACTCAATCAGTCAATAGCTCAATATCGTATGGTTCAAGGTGTTGGACGCATTGATTGGAGTATTGGATTGATTGAAATCGCAATTGACTGATTTTGCCCAACCTGTGCTCCCAACCGATCGGTTCATGTGATGAACCGGTCGGCTGAGGTTGCTGAACCGGTCGGCTGGAGTATCCAGGCCGATCGGATCATGCCCAGGTTGAAATGACCGGTTCAAGGGTTGAACCGATCCGCTCAACTGGTGCAACAGACCAGTTGGGAAAGTCATGTCGGCAAGGATTTTCCTTTGGTTTCAAATTGCCCAATTCGATTGGGAATAACATTGGTATTCGATACCAATTGGGAAATAAACAAGGAAAGTCTTTTTGAGCCGGATTAAGACCATGAACCGATCGGTTCAGGGCACCAACCGATCGGTTGGAGTGCCCCAAACGACCGGCTTAGGTCCAACCGATCGGCTCAATGGCCGAACCGATCGGTTCAGTTGTGAACCGATCATTTCAAGTTGCGAACTGGTTGCTTTTTGTGGAAAATTCTCGAACCCTTCTACTCCTGCTTTAGTCCCGCATTGCCCGGGATGGAGAACCCTATCCCATGACTCTCCTATATATATAGGGGGTATTGGGGGCTTCTCAAAGTACAGCTCAGTGCAACCAGTTGCTCTGCAAGTTGTCGTTCTCTCTGGTTTTGGTAACCGTGAGAGAGCCCGAGCAAGTTCTTCCCGCAAAAGGGAGGTGCAGCAAGGGAAGACAACTGCAGTTGCAACAGGAGGCAGGAGAGCGTGTTGGCAACTAGTACGTCAACAGGAGGGTGCGACTCCTTCCACTTCCTTGTGGGACAAGGAAAGTGGAGTTCCAGGTGGTCCGTGTGGACTACTACAGAGGCGGGAGGACACTTCCGCTTAGGAGGACAACTGTCATCCGACAGTCCGGTTCGAGTAGGAGTTGTCAGTCCCGGTGCGACCCGGAGCTGCACAGACACCGTCGAAGTCCGGAGTTGAAGACCGCGCATTGCGCGAGGTATTGTCGCCGAGCAAGCCTCGGGACAAGGTATGATTCCGCAAACCATCCTTTCCTATTATATAGACGTTGACGCATTTCCTCGGTATGGGTTGGGGAGAAATTTTTGTTTCCGCTGCCTTCTCTGTCTCCCCTAAAACCCAACATTACCCTCCAACCCGACATGTAAGATAAACGAGGACTTGTAATATTTCGCCTTTAAAATTCGGGCAGCTAGGGACTCTTCATGCACCGCCAACCTCCATCCTTGTTTAGCTAACAACGTCTGGTTGAAAGCCTTTAGATCTCTAAACCCATCCCTCCTCCTTCTTTGGGCCTGCACAACCTCTCCCAACTCATCCAATGAATATTCCTCTCCCCTTCTTTGGACCCCCACCAAAATCATGCCATCATCGCATGGATCTCATCAATAAGTCCGTCCGGAATTTTGAAGATGCTCATAAGGTACGTAGGAATAGCTTGGATGACCGCCTTGATCAAAACCTCTTTGCCTGGCTTAGACAGGAGCTGCTCCTTCCATCCCTACAATTGTTTCCACACTCTATCTTTTATCGCAGCAAAGACAACTTTCTTTGACCTCCCCACCACCGTAGGGAGACCCAGATACTTCTCATGCCTATCCACCTCCCTTACTTGCAGTTGGTTCTTTATCATCTCTCACCTTTCTTCTGTGACGTTCGCACTGAAAGATACCTCAGTCTTCTCATAGTTAATTTTCTGCCCGGATGCCCTCTTGTATTGGCTGAAAATATCAGCTAAAATGGAGCATTCTTCTGAGGTAGCCCGTGTGAAAACAATGTTATCGTCTGCAAAAAGGAGGTGAGTAACACGTGGTGCCCTTATGCAAATTCTTGTCCCATGGATTCTATTGCCATGTGCTGCTTTAGATAGAGAAAAAGAGAGATCTTAAGCCAAAAAAGAAAGAGATAGGGAGAAATAGGGTCACCTTGGCGAAGTCCTCTAGACGGGTTTGAAGATCCCCTCCTGTTGCCATTGACGATGAACTTGTGGGATACGCTAGTCACACACTCCATAACTTTATTTCTCCAAGTATTCGAAAAACCCATTCTCCTCATAACCCTTTCCAGGAATGACCAATCCACCCTATCATATGCCTTGCTCATGTCCAGTTTAAGAGCCATCAACCCTTCCTTCCCCTTTCTCCTATGCTTCATAGTATTGAACATCTCATAGGCTACTAAAGAATTGTCAGAAATCATTCTCCCGCCAATGAAAGCACTTTGATTTTCAGATATAATCCCATTCATCAACGGCTTTATCCTGTTGGCCAAGACCTTAGTAATGATTTTGTAGGAGACGTTGCACAAGCTGATTGGGCGATATTCATTTATTCGGACTGGGCTGTTTGTTTTAGGAATGAGGACAATATCAATATCGTTAATATCTTCAAGGCTCGCCTCCCCTTTCCACCATTTAGAAATGAAAGACAACAAGCTGTATTTAATGACCTCCCAAAACTTTTGATAGAAAATAGCTTTCATCCCATCCGGTCCCGGTGCCTTATTAGGGAGCATTTGATTGAGTGCTTCCCGGACTTCGGATTTCGTAGGAGCCTGGTTTAAATCTACAAAAGAAGTCTCGGGGAGAACCCGTGGCATACCTTCAAGGAACTCCTCCATCTCGGTAGGATTGGAACTAGAGAAAAGAGAATTGAAATATGATGAAATAATTTCAGCAATAGAGTCCAGTTCCGTATGCCAACTACCATCCTCTTTGTAGAGACCCTCGATCTTGTTTCGGCTTCGTCTTTGACTTGCTTTGTGGTGAAAATACTTTGTATTCATGTCCCCGTCTCTCATCTCATTAGTCCTGGCTCTGGCTAACCAATAGCTTTCCTCCATGCACTGAAGTTCTTGCAACTCTTTTGCTAGCGTCTCACATTCTTGTAACATGGTACTAGACGGTGGTCGGTTTTAAGCACTGCAAAGCTTCTTTTCCGTCTTCGCAAGCCTCCTCTTGATGTTGCCAAATTTGTCCGCCGCCTAACCAGCAAGCTTTTCAGCACACATATCTGTCTGTCCAGTGAGACCCAAAGTAGCATTGTTGTCCCAAGCCTGTTTCACCACCTCCTTGCACTCCGGGGAAGAGAGCTAGAAGGTTTCGAACATAAATCTTTTTTCATGACCTCCATTCCCCTATTTACGTCTTTCTGCCCATAAAAGAATCTGTCCATGATCTGAATTGAGAATAGGGAAATTCTTAACTCTCCTGATATTGAAGATTTCACACCATTTTCTGTTTGCCAAGAACCGATCTAACCTTTCCAGAATCAGATTGTTCTCCTGCTGCCCTCTCTTCCATGTGAATTTGCACCCTGTAGAGCCCAGATCAGTCAACTGACATCTGTCAATCGTCTCTCTGAAGTTGTGCATTTGCCATTCATTCCTTGGTTGTCCTCCTTTTTTCTCAGTATGAGCAAGGATCTCATTGAAGTCCCCACCAAGCACCATAGGCCATCTAGATTGAGCACATATATCCTCCATTAGCTGCCACGTGTGATGCCTCTCGTGCGTAGCTGCCCATCCGTAAATACCAACAAAACAGAAACAGTCGGGACTGCCCTCGACTCCAACCACTGCCGAGATATGGTGATCTTAGTAAGACTTTACCGCAACATCATCACCCCTCCACCACAACCCCAAACCCCCTGCTCTTCCTCTGCTGTCAACACCAAAGCCCAAGTTAAAACCACACTTCCTCTTCACAGCCTCCTGGTCACCTCCTCTGCACATAGTCTCCATGATGAAGACTAGGTCTGTCAACTCTCTCCAGCACCGCCTCCTGAGAGAGTCAACCGTACCAGGGATGCCCAAGCCCTGGATGTTCCAACATAAGGTTTTCATGGCCCTTCACGGGCCTGGACCTCCCCAGCACCCGCTACTGAAAAGATAGATGAGTCAGCAAGAACCTCCACCCTTATTCTTTTGCCTCCTAGCACCCCTTCTGGCTCTGCCACCTCTTGAGCTTCCTCGACTCCCCCCCTCCTTCTTTTTCCCCGTTAGGTCCTACTGCCCTCCGTCCCCATCGACTCCCCTTGCCACCTGACGATTCCCTTTCCTTGTAAACCTTCTCACCCTCTTCCCCATGCCCCCTCCCTCTTTGAACTTCCTTCCCTGGGACCCGTATGAGAAAGCTACCGCTGTCGTGAGAGTCCTCATCTCCTCCATCGGTTTGAGTCCAGCCTCACCCGAGCGCCTGGGGTCCCTCCCGCGAGGACCCTCTTCTGTCACGATCCCTTGTCCGTGTCTACAGAGGGTACCACCACCCCTACCATCATTTGAGTGTCTTGTTGCCCCATTAGCGATGATATTGTCTGCCGTCAGATTGGGTGCACCGTCGCCCTGTATGCCTTGCCAGTGTTCGTCTGCATATCCCGACCTCCGTTGGTTAGCCGTTTCCCTCTCCTCCGTTCTTCTGACAAAGACGGTGCTCAGGTCTTCCACGGCTGCCTCTTTGGACGTCTCGACTGCCTCCGCTGCCTCCTCTGCTCTGCCATCATGAAAGTTGCTGCTGTGGCTGCCACTTGCCGTGCTGTCTTCCGCCCGCCCGCCTGGTTTGGTCCGTGACGTCTCCGGCCTAGGCACGAACTGTATCTTGTTGCTTGCCTTCTCGTGCCCCAGAAGCTCCTCTTTCATCGTGGTAGACCACCTCTTCGTCGGGGATGCCTTGATCCAAGGTCCCCACATCCTCGGCGTTGTCCCTTCCTCATCTTCTTCCTCGTCTTCCCTGCAATCCTTCTCTAGGTGGCCTATCACGCCGCACAAGTAGCAGAATGTCGGGAGTCTTTTGTATCGTATCTCTATCTTGACGATCCGTCCCGTTTTATCTCGGATTTGTTTTGCTTTTTCCTGATCGGTTTGGACACGTCGATTTTGACCCTAGCGCGGCAGGACGCACCCCATCTCAGGTCGCGCCGGTCCACCGCACATACCTGCCCTATTTTTGACGTAACAACCCATATGTCTTCCTCCGAGCGGTAACCCAGGGGTAGGTTGTAGAGCCGAACCCAAAATTTGCACAGGTCGATCTTCATCTCCGTCGGGACGTCTTCGCTCTTGATATCTCGGACCACCAGCAGATGATTGTCAAAATTCCACAGACCTTCTTCGACCACCTTCTCCTTGTCTTTCCAATGGAGGAATTGGACGACGAAAAGATTATTTGATATCTGCTTGAAGCTCGCTTCTCTTCTCAGGGACCAGGCGTTCGTCATAGTCCTCTTAAAAGCCGGGAAGTTAAACGGCCTGCTCGTCGTCAGCCTGCCGACCAGAGCCAGGTCGATTTGTTCTCTGTCGTCCCCAGTTTCCATCTTCTATAGGTCAAGAATATCCATCTCCTCTTCTTCTCTAACCCTCAGTTCCGCACAGCACTCCACAAGTTCATCCGCCATAGCGCGGAGGGGACCTGCAAACCTGCAAGAGAAAAACACCGTAGTGGCGAGGGATCCCTGAATCGCCGTTGACCAGAGAAAACCCTAGAAGGTGGCCGACCAGGGAGTTTTGTTTGGAAAGCAAGCTAAAGTCTTGGACAACCAAACAATTATCCATGACAGACGAAATCTGTTGAGCAAGTCCTTTCAGCCATACCTACATATGCAATGCATGTAATATTGTTACAACCTAGGAAACATATGAATATGATGCTCCAATTAAGTTCTCTCATGTTACAGGAACATGAGTTAGAGAATTGCCAATTGGACTCACTTTATACTAAGGAACCAATATTGACATGCGACTTATATATATATATATATATTAATGCAATGTAAACCTTGTAACTGTCCATTTATATTTACCATGTAAAATGATTAAAGTTGATGACATTAGGACCCCAAGGATCTCAGAAATAGTTATCTGTCATTACATTTTTTCTAGAATCATAATTTATTTTTCTGTGACTTGTAGGTCAGTAAAGTATTTTTATTGGATTTTTAGTATGCCAAGATGATTTTGGTCCTACTTCTAGATTGAAGCGTAGTCCAATCGACCCATCTATTTATTTTCTAACCATTGTGTTCATGTGTTATGTATTCCAATGAACTTCAGTCAGTCACAATTTGATCAAACTAGGCTCGGTTGAAGTATTAGTTCAACCAAAAAAATTAGGAAAATGCACGATTGGCCCCATCGTTTTGATTTTATTTGACCCTATGAATCATTAGACCAATACAGATGCTCCCCTAGGCTAAACTTAGCCCGATACTCTAAGCAAGGACCATTTTGTATCAGATTGATACAAACTTGAGCCATACATAACATTTTGAAAAGATACATTTGTATTTTGGGCCTTAGTGATTCATTACTTCTCAAGTCGGAGCGTCTCCTATATCAATAGATTACTCAATTATTTGAGAAGGCCATTCAAACAATACTTCAAGCTATAATTGCAACCTCCTTTATCTAATGTTGTAGGTTGTGTGAGACAACAACCGATCTAGAAGTAAGTCAATGATCCTCCTCGACCTGGAAAAGAGGACGATAGGTGGTGATCTTCCATCAACGACATCCCAAGAAAGCTAGCAAGGTGGTTTCCCATCATCCTAGAAAAGTAAACAAGTGTTTTTCTTCCGTGATAAAGATCTAGAAGAGAACGCACAATTAAAATATATTTTTATCGTATTCTTTCAACTCAATATATATATATATATGTGTGTGTGTGTGTGTGTTTACCCAAACTTTGTTGTTGAAAAGATAATTAGGCATGTGTTAGGAATCTTAACTACACTAATTAAAGTGTATTGAGTAAATCCTTCTTCCACCTCCTTATTAATATGCTAGTTTGTTGAGTCTGCAAGAAGTGTCAGAGGGAGTCTATTCACCCCTCCTTCTAGACTATCTTTTCTAAATGATCTCATTATCCTTGAGAGGTCCTTTTTTTGTATACGTTATATGTTTTCAATCACATATAAACTAGGATTATGTATGTCATGTTCATGTATATCAATATTAGATTAAATATTTCAATGACACTTCATAGTCAGACATAATTAGTACCACAAAAGAATATTGGTAGTTGGTGTGAATTCTCAATGATATCATTGAAGAATACCTTCGGTCCAAGTTGATAAATCCAAAGAGGATATTGTATTTGAGCCTTATCGCAAAACACTATCACTGATTTACTAAAATGAAGAACATACCAAATGCTTAAATCTAGTCAGTAAAGAAGATGAAGAAGTAAAGCCATTAGTAACAATGAACACACACTTTTGCTAGCATGAAAACCATTGAGATGTTCAATAAATTATTGACCTACTCCTGAATTTAAGGTGCTTCCTCCTGGACTGAAGTATTTTTTCATTGGTCATGTTGATAATCTTTTGATGATCATTTCCTCTACTCATAGATAAGTTAAGATTTGTTTTTTTGTAAATTTGCTGAAAAAACACCATGAATGCTATTTGGTGGTCTATAGTTGCTTAAAATGGAGATCCCTCCATCTTTGCATATGGCTTAAATAAAGATAAATATACCCACCCATATCAAGAGATGCAACCATGAATGAAGCTAAACCTAAAAGCGTTTTATATGAAAAGCCATAAAGATGCTTGATTTAAAAAAATCCATATTTTAGATACAAATCGGTGAGCCCAATTTAAATAGAACCATATAAAGGTGGAATCATTGTTTCTCCAAATTCTCAAGGTGAGTTAGTGTCGGTCCATAAACAATAAAAACATAGAATGTCTTTAGGTTATCATAAACTTGAATGCTAAGACCAATGGATATTTCAAGCCCAAGTTTATCTGATCAATCTATTACTTCAAGATTTTTTTGGAGATAATAAATAAGAATGTATGCATAATCATTAATTATTTGTTTATTATATATATTTATGACAAAGTTGTAGTTGTCCTAGATCTCCTGGTAGCTCCATAAGTCTAGTGACACCCCCTTTCTCACACTAAGGACACATTGAGGACAATGTGGTTCAAAATCTTAGGTTGAGGGTGGAATGCCCTTATTCCACCTCTGATTCTTTCATTTTATCACGTATATCATCTAGTTTCATATCAAAATCTCTTTCTAAATATTAGATTGATTTGTAAAAATTCTAGCATAACATACATATTAAATAGTTTCACATAACTTCCTGGAAATTTTAGTTTAATATATCTTAGCTTAGTCTGTGATGCAATTTTATCACTATATAGGAACTTTCAACCTCTTTCTACAATTTAGTGAGCAACTTGTATTGTCACCAAAATGTTTTAGATTTTCTTTGGACCATGCATCCCTAATCGTCTTGACACCCAAATATTTTCAAGTTAATGCCAACCTTTGATGAGTAGTCTCACAGGTCACCTACTCTACCTCTTATTGAATTCACTCTCATGTAAAAGATGTTATTTTATGGTTAGATTCTGTCTAAGACAAACTACCAAGACTGATCGTGCTATAAACTTTTATGAAACTCAGAGCCTCAATGATGCTTTTTGTGGTAGAAATGCAAAGGACGTGATGGATTTGATTTGTGTATCTTTTTTTATTAGGACCTGAGTATAAGGTTATTCAAGAACAACCATCCTCTTACTTTATATTTCTTCCATATTCTCATCCTCACCTTACATGAAAAAAAACCCTTGGCCACCCTCTGAAAAATTTGGATGTCCCATTCTCTTGTTGTTTGCTTCATCCAACCAATATTCCTCCTACCAATTTTTATAGGTATGAATAAGAACAAAAATCTAAAAAAATTAAATATTAATTGAGATTGCATAAAATAAAATAATAAATGAAATAAAGGTGCTATGTGTAGTAGAACTTCCCCCTCAAGAAAATTCCTTTTTTATACATATATAATTTACTATCATTGCAAACCTAACTTTACTTGAAAACCCTTTTTTAAGCCAATGGACCTACAACTTACATGGTTTGAAGATGTGATATACTTAAGAGCAAGTGAAGTAGTCATCCAAGTCATGCCTTATCCTATTATGTTACATACCAAAATTTTATAGCACCTTTAAGTTCTCATCAAGTTCTAATCAGGGGGTGAGACATCAAATGAGAAGATATACATGTTTAGTGTGTAACGAGTGATGCCATTGATTTTTTTGGGAAGGAGGTCTAGAAAGCATATAGGTCATGATAGTTGTTGAGTTTGTATTATGATAAGTGTTTTTCAGGAATATTCCAATATCTTTATTTGATTTTTGTGCTAGAATATTTGGGTAAGGCATACTTGAGAACAAGTATATTACTATAAAATCTAAATCATCACCAATAGTCGTAAAATACTATGTTACCATTATAACCAATTTTAATTTAAACATAAATATCAATATCATATAACTCGATCATACATCAGATAGAAAACATGCCCATTTGCAAGAACATATCACACACATCAATCATTCATCACACTCAATATTAAACACATATGGTATTATACATCTACATGATAAATTATAAACTTAAAATCAACAGTTAGGGGTGGCAGTAATAATGTGGAATTCGATAGAAGACATCTTGACTTATATATTACTACAAATCTTTGATATCATTCTAGATCAATAACTTCAACACTCATTTCTACTTAACCATTCATTCAAGTCAATGGCCAATGTTAACTACATAACATGAAAACTAACTTAAAAATTATTTAGATTTCATCTCATAAAAGAGTAATTGATTCTAGACTTATAGATCTAAGTTGATAATAGCAAAGTACTGCAAAGATATAGTAAAAGTCAAGACTCTTAGTTTAACAACTCGATGCTACTCAATTTGATTATTCAAATGAGAATGCATGATTAATTTCCTTATTAAATGATTTTATCCAATAACCTAATCACCAAGTATGACCTCAATGTCTCTATAATTTTATATATTTTAGAAATCCTATAATATACTCATACCTAACTTCCTAACCTTGTAAACCTAAATTCATGACTTTGATTCCCTTGGTCTCAATTCTTGAGAAAAACCCAAACCAAGGTGTAAGATACACCCATGATTAAAGGGTATGATGTATCTAAATGACCTTAACATCCTCATGTGCCTTAAATATTATACTAGGATTCATATAATCAGTACTATGGAATTCATGCTTCATTAGCACCCTCTCATATTTCACACAATTTTAAAAAGAGTCTAGTGAAGTAGCTATCATATGACAAATTTTAACTGATAAGTAATGATGGGATATTTGCATAATAAACTCTAACTCACATGAGACTAATATGAAATATTCTTAAATTGATAACTTCACTAATAAAGTGTAAACTATAGAATTGAGAGTCATATAATGATATATGACATGTTATATAGCCAAATGGATCATATAGTAGCCAACACATATAATGAAACACATTGATGTGTCACAATGTCATAATATAATTTTACGAATGAGTCTAATCCTTACTAAAACGAGGTCATAGATCATATAATGGATACTAATAAAGAATTAGTTGTGCTTAATTGAGTTTATATTAACCCTAAATGATATTAAAGGGAAATTGGTTTGTTAATATTAATTGATAAAAAAATGACTAGGAAAGTATTTCAGGATAAGACAATCCTAAAACCAACACAACCCTGAAATATTAGAGTTAAATAATATTTTGGACAATAGATTTGGTGAAAAATGTAAAAACTACAATTTATTGGATAGTCTAATAGATGGTCTCAAACGTGAAAACTAATGTTAATTTATCAAGGAGGTCAAGTGTCACATTAAGTAGACTCTTTTGCTATCCTAATTAACTTAAAGAAGAGAAATAACTTAGTAGTAATCCTAGTATAAACCAACTTGGGCTTGTATCAATCAATGCGTCAAATTTCCCAATGCTAGTCTATGATGCAAACCTTTTATTATTTTATCCACATTTTCTTATGTAAAGTGAGAGATAATTATTTTATGTTTTTCTTGCTACAAATGGCCTCGTATGGATGGCATGTTGTCTTCCACCTCCAACTGAAAGTGTTTTCATATCCACAAATAACCATGATTTTGTTTCTCTCTCTCTTATCTCACTTCTCTCAATACTTCTCCAAGATACATGTCCTCGGAATTCCTTACATAATTTTACAGTATTGACCTCAAACTCAAACCCCATCATAGTTGGATTTGGAAACCCCTAAATTCATTTTACTCTTTCTCTTTGTGGTGAAGTTCCAATTGTACTTTATACTAGGAGAGCCAAATTATATAACCCCTATTACTACCATACCATCGTATCTTCATGCCAAGCCCTTCTTATCCATCAACTTGTAGCGAAGCTGTGCAAGGATCATGCCACGGGGTTCTCTTCAACATTGAGACACAAAATTGGCTGAAATTTTGTTATGCTTACTTAATCCAATCAACTTTTCCCAGATCATATCCCTAAATCTATAAAACTTTTGCAAACTGTAATTCACCCTACCATTTTCATTTTTCACCTCCCTAAGTTATATTATAATAATTGATAAATGATCCATTAACAGTCAACTCCAAGTATTTTTTAGTCTTGCAACCGCCAAAAGAGAAATCAATAAGCTTCCTAAAATCCAACCCACATCTTAGTTGCCTTTATAGATTAACTTCAAAAAGTCCTACCATGCTTCCTCTTCACTAAAAGTTGTATGCCTATACACCACGTCCAACCATCACTTGTTCTCCCTTTGGATTCTTAACTTCATACTTTTCCACTAAAATCAATGTGGGTGGTGGGAGATTAATGGATGAATATTGATCCCTCTCCTACTCCACTAGAGGCAATTGATAGGCTGCTACCCCTTCTCCCTCATGGTGCTCTAGTTTGAAGAAAGTCAATATTGTTAAAATTCTAGAAGCGCCCCTTGTTTGTTTCTTCACAAGGTTGAAAGGGTTAATTTTCACTTTGTATATGGTTTTACTTTTGATTGTGCAAGTTTTAAGTGGGAAGTATTTATTGATTTACCCTATCACACACCTAAGTTCTGATGTGTCATGTGGGGCCATTAATGTCCTTTTACCCAATTTTCAATTTTATAAATCTTTTAAATCTTATCAAGTTAGTTATTTCATATATAATCATAGTAATGTTAGAGAATAGCAAAATTAATATTTTTAATACTTGGTGAATAGTCCCTACATAATGGTAGTAATTATGAGGAGATGATTTCTAGGGTTTTTGAACTATAAGAAAATACAAGGAAAATGTATGTCAACATGAACCTAGGATTGGATCATCTCTGACTTTAGTATAAGTGACCAAAGGAGTATCCTAATTGGGTATGTGGTGATCTTTTATTTTTTGTGTTAAACATTTATATCAATGTTGTCTTTCTTGACTCATGAGGCATGACCACTCATAATACATTTTCCTATCTATTTATGTTAATTGGGAAATTGTTTTCTGGAAATGATATTTTGTTATTATGGTACTATTGGTTATAACAATTGAATATTATTCATTGTTATCTTGTTTATAAATCATCATTTTGCATCATGATAATCTAATGGATTTATTTTTTTAATAGAAACCCTAGTCGGTCCACTTTTTTGGTGAAAGCTCAAACTAATCAATTCTTCATTGGAAACACTCATATGATTCATATTTTGTTTAAACTTTAAACGACTTCTATATTGTGCATGATTTTGATGCAATAGTTCTAGAGTTGTATGATTAGATTGGTTTTTATATCCTTGGCATGGACGTTATATGCTCCATACTCGAGTTGTGTGCCCACTTTCTTAAATTTATTCAAAGGAAATTACGTCCCTCATATTTGGGTTATGCACCCAACATGTTATATTGGTATGCATATGGTTAAGCACCATAATGTGAAGATTTTGGTTATGTGTCATTCTATATTAGGTTTAAGTGTATGTGCCTTGACCTTCATTGTTCTTATATCTGCACTAATATCCTATTTATATCATTGTGTGACACTAATTATTACAATTGATGGGTTGTGTAACCTAACAATATTATGTATACTTTTGTGACATTATATTTTGGATTAACTTTGTGCACTGTGATTTATTTTTTAGAATGTTATACCTTAGAACACTTAATTGTTTTTAGTTAGATAACTGTAATTTGAAACTTTGCTGAGTCACTTATTTATGATCCTAATTCATTCCCACTCTTTTTATTTATGAGAGCCTTATTACTTCATAGGTTGTTCTTTCCTTGATACTAGACAATTATATATATATATATATATATATACATACATGATATTATGTTGTTGTTTTCTAAATTTTCTCTTCTTTTGTGAATGGGGTTGCATCTATTTTAATTCCCATCAGTTCATCTCATCCAACCACTCCATTGGTTGACAACCAATGATACCCATGTTCTCAGTCAATAGATGAAAGTCAATCTCTTCATAGATTCTTGCATTTACTAGTCCTCTCATCAACTCCTATTCCTATGCTTCTAAACCAGTCCTTAGCTCAATCACTCTATCTGCCTAAAGATGAAGTCACCCACTATCCATCTAATATGGAGATCCAACACACATGTCTATTGATGAAGCTACTACCCTATCAACCGATGGCATCTCAACATCTGAAAATTGATGATTCCAACTTCATCCACTGATGAAAAAGGATACACCTACCAATGAAGCAAGTCACTACCTATTGATGGCATTGATAATGTTCCTGAATCAATGGAATCTCTACACCCACTTCCGTTGATGAAGACACAACAATGCCTATCTATGGCATTACAACTACCATCAGCTTATGATAGCTCTATGAGCTTCATCTAATGAAATATCAACACATTTGCCTTATGATGGGAACTCCAGTACTCATGAGACTCCTCATCTTCCTCCTATTATCCTCCCTTTGATGGTGGCTGAAGACACTAACTACATGTAGTTGGGGAGAGTTCCAAGACACAGTCCTCCACCTATAAACACAAAGACATGGCCCCATAGAAGGGATCCTACCGTGACACCGCCAGACTGCCAAACTCCATTCTCAACATCCATCTTCAACTTCACTTGATTATTTCCATATGTTGATGACCACATCAACTGCCGACGACCACCACAACTATGCACCTGCTTCACCATCTTTGTGACAAGTCCAAGATACAAAAAAGGAGATCAACAACTTCTGATTCACCTCTAAAAAATGTCAAAGGATTTATTGCTTGCTTGTTTGACCCTCATCTCTAAGTTGAAGAAATTCTTATACACACCAAAAATGCATCTCCATCTTCTACCATGACAATGTATATCTCCTTATTTTTCCTTTAAAATTGTTATTGCTTCCATGAGTGAGTAGTCCCCTTACTAGGGTGTTGGGGGTATCCCTTTATTCAATTATTATCTTTTTTGCATCTACTGCTATATGAACATTGCTATGTTTTAAATCAAACATCTTATGTTTGCAATTCCTATTTATCCAACTATTTTGCATTATTATCAGATCTTGGATTTAGAGAAATTTGAACCTAAGATCTAGGATATAATTTGTTTCATGTTTAAATATTGATGAGGATTGCATAGATGTATTTTCTAAGGATATATATAAATGACATCTGAGTAACATGATGGAAACTATAGAGCAATATTTACATCCATTTTTAATCCTATTTTTAAAAGGTAAATTTATCCAGCCTCAACATATGAATGTTCATGCTATTTATGTAGTAAGGAAGTGAATAATAGGTAGCAATGGTGAAACCTATCCACCCTGGTGGTTTCAATCGACTAAAACTTAGCACAATCAACCAACTATTGTGTTAAGTTATAGCTCTTGGGTGGTTACCTTGATTAGAATACTTCTTGAAAAACACTCTCCTTTGGGACTATACTACGATAATATATGTTCGATTGCTGGGGAGATAGTCATACACTTCGTTAAGGTAAAACATAGGGATTTCATTCATCTAATTTATTGTGCAAATAAATCTTGCATCAAATTTTGGCGTTGTTTATGGAGACAACATAATTTTGTGATCAATTTTACAAACTTGAATTATCTTGGAATTTTATTTTACATTTGATAATATGGAAACTCTACTTCAATCCAATCTTCTTACATCTTTCTCAATTGTGGTTTCCTACCTTTCTCAGGTAGAATATATGGTATTTGTAATGTTCTTATAGAATCAAATTCATCACATACTCCAAACCTAAGAGAAAAAGAACCTATGATAGGCTCCTTCATGAACACATAGCCAAGATGAAGAAATAGGATATTAATTGTAGAGTGGAAGAAACACTCACAACATGAAGGGACATACTCTTGGCACTAGTCAGAGCTGCTGTGCAGGAAGAGCTACAACAATTGAAGAACCAAAAAGACAAATAGATCTACAAGAATTATCTATTGCTAAAGCTATAGATGTTCACCACCAAATTGTTCAACCTTCCATCTAAGCACAAAACTCCAAAATCAAGGCACAATGGGTGACAATGATGCAAAACAATAGTTTTGTTGGAAGATCCAGTGAGAATGCAAATGACCATTTATAGAAGTTCATAGATATCTATGCACTAGGGAAGCAAGATGGTGTCTCTAAAAAAGACATCAAGTTATGCCTATTCTACTATTAGCTCACTAAAAAAAGCCAGGGTGTGCTACACTCCCTTAATGATGGTAGCATCATCACTTGGGAGGAGCTTCACAAAGTTCCTACAGAAGTTCTTCCCACCCTCACTAACTTACCAAGTCCAAGGGCATATCACCTAGTTCAAAAAAATCCCAAACAAAACTAATTTTGAAGCATGGGAGAAATACAAAGAGATATTGCACATATGTCCTCACCACAAAATTCCCTCTGTACAACTTATTGAATTTTTTTGTAGGGGAGTGGATGGTGACATCAAACAATTTCTTGATGCCGCTTCCAATGGAGAATTCATGCTGTAGATCTTTGAGAATGCATGGGAATTTGTAACCATGGAGAGAGAACCAGTATAATTAGGTTTCATCATGCAAGGAGTTCTTAAGGTTACTTAATGCCTCTTCCAATGGAGAATTCATGCGATAGAGCTTTGACAATGCATGGAAATTTGTAACCATGGGAGAGAGAACCAATATAATTGGGTTTCATCATGCAAGGAGTTCTTAAGGTTACTATGGTGGAAGACAAATCTGAGATGAATGGTATTATTGAGTCTTTGAAGTCAATCAACCTTAAACAAAACAACTTGAGTCATCTTTCCAAAGGTATGAGCTGAAAAGATCATCTTCCTTTCAAGATAAGGCATCCAAAGAGGTCTTCTAGGTATGCAATGCAGAGGGGCACACAAGTCTGCAATGTAATCACCTCTACCGAGCCACATTGACAATGCACCAACCTTAGTTAAACAACAACCCAGTCATTTAAGAAGTTAATGATGTCAACTCTATTCTAGGACATGGTTACTACAACCTCAATTGACTAGTGAACCATCCAAGCTTCTAGTACATGAACCTAGACAGAGCAGTGAACATGGATCATCTCAATAAAGGACTGAATCAAAATCGATTTTGGGGTCCTCTTGGTTACCAACATAACCACAACTTTTGCCAAAATAACTACAACCCTAGAAAATACTACAACTATTTAATCAAGGAAGCAACTACATTCCGAATTTGCAACCCTACAATAATCAAAGACAAATTCTCCTAGGGGAAGGCAGACAAGTAAACATGCTTATCTCTAACTATCAAGTTCGTTTGGATGCAATTGAAAAGATTCTAGCAAACCATCATGCAAACAAAAAGTCCATGGAGACTCCACTAACACAAATTGCCACTGCCATTCACCTTCTGTAGTTTCATTTTTTGGTCAACTTGAAAACAACCCCAAGCATCATGAGTAGTAGTTGAAGGTTGCAGACCACATATTGGGCATGTGATGCTAGAACCAATAGTCTCAGTCACTGAAGAGATGATTCTTGAAGAGTATGATGATGAAGAACTCACTTCGATGGATATACTAGTGGAACCAATGATTGAAACTCTAAATAAAAGCATCACATCCATTTATGAGAAATCCACATTAGCTACACCAACTACTGCTACCTCAATGATTCCTATCTACAAATACTGCCCATCATACCAGTGCCTGTTGGCTAAATTGAACATTATTATAATCCCTTTGTTTCGATGATGACAAACATTTCATTCTTGTGGAACTAACATGCCACTTGAGTGTTGCAGGAATTAGGTGGATGACACTACTTGGAAGATCTATATGCTCAAATTGCTTCAATTCATGATTGTAATCAAATGTAAAAACTTGTACAAGTATATAATGTACAAGTACTTAGATATCATGTAAATCAAGTGTTTAGATCTTCCCTAGTCAATCAAAACACTTAGATAGGTCATCCCCTAAAATAGTGTCACAACTGCACACTCGTACACACACTTAGTATTTACTTTGAAACATTGAAATAGAGTCATTCTCGGTCGACAAACTTCTCGACCGAGACACTCTCGGTCGACAAACTCTTCGATCGAGAATGACCCAAATAGCCATTAGACACATCAGACAAAGTAGTTGGGAGTTGGATCAGAATGTTGCTACAGACATTCCCTCGGTCGACAAGTCCTCGACCGACTAGGACTCTCAGTCGACAAATCTTTGACCGAGAATGTCTCTGTCTGCACTTTTCAGAATTAATTAACTAGCCGTTGGTAAAGCAACTAATGGATACCTAACGGCTAGTTGAGCACTTTGAACCCCCTAGAAAGTGTCTAGAACGTCCTTAAGCATTCATAGACCATTCCTATAAATAGGACAAGCCTTAGGACACCTTACACACACTTGTGCAACACTTGAGCATAATACTTGCAATTGGCTATTCATTCTTGTGAGCAATTGAGCAACTCCAACATTGGCTACTCATTTCCATTGCTCTAATTTCGTGTCCTATAGGCTAGCATCTCCTACCCACTAAACCTACACTTTCATACTCATTGGTTATGAGATCAATACACTTGATATAGGAAATCAAGCCTTGTGCTTCAAGTGGTAATTTAATTTTTGTTTCCCTTCTTATTCCTTCTTATTACTTGTACTCTCCTTGCTACTCCTAGGGTTGGAGGCTACAGATTGGAGAGAGCTTTGATCTTCTTGGTGGAGAGGGATATCTTTGGACTACTTCTAGAAGGCTGTCTCAACGGGAAGCTACTTCAAGAGGAAGGCTACTTCAAGGGGGAGCTTGAAGTTACTTCAAGGAAGGCTGCTTCAAGGTTGGTGAGACTACTTCAAGGTGAAGGCTATCCAAAGGGTGTTGAAAGTGTTGTAATTTTATGCAATATCCTTGCGAGGTAATAAAATTAAATACTTTCAAAATCCCGGTTGGGTAAGCAACCGGGTAGTGGATTGACTGCCTTAGTATTTGCTAAGGTTGGAACCACCCTAAACACCTTGTGTCCTTCTTATTGTCTCAATTGTGGTTGTTTGAGTTAAATTATTTTAAAATTTCTATAAAACCCTATTCACCCCCTCTAGTGGTTTTTCAATTGGTATCAGAGCAGGGCTTCAAGGAACCTTAACAAAGTCTTGAAGAATGGGTGACAGGGTACTCAACAACCTCAACCTAGAAGGGACACTTGTGGCTAGACCTCCACCTTTTGATGGCACTAACTACACCTACTGGAAAAGGAGGATGCAATTATACTTCCAAGGAATTAGTTGGGATCTATGGAGAATGGTATCAAATCCATATGAATTCCCTCAAACAGAGTATGCAACTTGGGATGCTAATACGGTAAGATCATCCGAAATGAATGCAAAAGCTGTAAGTATACTCTATTGTTCAATTTCCGTTGGTGAATTCAATAGAATATCAAATTGTGAAATGACATATGAAATATGGCATAGACTCTCCATAACTTATGAAGGAACTGTTCAAGTTAAGAACTCTAAAATCGGAATGCTTAAGAAAAAATTTGAACAGTTTCGTATGGAACAAAATGAGTCTATTAGTAAAATGTATGCAAAATTCTCTTCTATTGTGAATGGTTTAAATGCTTTAGGTAAAGTAATTAGCGAAGAAGATTAAGTTTCAAAAATCCTTAGGTCTCTTCCTCCCAAATACAAGCCTAAGGTGACTGCTATTGAAGAAGCAAATGATCTCACCCGGCTAAGGATGGAACAACTTATTGGCAACCTAGAAGCACATGAGGCAACTTTAGAAGAGGAAGAAAGACAAGAGCATGAACTTCAACAAGGGAGAAAGAAGGACATTGCATTCAAAGTATCAACCAAGATCAATCATGACACAAGTGAATATGATAGTGAAGAAGAAAATCTCATTGTAAATGGTAAGCAGTATAAAAGTTTTAAAACTAACAAAACTTATAGTATTTCTTCTTCCAGGTGCTTTAAATGTGACAAAAAGGGACACATGAAAGGTGATTGTCCAAAATTCAAGAAAGGAAAGAAATCATCTCACAAAAAGAAAGAAAGAGCATATAAAGCCGCATGGGATGATTCAAGTGATGATAGTGATGATGGAAAAGAAGAAGTAGAATGTCTTATTGCTACAACAAATGAAGAAGAAGAAGCGGTAAGTCTTTTTGATCTACCAAAAGAAGATCTAATTTCTAGTCTTCAAGATACACATGAGAAATATATTGAGTGCAAGAAGAAATTTAAGAAATCAAATAAAGAGTTACATGCTAAACTTCTTGCTCTCACATCTAAAAATGAAGATCTCAAAAAGAGTATTGAAGATTATGATATTAAACTTAAATCTATAGAAGCAAATTGCAATCTTTTTTCCCTAGAAAAGTTAAACTTACAAACTCAAGTAATTGATCTTCAAAGACAATCTATTTTGTGTACACATCTAGATTATGATATTATTGTGAAAGAAAGAGATTCTTTATTATCTAATCTAGATCAAGCAAAATTAGATATCAAGAAGAAAATGGATGAGATTATGAAGTTACAACAAAAATTGAGTAGCTTGAGTAACAATAATATTCTTGATAACATCTTAAATGATTCTTATCGTCAAATTGGAAGGAGATGACTAGGTTATAAGAATAAGGGAAAATCTTATCAAAAACCTAGTTGGAAAAGGACACAAGTGCTAGAGAATCAATCCATGTATGTACCCAAGAACAACTCAACTCCTAGAAAGAGAAATGAGATTGACTCTATCAGTTGTCATTATTGCTTGCGTCTTGGACACTACTCTTTTTCATGCTCATACAAGAAAAGGAATGATGATCTAGCTTGGGTTCCTAAAACTTAGAAGTTTGAATTTGATTAGTTGAGATTTGACCTAAATTGATTCTTGATATACAAATGTCATATCTCAACACAATCAAGCTTTAACTTTCATATTCATGTTTTACTTGGAAACAGTTACTAAAAACAGTTCTGAAACAATACAGAAACATTCTCGGTCGAGAAGCTATTCGACCGAGAACATGGTCGGTCGAGAAATAGTCGACCGAGCAGGTTACTGTTTGAAGTCTGCAACAAATCTGATAAAATCTGCAGCATTCTCGGTCGAGAAAAACATCGACCGAGATAAAATTCCGTCGACAAAAAGTTTGACCGAACCAAGTTCTGCTGAACCTATTATAATTAATCCAGCTTTGCTATCAATTTGTTGTTAATGATTGATTTAATATGCAGATCATCTTTTAATTAAGACATATTGATCATTCATGAATTGTTGCATAAAGGTATAACATTATGTATATGAAATCCTTAAACATATTTGCAAAAGTGCTATATGAAGACTGACATTGAACATACTTTCTTCATTGATTGACAAAGTTTAATAAGCATTTTTATTTACAAGGTTTATCTTAAAATCCATGAATCATGAATGAAATTATTTTGGTTTATCCTCTACATGGTTTAAAACTGAAAATTATGAACCATGTTGGTATAATCAAGGAAATCACTGTTTTATCATAGTCCACATGGTTTATCCTAAGTATTTCTTGGTCTATCTATGTAGGAACCATGTGTATTAAAATTTAAATGATCATAATCATTGTATTTCATAAAGTTACATGCTTCCATCTTGATCATTGTATTGTGGATATACTTCTACTGTTCTATCATAATTATTGTGCCATAATCATTATGTTTCATTGGTTTGTCTACAATAATCTTTGATCCATATATACAAACCATGAGTGGATATTGTTTTTGATCATTGTGATTCAGATCATATGAAGATGCCATTTTGCATAAACAGTAAAACTTCATGGAACAAATGCATTTTAAATAGAAAATCTACAGAAATTATACTTCACATATAAGTGTTCAAATCGGAGATCTGCAGAAATTGCCTCTTGGTTGAAATCAAGTTTGACCAAGGGGCGCTATGGTCGAAGTCAAGGTTGACCTAAAATAAGCTTGACAAAATGCTTATTTGTACATCATTTTACTGCACTTAATCTTAGTATCTTGATTGAAAATGTGAAAACATAATTTTAGTGCATAACTCTTATAAAAGGTCAACTTATTATGATATAATATTGATTGTGACCTTAGAATCCTTAAATAATCTTAGCTATAAGATTAAGGGGGAGCTCACACAAACTATCTTGATTATAAAGCTTAAAAAAATTTGTAAACATCATTTGAAGCTTGTTATGACCTTAGTAATTTTTTTAATCTTGGTTATGAAAATAAAGGAATCTACAAATTTCATGAATGTGATATATATCTTGTTCTTAATGGAATTCTCTAAACAAATCAGGGCTTAGCATCCCATGCATTTGGTTAGAGATTTTTTATGTACTTTACTATAAGCTTAAAGGATTCTCATATCATTTTCAGGGCTTAACATCCCTTGTAAAATGGATGAGAAATCAATACACATATGCCATGAACTTAAAAGGAACTCATATCATTTCAAGGCTTAACATCCTTTGCAAATGATTGAGAAATAAATTGTGGCTAAATTTAACAATAATTGGTTTGCATTAATCCCTTACTTTTAAATTGATTATCTCTTTAAGGGGGAGCATATCATAAAATTAAGGGGGAGAAATAAAAAATCATACTAAATGATTATCTTAGATATCTTTTTGAAATGACAAAGGGGGAGAAATACTATAAAATAAAAAACATAAAATAAAATGAGTTTCATAATATCTCGGCCAACACACACTTGCAAAACAAGAATGGCTACAAAAGGTCAACTTCAGGTATGAAACTCATATGATTTATATTTCCTTATTTTATATTTTGGAAATGTTTGTCATCTTCAAAAAGGGGGAGATTGTTGGCTAAATTGGACATTATTATAATCCCTTTGTTTCGATGATGAAAAACATTTCATTCTTGTGGAACTAACGTGCGATTTGAGTGTTGCAGGAATTAGGTGGATGGCAAACAACTTGGAAGATCTATATGCTCAAATTACTTTAATTCATGATTGTAATCAAATGTAAAAACTTATACAAGTATATAATGTACAAGTACTTAGATATCATGTAAATCAAGCGTTTAGATCTTCCCTAGTCAATCATAACACTTAGATAGGTCATCCCCTACAATAGTGTCACAACTGCACACTCGTACACACACTTAGTATTTAGTTTAAAACATTGAAACAAAGTCATTCTCGATCGACAAACTTCTCGACCGAGACACTCTCGGTCGACAAACTCTTCGACTGAGAATGACCCAAATAGCCGTTAGACACAACAGACAAAGTAGTTGGGAGTTGGATCAGAACGTTGCTACAGACAGTCCCTCGGTCGACAAGTCCTTGACCGACTAGGACTCTCAGTTGACAAATCTTCGACCGAGAATGTCTCTGCCTGCATTTTTCAGAATTAATTAACTAGCAGTTGTTAAATCAACTAATGGATACCTAACGGCTAGTTGAGAACTTAGAACCCCCTAGAAAGTGTCTAGAACACCCTTAAGCATTCATAGGCCATTCCTATAAATAGGACAAGCCTTAGGACACCTTACACACACTTGTGCAACACTTGAGCATAATACTTGCAATTGACTATTCATTCTTGTGAGCAATTGAGAAACTCCAACATTGGCTACTCATTTCCATTGCTCTAATTTCGTGTCCTATAGGCTAGCATCTCCTACCCACTAAACCTACACTTTCATACTCATTGGTTAGGAGATCAATATGCTTGATATAGGAAATCAAGCCTTGTGCTTCAAGTGGTAATTGTAATTTCTGTTTCCCTTCTTGTTCCTTCTTATTACTGGTACTCTCCTTGCTACTCCTAGGGTTGGAGGTTGCGGATTGGAGAGAGCTTTGATCTTCTTGGTGGAGAAGGAGATCTTTGGACTACTTCTAGAAGGCTGTCTCAATGGGAAGCTACTTCAAGTGGAAGGCTACTTCAAGGGGGAGCTTGAAGTTACTTCAAGGAAGGCTGCTTCAAGGTTGGTGAGACTACTTCAAGGTGAAGGCTGTCCAAAGGGTGTTGAAAGTGTTGTAATTTTATGTAATATCCTTGCGATGTAATAAAATTAAATACTTTCAAAATCCCGGTTGGGTAAGCAACCAGGTAGTGGATTGACTGCCTTAGTATTTACTAAGGTTGGAACCACTCTAAACACCTTGTCTCCTTCTTATTGTCTCAATTATGGTTGTTTGAGTTAAATTATTTTAAAATCTCTATAAAACCATATTCACCCCCTCTAGTGGTTTTTCAGTGCCAACTATCTCAGATGTGACCAGACTCAATATTCATGATGTTCAAGGAAGAAATAAATAAGATTCATGTTGACATTCCCTTCCTTGACTCTCTTGTAGAAATTCCTTCATGCACCAAATTCTTTAAAGCTCTCATCACTTGCAAGTATACAAAAGAGGAGTACGAGACTATGAAGCTGGAAAAGATAGTGTCTGAGATTATATAGAGAAATATACCATAGAAAACCAAGGGGCATCCTTTGGAATCTCGTACTTAATTGGGGATTCTAAATTCCAAAATGGTCTAGCTGATGTTGAGGTACGTATTTATATCGTGCCCTACAACCTTTGCAAAATTATACACTTCAACATTGACATCCTCCTTATTGACTAAGTGATTCAACTTGCTGAATATTCTATGAACACCCATATCCAAATCTTATGTTCACTACAATTTTGTCATCATGGACATAGTAAAGAGTGGGACCCAAAAGGGGGTCCATTCTCCATTGGGTTAAAGAATAAAACCAACTTATTCCAAAAATGGAGGAAAGGAGGATTTCCATTATTTCCCAAATGCTTATATATATATGTATATATATATATATATATATATATATAGAATGAAATTTTATAAAAAAAAAACAAAAACGATTACAAAGTTACGTGATAATTCATCTATAATTATTTCTCCCCATAAAAGGTGGTATTACAAAGAAATAAAGTATACATCTAATGATTCTAATAACATGCAAGACCCACTGCAGAAGACAACCCATTCATTTTGAAGCTATCCTTATGCCCACATCCTATAAGAGATCTTCCCATGTAATTATCATGGTATGTACCTACTCTTGGGTGGAAAGGGAACATCGCCCAAAAACAAGAAACGAAGGCATGCATCAATAAACACTAAGTATGTGCACAAAACAACATTTGTGCAACATTTTGGGTTACAAGTTTAAAAAGGATGTTCCATGGAAAAGGGGCCATATAAAAGTAGGTAAGATCAATATGAGTCAAATCAAGAGATTTCTGCATGGTATTTATGGTTAGAAATATTTGAGATAAAAGACACATTTTGAATAACAAACATTCACAATTTCCAAATAAACAATATATTTACAGGCATAGTAGCCCAAGTGGTAAGAGCTCGGTAAATCCCAATGAAGGACTTGAGTTCGAACGTCACCGAAGGCACTTTGTGAATGAAAATTCACGCTGATTTGGCACGTGAGGGGAGTGACCAGACCACACCCTCTCATGCCTCCAGAGTTTACCATGTTGGGCTTGCCCGAGATGGGTTCTCTCAGTCATAAAAAAATATTTGCATGCATAAACATTGCAAACTAAATATCTAAAATAGGGCAATACCACCAGAAGATTATGGCTTAAAATGTAAGGGTGTAAACACACACCTCGGGTAGAATACACACACCCTAGATATCTATGGCTGTACATAAGTACCATTATTCTAGATATCTAGGTCAAAACATTTAGTATGCACAAATAGAGTGGCTAAACTAGCATTCTAGTCATAATTCACATCATATAATAAAACATAGCAAGATGGTCAAAGGACCCGATTAAATAGAATAATTCAATGTCCACAAGAGTTCATCGGATTTCAAATTGGTAAACATGGATGTTCAACTTTGGATTTCCAAAAGGGTTAGTAGCCAAGTGAATGGCTCATTATAGGAATTTCGATCATAGTCATGATAATGCCCAAAATAAAATATACATTACACATATATGAACTTCAAGACTAATGGATGACTCAATAGATATACTTGATTCATGAATTCAAGTCTTCACCCGAAGGATACATTAGGTATATTACTCAAACTAAAGTGAACAAGTGTATGCATTACTACTATAGATGTACATATTGTTCTTACCCTGATTCTGTTCACCTAAACACATATTAGAGATTTTAATCTTATTAACCTAAACACATGACCCATTATATATTTCTTTTAGTTCTAAGATTTATTTTTAGTCACATAAGTCTAAATATTTCTAGATTATATGTATGTGTTGTTAAGAATATGCATTCCTCCCATTTAGGTCTTGTGAATTTATTCTCTCTCTTTATTTCATATATCTCAATTTGCCAACCAAGGTCAAGAATATATGTTACAAGAGATATTATTGATCAAACCACTCTTATTAGAGAATTCAGGAATGAAATTCTACCAACAATCATATATGAATAGTTTATACTTCTTTTGCTCTTTACTGGGATTCCAATTGCCTATAGGAATAAAACTAGGCATATAAAAGTGTTTTAGATGATCAGAATAATATAGTCAAAACCAAGCCATCATGAGTAAGTTTTCATAATAAATTCTCACTCATACTCATATTTACATGTAGATATTTAAGTATACACTAATGTATTACATATATTCATAGATGATTCTACTAATGTCATGCACGTTATTGTGTTACAATGGGTTTGAATAGCTAGTTAATCAATTGGCTACCATGAATATCTTCACTAATCTCATGCTCATAATCATTAACTAACCAATCATGTTATACAAAATTCATAGATGACAATGTGCTCTGATTACTGATACTAACTCTTCTCATTTCAATTATTAACATATTGGAATGTATACATACATAATTATCATGGTTATCATTATCATCTTACATTTCCCTTAATTACTTAAGTTCTAGTTCACTTAAATATCTAAGGAGTAACTCTCCAAAAGATCCACACAATGAATTTGATCTTCATTAATCGGTTACTTATTTTCATTGATCACCTCTTTATTATAGAGATCAAATCTTCATTGATCAGTTTTTGATGACATGATTAGGGCATGTGTTCATCTACATTGTCAATCTTGATCAATTCTTCCATAGATCTTCTAATCCAACAAGGCATCATGTTTTTGGATCTTAGACTCAAGTTGTAGGCTCCATAATGGTGGTTGCAAGAGCCTTTCAGGTTGTGGATGGGTAGATACTAGTGCAAAGAGGCTGGATCTGTTGGTGTTGAGGATCTAGGAGGTAAATGAGTTGAGCATGTTGTAGAGGGGTGAAGGTAATGGCTCGTAGGAATGATCTCTATGGTTATTTTCTATCAGTTTGCCACAATGAAATCTAGTGTGTATGAGGATTAGATAGGGGCAACATTATTGTTTGTACTACAGGTTGAAGATGACAAAGGGTTTGCATGATCTGATTCCTTAGTTGTAGGGAACCAGGAAGAGGGAGGTAGGGTTTGTTGAGGAGGCTAAAGGTTGGAGAGCGTTGTTGTGGTTCTAGAAAGATGGCAAGAGGGTAGTGGGATCCTTAGAGTTGGAACTATTAACGACCACTAGAATAGGTGGCACAATCATATATAGTCATGGCATTAGACTCAAGGGGAGAGGTACCTCTGACATCCAAGGTTGGGTGGTGAGGAAAGAAATGATGCTGCTTATGGAAAGGACCTCTGGTGGGGATGCAAGGAGTAGTGATGAATTTATGTATTGTAGGTGTTTGAACATGTGGACATGGTGGTAGGTCGATAGCTACTGGCACGGCTGCCCAACCATGCCCTGCCGTCTAGGATCAAGATCAATATCAGGAAGGAGGTTTGAGACTGGATCAATGACTAAAGGACATAGTGTGTGGGTGGCCAATTAAGCAGAGAATAAAGGAGTTTGATGGTGGTGGGTTTACATGGTGGTGTGGGCTGCATGCTGCCATAGTTGGTGCTTCACTTGCAAGTTGTTACTGCCATGGTGGAGAAACCCAATGACTATGTGTGACAACATAAAGAGGGAGAAGGCTTGATGCTGTAGTAGGCTATGGAAACGATTGCATGCTGTCTCTAGTACCATGGTGTTACGCCTCGAAGACTCCTAGTCCTAATCCTAATCCTACAAGGTGTGGCAGTCCTGTTTGGGTCTTGCCTTAGTTTGAGTCCAACCCATGTTCTTACTTGGATTTGGATTACTATTCCTATTTGGAGTTGGAGATGGATCTATCTACATGCAACTTGGACTCCTATTATGTACTAGACTCCTATTAAGATTGTTTATTCCTAGTTGAAGCCTTATGACATGGAGCCTATAAATAGGACCCTAAGAGCATGTGATGTCTTTGTACTGAGAAGTTCCATTGTACAATATTGTATTGAAGAGAGTTCTCTCTCTTCTTTGGACGTAACCTTCTAAAGGTTTTTTGGATTCTCTCTTTGAGAGTATCTCTCATTTTTATCCTTCTTGCAATAATGAAATTTTCTCTCCTCCTGTGGAGTAGGTCATTTAGACCAAACCACATAAATCCTGTGTTCTTTGGTTGTACAATCGTTCTCGTCTTGTTATTTTGCTGCAAACTCATCATATTCTATCATTCAAATCCTAAAAAGTTGATATCAGAGCTTATGTTCAAGATCCGAATGATGACGAGTCTATACAAGATTGAGAAGTTCGATCACAAAATCAAATTCAGATTATGGCAGATCTAATGTGCTTGTTCAACAAGGATTCACTGCAGATTTAGAAGGGATCGAGAAGATACTAACCACTATGAAGGATGAAGAAAAGAAGGAGATGGAGAAAAAATCTCTTACCGCCATCTAGTTATCCTTGGACTATAAAGTTTTGGCTGAAGTTGCCAAAGAAACTAATGTTGCAGGGATTTAGAAGAAACTCAAAGATCTCTATATGATGAAGTCTCTCCAAACCAAACCGTATCATAAGCAACATGTCTACTTAATCCAGATGGTGGAAGGTACTTCTATTTGTGATCAAATTGATGAGTTTACTTCTATTATTATGGATCTAGAAAATATACATATTAAAATCAAAGATTAAGATAAAAACCTTATTCTGTTATATTCTTTGCCCCCCCTCATATAAGCAATTTTTCGAAACTAATTTATACAAAAAGTCTTCCATTCAGGTAGAGGATGCTATTTCCTCATTGTTGTAAAGGAACATGGTTGATAAAGATCTAATTGCTTCTTCTAGCGGGAGTCAGTCAGAGGCTCTTTTGGTGAGGGGTCGAACAAAGGAAAAGGGAAACAACAAGAAGGAGACACACAGATCTAAGTCTAAACCCAAGAAAATCTATACATATTGTAAGAAGACCAGACACATTGTTGATGAATTCTACAAGTTATAGAAGAAGAAGAAGAGGGAGAACAAAAAACAAGAACAATGTGTAGATGCTAATGTAGCATGAGCAGATCTAGATTATGTTCTTACGTGAACATCATCTTCTTCCTCGTCCGTCAATTTTAAAACTTTTTGGATTCTGGACTTTGACTGTTCACATCACATGTGTCCACATAGAGATTGGTTTTCTTATTATGAACACTTGAAGGAGGCGTAGCAAACATGGAGAATGATACCACCATCAAGACTACTAGCATTGGGTCAATCTGCATAAATATGTTCGATGGTGTTATCCGAATTGTCTCAAATGTTCATCATGTTCAAGATCTTCAGAAAACCCTCATCTCAATTGGCCTACTTGAAGCCAATGGTTTTCCATACAGGGATGAAGATGGAATCTTGTTCATTACCAAAGGAGACAACGATCTAATAAAGGGAGTATGTATTCCTAGAAACCTTTACAAGATGCTTGGTGAAATTGTGACTGGTGTAGATGTTGCTGTGTTTTCCTCATCCACTTCAAATCCGGATACCACAAAAATGGTGGCATATGAGAATGGGACACATGAGTCAAAAAGGAGTCAAATTATTAAGCAAAAGAAGACTTCTAGGTGACATCAGTACTACAAAATTGGAGTTATGTGAGCATTGTGTAATGGGAAAGCAGAAAAAGGTCAGTTTCTCTACTGCAAATCATATTACAAAAGGTACACTTGATTATGTTCATTCATACATCTAGGGTCCTTCTCAAGTGCCTTTCAAGGGTGGTTCCAGATATATGCTTACATTCATTAATGATTTTGCAAGGGAAGTTTGGGTGTATTTTCTAAAGCATAGGTCTAATTCTTTTGATCAGTTTAAGAAGTGGAAGATGCTAGTTGAAAAGCAAATAGGAAGGTGCTTCAAAACAATGGGGACATATAACGACATGGAGTTTTGTTCTTATGAATTTCAATGAATTCTACCAATATGAAGGTATAACAAGACACCACACAATTATACATACACCTGAGCAGAATGACATTGCAGAACGCATGAACAAAACTCTTCTAGAGCATGCACAATGCATGCTTATTAGTGCAAGTCTTACTAAAGATTTCTGGGCCAAAGCCATCTATACTACAACCTACCTAGTTAACTGTTCTCCATCTACTCCAGTTGGTTTTAAAACTCCAAAAGAGGTTTGGTTTGGTCATCCTACAAAATATTCAAATTTGCATATTTTTGGTTATCCGACATATGCCTATTCAAATGAAGGAAGGCTTGGGCCTAGAGAAAAGAAGTTCATTTTTCTGGGTTATGTTGATGGTGTGAAGGGATACATATTATGGTGCACTAAGCCAAACTCATCAAAGTTTTTTATTGAAAGAAATGTCACGTTTGATGAGTCTTTCATGTTTATTGCAAAATAAGATGGAGTTAGTTCTCCAGTTACAGGTTCTCAGAGTTCCATAGAGCAAGTGGAGCTTGAAGTCAGTGCACACATCCCAAAAACTTCTGTTGATGTATAAGAAAATATAAATGATAATGAATATGACATTCCTGAAGAACAAACATATAGCATTGCCTCTGGGAGACCCAGAAGACAGATCATGCCACATACAAGGCATTCATATTACGTTGTTGCATATGCCTTGGCTACTGTAGAAGAGAAAAATGATTCTGGTGAACCATATACCTATGCTGAAGCTATGTCTAATCTAGATTTTGATATGTGGGTTGTTTCTATGAATGAAGAGATGAAACTGCTTCATAATAATCAGATTTGCGAGCTTTTCATGATTTCTTATGATAATGGAAGGATAAGGAGGATGACAGTGGTTATTTCGAAGTGTCCATCCCAAGAATGAAAGACACAGAACATGCGATAGTGAGAGACGACGATGAGCCTTACACTAAGAAATAAACAGATATCATAGAAATTAATATAATCAATCATATACATAGAACTTAGTTTAAATACTATCCTTTCTTTGTCTGAGTAAATTAGGGAAGCTATTAAGGTTTGGTTAACTAAAAAATTGAAAAGTATTCCGATTGATATGTGATTAATCCAATTTTGATATCAAATTTCCTCATAAAAATGTTTGCAATTTTATTTCAACACTTTTAACTTAGGTACTAAATTGATGCATTTAATACAACCCCTAATCAATTTAAATGTAATTTTTTGTATTTGTATATTTTTCTTCATACATTACATTGGAGATATTCTATAGTGACGATGAAGAACTATTTTAGGGCTCCATCTTGTCCATTTTGTACTTTATACACATCTAAACATAGTAGAATACAAGTTAAATTCCCCAATGTGAGTATTATTATCAAATGCACTTATAGACATTCTTTACATTATTTTCATGTACTTGGACCATGCTTTGGATGGATCAGAGAGAACGAAGGAGTTCTAGGGTTCCTCCGCTCATGGAGGGGTCCAAAGAAGGCCCCAAAGTACCCTCAAACTATCCCAAGCAAAGAAGTCCATTAATGATGAAGATTGAAGTTCATTTTACCAGTGAAGACCCCAAAACAGTCGTGGTGCCAAGGAACGACCGTGCTGGCTAATGCACAAGTTATAGGGGAATTCTCAAGATTTGTGAGCTACATCAACTTGGCCACCACAGCCGTGCTACCCAGCACGACCGTTCCATGAAGCCCCCAAAATGGCCGTGCTGGGTAATCACAGGTAAAATCTTAGTTTTGAAACATCTACAGAAAATCCTCCACCACGGCCGTGCTGCCACCCCTCCACCACAGGCGTGTTAGCCAGTATGGCCGTGCTACCATCTTCCCACCACGACCGTAATACCCAACACGCCCGTGCTACATATCACCCAACATGACCATGCTACACAACACGGCCGTGCTACCTAGCTCCCAACACAACCGTGCTACCAGCCTTCCAAGAACCCATAATTCTACTGTAACTTTTTCCAATTTCCTCCTTGCCCATTTCATTCTACCACGGGCGTGCTGACCCCTACCCACCATGGTCGTGCTGCCCAGCACGGACGTGCTACATACAACCCTAGCAGTAGATTTGCACTACATTTCCTATTCTACCCCCACTTGACCTAGTGCCTCCCCACCACCTATATATACATGAGTGGCGACTGGGGTACGATGTTAGACTCCATGTTAGCTTCCATTACTCCTCCCCACCCAATCTAGATCATTCATTGCATCCTCCTTGCATTTATCCTCTTCACCGCCCATTTCCACCTCATTTCCACCTTGGAAACCTAGATTTCTAGGTTTTCCTCCATAATCCCTTCCATTCTCATGCACATCTTCACCATTAGAGAGAGGTCATCCCCAAGCTGCTAGGAGGTGAAGAAGAAAGATCTACTTCAATATCCATGGATTCCTATCCCCTTCTTCCCCTTTCTTTTACCTTTTCTTTGATCATGTCTAGCTAAGCCCCTATTGGTGGGCTATTTGGGGTAAAAATGTGACTTTGATACCATGTTGGGGGAGAATAATTTATAATGAACATAATTTAATCCTATGATGATTGTCTTTGCTTCGATCTCATTTCCCATTATCTTGCATGTGATTTTTGCTCTTAAACTTAAATTTCTTGCTTTGTGATGTTTGATGACACTTAACTTCTAGGAGGAATCAGAGTGTATGTAGAAATCTTAGGAATGGCTCCTAGGTCCAATTAGTGGATCCCTAGTTAGCCCCCTTTGTTCCTACATACATATCCCTCCTTCTACAATTGAGTGTGAGATATAAGTGACTAGTGTAAGTGTGATTAGTGCAATTTCCTAGAGTTTCCTAAAGGCTAGATGGTTAGTAGCATGAGGTGAAAAACCCTCATCTCTACTCCCATTCCTACCCTTAGCTCTCAATTACCCTAATACCACAAGTCCTACTAGAATTACACCTAACCCTAGTTCTCTAACTACTAGTATAGGGAACATTCTAATAACACTTGCCTTGTTGTTTGATTTGGTAATCTAGATTGATTTGAGATAATTGCATGACACATTGAGATCCCCAACTAATATCAAATCACATTCCCAAACAGCCCACCTACCTAATCCATTGCTTGAGCCCATCTCAATCTTCTTGCTTGTTAATGCTAGTGTAGCTTAATTGTATTTGTTTCTTCTAGTTAATTTCTTAGTCTTGCTAGTTAGGGTTAATCTAGATCTTTTCTTGCTTTAGTGGTTAACTTAGCTCCTAATTGCTAATTGTTCTACTAGTGTAGTGTAGTTAACCTTTGCTCCTGTTTAGCTAATTGCTTAATATAGTTCCTTAGACTTGCTTGCTTAGGATAATTTAGGGTTTGCGATAACTTAGATTTCATATTGCCTTTACTTGCCTATTCACTTAGTTTAACAATCAAAACAACCCCTTTCACTTAGTTTACCCCAAACAACCCACCACTAGGGGCTTAGCTAGACATGATCAAAGAAAAGGTAAAAGAAAGGGGAAGAAGGGGATAGGACTCCGTGGAGCTTGAAGTAGATCTTCCTTCTTCACCTCCTAGAAGCTTGGGGATGACCTCTCTCCTCCAATAGTGAAGATGGACATGAGAATGGAGGGGATTATGGAGGAAAACCTAGAAATCTAGGTTTCCAAGGTGGAAATAAGGTGGAAATGGTGGGTGAAAAGAATAAATGCAAGGAAGATGCAATGAATGCTCTAGAGTGGGTGGAGAGTAGTAATGGTAGCTAACCTATTGCTGTGGCTACCACCCATGTATATATAGGTGGTGTTGGAAGCACTAGGGTAAGTACGAGCATTGTTGGAAAAATAGTGCCGAAAATGGTAGGGTTTAGGTGGTAGCACTGCCGTGTTGGGAAGCAAGGTTGTGGTGGGTAGAGGTGGGAATGACTGTGGTGGTGGGAAACAGTCGTTCCAAGAAAGTAGCAAAATCACAGGTTGAAGTGGTGGAATGGAGGTTGGTAGCACGGCCGTGCTGGGCAGCACGACCATGGTGAGGGCTAGGTCGAACAACCGTGTTGGGTAGCACGACCGTGGTGGTGGAGTTGGAGAGGAGGTCATTCCCTCTAGCACACCTGTTTTGTCTTCATCTAGCATGGCTGTGATGGGCAACACAACCATTTTGGGGGCTTCATGGCACAGAAATAAACACACACACACTAAAATCTATATTTTATAAAACAAGGGTTTATTCTATACTTCTGGCACCGTTGTCGGGGATATAGGCACTCAGCCTAGCTAGTTAGTGTAGCTTAGTCTTTTCTATTGCACTCATCAGTTCTATTCTTTATTCTTTGTTCACTTTTGTATATTGCCATTCTAACTTGGTTTCTTGTTGTTTGTTTGTGTATTGTGTAGGTGCATGCGCCATACACATTCTACTTATACCAACTTGGTGTTGTATGACCCCAAGATAGGTAGGAGGAGATGCCAAATCCACCACAACCAACACCGAGAAATCGAGATGGGTGTCCACATGGCAGACAACAATCCTCATGGAAATGCTCAACCTCCACCACCGCAGCCCAAGCACCCCCTCCACGAGTATTTCACCCCAGGGAACTACAATTCTCCCATTGCCACCCTAGTTGACCAAATGTCGATTCAATAGTTCTCCATTCCACCCGCACCCTTGGACTCCTCCCTACCTACTATGGGATGGAGAATGAAAATCCCTTCCATCACATCGACACCTTCCCTACACTGGCAGTGTTGCGTAGCCGACAACTTTGGTCTATGTTTTATGATCCTAGGGTAGGATGCATTGAGATTTAAAGGGAACTGCAGAATGAACACTGTTCAGACAGTTTCCCAGGTCCCAGTTTCCTCCCACTATCTAGCGTCCGACTCAGCTGTTGTCCTCCTTTCCACACTCAACTCCATGTGCTACCCTTTTGCCGCCCTTCTTAGCATCTCGTCCCTTCTTTGTATACCATGGAAGTAGTAATAGATGGTCGTAGCAGCCTGTTCATCAAGCACTTGGCTCAAACGAGGTATCTAGAGAAATCCCCCATGTTGCCCAGTAAGTGTGTTGAGGCGTATCTCATCTGGTCGTTGATGTATCTAAGAGGAAAGGTGAATGGTGTGCGACGTGTGTCACATTTTTTTCATGCTTCCACGTTTTGCACAATCATCAACCTTCTCGTCAAACATGCCTTACTTCTCAACAAGAAATCTTGATAGAAGCTAAGGCTTTTAGAGCATGTGGTCATTAAGGATCTATTTTTCTTAGGAGGACTCTTAGACAATCCAAATGTGAGAGTGATAACAGCTCCATAATCAAATTCATAGTCAAATTGAGATTCTAATCACAACTTCATTTTTGCAAGTTGCTTGATGTTAATGCCATATCCTAAATCCAAGGGATTGTTGGTGAAGGCCCCATATGTAATTCAGAAAAGTCAAACAAAGTTGAAGTATTTATCCATAACTGTCTTTTTCACAATTTTTATCTGATAAAATGCAACTCTATTGCCAGTTTAAAAACTTCATGCAGCTATTTCTCCATGACTCTCAGGCAACCTTGAGCTAATTTGGCTAACCGACTTACTCGGCTGCTACAGTTGGAAGTCTCCTGATCATCACACATCTCGTGACTATTTCTCCATGGCAATCAGGTCAGCACATCTGATGTAAATTTTTTTTATCAACTTCTATGTTTTATCATCGCCTGTATAATTCACTTCCAATTTGCTAATCAAATGGATAAGAGAATCCTCTAACCCTTCTAGAGACCGACAGTCTCTGGTAGGATTCAGTTTTTGTCAGATGGTGGCATCAATTTTGAGTTAATTAATCTGATTCTTGCTGCTAAGACACGGTCTGGTGTCTTTGATGTCATTTCTTTTTTATTTAAACTACCATGTATACTATGTTACCTTTCCGCTTCAAGGAGATTCTTAATTAATTTATTTCTAGCCAGACTAAAGAATGAATGTCTCATCAAACTATGTAATTAAATTCCTAAAGGTCTACCATTGTGTGATCCCACAAGGACGATTGTCGGATCTATACTTTCTCTTCTTTTTTTTGCATGGGCGGTAAGTCATGAAAAGTTTTAATTGATATTTTATGGTCTTCAGGGGCGCTTCTGACCTCCGATAAGCCTCACATTGTACTCTTGATTTCCATTTCCAACTTTAATATTTTTCTCGTATTGTGAAGGCAAATCGACCTTTATGACCCTAAAGAGCTTCTTTGAATCACTATCATATGTTTTAAACTTTATAGACACCCTCTATCATAGATTTAAAGTTCTATTTGTTCTTTGATGCCTATTTTTCATTACTGAGACCTATGGTTTTTAAAACCCGCCTTGAGGCTCAAGAGGTCTCGAAGCGGTGTCCGGTACGCCTCGAGGATTAAGTCTCAGTCTTCCACTGAGAGGTGTGCGCCTCAGTTTGTGTGAGGGGTATCGAGGCGCCAAGGAGCCTCCGACTGTGTGTCTAAAAGAAGACTATTATCCTATTTTGGGCTTAATAGGGGCAAAATTAACCCAACATTGTATGTATATAGAAATTATGTATGTACATGTTTGTTTGTCGTTATATGCCTATAAAGAAGGTGAGGGAGATAAGGGGATCACAACCAGTTACCTCAGGGGGACACAAAATCTAATAACTGATTATATTTAGTAGTGTGAAGGAAAAGAACAAAGTGCAAGATAGTGTTGCCAGCCCGTTAAAATTCAGGGTCATATGTAAATCAATCCAGATGATATTTATCCCTAACATATGATATAATTGTTGTCACATATGTTACTTATGTCAATATAGAACAAAGATCAAAAGAAGATGCTTATTAGGAGTTTTTTTTAATAATAAACCAAAACAAATCACCAGTCATACAAAATTAGATTCGCATACTCAAGTATGAAAATGCTCTGAGGGGTTGTTTCCCTCACCCTAATTTTAGGAAATTTGTTCATGATAATATCTCATTATGTATTGTTATAATATTCTTTTCCTAATATTTTTGTTTGTTCCATCAGTTTCAGAAGTTTGAAACCTACACGACCACCCTTCACTTGTGCTCTGTGCATACAATGTTAAGCTTGACTTTTCTTATTGCTGGTTTAATGCTCTTAGGTGTAGTGGTTGCTGTATTTGCTAGGTTCCTATACATTCCATCTTTGTCACTGTTACTAAATTCAGTTATTTATGTTTGCATGTCGTGTGCACTTTAAAACATTCATTTTAGTTGGGTTTCTCAAGTTTGTGCAAACTCTCAACTTACAGAGTCGGCTCACTCATAAGTAGACATGATGGTGCGCTAGCATGCATACTTAATATCCTACGTTGATATTCTATATTATGGTGGGATCGTTTTTATTGGTAATGTCATTTGTGCTCAAAATTGTTATTCCGTTTGGATTGAAGGTCTCAACATAGCTTACACTTACTACCAATTGGGTTCTCTGCCAAGTTTCTTGCTTCATCTGCAATTTATGTTCTATATTTCTACTGCTAACTAATAAGCAGAAAAGAAATCTGCTTCTAATAGAGGTGATTATGTATGCCCTCCAACAAAACTACTTGAGGTAAATATTCTGAATAATGCATGATCGATCTTATTTATTTATTGATTGTGTATTTTCCGGTGGTTCTGTTCACTGTTTTCTGAAATTGATAGTGTGTGCAGATTGGATAGTGGAAGTTAAAGCTTTTTGTGTATTTTTCGGTGGTTCTGTTCACTATTTTCTGAAATTGATAGTGTGTGCAGATGGGATGTACACTGCTGGTATCTTGGGAGTACCAGATCACTGTAGTACTCGAACAGGCTGGGAATGCGAGCATGGCATGAATGTGAAGCATATAACTTCCAAAGCATATGCAGTTGGCAATTTATTGGGATGAGGAGCTCGATACTCTCATCAAGGGAGACCATTGCTAGGGGACACCTAGTGGTGTTTATCTTGGGTCTGTTTGTTGTTGTGTGAAGTGGCTTATAGGAAAAAGATCATTTGCTGCCAAACAAAAGCGTTCCAGTAGTTGAGTTAAATGGATCCGGAGAAGAGTAGCCCAACATCTCCTTGGGGTTTCTTCAGTAAATGGGAGACCTGGTCAATGTAATTTACAAATCAAGAGCATCATGTATATCTTATATTTGTTATTTTCTTTATGAACGCAACCTGCTAGCTGAAAAATTAGTCTGTCTCCTGTTTGAGCTTTATTACATTTTTATGGAGTCTAATATTAAGTCCGTGCATCGCACGGGTTTTATCTAGTAACTGCTAAAGAGAACAACATTTCACTAGATAATATTAGATAAAAAAAGACTTTCTTGTTTGTGGGTTATAGCATATTGGTTATAACATTTTTGATTCTGTATTCACATACCTTTTATTAAGTTTTCTGTTTATTTATACTTTTCCATCCTCTTATTTGCTAACAAGTTCTCACAATTATTTGGATAACAAATTAATATTTTTTATACAGTGTCCAAAGAAACCGAACAATACAAATTGTGGGTATTATGTGTTGAAGTATATGAAAGACATCATTGATGCGAGAATTAGAAATATTCCTGAATGTGTAAGCTACTTAACATTATATTCTTTTAGTTTGTTCAAATTTCTAAATAAATTGAAAAAATCACAATATGTTGATACATTTGTCATATGATTGCAACATTATTCGAAGTATATTGGTCGTTGCTTCAACCAAGAAGAAATCGACGAAGTCCGAAATGAGTGAGCGACGTGTTCTTGAGCACACAAAAGATCATATGACATGTGGGGGAGACATTTATCTTTAGCATAGACCAACGACTGAAACTTTTTTAGTTAGTTTTCAGTTTGATTCTAGAGTGGATACTCGGTACTTTGTATTATTGAATCTTTGTATGGATGATTTAATATTAATTAAATTTAGTACGAGTTTCTTTCAAGATTTGATGGAAATTTTGTTCAATTATGTGCTTGTTTGTGAAACGAAAAAGTACAATTGTATATTTATTATAATTTATTAAATATGGTTAATTTGATCAATACAATTGGTTTGATATATGACCTGTCAAACTCTAATCAAAGACAACAGTTAATGATATGTTGTAAAATGTATGATTCTACAACAAACAACACATGTTGTGTTATCCACACCTATTACAACAGGTGTGTCAGGAAAAAATACACCTATTACAACAAGTGTTTCTAATGAACTACAACACGCATAACCTGTTGTATAAAATGCGTATATTACAACAGACACACACCATGTTGTATAAACAACCCTATTACAACAGTTGAATGTATGAAAAGACAACATGCTTCAACTGTTGTATATACATGTATATTACAACATGTGCACTACATGTTGTAATAAACCTACCTATTACAACATGTGAGTTTGGTGAAAGACAACATGCTTCAACTGTTGTATAATATATATTACAACGGGCGAACCACATGTTGTAAAAAATACCCCTATTGCAATGGGTGTGTTTAGCAAAAGACAACGTCGTTCAACTGTTGTATAATATATATTACAACGGGTGCACCACATGTTGTGTAAAATACCCATTTTATAACAGTTCATTCCTTAAAAGACAACATGTTTTAACTGTTGTATAAAATACATCTATTACAACATGCGATCACATATTGTGTAAAGCACCCCCCATAAGACCACGCGATCTAATACAACGGTTAACACCTGTTGTAAATTTGAAAAATGAACTGTTGTAAAAAGCATTTTCTGTAGTATATACCTCAGTTAACCAGAACTCACACTTACTGAACTTAGCATATAACTGATGTTGTCTCAACAACTGTAATGCTATCTTCAGATGTTGCTCATGTTGTTCATCATCTCTAGAATAGATCAGAATGTCATCTATGAAAACCACTATGAACTGATCCAAGAATGGTTTGAAGATCTGGTTCATCATATCCATAAAAGCTGCTGGGGCATTAGTCAGTCCAAATGACATGACTAGAAACTCATAATGGCCATATCTTGTTCTAAAAGCTGATTTAGGAATATCTGAAGCTTTTATTCTCAATTGATGATATCCAGATCTCAAGTCTATCTTCGAGAAGATCGTCGCTCCACGCAACTGATCAAATAGATCATCTATCCTTGGCAGTGGGTACTTATTCTTGATAGTGATCTTATTCAACTGTCTATAGTCTATACATAATCTCAAAGTACCATCTTTCTTCTTTACAAACAAGACTGGAGCTCCCCATGGTGAAGAACTAGGTCGAATGAAACCCTTATCGAGTAGTTCCTATAACTGGACCTTGAGTTCCTTCAACTCTGTTGGTGCCATCCTGTAAACTGGCAGTGCTATAGGTTGACTACCTGGATCTCAAAGTCTATATCTCTTTTAGGAGGTAGACCTGACAATTCATCTGGAAAAACATCTGGGAACTCACAAACCACTGGCACATCCCATAGGCTAACTGTGCTCTTTTCTGCTCTAGTATCTACCACATGTGCCAAGGATGCCTCACAACCTTTCTACAACATTTTATCAGCTACGAAAGCTGATATGATACACATAGGTAAAACCTTTCTGTCTCCAGAAAAGACACAAAAAAATTCACCATGTTGAAAGACAACCTCCTTCTTCCAACAGTCGAGTTGAACTCGATACGTTTCTAAGCAATCCATACCCAATATAACTTGAAAAGAGTTAATATCCAAGGGTATTAGATTAACTACAATGGTGTAACCACCAAAAGTCAACAAACATCCAGGACAACACTCTGCCAACACTGTCAATTCACCTAATGGAATCCTCAACAACAATTCAATTGGTAATTCTTGTGTTAACAGATTAAGCTCGCAAGCTAGGGAACATTGTTTAAATGAATGAGTCGCACCAGGATCTATCAAAAATGTAACTGGCATGCTATTAAAGAAAATCATTTCTCCTGTAATTACTCAAGAAGAAACAATACCTTCTTGTGGTGTCAGAGAGAAGAAGCATCCTGAAGCTCTTCCTCACCCACGATGCCCATGCTGACCTTCCCTACCACTGGGTACTGCACCACCTCGGGAACCTGAAGCTACAGAGGAACCTGCTCTTCCAGCTGGAGCCTGTCTCGGGACATTCTAGTGTTGTGATCGGGAATCCTGTGATGCTGAATACTGTAACTGGGGGCAATTCCTCCTGATATGTCCCGTCTTCCCACACTGATAACACTCTAAAACATTCGGACCCCAACACGGTCCTGAGTGTGATCTTCCACAGATATCACATACTCACATCTCTTGCCTCTGTGGACCTGTCACTGAAACTGATGACCCAGATGACCTAGTTGGAGGTGTCCAAGTAGGCTGTGTACTCCATCTTCCAGAACTAGGTCTTCCTCAACTAGAAGAAAAACTGGATCCTTGTCTACCAAAACAACTGAATCCTCGTCCTATCTTTGAAAAGAACCCACCACTTCCTCTGTATCCACCACTGCCTTGTCCTCTTCTGAAGAAATCTCCGAATCTTTTCTTAGTTTCAGTCGGTTTATCAGTGTTCACCGACTCTTCTACTTTTCTAGCCGCTTCCACAAACTCTCCAAAGTTTTCTCTATTTCTTCTACTAATAGCAGAAACAGTGTGCCGAATCTCCGGTCTCAATCCTTATTGAAATCTTCTGCACCTTTCTAAATTATCAGGAACAAGTTATGGACAGAAATTTGCCAGCCTCGTGAAAAGTGCCTCGTATTCTATAACTGTCATACTCCCTTGTTTGATATCCTACAACTGTCTTATTTTCTCATTCAAGAAAGTAGGCGGATAGTACTTAAAATGAAATTCTTCAACAAAATCCCTCCAGGTAAGTACTGTGTTCCTTCTTTTCTCTTCCACTCCACGCCACCAAAGCTCTGCATCACCTTTAAGCAAGTAAACTGCGTGGTTAATTTGCCTCTCCTCAGACAGCTCCATCAGGCGGAATACCTTCTCTAACTGTCTTAGCCATTCATCAACTACTGCAGGGTCTGTAGTGCCATTGAATTCAGTACCTCCAAGTTTCTTAACTAGCTCATAGGATCTCATCAGGTCCTTGCTGCTTGAGGTAGAAGCTCGCCTGTTTGTCTTATATTTCTCTTTGGTCTCAAGAAACATCCTGTACATCCTGGATGCTTCTTCCACATGATCTCCACCACCTGGACCCATCTCCTGCGGATCAGGCCCAATGTGGCTCTCAGCTTGGTCATCATGACCAACTCCTATTTCTGCCATCTGCAATAGTATAACAGAACATTTCCTGTTAGAAAACTACAGTTAGAAGAAAGACACCTAAATCCTAATCCTATTGGTCTCTTATCGTCCCCTGACCTTGACTTAGAGTAACTGTGTACTCAACCTATGATCTGATACCAAAGCTGTTGATACACCCCGACCCCACGATTAACCACTTTTCATGAGATTAGAGCGTGACACGATGATTACACTTAACACAAGATCACTCTTAACTTTTTCTTTTCTTGATCACTTAATTTAACTTGAATGAAAACCATAAAACTCAAATAGCATTGAATTAAATTAAAACTGCGGAGGCAACTTTCCATTAACCTACTAAAAATAAAAACATGTTTACATGACATATTACATTTCTCATTCAAACTATAAAATACAGCGGATAATTGAAAATTAACTACATATTTCACCACATTCTCTCTCTAACCCACCACATGCCCAAGGACCGAGGGGAAAGGACTAAGAGACTACTAACTAACTATTAACTACCTTCTATATACTCGGGTGATACGATCCTTCAGCCTCCTCGTGCTGACATTGACCTAAAAAATGTTTCAGTAGGTTGGTGAGCTACTGACTCAGTGAGTAGATTTTCACCCGACCATCACTAAACAACTCTTCAGTTTTATTCGATTGAAGTAAAGTATAAGAAAATGATATACTGAGCAGTTCTAAGTAACATAATTAAATCAACATGAGATATCAACATTTCATTATAATAACAATTTCCGCACAGCTGTAATTACAATTTCAACAACAAAATATCTTAATCATCATATAAAAGACAACTGTTGAAACTAACACAGAATCTGCTAAACTCTTAACGTATAAAATTTACTGTGAGTTCTATGTGAAAATATTTTATCTTATGCCCCAATCATATGTAGTGTACTCTGCATATGAAGATCCGTAGCAAACTACGATCCCACCGTACAAGACTTAGCTACACACCCGGGAAATGCTATGTCTGACTTTCTGTCCTGGTCTGCTACAGGACCCACAGGCTCTCTGGCCTCGCGGCACTCGTAAATGGGTGCACGCTAAACTCCTCCTTCTAGCTGAGTACACATGCGGATGGTCTCTAAGTCTCCGACCACCTGGGCGTATCCCCAGGGTTGAGCCGGGACACTACCTCGAGTCTCCGACCACCTGGGCGTATCCCCAGGGTTGAGCCGGGACCCTACCTCTCAGCCCTCGTGTCACAGAGACATTCGGTAAGTGTTGGACACGAGTCTCCGACCACCTGGGCGTATCTCCAGGGTTGATCGTTTCACCCCTAAGGTGCAGACCTCTCGAAGGGGTTCTACGGTGTCAGGGCACCTAAGTCTATCATTTTATTATTATAGAACACTTTAATCTGAAATACATAACTCATGTTCTTGTTCCGAACTCTGATTTCTCTATGATACCACGTCTACTGATTTCAGATCAAACCACAATATAATGTCTTTCTAGAACTGTCATAACAATAACTCAAATTATGGTGATTACTGAGAAATTCTTATACCGAACATACATGCACATTTAGAACACATAAGTAACCAACTCATATCACTTTGGCATATGCATACTAACTTTAAATATTTTCATAGCAAATTGAAATGATCAGAATAATTTACTTCACACACACCAAATCATTCGTACAAATCATCATTGTCTATATTACCCGAGTTATATCCAACCCGTACTATTCTCAACCCACGTATTACTGATTTCAGCATTTACACTAAGAAATTTAGGTTCCGACGAACCATATAAAATCACTGGTCTAATCCACACTGATAACCCAGCGAAAAAATGCACACTTTACCTAAAATTTCCAAACAATAGAGTTAACCGTCCGGAAATGTGTCCAAGGCCTGTTTCCGGACGGATTTCAGTTGTCTTCCACCTTGGATTAACTCTATTCACATTTCTGTTCTACAACAGCTTGACGCTCAAGCTACAGGTTGACGAAAGAAACCTGATCGGCAGCTGAATCGTGGCAAGTAGCTACGGAACCTTGCATGGATTTCAAGTTCGGATTGAAGGGTAACTATCTTTGCTGCAAAACACACCCAAATCGGACCCTTCTTGGCCATGCACAATAGCTTGACGCACACTTGCAACCCGACAAAACTGCTTCTTCACGAATTGATTGGAAACAACTCGATCGTTGGCTGGTTTGTGGGTAGCAACTATAGAATCTTACATGGATCTCACTGCCAAGCTCGAGAGCAGCTTCTACTGCTGCTAGGCGCACTCTAGGCGGCTCCTTAGCTGCTGCCGTATGCAGCCGCAGGTACTGCTGCTGGCCACCGGCCAAGCAGCTAGGGTGGCTGGGCTACAGGTAGCTAACGGAGGGAGGAAAGGAGGAAGAAAGGAAGAAAAGAAAGGGGCATTAGCTGCTGGAACAGAGCAAAAGGGGAAATCACCCTGTGCGCTACTCTGATGAGAAAGTCAGCCTTGCGCCGCTTGAACTGTTGCCCGAGGAAAAGATAACGAAGAGAGAAAACAAAGCAAAGTTTACAAATACTTTAGAAAAATTGCTAAATTAACCCCAGAAATTGGAAATCCTTATAACTTTTTCCTCGGAGGTCCAAACAACGTGATTTCTTTTGCATCTTTTCAAGAATGAGGCCCACCACAATCCCAAGGCATGAAAATATGCTAATTATACTGTTTTACTGGTTCAAAGTTCTAATTGCATCAAAAATCACTTTACTCAACTTAATTATCTTAATTATGCACTAATTGTATCTTATGTGCTTGATTCAACTTAATCAAGTTAATGATGCACTAACCACCACATGAGTACTTAAGTTAGGTCAATTAATTTAATTATACACTAATCATGATACTTACAAATAAACTTTGAAACAGGTCATAACAGATCTTGTGTTAAGTGTAATCATCGTGTCACGCTCTAATCTTGTGAACAGTGGTTAATCGTGGGGTCGGGGCGTGTCAGAAAGGGTGAGTAGATTTATGCTCATTTAAATGTTTAAGTATGTTCCAAACTCAATTTGAGATCTATGATACTATTTTAGCCAAATTTTAGAGAATTTAGTTGATTTTGTGATAAAATGGGAAATTATTATGGAATTTAGATTTCATGCTTATTTTGTAGAATTCTACTAATATCAAACTTGTTTGAACATAACTTATGTGTTTTGGAATCATTTTTTTTAAAAACTAAAATATCATGTTTTTGTTATTTTTTGTCCTAATTTTACAGGTTTGGATCGGATTTTGTAGTTTTTTTTTCTGCAGTTGCTCGACGTGACATGAACATGAAAGAGGTTCAAGAATTTGTTTTCTTTTTATAAGGACTACAAACCCAAAACCTGAAGAACATGATTGTCTCTTCTTTTAATTTATCTAATTTTTGGACCAGTGAGCCCCAATTTATATTTTAAGGCATATATGATCAAAATAGCTAAGAGAATTAATCGAAGGTGAGTAACTTCAGTATTAGAACGTATGTATATGATTCCTATGAGTTTGAAATAATAGGTACTGGTGTATCTAGATTTTTCCTAAATATTTAGTGATGAAATACATGTTAGTGTGCGTTGTTAGATAGCTCGATTCCTTTTAGTTATGAATCTTGGATGATAAAATGCATAACTCCTTGTTGTATTATTATTTGATGATTAGTTCAGCTAGTCCAAGCTGTTCATAGTTTTAGATACCAACTGTTAAGTACAATTAAGTTAGATCAGATCAACAATAATTAGCATGAAATCTCAATCGTATCGTTACAACACATCAATTTAGTGTACCAATATATATTCATATTATGAAGTTCAAGTGAAATACAATGTTGAACACATATAGTTCAGTTGTATTCTTTTACAGAGTATTAGAAATACATAGACGTCTCATTGTTATTTTAAGTAGTGAAAAATAGTGCAACATATAAAAATAAAAAATAATTATTTAAAATTATAGGATAAAGATAAGAAAACACTTAGCACATCATTGTTTAGTGAAACTAGAAAATTATTTGGACTTATAAATGCCACAACCATCGTAGATTTCTTGTAGAGGTCTGAATTGTAGTGGACGAAATGGCTAACCCACTGGAAGTGTCCACGAGGGGCCGAAGGGTGCCGATAGGTCACAAGGAGTTAAGCCCAATGTGGATGACCTTTTCAATAATAGTATAGATATCAAGCATTAACATGATATTTTGATGATAACGGGTGGTACCCAACATTAACAAAAATTCCAACGATACCAAGTTCAATATAGTTACAATTAGGTACTTAACATTTACCAGAGATCCCAATGATACTAATTCAGTTACTACTCAACCTTTGTGGAACCACTGAGTAGACAATTTTATAATTTTAGTCAGAATATTTTGGCTCTCCGCCTACATACCTAGGTGAGGAGGAGTAGAAATTATCTAGTCAACCAATATAGACATTAAGGACAGATGTGGCGAGTCCCATTGAAGATTAGAGAGCTAGTAGTAGATTTAGTGTCCCGAGACTACTCTAAGTCTTCTACAGTGAGATGGTAACTTGTTGTGGTTCTTTGAAATGTACACTTCATGTGGGTCTATGGCATTAATAAGACAACTAAGATATCAAAAAGTCACATTCCAGAATCATTGTTTATTTATTAAAATTAAGTAATCAAATTAAGAAATGTATTTTTACCTCTTTTTGGTATTTTAGTAAATTTACAATATTGTTCATTTTGTTCAGTCCTTAATAACTTTTTTATTTCTATTTATGCCACTTACTAAAAATTTCTGTATTACCAGCTCTACTCGGATGAATTTCCATTCACTGAGCCATTATTTCAAACACTCAACCGAACAACTTTTTAGGTAACACCGTTGATATAGAGATAGCAATAGATTTTTTAAGAGTCTTACCAAAAAAGGATGTTAGTAGTTTATTGAGGTAGGAATGTCATCCTCAGTCAATGGCTACTCTACTTATAAATAATATTGCAGAATATTGTGTCTTCACTGTGAAAATATGTATTGTGTACTTTTAAATAACAAGAACTAGTATAAATACTTTAATGTGCATTTTTAAATTAAAATTTGTTTACAGGAATCCTATTGTATCCCTCTACAATGTCCATTCATATGATTGGATGTGTCAAGTACGAGAATGTTAGGTCGGAAAAGTTAGGAGTGATGTTTGAGTTTTATTTAGTCACCAATTTATACCTAAATCTCATGTTTAGTAATTAATGTGGGATGCCAATGTAATACTTATCCCGTTCTTTGCCATGTTACAGAACTGTATGTTATGCTCACGATCTTTTGCCAATTAACTTTGAATTTCTACCTCCAAAAAAATCTCCTCTATGTGTAGAATAATTAGTAGCTTTGCCTTTGCTTCATATAGTAAGTTTTTCATTCCTATGTGAAGGATTGTTGCCGAAAACAATGATATTATCAAACCCTCTAGATCCTTTATCTTCTACTTGAGATTTCCAAAGACCTCTTTATTTATCTTCTAATACTAGAGACTAGAGGGTTCTGCCCAACCTTTTAGGGAGTTTGGCCAAATATCCTCAATACACTTAAGGCGTTCCTCATGAGACAGCCAAGTTTTTAAAAACGTGAAAGGAGGAGGAGAAAGAAAAACACCGCCTATCACAGGCTCCAGTACAAGAAAACAATGATGAGACGATCTATCCCTAGTCAAATTATCAAGTCTGATAGGGCGAGAAATAAGCCAAATGATTTCTCGGCCCCTCACTCATGGTGAACCATGCATATTCTGGAATGATTGAGGGGAGGGAGGGAATGCTTCACACTTATTCTTATGGCAGTGTTTGGGACGCGAGCGGATTCAAATGAAACTCTGTCCTTTTGCACCACGTAGGTGTAGATTCCGACCATTTCAGTTGGGATGCAGCTCGGACTGTTTTGTAAAAATTTGACTAACGAGTTCCGTTTAAGATTCCATAATCTTATAATCTAAACCAACTCAGCACTGCTTTTAGTAGGATCAGAGATTCCAGTCTAGATTTAGCTATGTCTTATAAGATATGTTGTTTTATATACAACACAGAAAAGTGGGAGGTTGTCACCGGCAGAGCGCAATTACACCTGAAAGAGAAGAACTCACCGGATAATTCTGTACAAAAATTTCGACATTAGCTATTAGATAGATTTGGCGCTGAATGAGTAGACCACCAAGCCTTGGCAAAAAAACGGAGGTACTCAAAGAGGTGGCAGCTGTATTATCATGGGGGTTGGAGGTCGAAAGAGTATGGATTTCTCATTTTCTCAGCCAGATTGTCAATTTGGTTGCCAAATCAAATCAAACTAAAACTAAATCAGACCAATTCAAATATTCTCATTAATCTAATACTGACTACAAAATCCACAAAATATGGTTATGTGTTTAACATTGCCATCCATACAAAAAGATATTCGGTGGTGAAGCTATTTCATTTGGCTTTTAGTTCACAGTAGAATCTTCTGGTAGGCCAGTCTTATCACGTAGAATCTTTAACGGTCCATGCACTTATCTCTTGGGTAGTGGTAGCTAGCATGGCGTTCATTATCTCTAATGTAGCTGCTCCTTGTCTAGAAATTAACCATTAAGCACTCTGGTAGTACCTGCAATCATATATTAGCCGTTAAGAGTTTCCTGTAATTTGGAAGCTTCACAGCTTTTATATTAGATAAAAGAAAAATATGCGAGCAGATATCCGACACAATCCAGCAGACCAGCACTAGTGGAGTTGGGTGGTGGGAGCGGATCGTATCAGACAAAAACAGAGACGCAGCGTCCACAAAGCAGAAACAGAGTCGAGCTGGCAGTATGGATAGGAGAGGGCAAGTTCAGTCACTCACAGTCACAGAGAGAGCATGGGAATGGAAGGGACGATCTCAGACGTCGTACACCCACTTGTTGTTGTACGCCCACGCACTCCTAGGCTGGCGGCGACACAGGTAATTAAGCTGAGCTAACTTGTTTGTCGTCATCAGCCGTATTGCCGAACCCCACGGCTCGAGTCGGCCCCAAACACACCTGCGCGGCTGCGCCCACACTACCCAGGCAGCACGCTCGATCAGGGTCAGGGACTGATAACAGGCTGGGAGATGTCGACGTACCAAGATGTTAGTGCATGCATGTATCATGTGCATAAGAAGATATAGATGGGTGACAAACGAAGGTGGAGCTAGGGATGGATTATTGGGTCCAAATTTACTGTTCGGAGGACGATGTTTCGGTGTTTTGTATTAAATTTTGGCTGTAAAACACTCAATTATTTTTTTTAGGAGTTGATCTTTGGAGTTAAATGTAAGGTTAAGATTAAATACAGCCACGAGAGCCACATCAAGTTGCAGCAAAACATTTGAACGTGAATTATTGTGCGCGTGAGAATTATGATATATTGTACATCTACAATTAATTCACTGCATTGAATATATACACGGGCACCAAAAATATATGACAAAAATCATATACAACATTTCACAATGGCATCGAAAAAGAGGATGCATGGCAATAATCCCACTATACCACTAAGTTTGAGATGAAAACAAAACGGAAAAGTATAGTTCCGCAGAATGTGTCCGCATTCTAAACATGTCATAGTTAGAAAACAATATTTCCAACTTGCTACATAAAATTTATCACATTGGGGTTTGCATAATGCTCTTTTATATTGCGAGCTACTCATTCCTGTAATGGTATTTCAAAAACAGATTCAACATAAAATTTTCGTCGTAATATCACATCAATCCTCTGTTCCTAATTAAACAAGGGACAGAGTAAACCTTGTGTTCGATGATGTCACTTGTTATGGGAATAGAATCCACACTCTACCATTTAGGGCACATTTGGTTAGCTGGATTTACTGAAATCCTGTATTTTGTCCATACCGTATTGCTGAAATGTTGCATTATCAAAATCTCACAAAGTAAAATTTTATGTTTGGTTTGGTGGATTTTGTAAGTGTGAATTTTTTTTTGTTGTGTCTGGTGTCTTGCCCATGATGGATTTTGGCGTCTTGATGGAGACCAAAATACGAGATTCCTATTCTATCTGAAAATCCCGAGATTAGCCTCATTTCTCCAATCCTGCAAACCGAACATAAAATTTGTCGTCCAAAATACAATCCAATACGGCAAAATCCAAGTAACCAAATATGTCGTAAGGACACAGACACACATGCAAACTAATGAGAAAAGAAATTGTCTCCTCCTACTAAAATAAGAAATAACAAATATGGACTCCACAACAATAACCTATCCTGAAAATAAAATAAATTGGTTTACGAGTTCTTTTTTGAGTAACAAGTACCTGGATTTAGAATATATGGCTGGAGCGAGGTAACAATAGGTAAGTAGCATTGCAGATAAGTATCCCAACCATGTGCCAGTAGAATGAGTTCTGTCAAGACAGGCGTGACTCAGAATTCTACAACTTTGTACAATATATAGTAGAGTAATGTGCATATAGCACTTGATGGCCACTAATTTAAAATGACTTTTGTTACATACTGCAATTTTAGAACGAAAAAAAAATTAAATTGGCATACTTTGACTAACATAATGACCTCAACACTTTTCAGAAATATAATTCTCATAATAGCATATTTTGGGTATAAAATCGCCATTTAAAATGTATTTTTTGGGTTTGTATACTGAAATCACTACTGTGATTGGTAGTTCCAATAAAAAAAGGAAAACGCCACAAAGAGTGACACTTTTCAACTTGAAAGCAAGTTTGAAAGTGCCACTCTTTGTAATATATTTATTCTTTTTATTTTTTTAAATTGATTATTTTTTATTGGAATTACCAATTGTAATGTTTTCAATGTTTGGATAAAAAATAATTTAACAGAAAGTGTGATTTTGATATAAATCTTATTTGCGATGCTAGGAAGGGAACTTTTTTTATTAAGAGTGCTATATTTATTTTTTTTTATTTTTGAAAATTTCCACCCAAACAACACCATAAATATGTTATCTATATCCTATTCTATGTATGCCAGCTTTAGATTCATAGTCCCCGTTTGTGTGTATCTTAGCGAGGTACAATTAAGCATTTAGCAAGCAAGGCTCATACAAATGTATGTATTTGTCAATTTTATGACGAATATGAAAGGAAACAAAAGGGGAGCAGAGATTAGGAACCACACATTCGGAAGGGTGCATGCCTTTTTTGGTTATTTGATTTTCATACTCAATATCTTTCTCTATGCACTTTCCTTACCATTAATAAAACATAATCTTGTGTTGGGTAGCAACTACGGTTCATATAATTTTTCACAAATCGTTACTCTGGTTTGGTGGGGTGGCAACCAAGCATTGCTGCATTCAGAAAATTGATGGCTACTGCTCTAATCCCCACATAGTTGCATTTAGTTTACATGTATATAGACCCCTTTTTAGATTATACATGCATCATGCCATCACAAAGATGTAGAATATATTACCAAATATAGATTCTTTACACGAGACCATGATAGAAACTCACTAATTGTTATACTTTTTTTGTTGTAAGTATATCAATATATATAATGGACCTCATTTCAACATGTTATTTCCTTTCATTTAGGAGTGGGGTGTGCCATATTACTCATAACTTCAACTTTGATTTTAGTGGAACCCGAGAGAAGATCTACTCACTAAATTAAATAAAATGGAACATCTCATATGCCAAACATCAATATTTTTTTTGCAAACAAATGATAATCTAATTTATTCAAAGTATGATTCAAGATACCAAATATAGTAGTGAAATATAAAATATCTAACTATTACAATGTTTGATATTATCACTATTCTTCACCAAGCAAGGCGATAGATATGAAAACTAAACTAATCATAGGATCAACAAAAGGTCATCTAACCACCTCGAAACTGTCTCCCAAAAAGGTTCAGGTACTCTTGATGATGTCCTGGTCCAACTTGGTTAACTTCCCCTTGACCTACACCTAGGATTGGAAGGGTACTCCAAAAAAAGGAGAAAAGTGGAGGACTCAACATAAACGTTGGTATGAGCATAATAAATCGGGATCAAGAAATATAATGAATAAATGATGTTAAATAAATAAGGCTTCCCATAGAAAAGGAAAGTACCACCTGACGCAATTTTACTATGCGCTAAAACGCAAGTGAACGCGTCGAGTAGTACAGGCCTTTGTGAGGCCCGAGTCAAACACAGGGATACTCGGAATTGTTGGATCTCCTACTAACTATTTGCGACCAGCTAAGCTGAATAACAAATTTAGGGTTGATGTTAAAAATAAAAGAAAACAAAAACAAAATAAAACAAACGATCGATTAAATGTTAATTTAATCAATTCAAAAAGGTATCTTTAGGATTGCGGTTTCACCGCGGGTTTTCATTGTATTAGATTTTATATAATGCCTCAATCTTATCTCTCTATCCGGGTAGTGGCCTGAAAACAGAATTACCCACTGTCGTGGTGCAATTCACTACCTAGGTTTAGGTCGGTTCCACCGTCGTAGTAACCTATACCCTAAACTAGGTACATTATGAACGATCTCTCAGTATCCACCATTAATTTTACACCACCTTGGTCAAGGGATTTATCAATTAATGTAGATTTCGTCTCTTTTCAGCCGTTAATCCTTCTTTCAAAGTGATTAAGGGCATTAGGTTATTATTATGGTGATCAAGCATAACAATATATTGAGAAAACAAAACTATACCACAAATTTAAGAGATAACATATGATTTACTATTATAAAACTGTCATACAATGAATTCCCGGGCTACTCCCGGTCCTAAAGACGAAGGAGATTAACCCCGCATGTTCATCTCAAACAAGTACAAGGTAGAAATAGGGGAAAACATGTGAAAAACGTGGAATGAAAGGGAAAACCCCTGAACGGAGAAGAACCTGTTGATCCTTTGTGTAGAACACGTGCTCTCCCGCCTTTTAGTGGTAAAATCCTTCTTCTGCGGCGTCCGAATCAACTGGTATGAGCTTCTAGCCTCTGTTCTCCTCTCTACCGCTCCTCAGTACTTGTGCAATGGCTGATGAGATGATCCTCTCGTCTGGGCGGCCGTCATTAGGTATAAATCCCTAATTAGGTCGCTAATTAACCACGGCCGTCCGATTGGGATCAATCTGAATCAAACGCATATCTGACGGTGTCGATACCATCGACGCGGGTTGATGGTATCGACCCAGTGTGGTAGCGACAACCCTTCTTTCTTTTTTGTCTGAGTGCCTGATGTAGTCTCGATACCATTGACGCAGGTCGATGGTATCGACTTCCTGTAGGCGTCGGTTTTTGTCATTTTGCGTCACTATAGCCTCTGTGCGTCGATGGTATCGACTGCTTCTTCGCAAGCAACCTGAAGGTGACTCGATACCATCGACTTCCCAGTCGATAGTATCGACGCTTTGCTGCTCCTTTCAGCTGGCAACCTATGACCAAGTCGATGGTATCGACTTCCGTCGATGGTATCGACGGAAGAAAATACTCGTTTGTCCTGAAATTTAAACATGGAACCAAATAAATTCACACAAATAATAATATTTTGACAATTAATGCTCGAAATGATGTAATAAGGGAGATTTGACATAAAATGATAGCAAAGACCAAAATAGATGAATTATGCGATATTAACCATGAAAATGACTAATTAAAGCATAAAACACATATGAAATAGGTCTACAAATGCGACTCAAAATCATCGCATCAAACTCCCCTAAGCTTGAACGTTGCTCGCCCTCAAGCAACTAATCCTTAGAATAGAATTGCCAATGTCAACCGAAAAACAACACACCACAACCAACATCCCATATGACTCTCACCGGACATTCACATACCAGCCCTCTCTAACCACGGAACGGTAATTACCCTGAAGGCGACAGAAATCATCAATAAAAGAAATTGACCTCAAAACTGATGAACACTATCAAATAAGGCAGTTAACATAATAAAACTCGCCGATTCAGACTTGGTGCATCTTGTGTTCGCCTATACTACGTTGCTCGCCCTAACTACCATCTACATGGAAGCAGTTCTCCTGATATTCATTAGTGAGGAGAAATTCACGGTGGCCTACCAATCCGAGCAACGGGTGGATGAAAATAGGTGGCTCATGGAAGAAAGTGGAAGTATTGTACTGTTTCAACATGCATAATACAAAAATGTCCTACATGATGCAAATGCACATGAGAAATGCCCTAATGCCTAAAATTGGATGAAATGATGCATGTACTAACCATCCATCTCAAAATGAGATGGATATCTAGTTAAGCTACATCATGTACTCAATTATCCTGAAATGCAGGTGATATGACGTTCCTTTCTCCTTCTTATTCTACTTTCTTCTAAATAACTCTTTTTTTTCATTGTGCAAATTTTTCAGATTTTTTCTCTCTTTTTTTTCGTTTTCCAGCCCTTATATCCATAATTGATAAAGAATATTTTATTGGGCTTATTTTCTTCATATTCAGAAGTTTGCACTATTTAGAAGGTATGGAACAATTTAATTCACCATTTTGAGAAAAATTGAGATACATGATATACTTTATGCATGAAAATTATGAGTGCAACTACATGGCATGCAACTAAGGGTAATGTGCATGTATCAATATTCTAATTTTTTTTATATGCAAAACATAAAGACAATTGCAATGCAGGTCCTATCTAGATGCTATGCAATCAAAAAGAGTTAAAACTGTACTCTACTTCCAATTCTTGGGTGGATTATGGAAACAATGAGGTGAAACGATCACAAGACTAGATGACTGAACCTTAGAAAGATATTATGTGTCCCTCCTTACTGACCTGTGTAGTAGTTTAAAGGTTTCTCTCTCTTACTTCCAATTAGAGTCTCATTACCATTTGGTCAGTTTAGGATCAAACAACCATTTCCGTCCACTTTCATGAATCATTAGGAGTCTATTTGTGAAATATTGTTTTAAAGTTGACAAAACCAATCATTTTCATAGGATATGTGCCCAAGGTTAAACAAGACAAGCTTTTCAAACACACAAAATTTTTTAAATTGCCCTTGATTTTCCCATGCACTATTAATGAGATGACACAACTTTATGACATCCACGATTACACTAGATAGCATGTGGATCCTACAAAAACTAACATTGCAAGAAACAAATAACACAAACAAATAATAAAGCTGAAAACTAAAAATACTAAAAGATAAAGCTGTTCCAACTACTCCCCTAAGCTTGAATTCGACTATGGCCTCATAGTCAAAAACAAACTTAAAGATTGGAACAGTGATACCAGATCAATCTTGTGGTGGTGGAGGCTGGTAGTACGGAGCAGTAGGGTCCCAAGAAGGATACTCCCCCTGGAAGCTTGGATCAAACTGGGCCCTAGGTGGAGGTTGTGGATAACCTCCAAAGTAACTCTGGCTCCAATAATGGTCGTAGAAGGGCTCCTGCTGCATCTCTATCCGTTGCAACCGATTATGTATCTGTTGTTGGTTGTCGAGGAGAAGACGTTCATTCTCGAACATCGCCCTTTGGTTGTCCAGTATCCAGTTCGTAGTGTCTTGAATACCAGCATACATTCCCATCTGCTGCTGTTGTGTCTGGTGGATATCTTGCAGCATAGTGTACATGCCTTGCATGGAATAGGCATCCTCGCTCGTCTGCGAGGGCTGTGGTGAAGGCGACGTAGGCTGTGATGATGATGATGCACCTGGATGCATCCGAGGACGCTTCCGAGGTGCCACTCGTGCTCGAAGAGGTGTAAAGGCCTCCTCTTCCTCCTCATCCTCGTCGCCATTTCCGTCGTCACCGCCTTCTTCATCAGAGTCTGCGATGGCTATGATTGGCCACCTGAAATGTTGTGCACCTTCGATGTTGAAAATGGGATCGGGAAGAGAACATTCTTGATATGATTGATTTACGTGGCAGTGCGCAAACGCCACGCCATCTCGGAGAAGCAATAGATTGGACCGGTGCAAATGTTGCAAGTTCACCTTGCTTCTTGTAGAGAGAGGAGTGAGGGTTTGGAAATTCAAGCCAAGATATGAAGCCAGCTTGGTGATGAGCCCGCCGAAGTGAATCGGCGCTTTCCTCGTACTCCTCTTCACGTCCAATACTCATTGCAGAAAGAAAGCACCCCAGTTGCATTCTTGTTTCTTCAGGAGTTTATACAGAAAGAATAGGTCCGACCCCTGAAACTTGCTGAGGGCAAGATCACCCCGAGCAAAAAGTGTGGAATTGAGCATCCGGTGCAAGACCCGGACGAAAGGGTGCTCAAAATCGGCTACCGCAGCATTGTGGTAGCTCACTGACTTTCCTTGTGGCACCGTCACCAGCTCGGCGAAGATTGCATCATAGTCGGTGCGGTTGTCCACCCGCCGGTAGTCGTACTGCGAATGGTTCCAGTTGAAGATCGCGTTGAATTGCCGGAGTGTCAGGGTGTAGTCGATGTTGAATAGCTGGAATGACACCCGGCCCTGGATCCACTCACGATCGGTAGCTACTATGTCGTTGGGCACGACACAGACGTCCAACGACACCATGAACTCCTCTACCAACTCCTTGTACGTGGGCCAGTCACCGAAGAACGGCTGGCCATCTTGGTGAAATTCCAGTTCGCCAGGCCTTATGGGTGTGTGACGGGCCTGCCCATGCAGAACGTAGGCCAAGTTGGCCTCGAATCTGAGATCTCGGATCATCTCCCGGTCCACATACCGGGTGGGCTCTATCTTCCTCTGCATGATCTCCTCGTAGATCTTCAGGACCTCCGAGGAAGGATGGACAAGGCGGGGACGTGAAACCGACACTGGCGGTGGTGGCACGAATTCTGGCAGAGTTGCACGTGAGGAAGAAGCTCCGACTGTATGCACCATGTTGGCGACGAGGAAAGGGATTAGAGAAAGAGAGCTCGGTGAAGATTGGAGAATCGGATCTCCGCTCGGTGAAGATCTTTGTCGGCTTGGATGGCTCGGAGGAGTGCTCAGCGCAAAGGAAGAAGATCACTCTGAAGGTGTGACGTCAAATGACGTAATGAATCTCCTTATATAGACTTGGCCGGCGCCACTGTTGGCCCGTCGATACCATCGACGCGAGTCGATGGTATCGACACTAGTCGATGCTATCCGCCCCCATCGCGAGTATCAACGGTCGTCGATGGCTGGATCTTGAAACCCGGATCGCTGACGTGTCGATACCATCGACGTAGGTCGATGGTATCGATGCTGCATCCGGATCGATGACGTGGAAGCCGCGATTGCTGTTGATTTGTTTGCACGGATCGGTGATGTGGATGGTCGATACCATCGACGAGGGTCGATGGTATCGACTTGCCTTTGTTGCATCTCAACCTGAAGCCGCGACATGGCCGTCGATGGTATCGACTTTCCTGAGTCGATTTTGTCTGTAAATCTTCAGAGATCTCGATGGTATCGACTGGTGTCTCGATACCATCGACTTCACTTTCACGACCACCTGTAGGTAGGTCGATACCATCGACGAGGCCGTCGATGGTATCGACTCAGATTAAAATCTGTAGCCGTCAACCTGTAACCCGGTCGATACCATCGATGAGTGTGTCGATGGTATCGACTCTGCCTCAGCCTGCACATCAAACAAACCGATCACAGTATCTTCTTTACACTAAAAATCAAGCCAAAATAAATCAACCTACGAATGTACATGAACTATCCTAATGTACCGATGGTAGGGTTGCCTCCCAACAAGCGCCCTTATTTAACGTCTTAGGCTAGACGGCTTTCGGCACCCCATGCATCCGAAAGTGAGATGAGTTTGACCTCATTCAACTTCCTCTTGTAATTTTCGCCAAAATAGAGCTTCAATCTTTGTCCATTCACCAAAAATGTGGTATCACCATCACGCACCAAAATCGCACCGTGTGGCTTGACCTCTTCTACCACGAATGGCCCACTCCACCAGGATTTGAGCTTCCCGGGATGCAACTTGAGTCTTGAGTTGAACAACAAAACACTATCTCCTTTCTTGAACGTGCACAACTGGATGTGGCGGTCGTGGATCAGCTTTGTGCTCTCCTTGTATATCCGTGCGTTCTCATATGCCGTCATCCGTAATTCGTCCAGCTCATTCAATTCAAGCATTCTCTTTCTCCCCGCTTCATCGTAACTTAAATTGAGCCTTCGAAGAACCCAATGGGCCTTGTGCTCCAACTCTACCGGTAGGTGACAAGCCCGGCCATACGCCAACCTAAAAGGTGTGGTGCCTATAGGTGTTTTGTAAGCCGTCCTGTAAGCCCATAAAGCATCCGGTAATAGGGCACTCCAATTCTTCCTCGTGGATGCCACCGTACGCTCCAAAATCGTTTTAATTTCGTGATTGGAGACCTCCACCTGCCCTTGGGTCTGCGGGTGATATGGGGTACCTATGTTGTGCTTGACCCCATATTTCTTCAATAAAGTCGAGAACTTCTGATTCCTAAAATGCGTACCCCCATCAATGATTATCATCCGAGGTACCCCAAACCTGCAGAAAATGTTCTCTTTCACGAACCTGCACACTACAGTGGAATCGTTAGTCCTTGTGGGGATTGCTTCCACCCACTTCGACACATAATCAACTGCTAACAAAATATATAAATTGGAGTTTGAGGACACAAAGGGTCCCATGAAATCTATGCCCCACAAATCAAATACCTCCACTTCCTAAAACACATTCAGGGGCATCTCCTATCGCTTTGAGATATTACCTGCTCGCTGACAAGGATCACATTGCCTCACAAACTCGTAGGCATCCTGAAATAAAGTTGGCCAATAAAGGCCGCTTTCCAAAACCTTAGCTTCCGTGTGCGATCTGGCGTGGTGTCCTCCCGTAGGTGATGCGTGGCAATGACGGAGAACGCTCTCGTACTCCACCTCAGGCACACACCTGCGCAAGATACCATCCCTGCATTGCTTAAGAAGAATTGGATCATCCCAAAAATAGTATCTCAAAGAATGGAAAAATCTTTTCTTCTCCTGATGTGACCAATCTTCCGGGATGATCCCGCAAGCCAAATAATTTACAATCTTAGCAAACCAAGGATCCTTAGAATTGATTTTCAAAATCAGTTCATCCGGAAACGTCTCAGTTATGGGTATATGTAGATCTTTTTCGTCCACCCTTTCTAACCTAGACAAATGATCACCAACAACATTTTCAATCCCAAATTTATCCTTGATTTCGATGTCAAATTCTTGTAAGAGCAAAATCCACCTAATGAGTCTAGGCTTTGCATCTTTTTTCTCCATTAAGTATTTAATTGCGGCATGGTCAGTCCATACAACTACTTTAGATCCAACTAAATACTGCCGGAATTTTTCAAAAGCGAACACAACGGTGAGTAATTCTTTCTCAGTAGTTGTATAATTTAATTGGGCGTCATTCAAAGTCTTTGAAGCGTAAAAAATCACGGCGGGTTTATTGTCCACCCGCTGCCCCAACACAGCTCCTACCACAAAGTCCGAAGCATCACACATTAGTTCGAACAGTTTCGTCCAATCCGACGTTTGAACAACCGGTGCAAAAATTAGTTTTTCTTTCAAAACGTCGAACGCATGTAGACACTTATCATTGAAATCGAATACAACGTCTTTCTCCAAAAGCTCGAATAGAGGTTTCGTGATTTTAGAAAAATCTTTTATAAATCGCCGATAGAACCCGACATGTCCTAGGAAACTTCTTACCCCTTTAACAGAATTTGGTGGGGGCAACTTAGAAATGACCTCAATTTTGACCGGATCCACCTATAGACCTTTTCTAGACACCTTGTGTCCTAGCACTATCCCCTCAGTCACCATCATGTGACATTTCTCCCAGTTGAGGACCAAATGTGTGTCCTCGCAACGCTGTAAAACTTTGTCTAGGTTATAGAGACATTCATCAAACGATGCACCATACACCGAAAAGTCATCCATAAAAACCTCGAGACAACGCTCTACCATGTCAGAAAATATGGCGAGCATACAACGTTGAAACGTCACCGGTGCATTGCATAAACCAAACGGCATTCGGCGGTAAGCAAAAGTCCCATAGGGATAAGTGAATGTAGATTTCTCTTGATCCAACGGATCAATCGAGATCTGGTTGTACCCCGAGTATCCGTCTAGAAAACAAAAGTGCGATCGACCGGCAAGACGCTCTAAGATTTGATCAATGAAAGGTAAAGAAAAGTGATCCTTTAGCGTGGCAGCATTCAAACGGCGATAATCAATACAAACTCGCCACCCGGTTACCAATCGGGTGGTGACAGGTTTATTCAACAAATTTTTGGTGACAGTAATTCCCCCCTTCTTAGGGACTACCTGTGTGGGACTCACCCATGTCGAGTCTGATATGGCGTAGATAATACCTGCAGCAAGAAGTTTAATGACCTCCTTCTTCACAACCTCCATCATGCTTGGATTGAGACGTCGTTGAGGTTGAATCACGGGCTTGGCTCCCTCCTCGAGCCGAATCTTGTGTTGACATAGAGTAGGGGAAATCCCGTTGATATCTGCAACAGACCACCCAAAAGCTCCCCGGTGGTTCTTCAGCACTATCAACAATTGTTCTTCCTCATCCGCACTCAAATAAGCAGAAATGATCACTGGTAACTTGTCTTCCTCAGCTAGAAAGACATATTTGAGATGCAGGGGCAGCGGCTTTAGTTCCAACTTTGGCGGGCTGATCAGAGATGATTGAAGAGGCGGGGGGAGTTCACCTAAATCTTCATAATGCCTCGCATAGAAGCATGGAAGCATCTGAAGAATTTTAGCGCACTCCTTGAGTGATTTGCTCCACATCCAATCATATGTAATATTTAACAAGCAAGCCTCCAACGGTAATTCCGGGTATGCATCAGAAACCGAAATAGCAATCATATCATCCTCCAGAGAAAGCGGAATGTCCTCATTATCATCATTAGGAAATCCCATAGCTTTGCACAAAGAAACTACTTTGGTATGCTCCATGATATCCACAACCAAAGTTCCATTGTCCACCTTGCTCATCACATGAGCCATGTCCAGAAATGGCTTCCCAAGGCAGAGTGAAATATTACAATCCAGATGTTTTACCATATTGCATTATTCCTTTGCTTTAGATGACACAATACTCGTAGGCATGACCATCTCAAAGCGGTCATCGGCTATGCCCAAGGTCAAGCGACCTCTCCCCATCTCTAAGATCATGTCGGCTGTAGCTTGGAAAGGACGTCCAAGTAACAGCTCGTTGCCATGTTCATCCTGCATCTCCATGACCACGAAATCTTTCGGAAAGACAAACCTATCCTCCTTTACTAAGACATCTTCACAGATTCCATAAGGCTTCACCACATAGTTGTCTGCCAATTAAATCGTCATATTGCTTGGCCGTGACTCCTTCAATCCTAGCTTTTTGAATGTCGAAAGGGGCATCAAGTTGATGCTTGCCCCTGAATCACACAACGCTTCGTCAAATTTAACCTTCCCAATATAGCATGAAATGTTAAAACACCCTGGATCTTGTCTCTTTGGCGGAAAAGTGCCCATGATGAAGGCACTCACTTGCTCCTTTAGCACGACGACCTCTATATCTAGAATTTTTCTCTTCTTCGTAATGACGTCCTTTAGAAACTTCCCGTATGAAGGAATTTGCTCAATGGCTTCCAGTAAAGGGATATTGACTGAAAGCTTCCTAAAACTGTCCAAGAACTTCTTGGACTGCGCATCTGCCTTCCTTGGCACTATTTGGATAGGGGACCGGAACAGATTGTGCCCTTTGATGATGTGGCACATAAGGCGTCTTTTTCTGAGGTTCCTCCTCTGCAACCTGTTCTTCAGTATCATCCACGGCTGTGTTTTCAACCTGCCCTGTGACTGGTGCAGGCTGCTCTTCATTGGTTTCACCTTCTACTTTAGCTTGTGGTGTGCTTGTTTCCTTAGCTCTTGGATTCAACACTTTCTTGCCGCTTCTAAGCAGAATATCCTTTGCTTGTTGGTTTCCCCCGGGAACATTGGTATTCCCCGGAAAACCCGGATGTGCCGGTTTTTTCAAACTAGCGATCTCGGCTGCCATCTGTGCCATGGATGTCTCAATGGTCCTCATTTGAGCCCCATGGCTCTGCAATGTTTGCCCAAATTGATTCATGTATTCTCCTTGCTGCTTGATTTGCTGGCCAAATGTATTCATTAGCTCCTGATTTTGCTTTATAACTTGATTGAGCAACTCCATGCTCTTGTCTTCTGCGACTGGCGAGGGCTTGGCATCCGGATCCTGCAGAATATTGTTCGGATCCTTCCACGAGAACTTTTTGTCTTTTCTCCATGAATAATCATTGTTCCTATAACCTTGCTGCTGTCTCATGTATTTGACTTGAGCCTCATCCCCGGACTCAATATCCTCCTTTTCCAGTAGCTTCTTTGCGAGAAGATCCATCTTCTTATTTAGCTCTTTCATTGCCTTGGACTCACCTACTAGTCGAACTTGCTCTATCAGGCCTCTTTCTCTCTCACCCCATGACTGCTATCTAGCCATATTCTTTAGTATCTCCCAACATCTGGTGTCTGTATTGTTCAGAAAGAAACCTGACCCAGCTGAATCCAAATTACTCCTATCGTGCTCAGAGAGAGCAAAATAGAAGATCTTCACCTGCGTCTCTTTATCCAGCCCGTGATGTGGGCACCTCCTCAGCATGACCTGAAATCTCTCCCAGGTCTCAGAATATGTCTCACCGGTCTATTGGGTAAAATTGTGAATCTTCCAGATCATGTCGTTAGTCTTCTCAGGAGGGAAGAACCTCTAAAAAAAAACCTCCATCATATGGTCCCAGGACTCCACGAACTCATCATCTAAATTGTGTAACCACTCTCATGCCGCTCCTGCCAATGAACTCGGGAAAAGCTTGAGATACAGTGCATCCTGTGGAAACCTATCAATTTTTACCATGTCACAGTTCTCAACAAACTGGCTGATGTGTGTGACAGGATCCTCATTCTTCAGCCCATGAAAAGCATTCGATTTCACCAGATTTATCAGCGCTGGATCAATCTTATATGTCAGTATGTTGATTGCCTGCTTCTTTATAGGCCCTTTGGAAGCTGATGAGGAAGAAGCCTTGATCTTCTCCCATATAGTATGTGGCTCGGCCATCTCTTCCTGTTCAAATTCAGAATCTACCTCTTCTTGGTGCTCTTGCTCGTAATACTCCTCGTCCTCAGGTCCCATTAGAGGAACCTCGGGTGCGCGATTCGCATAGTCAGTACTACATGTTTGCACCATGCAACGTACCTGAAATAGGAAAGTTTAAGTTCAGTACAGTTCTTTGACGAGTCTCAAAATTAACGACAATAAAAAGAAAATATTTGAAGTTGTTTCAAAGTAAAAAAAATTGTAGCCTAGAGTGGCCGCTCGCAGCACTCAAAGTGCCAACAATTCGCCGTATCCCCGGCAACGGCGCCAAAAACTTGACGCAATTTTACTATGCGCTAAAACGCAAGGGAACACGTCGAGTAGTACAAGCCTTTGTGAGGCCCGAGTCGAACACAGAGATACTCGGAATTGTTGGAGACTCCTACTAACTATTTTCGATCTGCTAATCTGAATAACAAATTTAGGGTTGTTGTTAAAAATAAAAGAAAACAAAAACAAAATAAAACAAACGATCGATTAAATGTTAATTTAATCAATTCAAAAAGGTATCTTTAGGATTGTGGTTTCACCGCGGGTTTTCATTTTATTAGATTTTATATAATGCCTCAATATTATCTCTCTATCCGGGTAGTGGCCTGAAAACAGAATTACCCACTGTCGTGGTGTAATTTACTACCTAGGTTTAGGTCGGTTCCACCGTCGTAGTAACCTATACCCTAAACTAGGTGCATTATGAACGATCTCTCAGTATCCACCATTAATTTTACACCACCTTGGTCAAGGGATTTATCGATTAATGTAGATTTCGTCTCTTTTCAGCTGTTAATCCTTCTTTCAAAGTGATTAAGGGCATTAGGTTATTATTATGGTGATAAAGCATAACAATATATTGAGAAAACGAAACTATACCACAGATTTAAGAGATAAAATATGATTTACTATTATAAAACTGTCATACAATGAATTCCCGGGCTACTCCCGGTCCTAAAGACGAAGGGGATTAGCCCCGCATGTTCATCTCAAATAAGTACAAGGTAGAAATAGGGGAAAACATGTGAAAAACGTGGAATGAAAGGGAAAACCCCTGAACGGAGAAGAACCGGTTGATCCTTTGTGTAGAACACGTGCTCTCCCGCCTTTCGGTGGTAAAATCCGTCTTCTGCGACGTCCGAATCAACTGGTATGAGCTTCTAGCCTCCGTTATCCTCTCTACCGCTCCTCGGTACTTGTGCAATGGCTGATGAGATGATCCTCTCGTCTGGGCGGCCGTCATTAGGTATAACTCACTCATTAGGTCGCTAATTAACCACGGCCGTCCGATTGGGATCAATCTGAATCAAATGCATATCTGGCGGTGTCGATACCATCGACGCGGGTCGATGGTATCGACCCAGTGTGGTAGCGGCAGCCCTTCTTTCTTTTTTGTCTGAGTGCTTGATGTAGTCTCGATACCATCGATGCAGGTTGATGGTATCGACTTCCTGTAGGCGTCGGTTTTTGTCATTTTGCGTCGCTATAGCCTCCGTGCGTCGATGGTATCGACTGCTTCTTCGCAAGCAACCTGAAGGTGACTCTATACCATCAACTTCCCAGTCGATAGTATCGACGCTTTGCTGCTCCTTTCAGCTGGCAACCTATGACCAAGTCGATGGTATCGACTTCCGTCGATGGTATCGACGGAAGCAAATACTCGTTTGTCCTGAAATTTAAACATGGAACCAAATAAATTCACACAAATAATAATATTTTGACAATTAATGCTCAAAACGATGTAATAAGGGAGATTTGACATAAAATGATAGCAAAGACCAAAATAGATGAATTATGCGATATTAACCATGAAAATGACTAATTAAAGCATAAAACACATATGAAATAGGTCTACAAATGCGACTCAAAATCATTGCATCACCACCCAAGTGACCTGCAAAAGAAAAAGAATTGAAATCAGATGATAACAAGAAGAATACTTACTATTAATAAAATATAAAAGTTATTCTACACAAGCACATATGATTCTTAGACACAAAAGCCAAAATAATATCAGCATGCATGCAAGTGAGATAAGCATGGCACTAGAATAATATAAATAATAATTGTGACTAAAAATCACAACCTTGAAACCTGATAGAATATGACACACAACTATCTCCCAAGTATTTATATAAAAGTGGGCACACAACCCGACTATGGGGTACACAACCTCCATCTAAAAAATATAACATGGACACACAACCCAAAAACTAAACTAATTACACTACTCTAGGGACACTGAATCACAAAGTACACATTAAATAGATGCAAGTATAAAGTTTAGTCATATTAAACAGAATAAATAAGATTGCTATCACATAAAGGGACAATATAATCATCTATCATAAAGTTGGCTAAAATTAGGAATTAAGGAACAAAATAGTTTAAATTTCACAAATAGGATCTCAAGAAGTAAAATAGAATTTAAAAGTCCAACATGATCAAGAGTTCAATTTCAATAAGATTAGATCCAAATAGGTGATCAAGTCAAGAAAGAGAACATTCATAACCAAAATACGTAAGAAAGGCTCAAGAGAGTAAAGATAATAATTGTTCAATATGACTCATGTGGGATTAAATATACCTCAAAAAGTTTTTTAACTTACCAAAGTCTAAACCGTTATCCCAAGTCAGGGTCTTTTCTCACCTAACATAGATTTATATACATAAACCATTAATTAGTATGTGTATTATAAACTTTATACGAACTATTCTTATTATGACCAACTTTTGGTTATGAAGTATGTTTACTTAGATAGGTGACAATTTTCTGAATCAAACAAGTATTTTTGCGTAAGATTTTAGATAACTAGATAATTAATTGTATATTTTTGAATGATGGACCAATAAAAAAATTGAGAAAATCCACACAAGCCAACATTATCCACACAGGCGAGGTGGGCTTGTTGAGCTGGCCAAATCACTACTGAGCAATCGACACAGTTGGAATCCAGCAAATCGTACGACTCAATGCGAAACAGAGAGAAAAATGAGGGTGAAAAGGTTGTTTTGCCCCTAGCAGTAAAAATGAAACAAAAAGAAATGAAGGGACAATAAGAGAAATCACAGTGGCAAATCATTCCCTCACACGCTCCTTGCCATGGTCGTGAGAAGTAGCTCCAAGCCAAGTAGTTGGTGGATGTTCTGGTCTTTAAAGCGCCCTTGAACCATTCCGTCCAGCTTCACAAGGGATTGGCGGAGTCGACAAGCGAAGGCTCGAGGTCCCTAGAAGCCGGAGCCAACAAGCGAAGGCTCGAGGTCCCTAGAAGCCGGAGCCAACAAGGGACAAAATCCATGAAGAATGAGCGTGACAACATAATAGACAATGAAAATGACTGATTGAGTGAGAAAGTATGTGAAAAAGCAAGAAGGGAAGAGTCTCATGAGGGTGACAACACTCGAATGACATTTCTAGAAGTCCAAGGATGTACCAGAATCATCGTTGTCAACACACGAAGAGGAGAGCATCTATGACTAGTAGATAGAGAAGATGGCTCAAACACACAAGCAAGCAAGATGTCAGAAAGCAAGAGGGGAATCTTAGGAAACTTACCACACACTCAATTTAGTTTTAGTAGAGTCTCGAGATTACATGAAGTGGGAAAGACTGACGATGAGGAAGATTTAAAGTATGGTGTTCGGGAAGATATCGACAGAAATTGAGCACTCAACTTGGTGCGGGGAACATAGGGGAAGGTCTAAGGACCCTTTTATAGGTTTATATTGTTGGACATGGGCCTAGAAACTTCTCCCCAAAAGCCATGTCAACAAGGGATTCCTAGGGCAATGATGCGTTTCCATAACATTCAACCATGCAACCACCAAAGGGTACCAAAAGAACCACAATCGAAGAAGGAAAGCAACAACAAAAGGATCGTGACAAACCATTGACTATGGAGGGAGATATCACTCGCCAAAGTTCCACTCCCAACCCTGTTTAGACCCGCGAGGTGAACGGAGTAGAAGACGAGCCTAGTGTCGTTGATCTATTGCGTGCAGGTCTAGGGAGTCATCCTAGCCATCCTCTGAGTGGACCCACCTGTGAAAAAGAAAAGAAAGAAATGACTTAACTGTGTGACAGTGTTTCAGAGAGAAAATCACACACTTTATCCAAATTAAATTAGATTAATGTGATAATTATATTATTTTCTTTTCTTTTACTCAAATTGAGGGTCCAAACAAAGTCCAATTAATATGAAATTTGACATCTAGGATAATTAAGATGTGCATATTTCAACTTTTACATCATTTTTAAATTTTGAAGACATATAGTATTTTATTTAATAATTTTATATTATATCATATATTCTCTTTCCTTAATAAATTTAAGGCATGTAGAAACATTCAAAAGATGTGAAACTAGGCCTACACGTAAACTTAAACATGAGGAATGCAATTTTACAATTAGTTTTCTCTTTTAGGGTTGTTTAAAATGTTATTTAATGTTTTGGGCTTTAATATAGATTCTCTCTCCTAAACTACACTAGGATAGATAAGTTTTTCTAATTACTATGGAAATTCACACATAAATCAATTTTGGCGCGCTGATTTCAAATTTGGGCTCTATTTCCACTTTTGAAGATATTTAGTAATTTATTTAACACTTTTGGATCTTATTCCTATTTTCTTTTCAAAATAGAGTGAAGGCAATTATTATTATTATGCAAATAATGTGAAACTTGACACCCAAGACAATTGGGACCCAATGAATACAAATTTTACATTAAATTTGGATTTTGAGGTTTATTTTTATGAGTTAGGGTAGAATTAGGAATTTTGGCTTATTAGCATTATACTTATTAAATTAGTATATATTTATTATCAACACTCACCTAATTGAGTCCTATTAAGTTCAGATCATTATAAAAGAGTTATATATTATTATTATGCACAACGTTCTACATCTTACTTCTTTTACATATTATGTCCATTAATTCCATATTCATTTACATTGTGAGACATTATTAATATTTATGGACATGCAATTACCAATTATTACGCCAAAGCATATTATTCAATTTTTATCCATTATGTTAGTAAAGAAAATATATATAACATATTTCATGAGTTTATTTACGTGATGCCACATGATTAATTTATTATGTAAATATGTTTTAATTTTATCCTTGTTTGGTCAAATCTAAGGAACTGACCTCACTAGCCTTATAATCAAGGAATATGATAGGATTCTAGGTTCTAGTTCATTACAATACTCCACCCCTTAAAAAGATTTTTTCCTCAAAATCTAATCATCCAAACATTATCAACACCTATACTTCATCCCTTAAAAGGTTTTTCCTAACAAGTCAAACAACCCTATAGGTACAATGGATACTCTCATGTACTACATTACTTTCATCATCAAAGATATCATGCAAAATGGAAACATATCTTTAAAGTCTAACTAAGATATTATGGCTTACATTCAACATGCTCTTTGTCATAAACTTCTTGGCCATCCAAAGAAAAGACTCTTCCAACACGTCTCTCAACATGTCTTCTTCCATTATTGTTGCCATTATTTTTAGGAGGTGCCTGGGTTTGTTGGTGTTGAGCTGGTGGACATCCATCTCGTAGTTGGGGGCATTTAGGTCAGATATGTCAAGGTTCATTGCAATAATGACATATAATTGGAGAGTCAGGTCGACGTTTTTCTTGATTTCCACCATCATAACTCTTCCTAGGAGGATGATCACCATTACACTTAGCACACTTGTCCCACTTTTGATCATCACCTAAGAACTTCCTCTTCTTATCATGTTCGATAGGTTGATATCCTGGATAAGACTCAACAACTACAGCTTTATCAACCATCTGTTGAAAACTCAGGGCAAGCTATAAGACAAGAGCACAACCCACATTGTAGTTATGTCCTTGCAAGAATAGGTCATCCCTATGATGCTCACTTAGTCCATAAGCATAATGTTCAAGCAATAGAAATTGTTGCACATATGCAGAAACATACATGGAACCTTTCTTTAGACTATATAATTTGCTTCCTTCTTCTTAAGAGTAGAAGTGAAGATGTACTTCCCACAAAATGGTACCAACCATTGTTCCCATGTCAAAGTAGATATGTATGGAGTCCTCTCTATCATGTTCCACTAGACACACGTCGGTCCATCCAACACATAAAATGCAAACCTGACCTTCTAGTGCGGAGGGAATGCCATACCAAAAAAATTTGTTCTATGGCTAAAACCCAATTACCAGCCTTATAAACCATGTCCAACCCCTCTTCACCCTTGAGTAGGGCGGTTGCATCTTCATGAAGTCATTCAATAAGTACTCCTTTGGTTTATCAGACACGAAATAAGTGTTCAACTTCCCCACCATAGCTGTGGTGAGGAATTGTCGCAACAAGGCTAACTCTTGTTCGAGAGAGATGATAATAGTCGTGTCAGCAACCACAAATGTCGGGGTATCCTGACCCACTGAAGGATGAATTCTAGTTGGAGTGGTAACTTGAGACACCAGAGAGGTAAAGGGAGGTTCCATCCTCGACATTTTGTACTTTGGGTTTAGGTGTGTCTCATAACCAGCTATGTTATTAACAAATGAGTTATCTCCAGTCACAAGAGTATGCCTACACAAGACAAGGGTACTAGGTAGAAGAAACCTATGAAAAAGGTAAACATCCTAAGAGAGATAAGATTGAAATAGTTAGATTAACCAACCGCTAATGTCTCTGATACTATACTATAAGGAGTGGGACCCAAGAGAGGATCCACTCACTTATTAAATCAAATATAAAGGAACATCTCATATCTCAAGCACCACTATATTTTTTTTTGCAAAGGGATGATAATCCAATTTATTCAAAGTATGATTCAAGATACCAAATGTAGTAGTGGAATATAAAATACCTAATTATTACAATGTTTGATATTATTGCTATTCTTCACCACATAGGGTGATATGTATGAAAACTAAACTAATCATAGGATCAACAAAGGGTCATCTAACCACCTCAAAATTGTCTCCCAAAAAGGTTCAACTACTCTTGATGATGTTCTGGTCCAACTTGGATAACTTCCCCTTGACCTACACCTGGGGTTGGAAGCGTACTCCAGCAAAAGGAGCAAAGTGGATGAATCGGCATAAACATTGGTATGAGCATAGTGAATCACAATTGAGCAATATAACAAATAGAGGATGTCAAATAAATAAGGCTTCCCATAGAAAAGAGAATTACCACCCAAGTGGGTTTCAAAAGAAAATGATTGAAATCAGATTATAATAAGAAGAATACTTGCCATTAATAAAACATAAATGTTTTGCCACACAAGCACATATAATTCTTTGGCACAAAACCCATAACAATAATATCAACTTGCATGCATGTGAGGTAAGCATATCACTAGAATAATATAAATAACAATGGTGACCAAGGCTCACAACCTTGAAGCTGATATAGTATGAAACACAACCATCTCCCAAGTATATACATAAAAGTGGGCACACAACCTGAGTATGGGGCACACAACCTCCATCCCAAATATAATGTCACATCCCCATTTTCCTTAGCTATGTAATGTCATTTGGTATATAATTTCACCGTTTATGAGATCAAAATTCTGAATATATTATTTATACTTTGTTAGGATAAAATAAGAGATGAAACAAATTTTATGTTAAAGTGTATGATGATATAAGCTTCATGACCATTTTTGATAAGATTATGATGCTCCTACATTTAGCTAGGAATTATGGAAGGTTAACCTAATTAAATTACTTAGGAGTTTTGATTGAGAAAATTTGGAATCTAAGCCCAAAATAATGTTTTACATGATAATGGGAGGTCAATTAAAATTTGAGAGGTTTTGACCTTGTTTGACCCCTCAAATGATTTTTAGGAGTTTCTATATAGTGGGGACTTATATAACCCCGCTATATGATTAATTGATGCATAATATGTGTCATCTTTTACTAATGTCCTATTGATTTATGTGTCATGCAGACCCCTTCACTCTAAGTCAGATTCAGACTCGGGTCTGGAGGCATCCACACACGGTGAGTCTTCTCCCTCACCTGAGTCCAACATCCCCTGGACTCTACAGTGTCTAGTATCTCACCCGATCCTGATCCCTCTCTCCAGCGAGACCCAGCTCCGCCAGACTCCTCCTTTACTTTGGGTACATCCTACCGAGCTAATCAATCCCTAAAATAATAGGGTTCTGTGCCCTGAAGCCCCCATCCGCTAGGGTCACCACCATCTTCCCTTATTTCAACATCTGAGAGAGTCCTAACCTCCTCTAGACAATAAAACCTATAAAAGAAACATCCCCAATGATCCAGTGATACACATAAAGAGATCTATAGCCTCTTTGCACCATGACTTTCACCCACACACTACATACCAACTCGTCCACCACCGATAACCAAGATAGAGTGTGTCGTTAGAGTTCAGACCTTTGGGATAAATTTCAATTATTTGAAACACTTCAGCAAGTTCCTAGGAAGCATTTTTGTGCCTCAATTCCGTTATAGAGATACATACCTAGTTTGCCCTCTTTTCTCTTAGTTATGGATCTCTTTGCCAATGTGGGACTCCCAATCATCTCGTTATCTATTTTTCAGGTTGGATAGTTTCACCTTGATATTCCAAGCTCAACCAGATCTTTTGTTGGTATTGCGAGCATCATCCTTTTGTTTTTTAGACTTGGCCCCTGGATGGCCATGGCGTGTTGCCGTTTTTAAGCCTGATACCACCACGAGACGCATGCCATGTCTTTTTAGGTTCGTTGGGCCTTGAGTAAGGTTCACAATACATCTAGTTCCAATGATACAAACAAGATCCAAGTTCTGATTCTTTGATACATGTTGTTCCTCTAGATGTTCTTCACACTCAATTGAGGAGGAAGATGATAGATGTTGAATTGACGACCTTGCTGTTTTGGTGCCTGTATTTTTGTCATGCTTGCATGGACATTTTTGTCCTTTACCCTAGGTTGGGAAAGCTCTACATGTGGTCCTTACTCTCGATATGGCGTTAAGCCATTGGGACATGTGGGCATGGGCCTGACGAATCGAATTTTGTCATCTAATGCAACTTACTGATTTTCCTTGATTTCTAATTGGTTGTTCTTCAGAAATTCACAGTAATTGATCGGATGGTCATAAAAATACATATTGATAGTTGTTGGAAAGCTTTTTCAATGAAGAACCAAATTTTAGGGTTTCTAATATCTCTACCATTTCTGACCATGCTTTCTTAAATGGCCCAAATTAGGGTTTAAAAGGGAACTTAAGATGATAATTAATATAAATCATGTTAATTTTAGGAACTTAGGATTTGAATCAAGACCAAGGATACCAAGTTAGGACTTGCTTTGCTCTAGGTAAGTAGGTTCATGAACTTTGAGTATTTAGTTTTGGTTTTCATCATCTTATAATTATGATGATGACCAAGATGAATTATATGCATAGTTATGTGTTTCAAATTAAATCTAAAGTGCATGAAAGTTCCCCTAAAGTTATTAGTTTAATGTTTTGCTTCAATGCTATTTCAAGAATTTATGCCATGTTCATGTAGAATCAACTTGAGTAATTATTCCAAGATAATGATGAATCATGTAATGGGTTGTATTATTTTATCCTCATCATGTTAGTGTTGAGCCCATGGGCCTTATGAGCATCATTGGTGCATAAGTATCGAGGATATTTCAATCAACCACCAAGATTAAGTTATGTGAATCCAAATGTAATGTTCAATTTGTTTCATGTTTTTATTATTATTGCCAAGTAATTATGTTATTATAACAATACTCAATGCCGCTTACTCTAATGGGTTTTTTATTGTACACATGGTTGGGGCACGATGCCCACAAGTACAAAGAAATGTCTAGAAAAGAACCATATGAAGACTAGCTTAAGGAATAGATCAATGTTTCCAAAAGACATACATGGTGGGGTGTCATCTACAATAGAAAATCCTAATGTTTATAGATAATTTCATGTATAAATAATGTTGGCAGTTAGTTTCAATTCAAGAACTCAACTATAAACAATGTATGAATCAAGTCAAATTTTAATGCATGGTGCTTCACTTATCTTATTGTTATGCTTATCATGTTTTGTAATGTTCCTCCAAGCCAAGTGACCCATGTTATGGACAACATAGGGTTTGCTTCCATTGTCATGTATGAACTTGGAGGGGCGTCACATATAACATGGACACACAACCCAAAAACCAAAGTAATTACACTACTCTAGAGCTAATGAATCACAAAGCATGCATAATGTAGAGGCAAGTATAAATTTTAGTGATATAAAATAGAATAAATAAGTTTGCCATCACATAAATGGACAATATAATGATCCACCACAAAAGTGGGAAAAATTAGGGTTCCATCTCTTTTTTGGTCGGTAAAAAACTTTGTTACTATGATGTTGCCCAAAACTTTGGGTACAAAAGGAGCACCCCTGTGAACAAACTCGGGTGACAAACCACCAACCGAAAAAAACATAAAGATAGCTTCTGCTCACCAAGGAGCCACCTATCGGAACAAAGGAAAAAAGAAGAGAGAACTTAACAAGCAATACAGCTCCCAGAAGAACTAAGGAGATACAATCCTAATCTCACCAAGACAACACTAGCATGAACACCATCTCCTGAAAATTATGCAGCCTTGGAAGCAGGATAATATCTGTATTAGTCCTGGACTCTATGCAGCCAACAGATATGACTCCAATTCTTCAGTTGTCTAGATCAAAAAATTCGAGTCAGTAGATTACTAAGTCCTCAAATCTTTGGAAACTGGATCAGTAGATCATGCGAAGGCCATCCAACTGACTATTCAAGCACTAGCAGTAAGCCCATCATCTGAAAGTGTACCGAGTAAACAGTTGTAGGAACTTCACCCTAATCCACTAAACCAAATCTTAGAACCTGAAGACAGGACAAAAAGCGAACCAGAACTCAAACAGAGAAAATGATCCCTAGCAGACTAAGCAATCATCAAGAAGAACCCCTGAGCTAGGCTCATCAAAACACAAGGCCCAGATGACTGACTACTCGCACACTAACAGTAAGCTTGTTTCCTAAAGTTGTGATGACTGGTCAGCAACCTGAGGTCAGTGTGAACCTCTGACCCCGACTCCAAGATTACCACTGATAACTCCTTAATTCCAGCTCGAGACCATCAGCAGCATAAGAGCAGGAAAGGGATAAAGAAAGAAAACTCAACCCCCATCCCTTTCCATCTTTGCTGATTCACAGTAGCAGGGACGACAGGAGGAAACCTTATCACCCATACTACAACATCCCACTTCTTGTGAGGAGGCAAATAGACAAATGCCTTAAGGGTATCCCCAGAGAAGCAACTGGTCGAAACCTTGAGGGAGCACACCCTCGCAGCTTCAGCAACTAGCCACGCCTGCCGCCAAGCTTGAGCACGCACATCGTGGACGGCAACAACAAAATGGACCATCTACCAGATGCTTGAAAGCTTCTGAATACTCAGACGCATTTCGTCGAACACCGAGAGGCCATCAACACATGGCAGCAGCAGCCAACAACCTTCGTAGGATCCACGACCACCTATCCCTGTGACGGTGAGAGCCCTAGTCGGAGCAGCCGCTTCTTGCCGGGGAAGAAAGGAGAAGAGGAGGGGGAGCGGATAAGGTACAGGGCATGAAACCCCAGTGACAGTGTATAACACTGGATCTGTGCAAAGGTAGCTTCACTCCATCTAGTCACCCATGAACTAGATGGAGACCGATTGAATCGGCACACAGCTAACCCTCCAGATCTAGTCCATGCAAGCACCTACATCCAGTCGACTCCCCATTGTATCTCTTCCATAACCACCGGAGAAGGAACCCTCAACCTGGAGAGACGGGGTCGAGACCCTTCCTCCCTGACTCTCGCTGCCACCAGGGATCCGCCTTCAATCACCAACCTATCTTGGATGTCGAAGCTGGCTTCACACGAAAGGACCACAACGGACGTGATAGTGCCAGGGGGAGGATAGCGCCGAGAAGACGCCCCTCCCCCCAGCGGCGCCGCCAGGAGCTCTAGAGAGTAAAGAATGGCATCTCACAATAATGAATGGCATAGATTAAATTTCACAAATATGGTCTCAAGAAAAATAATAATTAAAAAGTACAACATAGATCAATACTTCAAAGTCAATAAGATTATACCCAAAGAGGTCATCAAGTCAAGAAAGAGAATATTCATCACCAAAATACCGTAAAGAGGCTCGAGAGAGAGATAGAGAGAGAGAGAGAGAGTAAAGAAAATAATTACTCAATATGAATCATGGGGGATGTAGCATACCTCAAGAAGTTTGTCAACTTGCCAAAGTTTAAACCTTAATCCCAAGTCAGGGTCTTTTCTAACCTAACATAGATTTATATATATAAACTATTATTTAGTATGTGTATTATAAACTCTAGAGGAACTATCCTAATTATGATCTATTTTAGGCTATAAAATATTTAATTTATATAGTGACAATTTTCTGAATCCAACGAATATTTTTGCATAATTTTTTAGATAATAGGATAATTAGTTGTGTATATTTGAATGATGGACCAATCAAAAAATTAAGAAAATCCATGCAAGCCAACATTATCCACACATGCAAGGTGGATTTACTGAGATGGCCCAATCATTGTTGGGCAATCAGCTGAGTCAGCATCCAACAAAGCCTATGGCTCAGTGAAACACACGGAGAAAAAATGAGGATGAAAAGACCATTTTACCCCTGGAGGAAAAAACAAAACAAAAAGAAATGAAGGCGAAGGAGAGAAATCCTTATGGGGAATATCCCCTCCCATGATACTTTCCATGACTGCAAGAAGCAACTCCAAGTGAAATAGCTGGCAGATTTTTTGAGCTTCAAAGTGCCCTAGAACCATTCCATCCAACAGAGAAGATGGCTCAAGAACATGACCAAGCAAGATGGCAGAATGCAAGAGGGGAATCTTAGGAAACTTACCACAACCTGAATTTAATCTTGGTGGAGTCTTGAGATTGTAGGAAGCCAGAAAGACTGACAATGAGGAAGCTTCAAAGCACGTCATTGGGGAAAATATTGAGAGTAGTTGAGCACTCGACTTGGTGCGAGGAGCATAGGGAAAGGTGTAAGGACCCTTTTATAGGTTTGTATTTTTGTCTCAGAGCCTAGAAATGTCTCCCATAAAGCCATGGCAGCGAGGGATTCCTTAGACAATTGGTTGTTTCCAAAACACTCAACAATGTTGCCACCAAAGGGTACCAAAAGAATTGGAATAAAAAAAGGGAAACAACAACAAATTAATTGTGGCAAACCATGACTACAAAGGGAGATATCACTCGTCGAAGTTCCACTCCCAGACTTATTCAAACCCACGACAAGAATGAGGTAGAAGATGAGCCTAATGTTGTTAATCTATTGGGTGTAGGTCTAGGGAGTCATCCCATCTATCCTCTCAGTGGACCCACCAGCAAAAAGGAAAGAAAGAAATTAATTATCAAGTGACAGTGTGACAAAGAGAAAACTGTAAATCTTGTCCAAATCATATTAGATTATAGTGATAATTACGTTATTTCCTTTTCTTTCTCACTCAAATTTAGGGTCCAAACAAAGTCCAATAAATATGAAATTTGACACCTAGGCTAACTAAGATGTGTCGATTTCATTTTGCCATTAGTTTTCACTTTTGAAGACATAGATTATTTATTTAATATCATATATTCTCTTCCCTTAATAAAATTAAGGCATCTAGAAACACCCAAAAGATGTGAAACTTGACCTACAAGCAAACTTGAACATGAGGAATACAATTTTACAATTAATTTCTCCTTTTAGGGTTGTATAACATGTTATTTAATGTTTGGGCTTTAATATACATTCTCTCTCCTAAACTACTCTAGGATAGATAGTTTGTCCAATTAACGTGGAAATTCACAAATAAACTGATTTGGCATGTAGATTTCAAATTTGTGATTTATTTCCACTTTTGAAGATATTTAGTAATTTATTTAACACTTTTGGCTCTCATTCCTTCTTTCTTTTTCAAATAGAATTAAGATAATTATTATTATGCAAATAATATGAAACATGGCACCCATGACGTATGGGACCCAAGGCTTACAATTTTCAAATTAGATTTGGGTTTTGGGGTTTTTTTTGAGTTAGGGTAGTATTAGGAATTTTGGCTTATTGGCATTATACTTATTGAAGTAATATATATTTATTAACAACACACACTTAATTGGGTCCTATTAAGTTTTCATCATTACAAAAGAATTATATATTATTATATGCACAAAATTCTACATTTTACTTATTATACATATTATGTCCATCAATTCTATATTCAAATAATTATGAGACATTATTAATATTTATGGACATGGAATTACCAATTATTACTCTAAAGTGTATTATTCATTTTTATTTATCCATTATGTTAGTAAAGGAAATATATGTTACATATTTCATGATTTTATTTACATGTTAGCACATACTTAAGTTATTATGTAAATATGTTTTAGTTTTATCCTTATTTGGTCAAATCTAAGGTACTAACCTCACTAGCCTTCTAATCAAGGAACATGATAGGATTTTAGAAACCTGGTTCATTACATGGGTACTATTGTGTGATAGATCCATGTTAATTAGTAGAGAGATAAATAATAAAAAAGAATAAATTTACTCGCTCTATCCCAAAGTGGACTACATAGGAAGATAAAAAATCATTGTACTTACTTGGTTGAATATGATTCACATCATAAGACTATAATAAAATTCTGTACGCTAGTCCACATCGTGAACTCTAACGCAAACAAAAATTCATCGGTATGAAACTCCACTAGAATAGAGTTTCAAAGAGCCCTATTGATTGGTTGAGGTTGTACAAAATTATGATTATGGAAAGAATTTCATATAGCATTTCTTGGAAAGGACATTTCCAAGTACCTAGCAGAGAGACTTTCCCCTCCCATAGACTAAAATGACAAAGATACCCCCACACTCTGGATATAGAGCACTACATTAGCCTCATTAACCATATATGTGTCACAATTTATGATGCATCAATGCCTGATATCAATATCTTCGCACAAGTTTTATTGTTTTAGAAGGATGTATCTCATAATATTCACTTTTCCATGAGCTCTGGAAAAGTAAACACTATGGAGGGAAGGATAACAATATATTCCAAAAGTTGAGCTATCAAGTGTAATCATGCAATTGTACAAATCAAGATTTGATATTGAAAGTTTTGAGCAGTTTGACTTCATATAATGATTTATCCAAATGTTGTTATATATTACAATTTTTGCCTCATTCTCAATTTGACACAACGGTACATAATTGGGATTTCTTTAAACACCACAATGGATTATGCAAGGGAGTGAGTTAGGCAACTTGTTCTTGCATAAAGTACCATAAATATCATTTGAATATTGGATTCATTCACATTGATATCTGAATTTAAAGTGTAGGTGGTATAGCCCAATGTGTCAAATTGTACACACCAAAATGTTGAAAGAGTAGATGTCTTGTTATTGAACATCAACTGGTGTAGTAGGGTCCTTCTTGACTATGAGATAGTGAATGTTGTATTGCATTCAGGAAAAAATGGTAAAATATTTTGTCATACGACACTATTGTTGGGATTGGATGGATAAAAGATACCTATGAGTGTAGAATCATCCGTATGGTGAATTCTTATTGCATAATTCAACCAAAAATGCATCACTGGAAACGATCAACATGAAATATTTCATATTTTCAAAGAATACATAATGAAGATTGATCATCGGGTGATATAAATCCAGATTCTCTTGGTATCAAGATGTGTGGGATATAAATTTCCTATTATTTGAAGGCAATAAAAGAGTTTTAGATAATAAACCACCTATCAAGGGAAGCATGTAACTATTTGATCTTTATCCACCTAGGTACACAAAAAAATAAGCTTCTTCTTCTTCTTCTTGGATTCACAATGAAGTGATTAGTAGATATCACTTATAAGATCTATGATGGCACCCACCATATGTTTGGAAATTGAGTTTGTTATAGACATTGGTGCAATGTGTAAAGATAAGGTTTGGTTCCCGATTCTTTTACTAAATTTAAGCACATGAATCTGACTTTATATTTACTTCTTGTCGAATATCTTAGTGATATTTATCGTATAACTCTAAGTGGATGTACAGGAGTATGCATACAAAGATATAATGAATATGTGATTCATATATGGTAGTGTGAGACCTTATACCTTGTTTTGATTTGATCATGCTTTATTTTCCCTAGTTATATTATTTATTAGATTTTTCTAGATTTATATGAATAAATGTAAATATTAAAAACATGGAGTGTGATAGCACACACATGTTTATAATGATGGGAAGAAGGAATGCTCAAATTTGGCGGATTCTATGAAAAATGGAACTTTTTAGACTTAGCAAAATGTATATTAATGATTGCATTGATCAGAGGGGTTTGAGTGGACTCTGGTTGGTCACTTTGATCTAGTTGGTCACTTTGACCCCTTTTGTTGGGTTGAAATTGGTTCCATGCGATTAATGTGTGTCCATACTGGAAGATGTCGTTACTTTAGGCTGATGCATCCCAATTATAAAGCCAAAAAGTGTTGGTTGTTATTGAAGTGGCTGGTTTGGACTGCTTTGATCAAGATTCAAGATCGATGCATGCTGGTGAGGATCAATATGTTTCATTTGAAGAATGAAATAGAAACTATGATGGGGTTTTGAGGTCGAAACAAGCCTTTTTGGTCAAAGTGGCTAAAATGTAATATTATCTCTACCAAGCTTATACATATGAATGTTTTAACCTTAGGGCTCTGTTAGACATTTTGAAGATGTAGAATGTTTTTGGAAGAAGCAAAGGGTGATCGTAGAGTTAATCTTGTGTAATTCTTTAAGATATTTGTAATATCAAACTTGAGAATCATACTCCTAAGCTATTTTTAGTTTGATAATGTATAAGTTACTTCCATCTCATCTTTCTATTGTTTACTCTCTCATTTAACCCTTTTGGTTGAGGTCCTTGTCTATAATCTAGGTTCTTATCACAGAGTCAGAATCCTGACCCCATGAACCAAATTAATACCAAAGACAATATGAGGAAGCGTGAAATGCTTAGAAAACATGAGAAAATAACATGATGAACCATCAACATAATTTCAACAATAAACAAGTATTCTTAAACAACATTAATTATTACAAGATTCTAGTTACATCTTGAAGAGTACATTATAGTAGTCTAATCATGTACACTAAACTTGGATATCACAACAAGTACAATATGAACACTTCCTCACTAACCATAAACTCCCACACTATCTCTGAACTTGAAACATATGAAAACAAGTGAGTCAACACACAAGGTGTTGAGTACATGGTAGAAAGATACATATATCTAAGGTTTGTATAATTTGAAAAGATTTGTAAAAGTAAATATATAATAGACAATTTAAGTACTTTGAAATGAGAATCCATGTTTTGTGTTATTTTACTCCAATTATATCAACAATATCATTATCATAAGGCCATTGAACATCTTCCCATTAGAAGGGTGTGTGAGGGTACTAAAGGCTCTGTGCCATTAGCTAACCCTATGTATCAACAAGGTCCTACCAATATTGACAACTCAAGGTGGATGTCTGGCCTTGTGTCCTTACCCCAAGAATGTAGGTAGGTGGACAAGGTTCATATAATGGAGCTTTATATCATATGTTCCAAGTTAAAAAGTCAACAAGACAAAGCATTATACTACAATACTACATGACAATATTTGAGCAAGTAAACAAGCATACATACATATCAAGGTTCACATAAGAAAACTATAATCATACAATTATTTAAAGTGTGTACCTGACTCAGATGTTCTTAACTTAACCTTGACCATCTAGATCACAAGAAACCACCTGATTAAGGACAAGATTATATACATGTATAAGATTCTCATCATTTACCGTAGATATCCCCATTATTAGGGGTTTGACAAGTTATATTAGAGTGTTTGATGATCTTTTACTAATTTAGGGTCAATCATGATATAAGGGTTCAAGTTTCAAGTCATTTTGATTTTCTCTCTAGTTTATATGGTTATTACAAGATTTAAGTCACTTATGCACATTTTATGGTCAAAAGACTCGTAATAGCGCAATCAAGACCAAGGTTCATCAAGTCGGAGACTTAGACAAGATGTGAGATTACATCAAAAATATAGGAACATAGGAAGCACAATTCAAGATGGGTGGATGTCACTAACGTCTAAGCATCATATTGAACATTGGTTCTAACATATTTTACATACTTGCAAATATCACATAGATTTCTTATGTCATTAGGGCTCAAAATATGGATTAGGTGATACATCCATATAAAAGGGTTCATGGTAGTAGATTACACATAATTTGAAATGAAACAACATGAAAATGGGACCCATATCAAGATTAGGGCACACGAAGGCAAATCAGGCCATATAAGTTGCATAAGAGGTCAATGTTGGTGGATTTAGGGACATGAAACCTATAAAGGAACAAGAGTTGTTGGTCTTCTACAAGAAGATCATAACACCACATTGAGTTACTAATTTCAAAGATCATAGAGTCAGGTGAACTTATTAGTTAAAAGATGTCATTTGGTTAAAGTATGATCATGCATCATCAAAAGGGTCACATTCATGCATTAAGTTGCATATTGACCAAGTCAAAATCAATAGGGGTTAGGTACAATATTAGTGTCATGAGGAAGCACACAATTTCTAATTTCATAGTTGGTTAAGCATTGCATATTATTAATAAATAATATGTAGCAAATTAGGACAACGCCCATCATTAAAATCCAACACATGTCACATGTAAAAATTACAATTAGCCTTTGAGTTGAGGGGATGTTTAGGAGATTCACATGTTCTCAATGTTCACCGAAGTTATTGATTTGGTGTTTAGAAGGTATCCCGAGAAACCTCAATCCAAGGGTAATAGCTATCATGCAGTATTTTCATTCAACGTGGTTGAAGATAATAAAACTAGCAATCTCGGGACATTATGTTTGGAATTAGGTCTTATAGAAATAGGTCCAATGGTGTAGATCTCATCTTGCTAATAATTTTGATATAATTTTGTGTATTTCAAACCATTGTAACATTATTGATGATGTAAATATGTGAATGCATAAAGATAACATTAAGTTAATTAATTACCTTGGTAGAGGGTTGGGCTATTGGGTTCCCATGAATGGCCCAATTACTACCAGGGTTTGAGACTCCTTCTCCCGCATTGTTGATGCACAATTCCCTTATTTATAGGCCTAACAGGGGATACCATCCAACTCCACACACCACCTGTTGCTGTCCAAGGAAGGGGAAAATGAGAAGATCTAGGTCAGGGAGGTCCATAGCTCCATGCCAGGCCCCAGTTGCTCTCTCTCTATCTCTCTCTCTCTCTCTTATTGTAGGGAGGCATGAAGATGGTTGGATGGTTCTTCCCCCAATGCCACCTGGCTTACTGGCCTTGCCCTTCAACAAAATCCATGGAACCCAGGGATCAATCAGGTTGAAGGGGGTATGGCGACTTGGTTTCTTATCAAGTGATGGTTATTCTCATTTCTTTATAGTAGGAATTGAGGAAATTTACTACATAGAAGAGGCACAATAAAGGAGGGTGGGTATATGCAGGCATGAAGAAAATCGAAAATAAGAGAAAATGAAAGAGAAGGAAAGAGGAGAGTTGAGTGAGGCAAGAGAGGCAACACAAGGAAGGCACAACTACAAGAGGTGGAGCTTGTTGTTGCCACATGTACAATATAGTAAAGGCAAAGGAAGAAGTCAAACTAGGAGTTGTTTGATGAGGGACTAATCCTTGGTTGCATATCCTACAATCATGTTTAGTTGAAATAAGGTTGTGTGGTTTGTGATTGTTGGAGCCAAGGTCTAGAGGATCATTGGTTTGTCAAGGGGGGGCACCCAAATACCCCATGTGCACCCAAATTGGGAACAATAAGGGTTAAAAGTTAAATTAAATAAAGTTAATAAAGGCATACATTCAAAATATTTTAGTTTTGTATTTAAAGGTCTGATTGAGGTGATATTTGTGATGTTCCATTTGTAATTGAATCATCTATATCATGACATACATTGGATAGTAAAAAGAGTTCAGTGATGAGGGTGAATTTTTATTTGTAAGAGGGTGATATCTAACTATGGAACTTAACTATGCAAATTAGTGTCTCATACTACAAATTAACCATGAATGTGTCCAAGTTGGATTATCACAACACTAAACTATAGAATTGATTCTCTATTAAGTAATGTGAGTCACTATTAGAGAGAGAGAGAATGTGTACAATGGTAAGAAGAGAAAGTTAGTTTGTCACATTTCGTTTTATCTAAAATCTCTTCTTCTCAATCTCGTTAGCCTATTTAGAGCTAAAGCTTAATTTCTTGGGCATTTTTGAAGTTGTAGGTTGTTTTTGGATCTAGTGTTGTTGTTGATCATGATCTACACCTAAGATAAGATATTTAGGCTCTATTTAGTAATATTTTAGAAGAAAATCCTACATAAGACCACTAAATGTCGCTAATTACATACTAAATGATCTAAAGGTGTCATTTAAATGGGGTCTATAACTATGGTAACACTTTATTACCTTCCATACTATTTCCTTATATTCTAGAAAGAAAAGGAGGATCCCTTTTTACTACCATGTTGAATGAAATCTATGATCTTTACATGCAAATTTCCTTGAATATATGAAAATTTCTTGCTTGTGCAAGGCATGAAGTAGATAACTTATAAAATAAGTCTTTTAATTGAGGTGCTTGTCTAAACAAGGTTTATCTATGGTGTAAATTGGAGCCAAGTTGCTAAATCATGGGGTATTCAAGGCATATCCTAGCTTTGCAAAGCAAAAGGAGATGTAATGCATGCAAGATCCCAATTATGTCCATTTAGGATTTAGATTAGTGAATACATGTTACATAGGATCACAAGTACTAAGGATTAGATACATCAGTAAACTCAATTATGTCCATATAATGTTTACTTAGGTCATTCATGTGTCTCCATTATTATTTGTCAAATCATATAGTATTCAGATTAATAAGGTCCAAATCCAAATTACAAACACTGGATAGTCATGATATACCAGTTTCATCGTTTATGCCTTAACCATTATTATTAGAGATATCCATAAATTTAGGGTTCAACTTTTACTAGGGATCATTATATTTGTTTTAAACAAGTTTGAAATACATTGTAATGGTCTCAAAATTCAATTAAGAAACTGATATAAAGCTATTATGTATATCTCATCATTTAATTTTATAGATGTTTTAGGGTTATTGATAGTATTTTACTATATTTTGCAAACCAAATCATATTGTGCAAAAAAAAACCATCTAGGTCGTTATATCTATTCAATGCTAGATTATGGACTACTTACAAGCTTTCCTTATTTAGGAAATTTTATAAAAAAAGTTAACATGAAATGATCATCACAACAACTACATTATATCATGATATATTAGGCACGAAAACACTGAGATTGTGAACTCTCAAAATTTAGGTATTTCTTACATGATTTTTGGATCAAGAATATATTTTGTATGATTAATAGAAAATTTGGGCATATTATTAGAGTGTATGTTATGTTCTGATTAAGAAAGGTTATTCATATCCTCTAGCTACGCCACATGTAAGAGTGCCATGTCACCCGAAGATCTTAATTATAGCTATTTGTTGTGTGGCTCCCTTGAAACGAATGAAGGGAAGCTACTGGACTAGCTTGGATGCATGGCCTTGGAAATCTACATAACCTAATAATGTGTAATTGATTGTACATTTTGTGAAACATGTATTCATAAACTAGAGTTTGGGGTTGATTGTAGGGTTTTTAGGGAAGGGGGTCAAGTAAATATAATTTTTTTCCAACAAAACTCTTATTCATTAGATTTGTTCTAGCCTTAAAAGGTCAGAATATTGAAGACATAGAAGGGACACAAAATATACATTGTCCCACACTAGTTGTCTAACAACTAGGCACATTTAATATTGGTGTTAAGCTTACACTTAACATTTGATCCAAAGTCTCTTTTGTTTTTCCTGTCTTATCGTCGTAGCAATACCTTGTCTTTTCCTTGGATAAGTTTCTTGTCCCCAATTCTGTACCCAAGGGCCTTAGCCTCTATGTCATCTATGCAGAAGTGACAACTCTTGTTGTACCATCTTAGACTCTAAGAGGAATCAAAACTTAGATTCTTCGACATGCTAGTGTTATTCACTCTCCTTCTCCTCCTATTGTGGGTTGTTGTCCTTGGGATGAGTTTTTCACTCTCTAAGAGGACAAACTCTTTGACAACTTTACAATGTGTGTGTCTCCCAATAGACGTCCACCCCTTTATGTAGAAGATTTATGGACTTAGATTTCTCAAAAATCCAATCTGATTCCTAATCATAATTAAATACTCAACCAAATTTAGGAATATTGTTAGACTTTACAATTGGTCAGTTGGTTTATCCATTCAATCGATTGGGACTGGTTGGGTCACCTAGTCAACTAGTTGGTAGTCAAGTGCTTCACCAAACTTGGTTCGATTTCAAATGACCAATTCAATTTCAAATCAAACATGTCTCTTATTCCTTTTGTTTCCTAATTTTTCTCCAATTGTCCAAATATGTTATCTGCTCGACTGACTGGCCACTTCCCCAAAGTGGTGACCCATCACTCATTTGGAAAAAAATCAATTCATTGATCCAAACCATCCAATCAATTGAATAACTTACACAGTTGAACTATTGGGTAGAAAATTAGTTTGTACATAACTAAGAGCCATTCTAATCATATGTTTTATTATAAACTTTAATTCCCTTATGCATCTATATGTGTGATTATGTATGTTCTTATTACATTGACGATGATGTCTATAACCTCATAAGTAAAGAGTAGTATGTAGAAAGACATCATTACTACCCAAGAAATTGGAATAAGTTCAGAACAACTTTAACCTGTCAGTGACTAATGTAGCCATGATCATATAATCCCTTTGCCATATGTATTTAGATTGAAACTGAGGGATGTAGCTTGATCCTCTTAACATTCAATATATATTTCTTAAAATAGAGTAGACTGTTGAGTTTGTGTGAGTTCAATATCATATATTGACTGGCATGAGCATGTATTTCATAGTCTTACTTATCAACTGGATAGTATATCACTGTTGGGAAATACGAGCACAGATATAGCAGTGGAAACAAAATTTTTATCTATCCATATTTCTCAATACAACAAGAGTGCGTCAACTACTATGAAATAGGAAGGATGGTTTTAACAAGTTATACCTGGTCCTAGAGAAAGTTTAGTGACACAAATTGCTTCTTTGCAAATGTTGATAAGTTTCTCTTGGACGGTGGCTGTGCAGCTCCTAGTCTTTCCCACAAACAACGTCTGCGCAACCTCTTTAGCAATTCGTGTGGTCTTTCCATGAACTGCAGGTTGACTTTGCTCTATGAGCAATAGCCAAAGGACTTCTGCCTCTAGAATAGTCGACACGGACCAACTAGAACTCCTATCTTTCACCAAGAACATACATGAAGGAGTTGTCCTTCCCGTTGGTGTACTAGTCACTAACTGCTCTCCCAATATGAACCCTCAGTTGTTCTCTCCTGTAGATATCCATCCCTAGTCAGGTAGGACTTTCCTAGTCTCTACTGGTTTCCACAACCAGAGAGGACAACACCTGTTAGAGCAACTAATTCTCTATTGTCTGTGTAGTTGTTGGTGTTCCTTAAGAATCCCCAGTACCCCTCTATATATAGGAGGGGTTAGGGTTCCCAGTCCCCAACCAATGTGAGAATAAAAGTGGGAGTGGAAAGGACTAATAGATCTTGATTTTTCACAATAATTTGCAATATGTGACATCTAAAACAACCATTTCACACACCCAAACGGTTGTCTCGCACTGCCGAATGGACATTTTTTAGTTTCCAATCTGAATCGAATTTGGCTATTTTGAATCTAATTAATATCTCATATTAATTTCCTTGTTCCTCAAGTAAAGAACAATCGAAACTATTCGAGAAATATCTCAATCCTTCGTTCAACCCAACTGGGATGTCTCACCCAAGCAAGATGCCTACCTCACTCACCCATACGACTGTCTAGTGAGTTGAGATGAGCCGATCAGTTCAATTTAATTGAACTGATAGGTTCAAGGGCTAAACTTAGCCAAATCAATCTTCGATCAACCTGACCCCCAAATGACCATCTCAACTACATGAGACGCCTGTCTGGCTGCCCAAATGGCTGTCTCACTTAGTGAGATGGCCGTTTGGCAGTCCTGCTCAGCCAATTAAGCAATCAGTTGTGTGAGTTGAATACCTAAACACTTTAGTAATCATTCAAATTGTTGTTCAAGATCAAACTCCTCTTCTAGATGATTTCCTATGTGTGTGACCCTATAGGTCTCATGTCACATTGGCAGTGAATGTCCATAACTAGTTTATGACATCACAAGTAAAGAGTGGTACTTAGTCACACATTAGTGCTATCCAAGTGAAATGGAAAGTTGGAGAACAACTTCAACCTACAATCTGTGTAAGGTGTTGCAGTGATTGTATAATTCCTTTGTCTCTGATATCCAGGATGAACTTGAGGCACGGTTGGTCATCCTCTCAATGTTCAATCCATGTTTCTTGAACTAAGAGTAGACTGTATGAGATAATGTGACCTTAATATCATATATTGATTCACATGGGCATGCACATGCATTTCTCAGTCTCACTAATCAAGTGGCCAGGATATCAAACTCCCATAGGAGGGACAAATCCCATATCTATCACTCACAATCTATCTCCATGTGTTAAAGTCACCCAATCATTACCGTTATAACAACCCATGTTCAGGACTGTGTTTGATGATGTCAAAGCATACCCAATGGCATGTGACGAGTGTAGTGATTTCGGGTCTAAGAATCACAATCACCACCTTCACAATGAGAGACGACTATGACCAAAAAATCATGTGTCACTCTCAAGGTGGGTCTTTCTGATACACTGTTCTCTAACATGTATATGTGTTCTTGGTTTGATATTGCCATATCATGACTAATGATATTTAGTCATCAACCAACTCACACTCTGATCTTATGTGTTGTTGTTGTCTATCAACCTTCCACAATAACAACCGATCATGGACATAATGAGAATATGTATATGTACTCTTAACATCCATATGATCTCATCACAAGGGTAGGAACTTGACAACATATGTCATTGAGTAATATAATTCTCTAGACATTCACTCTGTACCTCATTATCCCATAACTGAGTGAAACAGATGAATTGGAAGCTTGCCTTCATATATGTTATTATTAATCAAATCTTTTTAGGTAATTATGCAATGTCAATCATCATATGATTTACTTTATGGGAATACATTACCAACAATCATCCCATTAGAGTGAAAAATTCCATATACATTATTCATATTAATTCACAAGTTCCACAATGTGCCCAATCACTACATCTATGGCAACCCTTACTTAGAGTCATGTTGGGTAGTGTTAAAGCACACAAACAACATGCGCTCATTGTTGTGAGTTCAAGCCTGAGGATCATATTCACCACTATTACATTGAGATATAATTCTAGTTTTCGTGACATGTTTTCATGTGTCATTATTCAAAGTGGGTCTATCTAGTATTATTTGTTCTCTAATAAGTACTCATGTATCTAAATTTATATCAAATATCTTGACTAAAGAGACATAATCATCACTCAATGTACACACTAGTTGTATGTATTATTGTTGTCCTATAATATCCATACTAATAACTTATTATGGATATGACAAGAATAATATTCTAGAGTATACATATGATCTCATGTTCAGGTCTTCAATCGAATTGATATGTCATTGAGTAAAAATACATTCTAAGGACATTATTACATTTATCATTATCTCAATAGTGAAACAAGCATAATAGGTGGGATTCCCTTTATTAACAATCATGACATATAGGATGTATTCCTATTATAGTCATCACATTATGACTCTCAATGCATATCTTATTAAGAGTTGTTTGAAGATACTTATAGGGAATTTCCTTTAAGCTAACTTCTGTAGGTCTAAGTATAGAAGAAGACAACATATTTTGGATGATTTCCATCCTTTATTTCTCAAACTTCCATCCTTTCCCACTCCTCAATGGTGTAAAGTTTATATGATGTTCCCTTATGTTATGACTCATATGGGTTGTTTTGTGAGGAAGGGGGGACTACTCTTTGTGGTTGGTTAGGTAGAGTGGGGAACCGCTAGACCATTCCATGATACGCTTGTTGGATGTGAATATGAACATTAAGGTCTCGTTTCTTTGGTTAAATGAGCATGAATGGGATTTGTCACAATAGGTGTGGGTGTCATTTTGATGGAGGTTTTATGTCTGTAGATGATATATGAAAGGATATAATTAGTGTTGTCAAGGAGACAGGTAAACAACTTTGTTTCAAGAGACTACCGAATGAGCTTCAACTCTAGTATCTTTGAGAGAAGGGTTGGTTGGACTTTGTTTAAAGTTTTATTTGTATTATGTTCATTTTCTTTGGATAGAAACCACATTTTGTGTCATTTATTGCTCTTCTTTAGTTGATTTTTATTGTGTGAGAAGAATTGGATGAATATAAACATCTCTGACTTAATAAAAAAACCTAAATTCCAAAGATGTAAGGTGGAGAGAGAGGGAGAGAGATGAAATAGTGTAAAGAGGATTCATTGGAGACATGGGTAGAGCCATCTTGGGGCACCATGAGGCACAGACCCTGCCCAAATTTATGGGGGAAATCAAATCACAGGTTGAGTTGTTGTTACTATAATAACTAGTTTTATGGACTGTTGTTACTCCTAATTCTGTTCCGAAGATAGTTTTAGGGTTCTTCAATTTATAAAATGCATTTAATATGGAAGTTATGTCATCCAACTCTAAGCTTCGTGGTTTGATATTTCAGATACCAATGAGGCAACATATCTGAGAATATATCCATTTTGACTTATTGTGCCGATTGAGTTCTTTTATCAAATAGTATGTTGTTTTGTTTTCCTCGCACTTGCTTTTGGATTTTAAAATATACTGTAACATACCAAATCCTGGACATTTTTATATGTTGGCCCTCTTTCTAAGCTTTTCCTTTCTTTTCTATCCTCTTTGGCCTTTATGTTGAATTCATGGAAATAAAAGTGGTTTGGTGATCATTTGTTCATTATTATTGCCAACATATGGGTTTATGCACAAATACCTCAGTAAATATTTTTAATAAGGGTACAATATGCAAATATACCACTCATGTGATATATTAATAAAATATATTCATTCTAGATCATTTCTTAACCTTATGGGGCAAGGAAGAGAAAAATGAATGAATATTAATCACTATTATAGAAATAGCTTATAACATCACATTTAGAGGCGTCAGTTATTACCAAAAACTGACGCCTAAACCCTACAACGTCGGCTAATTACAAAGACCGACATCTATATTTGAAGACCGGCCAAACACGAGTATCACTTTTTATTTAGCGTCGGCTCCCGATAATGAACCGACGCTTAAAATAGCCCGCCAAATCCAATTTTTCGAGCGAAAAAAAATTACCCCCAAAGTTTCACATACAGCGTCAGTTTTTTGACCTAATAACCGATGCGTAAAGATGAAAAAAATTACCTCCAAAGGTCGTCGGGTTTTTTTGGAAAAACTGACGCTGATAAGGTGTCGTGCGTCGTCCCCGTGAAAAATTTTAGGGTTAAGATTGTCCAGTGGACGTCGGTTTTTTCTGACAACCGACGCTGATGGATGTTAGGTGTCGATTTCTTAGATAACCGATGCCTTTGTTAACTTAATAACCCCCGCGAGAAATAGACTCTCGCTCGATCCCCCCTCTGTTACATCGATCGCTAGTTGTTCCCCTTCTCGACGCCTCCAGAGCTCCTGTGGTCGATGCTGCAGCCGAAGCTCCTGTGGTCGACATTGCGCCTCCGTTCTCCTCTGCCACCGCACCTTCTCCTCGCCTACTCACACTTGCTCAATCCTCGCCTTCTCTACACCTACTGGTCACCGTCGGGTCACCACCGCCACTCTCTGGAGCTGCTCGCCTGATCGCTGCTTGCATCTGCTGGTCGCCGCCACCGCTTGAGGTACCCTCTTCCTCCTCTGCTCGCACATGTGGTTGAGGTAGCTAGTCAGGACCTAGGGGAGAGGCCGACTGTAGGATGTGGTGGGGAGCATCTTTTTTGCCTTTGTCATTGTTGTTGCTACTATTTCTTCTTATTGTGATGTTGACGATGGTAGGGTGTGAGCAAATACATGTATAAAGTCAATCCTTAAACCGCAGTAGATCGGGTATGTATATGAGTGTGCTCATCGAAACAATAGGATTTTTTTTAAAGGGAGTGTTTTTTCAGATTAAATGACTGCAGAAAACATAATATTAACTCTAGCATAATCTCATACGTAGGTGATATTAATCTTTGAGATATTAATTTTTGCTTAGACCTAGGTGATATTTTTTTTATTTAAACAAGATTGGAGGTATGTACTCCTCTCTATTATTATAATTGGGCATTATTATGACTATTTTTTCCCATAATGAGGCAATTTTTACAATACTTTCTCTTGTTCCAATTGTTGGACAATTCATATACTCTCAATTGGGAAATATTATTACTCTTCTAAAATTATTCTTATCATGTTGAATCGGGTCAATGACCACACCTGTGGTCGGCCAACACAGCCACAGCCATGGCCAGCCCACACGGTCGTAGCCTTGCTTTTATCCATTTGGTAAGGAGGGAGCAGGAGAAAGAAGATACATTTGCAATTGAATACTAATGTTTGACCTAATTCTGTAAATTTTGATGCATGTTTAATTAAGATATTAAAACCCTAATACACATTTCACCATAATATTGAATTAACTATATTGTTGAAATCTTGTGATCAATCTATCTAAGATATTAAAACCCTAATGTTAAATCTCTAATTTTGTAGTGATTTGTTGCCCTAACATCTACATGAATCCCTATTGTATGATGTAGATTGATGATAATGCATGAGCTAGTTTGAAATTTTGAAATCAATAATGAATCTCTCCACCCCTAGGTCATACTAATTTATGTGTAATCTTTATCTTGATGATGAACACGCATGGACATTCGAAATGTTGAAATTAATGTTATAGAATGACAACACATATATTTGTTGGCCTAGAAACCCATCCAAGATTTACTCATTAGGAGTAAATCTTGGATAGTCCCCAGTTTGGGACTGTTCTTGAACACCTAATCTCACTTAGGATGTAAGTGTATAATGTGTATTGGGTTTTCAAGAAAATTTCGGTAGCATTTCCCCGTTTGTTCTCTAAGTACATATGTACTTGGAGAACAACGGGGAAATGATGCCAAAATTTTCTTGAAAACCCAACACACATTATACACTTACTAGTGAGATTAGGTGTTCAAGAATGGGATAGGTGGTACACATTTATTATATATAAGAATGACAACACATGTATTTGTTGGCCTAGAAACCCGTCCAAGATTTACTCATTAGGAGTAAATCTTGGATAGTCCCCGGTTTGGGACTGTTCTTGAACACCTAATCTCACTTAGGATGTTTTAACCATTAATTATATATAAGACCTTAAACCCTAAAGTTTTAACCATAAACCCTAATCTCTTAACCCTAGACCCTAATCTTGTTCTAATATATACTTGTTTTCTCTTTGATCATAGAATGGATAGATCATGGATGTCCATTCCAAATCGCTGCACCCTCGAGTTTATTTCTGGTCTTGACCAGTTTATTAGATGATCCTGCAAATGATAAATGGTCGGTTGTTCTTCATGGTAAAATACAGTTAATTGAAGATCATATAGATGAAGAGGAGTACTATGATAAGTATGATGACTCCAGTCCATTCTCAGTTGGGTTGCCAACACAACCAAACATTGAAGCTGGGGATCACAATGACTTGTATGTTCACGGGGATCACAATGAAGGATTGTTAATTGATAAAAGATCACAATATTAGAGGCATGCATATTTATATTTTTATATTTTTATTTTTTAGAATGTGAACTTTACAATGTGAATGTGGACTTTACAACGTGAATTACTTTACAATGTGAATGTGAACTTTACAATGTGAATGGGAACTTTACAATGTGAATTACTTTACAATGTGAATGTGAACTTTACAATGTGAATGTGTACTTTACAATGTGAACGTTACAATTAGTGTTACTTTACAATGTGAAATTTATAATTTGAATGTGAACTTTCAGATGACTGAGCATTCCCATGACGATCGTGTTGATGATCACCGTGAGGGTGAGGATGTGCTTGCGCTGCTTGATAATGTAAGTTTTAAGAATATATCCCTGAGGTTTCTATCTATATGTTCATTTATAATTATATCATGTAAGTGTGTTTTTTTATCAAATTTTAGGTTGGTGATGTACCCCCTGAAGAAATTACAACACTTGATGAGCAGCAAAAGAAAATTGAGAAAGTGAGGGGCATCACAATGATGAACAAGTTAATACAGCAAAGGGGCAATGGACCCAAATTGGCTGTGTATTTCGATCATGCAGGAAATCCATATGGAGTGAACTGCAACTCATTTGTTTCATATCTTGGGGTTCTTACTCGCAGCCATTGCAGTCCTATCCTAGAATCCTGGCATAAAGTTTCTAAGGGGAAGAAAGACCACATATGGAAGGAACTATGTGTGAGTTATTATTATTTGTAATTCTATTTGTGTAGATTACTAATTTTTAGGATACTAGTTAATAGCAATTCTATTTAATTTGCAGAGCATATTTGATCTGGATGAAAAGCTGCATCGTAAATGTGTGGTGCAACACTGTGGGAGGGTCCTAAGGAACTATAGGACCAATCTCACCTGAGATTACATACGCAATGCTGATAAGAGGTTCTTGATTGATTTCCAATTCTAGACATTGATCAATATTTCACTAACTCTACACTAATAATTTTTGTTTGTATTCTCTTTAAAAAATAAATTTAGGCAGAAGGAAGCCACATAGCAATGGAACTACCTGGACCCCAAAGACTGGGAGGCGTTTGTTACCCAAAGAAAAACAGATGAATTCAAGGTATTAAGCACCACTCCCAAATTTAATTAATATATGTTTTTATGCATTCACCTATTCAAGATTAACCTTTAATTTTACTAACCAAATCAATGTGCTAACTAACTAGGCCCTCACTGAGGCGCAAAGAGCAAGGCGTGCATTGAATATGCACGACCACCCAATGGGTCCAAGAGGATATGCTGGTGTTCGCCAAAGCTTACAGGCTGAGTCTGCTCAGCCTACTGCTACTCAGGAGACTGCAAAGTCCTCTACTACTGCTCCCGCACCTCTACCTCGCCATGCTATGTGGATAGTTGGGAGGCAAAATAAGAAGGGAGACATACCGAAGCCCGCAACTGCTGAGGTGGCTGTAAAATGGTAAAAATCAACTCTTAGAGCAATCGATCGATATTGATTATTGTTATGTTTACTTACTAATTTTTGTTGATGGTGATTAGCGGGAGCTGCACGAGCAGAGGAAGGAAGGCAAGTTCATCCCTCAGGGCACAAGGGATGAACCATCTGTTGCTCTAGGTAACCCAGAGCATCCTGGATGTGTTAGGGGTGCATGCGCTGGTGTGGGCATCAAAGCATTCTTTGGGCCATCCCAGTGCAAACCTGTCCCAAAAGCGGGACTTTTACAAGCAGAGGTAACCTATTCTTTTATTTTATAATGTTATTGTGAAAGAGAATTCAATAATCATAAGCTAGCATTTCTTTTACCCATGTATAGGTAGATTCATTAATTAATAGGAAAGTCAAGGAAGTACTTGACCAGAGACTCTATGAAGCAATTATAAAGTGGCAGACATCTCAGACTGCCACTCAGACAGTACCTGTGGAGGGCTGCTCTTCTCCTACTACCCGTACTGCAGAGGTTGGGAGTAATCATATAGACCCACCACCTAGCACGTCCTCTGTAAGTATTTTTATGACATACTAGCTAGTATGTTCAAGATGATATGTTTGTGTATATATGCATATAATATTCTTTACGTAAATTTGTAGGGGTTGAAGCCATGCTATTAAAAAGTCAAGAGTATCGTTGCAGAGGCGTCGGCTTACCCACCCCTTAAAGGGTGCATGTTTCATGGGTATCCAGTACCATATGGTGTGGTAAGTGTGAGCGTGATACATGTACTCCCCGACTGGACGGATCTTGCACTGCCTCATGCACACCCAGATGCTGAAACACTTGGTGAGGTAGTAGGCTGAGTGATACTGTGGCCCGAAGCGGATGTCCTCTATACTGATATTGTATGATAAATTTCCATTACTTTAATTTGTTAGTGTGTATATATGAGTCAATTGATCTGAAATTATATACACAGGTCAAAAAGACAAGACCCGCTACATCTCAGCCTCCACCTCCTCGACTACCAAGTTGGCTTCTAAGGGACCTACACGCCTCGATAGGTCCTAATTGTAGGGGTGTGGCAATATGGATCGGCGAACATGATCTAAATTTCCCTATAATTGTTACTATTCCGAAGAATGCTGCAGGTAAATCATACGATAACAATATATTTATACAAGTTTAGCATACATATTAATGCATACATAATACAAGTTCTGCATACGTATGTATTAATGTATATGTATTAATGCAGGTCAATCATATGAAAACAAGATATTTATATAAGATATTTTAGAGTTGTTTAGTTATGAATGACTGAACACATCTATGATAGAGCCGTGGATATGGTGAGATCTTATTTATATATCCATATACCTTGTTTTATATATGGTGATTTGGTTTCTTATATATTAATGCATACGTAATACATGTTTGTAGCCACTTACACAAGATATGTACAGATTTTGAGTTTTCCCATGTGGGATTTTTGGTTCCATCTTTGATTAGTCTTGTAGATACATACCCTTCTTCAGTTACTTCATACTGCTGTGATGCTTTTGAATATTTTGGTAAAAATAAGAAGACGGTGATAATAGCTCCATTCAATGTCAAGTAAGTTTACTTTGTTTATAATTTGGACTTAAGAAAATTATATTTTTATTGTGGATTTTGAGTTATTAATTTTTAACTTTCTTACCTATAGTGGTAGGCATTGGGAGTTACTAGTTATTGTCCTCAAGACATTCACTGTCTATTATCTAGATCATGTGGGGAATGAGTTGGATACATTATATGGACATGCAATTAAAAGGCCATTATTCTCGTGAGAAATATTTCATGTTTTTATATCTATTAACATCTATTAATATATTACTATTTAATTATGCAATTTAATAGGTTACATTAACATATGTAAGGATTTACAAGAGTGCAAAATGCTGGAGGAACGGTCCCCAGGAAAAATGATTTGTCACTAATTTCAGAGATTGTGAAAGTAATTTCCTGACTCCAATGTATATATTATTTATGTGAACTGTGCTTATTTGTATTTTTGAATATTTTGTATATTTCAATTTATAGTGGGCTACACAAGACAACGACTGGGCATGTGCCTACTATGTGATACTATTTATGGACATAATCATCAAACATGTTGTAATAGAAATTGATAAGATACAACATGTATTATATATAGTCTCATTAGATAATATGAAATATGTAACATCCCTGACCTGGGTTATGAATTAACCCTAGGTGTTTTGCCTAAATATGTAATTAAATTCTTGTGATTATCTTTTGGCATGTAATTAAGTTCATAAGGAACATACATTTTCAATTCTGACTTTTTTTAAAAAACAATGATTGTAGTATTGTTTGGCAATACAAGGACCTATGTGCAAATTACCCAATTAGAGGGGTTAACTTGCAAATTTCACAAGTTAAGATGTTCCTCTGATGATGAGATATCATATGAGTGGATATGATGAGGTAAGATGGATTTCCCAAGCTTGGGCATCAAGATGCAGCTTGTGGAATGATCTTTATGATTAAAAACCCTAATTTGGATTAAAGTGCAATTTACCCAAATGTGGGGTGCAACTTATAAAATACACCATCTAGAACATCTTTTATGACTCTTGACATCATTTAGAGTAAAAATGATGAAAGGGACACATGAATGAGTGATCAGATAAGAAAAATGATCTTTGTGCATAAAATTCACTAAGTATGAGGATGGAGACTTGTCATATATGAACTCTAGTTGAAAGTTGGTTTTCTTTACCCTTAAATCTAGAGTTTTGATGAGATTTACATAAGTTTCATAGCTTTGGCGTGCCTTAGAAACAAGGAGGGACTTAGATGAAAATTCCATGATTTAGAGGTCCTTATGGTGGAAAATAGCCTGAAGTATATAAGCCTTCACCCTTGCAAACCAAGTGAACGTATCCTTTATCCTCTTCATTTCTCATCTTCCTCAAAACGGCCAAGGCAGAGCTATGGACCTCAGGGAGATGACCAACTAGTGCTAAGGTGAGTAGGAACCATCTTCAAGCTCGAATTCATGGAGGAATTCTTCTTAAAAGGTTGGTTCTATGGTTAACTCACTTAGATTCTTTGTCTTAGCCGACCATTCCCATCCTTTCCTTGAAGAAACAACCTTGGATGACCTGTGGAGCTCAAGATGCCATTAAAGGCTTGAAGCTTGGAAGCTTGGAGATCTAGGAACCATGTTTAAGGCGGGTTTTATAACTCTAAACTCCTAGCTTTATTATGCATATCTTTGTTCTTACTTTTTGTGCTTAGTTCTTCTTCTACCTCCCTTCTTCCTTGCACTTTTGCAAGCAAAACGGTGGTGTAACTGACCTGAACAGAGGTTGAGGATGATGGGCGTGGATTCCTAGGTAACTTTATCAAACTAACCTGGACCCTTTTGGTCCAAACGGTTGCAAACCGTTTAAGGTCAAACGGGTTCAACCCGTTTGATCTCAAACGATCTTGCAAGATCGTTTGGATCAAAACGGTCTCAAGACCGTTTGATAGGGTTGAACAAGGGACGACCATTTGAGGGTCTGTTGATAATATATTTAATTTCATTTCTACAAAGAATTATAAACTAATTCCTAACCAATTGAGAGTTGAAGGCACTTCAACACCCTAACCCTAATCGGGTTGAAATTGCTGATTTCAAGTATTGATCTTGTTGAGTTTTGGGTTGAAGGACCCAAACAGGTTCAAAACCATTTGGGGGTTCATCCAAACGGTCTCACACTCGTTTAGTGACACCCCAAGATCGTTTGGAGGTCTAGGGTTAAGGAAATTTGATGGTTTGAGGGTCCAATTTCAATAGGTTGATGAATTGATAAAATTGCTGATTTTAGATCTATTTAGGGTTCAACCCTTATCCAACCGACTTGGTTTTTGGTCAAACTTTGGGCAAATAGGTTGACACTCGTTTAGGCTCAAACAAGTTGACACTCGTTTAAGGCCAAACGGGTTCACACTCATTTAAGGCCAAACGGGTTCACACTCGTTTAAGGCCAAACGAGTTCACACTCGTTTAAGGCCAAACGGGTTCACACTCGTTTAAGGTCAAATGGGTTCACACCCGTTTAAGGTCAAGTGGGTCCACACTCGTTTAAGGCTCAAATGGGTTCAAGGTCATTTAAGATTAAATGAGTTCAAGGTCGTTTAAAACCTAAATGGGTTGAAGGTTGAAGGTTGAAGGTTAAACCCTAAACCAATTGGAGACTTTCAAGTTTATGTATACTTAATCACTTGAAGGTGTAAATGGTTCAATGATGATCTAATCTAAACTCTAATGGTAACTTAAGACATTAAGGGACTAAGTGACTAATGAATTGACCCATGATGATGATCAATGGGTAAATTACCAAAATGCCCTTGAGGGGTTAATTTGAATGATACCTTGTTCTAATCAAACCCTAATCACTTGATAGTGATGATTTGGTTTATGTTAATCAAGGATGACTTGACCCAACCTATCTAGAGTGGTGTAATCACCATCTACTAGTGAGAGGAGAGAGAAAGTACCGTTTATGTTCAAAACTCAAGTAAAATACCTTCAATGTACCCGAATATGCAAGATTAGGTATGATCCACTTATGTGAGATCATGGAAACCCTAAATATGATAATTGGTGAATCTTAATCTTATATGAGGGCTTTAATGATGACGTTCCTCATACATGTTGATATTATGAGATCAATTCACCATGAGGTGAATAGTAAACCCTAATTCTAGGATGATGACATGTAATGTGAATAGTAAACCCTAATTGGTGAAAATCAGGGAACCTAACCGGTACAACTTTTGATATGAATTGCTTACTATTATCAGTTGAATTAACCATGCAGGTTCTTATACATGATGATGATCATATCTAGGTAAGGATTATGATTTCATATTCATTGAAAGCATGCTATTAGCTTTATGAATAATGACATATGCTGATGCCTAGTAAGTGGCATCTTATGAGAATGATAGGCTGTGAGAGCCATGAGTATCATCAAGGTCATGCTTGTCAAATGACTTGTGATGAGATGATTGAGAAATGATAATTGATGAGAGTTAGACTTGATACATTTAGTATTCTACTTTCATAGCTGCTGTTCTAATGATTAATGTTTGAGAACATGTATGATGATAAAAAGAATACTGAAATGTACCTAACTAATCAAGTATAATCATGCCATGTAGAGCCCTGATCATAGATCCATCATTGTCAGGAGTTAAATGATGGTGAAACAGGTTTTCCTAAGGGAACTCTTGGATCACATACTTTTGAGTATGTGGGGGAATATGGATGTGAATACCCTTACATCCTAGTGTAGGAATTGATGTAGATGTATCTTAATCTATCAATCCTTCACTATCTGTTTATGCCGGGGTGATATAACACTAATCTCCCGAGGAATTCTTTTGTACCGCATCGATGAGAGATAAACAAGAAATCTTTCGATGGCGAAGAGAGTACAGAATGCCACTGTGAATCTAATAGCGAAGTACCCGAATACCCTGGTAAGCTATAGTAGCAGAGACACTAGATGTCCTGCATGTTGATCCTCATACTGACTGAGGAAGATGAGGTCATAAGAATCCGGATCTTTTGATGACCTATGTATGATACCGATGCGACTTAATAGTGATCGGTTGGAGTATGAGCGGTATACCTCATCTCCGCAGGGCATAATAATGTTTGTAAAACATAATCAACCACGTAGAATATCTTCTTAGGTTGAACTACGAGATACAATGATTGATGGTTACACTGTTTAGTATACATGTTATTCATATTCCTTAAATGTTGTTGTTCTACTTGATAACAATCTGCTGTTGATTACCTTAAAGCTTTATTACTTATGTTGATATGTGATTGCTATAATAAAGCTTCTGGCGGAGAGTTATAACTCTCGTTGGGACAATTATTTAAAATTGTCTCACCCCGTAGATTTCAACTTTTTAGGTGGTCGCCGAGGACGAAGGAACCAGTCTGCAGGTGATCAGTATCAGCAGCAAGAGCACCAGGGACAGTAGTGAATCTCAGATGGAGATACTGACTGCTAAGTCATGTAGTTAGATAGTCTTATGTCGTCTCTGTACTCTTAGGTCCTTGGAGTTTGTTAATCTGAGATTTTGTATTTTGTTGTATGTAATCACTTGAGAAGTGGTTTAACAGATATGTAAACTGTTACCTTGCTTTTATGAAAGAATTTTCATGTCTTCAAGATCTTGTCTCGAAAAGTTTTAATTTTTCATGAATTTTCGTATTTCGTTGTTAATCGAATGCTTCCGCTGAGTTTATATCGTGGTTTATGAATCGTGTCGTTTCAAAATATATCAATCTTATTATATATTATTAATTATATATATGTCATTCTCTTTGTATGTCTTTAAAACTGCTGACTTCAGCATAGGTGGAAAGCATTTCGATGTACATGCTCCCTATACGAGAGATGAATTAGATGTTGTAAGAGAAGAATGAGAAAAATCCCTACAAAGAGTGGGAATTTTTAGATATAATTTTATTGACAATGATGACAATGACGAATAAAGAATAACTTTGTTCTCATAATTATTTTTGTGTGAATGTGAATGAATTTTTATGAATTGTCATATGTGTGTGAAGATGATCAATACATAAATGTTTCTACATGTGTCTGAATGTGAAAAGAGATGAAATGAATGGAACTACAGGTTGCTACTAGTTTCTACATGTGTGTGATGAAAAAATAATATGAATTAAATGTGCTTATACATGTGTGTGAATCACATATATATAATATTATCCATCTTCTTAATTTTACAGGTTTGTGGCATGTTGTTGGCTGATATCAATGGATGTCGTAAACCTGCAGTTTAGAACTAAACTGTAGGTTCTCATCCTACTGACCAGCCATACAGCAGGCCTACAAACCGATATGAAAAAAAAATCATAACATAGGCATCGGTTATTTGAACAAAACTGACACCAAAGACATACAGCGGTGGTTTTTGACAAAAAATTGACGTCTATGTGGCCAGGAACTACGACCGTGCTGGGAAGCACGACCGTGGTGGCATGCAGGGGATATGGCATTGGTTATTAGCATAAAACTGACATCGGTTAAGTTGATATGGCGTTGGTTATCTTTCAAAACCAATGCATATAGGCCCTTTGCTGGCGCATTTTTCGGTGGCGGGAAGCATTTTGACGTCGGTTCTTTTAATAACCGATGTCTGTAACAATTCTATAGTGTTGGTTTTCTTAAATAACTGACGCCTATAGTCCCTTTGCTGGTGCGTTTTCAGTGGCGGGAAGCATTTTGACGTCAGTTCTTTTAATAACCGATGTCTGTAACAATACTATAGTGTCGGTTTTCTTAAATAACCGACGCCTATAGTCCCTTTGCTGGTGCGTTTTCGGTGGTGGGAAGCATTTTGGCCCTTTAGCGGCACCCACTTGGGTGTCTCTTAGAAACCGACACTAAAGCTCTTAATTAACTGACGCTAAATGTCTATTCCGTAGTAGTGAATGCTTTGAACATGTTAATGTGTTATTGAATTATTTAATCTATTAAATAATGGAAAATGTTGGATAATGGGATATAACTCATAAAAGGAAGACTAATTGGTTAAAGATAAGTTGAGATTTGTTTTCCTTTGGTTTGGTTTGACTTGGAGGCCAAGTTTCATAATTTTGGGACAATAGTAATTATATCTCTTTTATTTTGAAAAGGAAATGTGAGTTTTCCTCAAAATATAAAATAAAATACTTAATGACTCTAAAAGTAGAAAGTAATCTTAGATTCATAATCTACACATTAATAAAGCCTTTGGGTGCATTTTCATGTAATTTGGAGAATCTTATAACCATTAATGAAGGAGGAAAGAGAAAATAAGTTTTGATTTATTTAACACATCAAAAGTTCTCAAAAGGCAAATCTAATTGTATATTTGGATTTCTCATATAAAAAATAGGTCGGGTGTCAAATTTCAATAATTTTGAGATTCGTTTGCTCCCTCAAAAGAGGAGAGAGAAAAAGAGAAATTAATGTAATCCCACTATAGTCCGGTTTTGATTTGGAATGCATTTAATCTATAGCAAATGCATGCCCCTCCTGTGGCCATTGGATCTACATCGTGCGGTCCATGGATTGTTTCCTACCTCAGTAAGAGATAGCCCATCGGTGAACAATGCCATCTATATGGGAGGGGGATCAAACATGTTTTTATCGGTCGTTTCTTGATCATTTTACGAGTTTTTTTGTGCATTAAATTCGTAAAACAATCCCTCATCCAACACACCTTAAATGGAAACCTAGTTTCCATTATTCATGAAAATCCTAATTGCTCTCCCCAAGTTTTTTTAAGCCCACACCCTTTGGTTGAAGGACCAAGTCCTATATATAATTAGCACTATCTAGGGTTTCATCGCGTCACAAGTCTTCATTACATGCCCATAGTTTCTCCCATGGGTCAGACCAAGCTGCCACCAAAGTCATTCTTTCCTATGTGGATTGCGGCGAGTGGTCCTTCACCCCTACGCCACCTCTGTTCAATAGCAAGGAACTGTAAGTTTCTGAGGTCTCCTTCTTTCTTTCTACGTTCTCATTTTCTCAAAATATCAACAACTGTGGATTCACCCAAATTTTTGCAAGCTTCTTCTTATGGAGGCCTTGGCCATGATGTGGCATGTGTGAGGAGAAGATGCCCCTTGCTGAATTCTTGGCAATGCCCTCGCTCACTCTCTTCTTTTCGGTTCCTCGCCAAGGGTAAAAGGGTCATTTAGCCGCGTTCTTCTTGTTTTGGGATGGGTCAACGAGACCCTTGACCTGTGGATTGGCCACAACCAATTGAACCAAGTCAGCTGGGGCCGAGTCTCCTCCTCCCTCACTCTCTCTCTTCACCTCTCTTGCTTGTTTGGATGACGTGTCTTCTTCTGATTGGACGATTTTGCAAAAATCATATCTTTTTCTCTGGTTGTCCAAAAATATAAAATAAAATATGTTTTGGAATTAGAAAAATGTATGTTTTCCAATAAAAATGTTTTTGAGACATGGTTTTGAGTTTTGATGAGAGGTGTTTTCTAAAAATGGTTTTAATACATAAAAATCACCAAAAATACACTTTAATCTGCATAACTTCAAAATATACAAAATTATATGTTTTCTTAATTTGAGAACCTAACTAGATCAACAGTGATGTTTTTAGAGTATAAATTGGAGTCTTGTGTGAAAAGTCCAAAAATAGAGTTTTCTTTAACTTTATGCATATGCAAAACCCTAATACATGTTAATACATTGAAAATAGGAAAAGTAGATCTTAGATAAGCTAAAAAGTGGTGAAAGTTGATAATTGAATTCAATATGAGAGGTATGTCCATTCTTACACCCTAAGTTGGAAAATTTGTAATACAAATCCTATTTTCCTTAATGAGGCATTAATTGAACCTTATTTCCTTTATTATGGTTTCTCTTGTTCAAATTGCCTCAAAATTAGATTTGATATATTATTTCTTGGGTATTGGAACCCACTGCTATGTTGTAATTATATGATGATTTATCTTGCTACTTTACTATTTCTTGAAAATGATTATTTATTTTACTATTTAGCTATAGTAGTGGTACATATGTACAACCACCCATAGTTTAGGGCATGTGTTATTTCACCCTGGGGAATGTCTTACTCTCCCCCTAGGGAATGTGTTATTTCTCCCCAATATAAAATATTTGATAGGTGATTGGGAATGTGATTACTCTCCCCTCATCTATAGGTTGGGGTCCAGTAGGTTCCTCAACCCTACTTAGTTAATGTAGTTCAATTAATATCATGCATACTACTTCTTATTATTTATTTATTATGGCAAGAATATTTTGTTTATGCCTCATTCTCTTGACCCTCTCATCTTATGATGAATCTATAACCTTAAGTTTCATTATTGTTCTTATCTTTATTTTTTGTTCATTATCTCTAACACATACCTTGTTTCTTTCCTTTGTTGGGTGCTTTACCAACCACCCAGGGTTGGATCAAGGTGTTGAACAAGATCAAAGAGAACTTACCTTTTGGCATGGACCTAACTCTTAGAGATGCTGCTTTAGAGACAAGACTTGAAGTAGTTTAGATTTCCCTCTATATAGATCCTAATTGTTGTATCTTGATGTAAACCCTTATGGGAGAATGATGTATTTTCGCAATATTTTATGTGAAATTGAATATAGTCAGAAATTTTATTCTGTTGCTTCACTATTGGTCTTTTGTATACCATTATAATACATTTGGAAAATTTATACCTATTCCATCATACCTTTGAGTGTGTTTGGAATGAATGTTAATTCTTCAAATATTTAGTAAAGGGGTGATTTCAGTCTTTTACAACATGGTATCAGAGCCCACGGTAGTCAGAATCTGACTATTTCAATTTTGTCTCCCTAATTAGAATCCCTGCCTTACATAGTTACTCTTTAGGTGACATGTTTGCCCTAGAGTTGATCTATAAATGATGAAAGGTTGATTTAGAATCCTTTGAGTTTCACATTACAATCATGTTGATTAAACTTCCTAAAATACTTACAATTAAAAGATGTAAGTAACCATAGTAACTTGATGTTGTTTAGGTTTGCCTTTAGGATACTATTAGGGCATGAAGTTGAAGAAAAGGTGTATAGAAAGGATCAGGTTCTGGGGCTGGCAAGATTTTCCTTCACACCACTAGCTTGGTTTATGAGGACTCCCAGATCCATATGATACCTGCCTGGCCTGAGTTGATATGGAATGTCCAAAATAGTATGCTTTTTGGCAATAGTAACCTTATCCATCTTTGTTGGATATCTTTGGGAACCTTATGTGATGACCTAGTCTTTCAGGTTTTGTGACTTGTTCTTGAGGATGGATACCTGATATAGTTCTCTTATGTCCCATAGAACCACATGCTTGGACAGTCTATCCCTAAGAACCTAGACTTTGAAGTTTGATGTTTAGTAAGCTATCAGATTGCGTAGTGGAAGAATGATGGATCTTATGCATGGTTTAGTTAGACTCGCCCTTTTACATGTAGTTTAGTTTGGCTTAGTAGGTCAAACCTTTTAAGGGGTGGAGTGTAGTTGGTTGTTGTTGTTTGGGTACTTAGATTTCAAGGATGAAATCCTTTTTAAGGGGATGGAGACCTATGACATCTCGATATCTAGCCACTCTATCTTTAGAAACCCTAACTCCCTGAATAGGAGGATAATGTTCTTGTATCCTTAGTTTTGACCAAACATGGTTAGACTTATCCCCTAACATGCTTCTTTATATGTTAATGAACATATAATAATCATCTAAATAATATTACATATATTTGAACCCTAATAAAGATCTAATGCACATAATATGAATAATTCATATATTAATACTAATGGTGGATGCATGGTGTTGACTATGTCATCAACCAATAAACCCTAAAGAAATGATAAGCAAGATAATTGTAACCTAATCTTGGACTTAATGCATGTTAAGAAGATATATGTGAAATATAATGATCATGTTGACCTAAACCCTAAGATGTAATCATCTAACCTTAACCTATGCATCCTTAATGTCATTAATGATACATTAGTGACATTAGGTGTCATAAACAGATAATATACTTTGAAACACATAAATGATAGATTAATCAAGTCATCAATATGAAATGCATATCACCTTGTTCTCTAATACACACCCAATTAATCACCTAATCATGAATTGGTATGTGAAACACATCATTAATATGTAATATGTTCCACCTTGTTCACTAAAATACAAATAATGACTTGAATATGGATAAGAAATAACTTGACTAACATAAACATGCATGAAAGGATAATGTGGAGTTAATTATGCATATTCAATAATAAAAAGTGGATAAATGTGAGAAAATGATTAATGATGACCCTAATGTGGGTAAGAAAGGTAATGTGAAAATGTATAGATGTTTAATATAGATAAAAGTAATTAATGTGACATTATTTGGATTAATTGAATACTCAATAACAAATTAGATAACATGTCTTATTTCATGTAAATAATCTGGTATAGTTTGTTATGGTGATCATATGAACATAATGGAGTCAAAATCCAAATTATTAATGATAATGATCAACTATAATGTAGATATTGAGATAATTGAGTCAACCTTAATTGTGCTTACAATTCTTAATGTAATAAATAAGAAATATATAAGGTTTCTTGCATAATAATGAAATATAATTCTTTTGACAACAATAAGAATATAATTGGATACAATTAATAGAATAATAATGTTAATGTGATATCCTAATAAATATAATGCTAATGAACTAAAAATATTAATGGTGTTAAATCTCATAAAAGAGATCTTATTAGTGGAACCCTAGGTGATACTTGAGAATTTGACCTATGAGAAGTTGCTAGCGCAACTTTTGGTGGAAGTTTTTGGTCGGGGGAACAACCTGAAGTTTTATGATGTGATCTTGCACACTCACCCTTCCCTCCTTGTTTGTGATTTCAGGGACGAAATCCTCTTTAAGGGGTGGAGTGCTGTAACATATCGAATTCTGGACATATTTTCTTTTGGCCCTCTTTCTAAGCTTTTCCTTTCTTTTCTATCCTCTTTGGCCTTTATGTTGAATTTGTGGAAATAATAGTGGTTTGGTGATCATTTGTTCATTATTATTACCAACATATGGGTTTATGCACAAATACCTCAGTAAATATTTTTAATAAGGGTCCAATATGAAAATTTACCACTCATGTGATATATTAATAAAATATATTCATTCTAGATCATTACTTAACCTTATGGATTAAGGAAGAGAAAAAGGAATGAATATTAATGCTTTGAACCTGTTAATGTGTTATTGAATTATTTAATATATTAAATAATGGAAAATGTTGGGTAATGGGCTATAGCTCATAAAAGGAAGACTAATTGGTTAAAGATAAGTTGAGATTCATTTTCCTTGGGGTTGGTTTGGCTTGGAGGCCAAGTTTCATAATTTTGGGACAATAATAATTATATCTCTTTTATTTTGAAAAGAAAATGTGAGTTTTCCTCAAAATATAAAATAAAATACTTAATGATTCTAAAAGTAGAAAATAATCTTTGATTCGTGATCTACACATTAAAAATAGCCTTTGGGTGAATTCTCATGTAATTTGGAGAATCTTATAACCATTAATGAAGGAGGAAAGAGAAAATAAGTTTTGATTTACTTAACATATTAAAAGTTTTCAAAAGGCAAATCTAATTACATATTTAGATTCTTCATATCAAAAATAGATTGGGTGTCAAATTTCATTAATTTGGGGATTCGTTTGCATCCTCAAAGGAGGAGAGAGAAAAAGAGAAATTAATGTAATCCCACTATAGTTCAATTTTGATTTGGAATGCATTTAATCTATAGTAGATGTGCACCCCTCCCATGGCCGTTGGATCCACAATGTGCGGTCCATGGATTGTGTCCTAACTCGAGTAGGAGACAACCCATCGGTGAACAGTGTCGCCGATATGGGAGGGGGGGTCAAACGTGTTTTATCGGTCATTTCTCGATCATTTTCTGAGATTTTTTGTGCCTTCAATTCGTGAAATAGTCCTGCATCCAACAAGCCTTAAATCGGAACCTAGTTTCCATTATTTGCAAAATGCTTAATTGCTGTCCCCAAGCTTTCTGAAGCCCACACCCTTTGGACGAAGGATCAATTCCTATATATACTTAGAACTATCTAGGGTTTCGTCGCATCGCGAGTCTTCATTACATGCCCTTAGTTTCTCCCCTGGGTCAAACCAAGCTTCCTCTGGAGTCTTTCTTTCCTCCATGGATTCTGCGGGTGGTCCTTCACTCCTACGCCACCTCTGTTCAATAGTAAGGAATTGTAAGTTTCCAAGGTCTCCTTCGTGTTGGATCATAGATGGGTGATTGGATGCTCTAGAGGGGGGGTGAATAGATATGAATGCACTTAAACAAAATTCATTAGACCTTCAAGATATAACACAAGATAAGGTTGTCAAATAGGAAGTTTGAGTGCAACTAAAATATACATAGTAAGGAAGATAGAGATTGAACATACACCAAGTGACAAGCTATGTAGAGTGGTTCCACACTCCAAACTAGGAGTATGTCAGTCCACTGACCTCTCTAGGATTTCTTAACCATTACACTCTTATATTCATTCATAAGACTTACAATACATAACCAACCAAAGGACTTACCTATCCAATACAAAGAGTCTTCAACCTTACCAAGGACTTATCCAGTTTGCAAAGAGTTTTCCACCTTCTTCCAAGGACTTACCCACCCTTGCACAAGTCTTCAACCTTCTAGGAATTAACCACTCTTCTTGGATCTTCAGCCTTTAACTTCACCTTCACTCAGAGAAGCTTCCACCAAGGACTTACCCACTTGAGCAAGGAGTCTTCTACCTTCACCAAGGCCTTACCCACTCTTTCTCCAAGTCTTCAGCCTTGATCTTCACCACCAAGGGACTAATTCCCATGTTCTTCTTCATAGCCAAGAGAGAGAACCTTCATCTTCATGGTTGAAAAGAGAGATAGGGAGGTGGTGGAAGTGAGAGCCTCACAAGATATACATATAGGACTAGCTCTCTTATATATTTCCTACTTACTCCAATGAATGTAGCAAGTGATTAAGCTTAGAGAAAGAGAGGAGACTATAGGATACACTCAACTATAGAATAAGAACCTCATATATAGTTTTACATTATATGCTCAACCTTGAAATGAAGCTCAATGGGTCCTATTTATAGCTGGGGATGCCTCTTAGCCTTTGGGAACACTTAAGAATGAAAACTAGCTATTTTGTGCCTTGAAATAGATATATTTTCACTTGTTGCAACTCCACAACGGCTAGAAACACTTTTCTACACTTTTCTGTACAGTGCAACCGGTCAGGTTTCTATAAAGATAACTCGACCGACTCGACCGATCCCACTAAGAGACAAGACCAATTTAGGCCATCGGTCGAGTTTGTCCTGGGTTAACTCGAGCGATTCACTTAAATCGGTTTTGGTCTGCAGAGGGATCAGTCGAGTTCTGTGAAATATAAACTCGACCGATCAAAAGTCATTTTTACGATCCAATCAAGATCGGTCGAGTTTGCAACTCGACCAATGAACAACCTGATGTAAATTTTAGAAAATGGATTTTGAGTGCTTAAATATTCGATCTAAGTGCTCCTAATTTTTTCTAAGCTTAATTACAAGTCATACAATCATTACAAGTGATTTACAACATCATTCTAATGGATTTACATCATATTCTAAAAACGTGCACTGGTATTGACTTTGACTTGTCTTTTCTCCAATTTAATATCCGTAAGTGAGGGCATTTGGAGTATGTCTATACCTAATCTAAAATCAGTCAAGTAGAAGCATTAGACATAAATAAGTGGAGTGGTTTAGTTATCATCAAAATAAGGGTTTAATCAATTTAGACCTTGAGTCAACACTTCTCTCTTTCTATGTTCTCACTTTTTCAAATCATCAACAACTGTGGATTTGCCCAAATTTGTGCAAGCATCTACTTATGGAGGCCTTGGACATGGCATAGCATGTGCGAGGAGAAGATGCCCCTTGCTGAATTCTCGATAATGCACTCGCTCGCTCTCTTCTTTTCATTTCCTCACCAAGGGTAAAAGGGCCATTTAGCCGCGTTCTTCTTGTTTTGGGATGGGTCAACGAGACCCTTGGCTCGTGACTTGGCTGCATCCAATTGGGACAAGTTAGATGGGGTCGGGTCTCCTCCTCCCTCTCTCTCTCTCTCTTCACCTCTCTTGCTTGTTTGGATGACATGTCTTCTTTTGATTGGCCGATTTTGCAAAAATTGCATCTTTTGCTCTGGTTATCTAAAAAATAAAATAAAGTATGTATTGGAATCATAAAAATGTAAGCTTTCCAATAAAAAAATTTTTGAGACATGGTTTTGAGTTTTGATGAGAGATGTTTTCTAAAACTGATTTTAATACATAAAAATCACCAAAAATACACTTTAATCTTCATAACTCCAAAATATACAAAATTATATGTTTTCTTGATTCGGAGAACCTAACTAGATCAACAGTGATGTTTTTAGAGTCTAAATCAGAGTTTTGTGTGAAAAGTCCAAAACTAGGGTTTTCGTTACCTTTATGCATATGCAAAACCCTAATACATGTTAATACGTTGAAAATAGGAAAAGTGGATCTTGGATCATCTAAAAAGTGGTGAAAGTTGATAATTGAATTCAATATGAGAGGTATGTGCATTATTACACCCTAAGTTGGGAAATTTTTAATCCAAACTCTATTTTCCTTAATGAGGCATTAATTGAACCTTATTTCCTTTATTACCGTTTCTCTTATTCTAATTACCTCAAAATCATATTTGATATATTATTTTTGGGGTCTTGGAACCCCACTTCCATGTTGCAATAATATGATGATTTATCTTGCCACTTTACTATTTCTTAAGCATGATGATTTATTTGACTATTTAGCTATAGTAGTGATACTTATGTACAACCACCTATAGTTTAGGGTATGTGTTATTTCACCCTCGAGAATGTGTTATTTATCCCCAATATAAAATATTTGATTAGTGATTGGGAATGTGATTACTCTCCCCTCATCTATAGGTTGGGGTTTGGTAGGTGCCTCAACCCTACTTAGTTAATGTAGTCCAATTAATATCATGCATGTTACTTCTTATTATTTATTTGTTATGACAAGAATCTTTTGTTTATGCATCATTTTCTTGGCCCTCTCATCTTATGATGAATCTATAACCTTAAGTTTCATTATTGTTCTTATCTTTGTTTCTTGTTCATTATCTCTGACACATGCCTTGTTTCTTTCCTTTGCTGGGTGCTTTCCCAACCACCCATGGTTGGATCAAAGTGTTGAACAAGATCAAAGAGAACTTAGGTTTTAGCATAGACCTAGCTTTTGGATATGTTGCTTTGGAGACAAGACTTGAAGTAGTTTAGATTTCCCTCTATCTAGATCCTTATTGTTGTATCTTGGTGTAAACCCTAATGGGAGGTGATGTATTTTTGTAATATTTTATGTGAAATTGAATATAGTCAGAAATTTTATTCCGCTGCTTCACTATTGGTATTTTGTATACCATTATAATAAATTTGGAAAATTTATACCTATTCCATCATACCTTTGAGTGTGTTCAGAATGGATGTTAATTCTTCACATTTTTAGTAAAGGGGTGCTCTCACTCTTTTACATATACTTATTTTCCAGTAGTTTGTTGGACGGTAATTTTTTCTTTTCTTGTTCATTCTTTATTACATTATTGGAGCGATTGTTTTAACGTCCATCTTTTCTTTTTATGATTTCATCTTGGAACCCAATTCATTAGATCAATGTTCTAGAGGTATAGAATGAGTGACAAAGAGACTAACAATATTTTATAAAATAAGTGGGAAGTTTGCCTTTCATAGATTCTTATGCAACTAAATGAACCACATTCTTCTAATGTTCTTTGAGTGCACCACTCTCCACAGGGTCATAACCACAAGACATTCTGGACTAAGTTTCAAGCACAAATGCCAATTTGTCTCTTCGATTGTGCTTTTGTTTTATTTTTTTGTTATACGTAGGTATTAGTTGTATTTGGTTTAGATCTCTTCATTTGGTTTAGATCTCTTCATTTCTCTTTGATTGATATAAATTCATAAGAATGTATAAAAGATGGAGAAAAGTGTAATCAAGAAAGAATGTCTTATCATTGTACAAAAAAAGTGGACCAAGTCGTGAAGTGGGTGACATTGGAGAATTTCTAAATCCAAGTCTCAAAGTTCTAAATATGTGCTTGATTTTGGAGTAGAAGATTTAGCATCAGATCATGAGATAGATGTATAGTTTTATTGTATTGGTTATGATTAGAACGACATAGTTAACATTAGGTCCTCATAAATCATAATATTAGTAAATTGCGTCGATTTTTTTAAATCAAATAAATATTAATATGAACAAAGTTGGTTTGATGAGCATTGCATATTTATTGGAATTTACATGTCCAAATTCTGTACAATTTCAATTTTTTTCTCAATAAATTTTCCTCAAAATGTTGAATATCTTTGAAATATATATATATATATATATATATATATATATATAGAGAGAGAGAGAGAGAGAGAGAGAGAGTCAGGCAAGAATATACTCGAGTGTACAGATCACGTCGTACACCCCAATGGTGTTTGCCTATCTAGACTAGGTTTTTCCAAAATCTAATCCATTGATCTTCATGGTTACAATAATAATAGGCCACATACAAAATTTGAACTCATTTAGATGAGTGTAAGTCACTCGTCCAAGGACAACAAAATCGATGCACAAAACTAATTTGAAATGTATGATTTTTGCCTCCTTTAGATGCATGACCTATAAGTGTCTAAATGAGCTAAAATTTATTATATAGTACGTTCTTATGATAATTAAGAAGATCAACGGTTTAGATTTTTCAAAAAATTATTACATCTTCAAAAATGACTAAGGTGTACAGTGTCTCCGGTACACTTGAGTGTACACTAGCCTGACTCTCTCTCTCTCTCTCTCTCTCTCTCTATATATATATATATATATATATATATATATATATAAACTTGAGTGGTTGTTCTTTTGTCAGTTACACTTGGTCCTCAACTACTTTGCGTTTTTGGCTCTGCCAGTGGTTGGAGAGTAATGAGAGGAGAATGGTATAAAAGGAAAAAAGTAAGGTATTAGAATATCCAAAAATGGGAGAGGTGAGAAGGAAAATTGGGGCGGCAGCTTGGAAAGAAGAAAAAGAGAGAGGGATGGAGAGAGTGGGAACTCATTTGGGACAAAAAGAGAATGACAAAGAAAGTGAAAGAAAAATGGAGAGAAAAGAGAAAGAAATGAATTTAATTGCATATACATATTCATATTGTTCAACTTTTCATACAATAATATGTTTGGTAGGTATGTAAATGCGCGGAGGGAGGTACACTTCACCATAATTATGGAATTTACGCAATTTCCTATTAGAAAATTGCGGATTCGAGAAGAATAAGATAGAACAAAAAATTAGCACCCCCACCACCCCGATTTTTATTAAAAAAGAATGATATAATGTGGTTGCAAATTGATGTCCTCTCCGTTGCGTTATAGTTGTTAAGAGTTGAACGCGAGAATACGACGATTTCGCAGCGGAAAATAAGAAACGAGAAACAATCACACAACCAAAACACATGATTTACGTAGTTCGGTCAAGATGACCTACGTCTACGGGAGGGGGCGAGATTTTCACAATTTAGAGAAAAGATTACAAAGGGACACCCTGTGTACGGCGACAGCCGTCAAAGAAGAATACAGGATGATTGTCGAACCCTAACAAGGGTGTACATATATATAGATACAGAAAGAGTAATCTGATCCGAAATTCAAGTCGTACCATACCGTGGGGGGGTTTCGCCCCCCGTACCCCTTGGCATTGGCGGGCTAAGGCCCGCACAATGTCCCGTAAAGGGGTCGGCGAAGATCTATTTAATTTTCCAAATCAGATATGTAGTCGGATGAGGACATTACTTCGAGTCACATAACAATAGTAGCTCAATGAAACGTGGTGTGCGTAAACCGTTTGATGAAATAAAAGGGAAATCGTGCAGAGGAAGCAGGAGAAAGTTGGTGGACAGGAAGCAGAGGTTAAGGAGATGAGAACAAAGGAACAAAGTGAAGGAAACAGAAAGAAGAAGCAGAGAGAAGCCACGAGAGGAGCCGAGCCCTCTCCACCCAACTTTTCCTACCAGCAAAGGCTGTGCTGCCGGTGTGGAGTAAGTAACGCGTCGCAATCGGGTCACAGCATGCATCTGTTTGTATCTTTCCTTTTTCTTCATTTTTATGTTCGCGTCATAGTGATCCGATGGACGGGTAGATGATGAGAACGGGGTAACAACAGCCCAACTAGTATAGGTACGTAAAGCCTGGCCTCCTCCTGGCTTCTCAACCGTTACGGCCGATCGGCCCAACTAGTCATTCACGGAAATCCCCAACTGGCCCACCAATCTTCTTTTCTTCCCCCGTTCCCCGACCTACCCTTCAGTCTTTTCCCCGTGCCCTTCACGTGCTATCACACCTAGGAAAAGAACCGTTGCGACCACGCCTCGGTCCCACCGCCTCCACCTCCGTTACCGGCGCACGTGGCGTCCGAGCCAGACCCGAGCCGGGTGCCTTAACCCGCCACGTAGGTTCGGGTGGCCGTTTGAGACGGCACCATTCGGGGCCCCACTCGCGCCTTGCCGAGATGGCCGGCAGGCAACCTGCTACCGGCAGTGGCAAGTAAACAAAAGAAAAGAATTACAGGACTCGGTTCCCCACAGACGCTAATCGTCATCATCTCGGGCTTCTGTGGGAAGAAAAGAAAGACAGGATGACCATTTTGGTTGCCTGGTTACACCGGCGTCGCAAGCAATTCTAGAGAGAGAAAGATTACCGAGAGCGAATAGAAACGACCGGAAGGAGAAGAAGAAGCACAGACGAACAGAGAGATAGAGATAGAGATAGAGAGAGAGAGAGAGAAAAATAAGGCGATTGAGAAACACGATTCCTCCTCTTCCTCATCATCATCCCTCTCTTCTTCCTGCAACAATAATAGCCTCCTTCCTTCCTCTTCTCTCCCCTCTTCCTCTCCGTCCCTTCCACTTCCCCACCACGTCCTCCTCATCACCTTCCTCTCCACCCTAATTATCCATTTCCACTCCCTGGGCACCGCCAGGCCATTAAAGACGCTCACGTCCTCCCCACTCCCTAGCGAGGGAGCAAGCCCGCCCCCTCTCACGGGATTCCCACCTCGTCTTTTCATCGGCGCCCTTAAAAGCCTCCCGCCTCCCTCCCGCCACCTGCATTCACCACGTTCCCGCATTGCATTGCAGGCTTCGGCTCATGCGCGCAGGTAGTAGAGCAGGTACACTTTGGCGGCAGCTGCGGTGGTGGCGGCGACGGCGTGGGATGGCGGGCGCAGCAGCAAGAGCGGGAACAGCACCGACGACAGCAGCAACGGTGCCACTATTACTCTGTTTCTTCCTCCTGCTCCTACAACACTCTTCCCCAGCCCACGCGCTCCTTGACCCGGGCGACTTCCTGGCACTCCAATCCCTTCGCAAGTCCCTCTCCGACATGCCCGGCTCCTCCTACTTCTCCACCTGGGACTTCACAGGTGACCCGTGCGCATTCCCGGGAGTCCTCTGCGCCGGTGACAGAGTCATCACCCTCTCCCTCGGCGACCCCAGAGCAGGCTCACCAGGCCTAATCGGCCGTCTCGACCCATCCATCGGCCGCCTCACAGCACTCACAGAACTCTCCCTCGTCCCAGGCCGCGTCTTCGGTTCCATCCCATCAACCCTCTCCTCACTCCAAGACCTCAGGTTCCTCGCCCTCTCACGGAACCTCCTCTCCGGCCCCGTCCCACCAGGGTTCTCCGCACTCAAACGGCTCCAGACACTAGACCTCAGCTTCAACCTCCTAACTGGCCCCGTACCACAACCTCTCACAGACCTCCCTGCACTGACCAACCTCATCTTGTCACACAACCGCCTCTCCGGGTCACTCCCTCCATTCACCAGCACATCCCCACTCCTCCGTCTCGACCTCAAGCACAACGACCTCACAGGACCTATTGGAACCCAACTCCCTTCATCACTCCAGTACCTCTCCCTCTCCAACAACCACTTCACCGGGACACTCACCCTCATCGCGACATCCAACCTCTCCTCACTCTCCTACCTCGACGTTGCATCCAACAACTTCACCGGCCTCGTCCCGCCTCCCCTCCTCGCACTCCCCACGGCCCAAACCATCCTCCTCAACCGCAACGCGCTCTACGGGCCCGTGCTCCCACCTGGGCAAGTCACGGCAGAGACCGTCGATCTCAGCTACAACCGCCTCTTCGGGATGGTCTCCCCGTTGTTCTCGCCAGTCAAGCAACTGTACCTCAACAACAACCGGTTCTCTGGAGTCGTACCTGCAGCGCTCGTCCAGAGGCTGGCTGATGGTGGCGGAGGAGGCAAGACGCTCTACTTGCAGCATAATTTCTTGACTGGGATTGAGATTGGGCCCACTGCGGAGATACCCATGAGTAGTGAGCTGTGTCTCCAGTATAATTGTATGGTGCCGCCTCCGCAGTCTGCGGCGTGCCCGCTCAAGGCTGGTACGCAGAAGACTAGACCTGTTGATCAGTGCGTGCAGTGGAAGAAGAGGGCACAGGATAAGTTGGATGCGGAGTCCTTGGGTGATGATGGGATCGATGATGATGATGATGACAACGACGGCACACAGGGGTGAAGATGATTTTGATGAGCAACGAGGATACCAGTGATGGTGGTGATCTACCCAGAAACTGCCGATAATTCCCTCCTCGCCTCACATGTACAATGACCATGCCAACACCCACCGCCATCAATCGGGTTCGTATTTTGTCCTCTGTTACATCCACACCATGCTCGTCGAGGATGATTACACCTCTTAAAACCTTGGAAAATCAAACAAGAACCTTCTATACGGGCAGGGGGAGTGCCATAAGGGCAGACAAACAATATGATTCTTTTATTTATTCTACATTCACATATATAGCAGAATGTTTTCTTCTTTTCACTTGTGTTCTTTCGAGTAATGCTGCTGGGTTCAGGCTATGTAATGTGGGAAAAACGGATACTTGGCTTCTAATTCTTTTTTATGGTGTGCGTGTGGTGATGGTGGTTGTAGGTAATAGAGAACGCTGGGTTGAATTGCAAAAGAGGAGAGGGGATTCTGATTATTTTCTCCTCTGATTTTTTTTTTTGTAAGGTGAAATTCCTCTGTTGGTCATTAATGTTGTAATTATGCGCCGTTCTGTCAATATACTACTCATTACATAGTTGAAGAGTGTTTTATTTTTCTCTTTTGTTTGTATATTGATGGTTCAGGCTATTATTAGACATCTGGTTGCTCCGTCTTTCCTGCAGGTGTCGAGGGAACAGACTCCCTGGTTGCTCGGCAATATAATGTTAAAAAAAAAAAGAGATATTTGTTGTAATTTGTTGGTGTATGAGAATCGGGCCTGAATCTTCTTTTGTTATCTTTGCATGCTGAAATTCCTTTGGTTAATACAGAGGCAGAACTTACTATTTCCATTGATATTGTAATTGTGAGACATGCTGCCCAATTTACATCAAGTTGCACTGCTTTGGGTCTCGATCAGATTCTCATCACCAGTTGTCCTGTCTGGGGTTCCCTTTATCACATGATTTTCTTTTTTCTCCTCCTTCCTTTTCTGTATTCTGTATGATACATTCCTAACTTGTGCAGCTCAAAGGTAAAGTCTTGGAATGGGTAAATAGATTTCGCCACTTTCACGCTGGATGAATAAGATTCCTGACTTGGAATGGACGGATGTGGATGGCTTTCTAGCTGGATGAATATGGTTCCTAACTTTGTCTTCTTCAGTAGACACCACCGAGGCATGTCTGTCATTTGAAAGAAAATCTGCACCCATCCAGGTTCCGTAGAAACAACGAAATCAAAAACCATTTTTTTTTCATCGAGGAGGTCGTGGATACAGAAGAGAATGTGTGGTAGATGAGGCTGTTTGGTTCTTTAACGTGTAAAGCATGGATGTTCACCATTGTGAGATCAATCTTGGAGAGATGCTAGTACACACAGGAGGATGTACTGCTGTCATTGCTGGTGGTTGACCACGGAGCAGCTTGAGAAAATAATTTATGAGTCTCCACCCAAACAGCTCTAGGAACAGACAAATGGGATTCAGTTTTGGGTCTCGAGTTCACTACACATAGCATTTTTGTAACAAAGAGCGATCACTAGTGACCCTTTGAAAAATTCATAAGTGAACTTTGTTAAAAAATGAATAAACTAGAATTATAACCTAAGCCTTTGAAAAATTCACAAGTGAACTTTGTTAGCAAATGAATAAATTAGAATGATGACCATTTGTGTTTTGCCAATGTAGGAGGCACCTAGAACACATCCATCCTTGGACGACACCGCCTAGCTTAGGGGTGAGCATCGGTCCAAAACCGGACCGGACCGGACCGAGGACCGAAAATCAATAATTTTTGGACCGTTGACCGGACCGTTTGGTGGTCGGACCGGACCGGGACCGGACCGTTTTGACCGCGGACCGGACCGGACCGGACCGTTTGGACCGCAATCAGCCATTTTTAGATGTTTTACAACTTATTTAATTATACAAAGTTGATAATCTTAGTCACTTCTAACAATTATATAACTTTAGTATCAAACATTTATACTAGTAGTACTTATATATGTACTTTATTTGTAGTTATTATAGAATACACCTTCAAATATATATGGATTTTATATAAAAGTTAGTCTGCGGTCCGGACCGGACCGGACCGGTTTTGGACCAGACCAGACCGGACCGGACCGGACCGAAGACCGAATTTATCGAATTTATTGGACCGCGGACCGGACCGAAGTTGAAATGGACCGGACCGAACCGGACCGAATTGAGCGGTCCGGTCCGGTTTTGCGGTCTGGACCGAGATTTGCTCACCCCTAACCTAGCTATGAGGAAATGAGCTATACATGTTGGGCTTTGGGGGAAGTTTGATGGTCAATCTCATCATCGAAGTAGAATGGTATGAAACTGATGCTTGTAGAACGTTGCATAGATAAGAGATTGAACAAAATTAAACAGAGGAAGAAAATTTCAAGTAGCTGTGCATGAGTATCAATCAAAAAAGAAAATCTTATTTTTTAAAAACAACTTGGTTCGTAGGCTATTCTGTTGTCCGCAGCAATGGCGTCAACATTTGACCGTGAGCTATTTTTTTTCAGAAAATTAGTCATTCATTAATTCAAAGAGTCAGTACAGGAGTTTGAAAAATATATGTCCCTACTACATTATTCTGCTTCGCAGAAATCTTTTAGAGGACTACAGCACTACAAGGGATTCTATGTCATATCTGCGAGTTTGAGTAGTAGCTTTGCTAATTTGTCCACTAGGTTGTTGAATTTCCTTGCTGTATGCACAATGTTGCAGTGTTCAATCTAACATGTAGGTTCCATAATACGCATACTGGTCTATATCATCCCCAATCATTTCTAGGTCCTTTGATGAGTTTGCAAGTAGTGAGGGAGTCCAAAATAATATGTATATCCTGCAAGTTATATCTGTTTGCTAACCGAGCCCCCTGAAGGATGGCATGTAGCTTAGCATTAAAGTGTTGTCTCTTCCCCGCATATTACGATTAGAAGCAGCAATGCAGTCACCTCTACTTCCTCTTGCAATGGCGTGTGTATTCTGCCTTAGCATGTGTTTGTCCTCACCTGCATCAACGTGGATAAAACTTATGCTTACACTTTGGTGTACCCCGTTAAGGGGGTTGTTATATGGTTGTTGTGATGTATGATGATGGTTCCTTGTGAAGGCTATGCTGATATCCTCCATCATGTGCTTTATCAAGTTGAACACCTGTTGTGGGGATTGTCGTTCTCCCTGAAAAATTAGTTTGCTTCTTCTCTTCCAAATGTACCATCTAATATTAAGTGCTATTCGTTCTGTCTTATGTTTGTTTGTACATCTCAATGATTGATATAAACCACGATTTGAAGTCATGAGGGTCATTGAAACTAGCATCCATTTGTGGATATAGTCGGTCCCAAACTTGACGAGCAACAATACAGTCTCCCGGAGTATTTATTACTGACATTCATGCAAATATTGCATGTGTTGTCTTGTGCCATGCATGTTTGACATCTTCTAATGTTAGTCATTAAGCCTCCGTGCATACATAGCCATCCTAATACTTTGACTTGAGCTTCCATAGAGTTTGCCATTTACCCAATGACGCCTTTCTTTTATCCTTGATTAGTTCATTGTATGTTGACTTAGCACTACTACAGAAATGGCTTATAATGTCACATTTAGAGGCGTTAGCTGTACACAAGAAACCGACGCCTAAACCCTACAACGTCGGTTCAATACAACAACTGACATTTATATGTGAAGAGCGGCCAGACATGGGTATCGCTTTTTATTTAGCGCCGGTTCCTCAATAAGCAACCGACACCTAAAAATTGCCCGTCAAATCTGAATTTTCTAATGAAAAAAATTCCTCCAAAATTTAACATACGGCGTCGGTTGTTGACAAATTAACCGACGACTAAAGGTTTGTCGCGAGACAGAAATTGGGCCCATTTTTATCATCGGGTTTCTTGCAATAACCGATGTCGATGTGTTTTCGCGCGTTGTCCCCGCAAAAATTTTCACCTCCCTTTGGTCATAATTTGAGAATATTTTTTTATCAGCATCTGTAGATAGACGTCGGTTTTTCTAGTTGAAACCGACGACTATCATTGAGCATAGGTGTCAGTTTTTGTGTGATAACCGACGCCTATTGTTTTAAGTATCGGTTGTTTTCAATAACTGACGTCTAATATTAACTTAATAGCACCCGCACGAATCAGACTCTTCCCTTTTCTCTGTTTTATTCCCGATTGAGGTTAGGTAGGACGATTCCCTGCTCGTCGTCACTCGCTGCTCCTCCGCTCGCCGCCGCTCTCTGCTCCGGCCTCCTACTCGCCTACTCACTACTCCGGTCGCCGCTCGCTGCTCCTGCTCTCCTGCTCGCCACCACCGCTCAAACCTACGAAGGTACCCTTCTTCCTCCTCTTCTTCCTCCACCTAGTATCGAACTAGCATTGGAAATCCACATCAAATTCCTTAGAGTCATTGGTTGATGTCAGTTGACTTGAAACCAAAGGGAGGGACATCTAAAGAGAGAATAGCATTCTATCTAGATCCATCCAGAACCCTAGAAATCATTGGGGAGAGTTGGGGACAACCATTGGCGGGTTGATGTGGAGTAATGAGACACTGGAGAATGTGATTAGAGATTATAATTGTTGTTTAAAGGGTGGTTTTTTTAGGCCATGGAGCCTCTCTTATACATCACTATATTATTAATGAGCTTCATTTTACTCTTACCTAAGAAAAGCTTCTTCTTAATCTCTTATACATCACTACATTTAAGGTTAGTTTGTCTACTAGAGTGTGGGGATTAACCATGTTGCCTGTAGTTTATAACATTGCATTGTGAATTATTGCATGTTTGAAACTATTGAATTCTTGATTTATTATTTAATAATGCTCTATAGATTAGGAACTTATCATGTCTATTAAAATACTATAATAGAGACATATGTATATGAAATTAGAGCATCAATAAATCATCAATGAAACCTAGATGTGAAATTAGAATGACATTCTCTGGGGTGATGGGTTCATGATATATAAGTAATGAGACCTCAATTCAATGGGGAACTTTGTCCTTGTGATTTACATACTCTAACAAGATCTGGAATGTGTTTGACCCTTGATCTAATATCCAAATTGTGAGTGATGCAATGTAAGTGAGCAAATACATGTAGTGGTGGTGAAATCTTATGTCTATGTTCTTTTATAATTCTTTTATCTTATTTTTAATTTTTGCTTTTATTTTATTTACTTCCTTACATAACTTAGTTATATAAAAAGATAGTCAACTCGATCCAACCTTGGTAATCACTTTTTCTTAATTGGACTAAAACCCAATTTGGCCTTAAGAAAAACTGTCCTTAGGTTCGATCCTAAAAATTTAATGTGATCAGACCCACCTACTTATGAGCGGTGTTATATTTTGTTGGCCTAGAAACCCGTCCAAGATTTACTCATTAGGAGTAAATCTTGGATAGTCCTCAGTTTGGGATTGTTCTTGAACACCTAATCTCACTTAGGATGTAAGTGTATAATGTGTATTTGGTTTTCAAGAAAATTTCGGTAACATTTCCCCGTTTGTTCTCCAAGTACATATGTACTTGGAGAACAACGGGGAAATGCTGCCGAATTTTTTTGAAAACCCAATACACATTATACACTTATTAGTGAGATTAGGTGTTCAGGAATGGGATATGTGGTACACATTTATTATATATAAGACCTTAAACCCTAAAGTTTTAACCATAAACCCTAATCTTTTAACCCTAGACCCTAATTGTGTTATAATATATACTTGTTTTCTCTTTGATCATAGAATGGATAGATCATGGATGTCCATTCCAAATCGTCGCACCCCAGAATTTATTTCTGGTCTTGATTAGTTTATTAGATTTGCCGAGGAACATAGGAAACAACCTGGAGATATGTTCTATTGTCCATGTAGGCAGTGCGGTAACAACTTGAAAGTCAACACTGGTGACGAAATCAAAAGTCATGTCATGTGCAACGAGATTGTACAAGGCTATACATAATGACACTGGCATGCAGAGATTTCAAACCTGAAACCAGTGGATGTCGATAGCAGTGCTTGTGTGGAAGAAGAAATTACCTCCAATGATGTAGATGTGAACAAACCAGTTCCAGTAGACATTGTTGATGTGATGTTGGATAGTTGTGGGGGTAGAGCACATCGATCCACCTCCCATGTTTAGAAACATTATTCATGATGCTGAGATACCGTTATACATAGGTTGTAAGTTTACAAAGCTTAGCGTTGTGTTGAGATTTTATAAGCTGAATGCTAACAATAGATGGAGCGACAAAAGCTTCACGTCATTGTTGTCTTTGTTGAAAGAAATTCTTCCTGAAAGAAATGAGCTACCAATCTCAACATACCGGTTAAAGAAATTGTTGTGCCCAATAGGAATGGAGGCTAAGAAGATACACACATGCCCGAATGATTGTGTATTATTTCAAAAGGACTATGTGGATTTGAAAGATTTTCCCAAATGTGGTGCGTCAAGGTATAAATTGACAACTTTGGGGGAGTCCAAAACTGGTTCTCCTGCCAAGGTGACGTGGTATCTACCTATAATACCACGGTTTCAATGCTTGTTTGCCAATCCGATAGATGCAAAGAATTTGAGGTGGCATGCAGATGTTAAGAAAAATAATGATGAGATCCTATGACATGCGTCTGATTCCCCACAGTGGAAGAAGATTGATTTATTGTACCCTAAATTCTGTGAAGAAGTCAGGAATCTAAGACTTGGGCTTTGTACAGATGGGACGAATCTGTACGGGACATTGAGCAGCCAACATAGCACTTGGCCAGTTATACTTGTTATATACAATCTTCCTCCCTGGTTGTGTATGAAAAATAAGTACGTTATGATGTTGTTGTTGATATCGGGCCCTAAACAACCTAGAAATAATATCGACGTTTATCTTGAACCTCTGATTGATGACTTGAAGAAACTCTGGGGTGAAGGTGTGATGAACTATGATGCTTCACGAAGAGAGACATTTCGTTTTCACGCTATGTTGTTTTGCACTGTGAATGACTTTCCAGCATATGGGAATTTGTCTGGATATAGTGTCAAAAGGTCTAAAGTGTGTCATATATGTGAAGAGAACACTGATTCAATACGACTAAAACATGACGGCAAGACTGTATATCTTGGTCATCGAAGGTTTCTTCCAAAATTCCATCTGTATCGTAGGTTGCGTAAAGCATTCAATGGACGGAATGAGGAACAGAGTGTACCTAAACCTATACTAGGGGAGGATGTTTAAGAAAGAGTAAAAGACTTTGCCAATGAATTTGGTAAGACATCACAATGTACAATGGCCACACGGAGTGACAAATCTTTATTCAAGAAGAAGTCAATATTTTGGGATCTTCCTTATTGGAGTTCTTTGGCAGTCAAGCATTGTATCAATGTCATGCACGTTGAGAAAAATGTCTGTGATAGCATCATCGGTACTTTGTTGAATATACCAGGTAAGACTAAAGATGGGATAAAATCCAAAATGGACCTATGTGAAATGGGAATAAGGACATAATTAACAGAAGTAGTTAGTAGTGATCGGAGAACTTACTTACCTCCTGCTTGTTACACGTTGTCGAGAAAGGAGAAGAAAGCTTTTTGTGAATGCTTGGTAAATGTTAAGGTGCCACAAGGTTACTCATCCAACATCCATACATTGGTATCAATGAAAGATCTGAAGTTGATAGGTCTTAAATTTCATGATTGCCACATTCTAATGCAACAAATATTGCATGTGACGATTCGATCTATATTGTTGAAGCATGTAAGGTTTGCAATCACCAGACTTTGTTTCTTTTTCAACTGTCTGTGCAACAAAGTTATTGACCCTGATACTCTCGATAAATTGCAAAGAGAAGTGGTTGTTACCCTATGTCAACTTGAGATGTATTTTCCTCCTTTGTTCTTTGATATCATGGTACATCTTGTTGTCCATTTGACTAGGAAAGTGAAAATGTTGGGACCAGTTTTCTTATATTGGATGTATCCCTTTGAACGATACATGAACGTTTTTAAAGGTGATGTTTGAAACCATTATCGGCCTGAAGGGAGTATTATTGAGGGTTATGTGGCGAGAGAGGTTATGGATTTTTTCAATGACTTTTTGAGTGGTAATGACGCTCTTGTTAATGACAAGAATATTGAGGAGCATTTTGGCAAAGGAATTTTGGGATCACATATGAAAGTAATCAGCCGTGAGCAATTGGAACAAGGCCACTTGTATATTTTACACAACATCGATGAAGTGAGTGTTTGTATCGAGGAACATACCAATTTCATCAAGAGACAATATCCTTGAGCCAATTCAATGTGGCTTGCTAGAGAGCATAACAAGACATTTATTAAGTGGTTTGAAGATAAAGTCTTACATCAACTATCTCAAACACCAGATAATCTTACTGAAACTATCAAATGCCTCTCCTTTAAACCAAAATTGAATATTATGTCTTATGAATGGTTTGACATAAATGGATTCTCATATTACACAAAGCGTCAAGATGATAAGAGTGTTGTCCAAAACAGTGGGGTCACCCTTCAAGTGTCTTCATTGTTTTTTACAAGTGCAAAGGATAAGAGTCCACATGAAGCTAAAATTTCATATTACAGTGTCATTGAAGACATATGGGAGTTTGACTACATAGATTTCATAATTATGCTCTTTAAATCTAATTGGGTTGATAACACCAAAGGAGTTATAGTGGATGAATTGGGTTTCACATCAGTGAACTTTGAAAAGATTGGCGAGAAGGGTGAACAATTCATATTGGCATCATAGGCGAAACAAGTATTTTATATCGATGATCCTGCAAATGATAAATGATCGATTGTTCTTCATGGTAAAAGACAATTCATTGAAGATCCTAAAGATAAAGAACAATACTATGATAAGTGTAACATCCCTGACCTGGGTTATGAACTAACCCTAGGTGTTTTGCTTAAATATGTGATTAATTCTTGTGGTTATCTTGTGTAATGTAATTAAAGCTTTTGAGGAACCTATATTTCTATTTCAGTCCTTTTTGAACAATGTTGCAATGATGTTTTGTTAATTCTGGACTAAAGTGCAAATTACCCAAGTAGAAGGGTTAACTTACAAATTGCACATGTTAAGATCTTCCTCTGATGATGAGACATCATAAGAATGAATATGATATAGTGATATGGATTCCACACGCTTGAGCACCAAGATATAGCTTGTAGAGCAATCCTTGTGCTTTAAAACCTAGTTTTGGTGTAAAGTGCAATTTACCCAAAACATAGGGTGCAACATGTAAAATATACCCTCTAGAGTATCTCTCATGTTTCTTGGCATCAAGTAGAGAAAAGAAAATGAGAGGAGCGCCTCATTTGAATGACCAAGTAAGAAAGATAGCCTTAATATTTAAATAACCAAGTTTTAAGCAAAATGGCCCTATTATACATGTATAACTTAATAAGGTGTTTGGTTTCTTTTCCTTTTAACCTTGGATAAAAGAGAGGTTTTACATGTGAAAAGGAGGAAGAAACTTGGCCAAGGGTGTAGCAAGCATGAGTGGATGGGTTTAAGAAATAAGAGAAATAACTATCTTTTTCTTGCCTTGATAATACCCAAAAATATATAAGCGCCCTTTTATCTCAAAGCAAAGGATCATTCCTTTAGTTCTTTCCCCTCATCTCCTTGATTTGGACCAACCAAGAGGAAGCTCTAGAATAGAGGAGGATGACCAAGCTAAGTTGGTAAGTATGGATCATCACCTATCTCGAATTCATGGTGGAAACTCTAATACAAGGTTGGTTTAGTAGTTTTCCTTACACAACTCTTCTTTCTAGCCATCTTCTCCATCCAAATATTGAAGAACGGACCTTGGGCAACCTTTGGAGCTTCATCCAACATTAAATCTACAAAGCTTGGAGCTCTAGATAAGATCTTAAGGTGGTTTTTATAATTCTAACCCTTAAGCTTTGTTAATGCATCCTCTTCTCCTAGTATATATGCTTATTCTTCTTCTATAGATACTTTGGTGTGTTCTTCCTAGCAATTCCATGAAGAACAACCCTTATTCTTGAGGTAGAAGATGATGACGTTAATCCCAAATTTTATCCATAATATTTCTTTAGCAAACGGTCTTCCACCTCTTGCACAAACGGTTTCCCAAACCGTTTGGGAGCAAACGGTTTCAAACCGTTTCAATACAAACAGTTTCACAAACCGCATAGAAGCAAACGATTTAAAACTGTTTGGATGCGTTGACCAGGCATTGAACATTTGGAGGTCTGTTGTAAATACTGTGGACTAATCACCTACCAAAAATCATCATCTAATTCCAAGTAAATCACCAATTGAAGGCACATCAATCACCTAAACCCTAATCGGGTTATTTTCTGATTTCAACGATTAAATCAAGTTGAAGTTTGGGCTGAGTGGACCAAACGGTTTCAAAACCATTTGGGGATCACCCAAACGGTCTCAAGACCATTTGGTGATAACCCAAGACCGTTTGGAGGTCTAGGGTTAAGCGGGGTTGACCAATTGAGGGTCCAATGATAACAAGTTGATAAATGATTAAGTGCTGATTTGGTGACCAAACCTAGGGTTCAACCCTTAAGTGAATGACTTGGTTTTTGATGACATAATGGACAAACGGTCTCAAGACCGTTTGTAGGATGTCCAAACGGTCCCAAGACCGTTTGGGGGTCACCCAAGACCGTTTGGAGGTCTAGGGTTGACTATGGTCAAGTGATTATAAATCTAAAGGTAACAAGTTGATGTGTAATTGATTAGTAACCTGATGATCAAATCAATGAGCCAAACCTTAGTAAGTTGAGTTATTTTTTGATGTTGACTTGAGAAAATGGTCTCAAGACCGTTTGAAGGTCATCCAAATGATCCCAAGACCGTTTGGGGTCAGGTCATGACCAAATTAATTGATGGTTCCATGGATTCAAATCAATTAGACTCATGTTGAGGAGTGTTGAAGGGTAATCGTTTCCAAACCCTAATTCAATTGATCCAAGCCCTAATTGGTGATCAATTGAGGGTCAATTGAGTGTCAAATCAGTAGAGGGTTGACCTAATTAACTCAATTGATAAGTGGCTAACAAGTGCATGAACGATTGAGGGGTTCAACATTGGAAACCCTAACTCAATTGAAGTGGTTGAGACACTTTTTGGTCCATGCGGTTTTGAGGTGGTTTGGACCAAACAGTCTCAAGACCGTTTGGGATCAAACGATCCCAAACCGTTTGCTGCTCATGCAGTTTCAAGATCAATTTTTCCCATGCGGTTTCAAAGTCAAAGTTGGCCAAACGGTCTTCATGACCAAATGGTCTTCACCTTATCTTGGGCAAACGGTCTTGAGTGTGCACTTTACCAAACGGTTTCAAAAGTCAAACTAGACCAAACAGTCAACACCACCAAATGGTTTCAAGGTCCATCCAAGACCGTTTGGAGGGTTAGTGTGCAAGACCATTTGAAGTCTAAAAAGGTTAAGAACATTTGATACCTTAGTAGTCAAGATGGTTTAGTGGTTGACTAACCTAAACCTTATAGATATCTAAAGTGATTAAGAGACTAAGTAATTAGTCGATTAATGCATGTTATGACCAATGGTGAACATTACAAAAGTACCCTTGATGGGATAGTTTGACTAATACCCCTTGATCAAGTAAATCCTAATGACCATAATGGTGATGACATAACTTATGTTGTCAAGGTTGATTTGACTTAGTCTAATCAAGGGTGATGTAATCATCATCTCATAGAAAGAGGAGAGAGAAGACTCCTTATATGAATGAGAATCAAGTAAATAACCTCCAATATGTATGAATGCATCTAATTAGGGTATGATCCTTCATAGTGAGATCATGGAAACCCTAATTATGATGGTTAATGAATCTTAACCTAATTTGGGGCACTAAGAGAGGTAATCCCCATACATGATGATAGTATGATCTTAATTCATTGAAATGTGATGTAATGTGAATATCAAACCCTAATCTAGGGTAATGTGATGTAATGTAAATAGTAAACCCTAACCCAGGGTAATGTGAAGTAATGTGAATAGTAAACCCTAATCTAGGGTAATGAGAAGTAATGTGAATAGTAAACCCTAATCCAGTGTAATGTGAGGTAATGTGAATAGTAAACCCTAATCCAGGGTAATGTGAGGTAATGTGGATAGTAAACCCTAATCTAGGGTAGTGTGATGATATGAACAGTAAACCCTAATTTTGGGTTATACTCTTAAGAATGAAACTCTATACTTGAGTATGAAATGAGGAATCATTATGCTTTTATAAGTAAAAGGGGTTGAATAACCCTAATTCAATTGAATAAGAAACCCTAACCCTATAAACCAGCCGTGGTGATATAACACGGTTGTGGTATTCTTCAGTTGCACGACCGTGCAAGGTAACACGGCCGTGGTGGTTTCCCTTTGCACGACCGTGCAAGGTAGCACGGATGTGGTGTTCTATACTTAAATTGGAAATAAATTGTATTGTGTTGATATAGATGTAATGTGCATGTTATCAATTGTGTTAGTCATACATGTCTTTATCAAGAAGGGATCATAGCCAGGTAAGGGTTATGATGTCATATTCATTGAAAGCACTTTATAAGTCTTGAAAGTAATGATATGCTATGTTGCCTAGTAAGAGGTAACACATGAGATTTATAGGTTGTGTGGGATCTGATCTCCAAAACACAAGATAAACATAGCGGAAGCGATTTGATTAACAGCGGAATACGAAAAATCACGAGAAATTAAAACTTTTCAAAAACGAGATCTCAAAAACCTGAAACTACAAGAGATGACATAAGACTATTCTAACTACAAGACTAGACAGCACAGTGTTTCCACCTGAAATCACTGTTGCTCCTGGTTTTGCTGTTGCTGCTGTCCACCTGCAGATCGGTTCCTTCGACCTCGACGTCCACCTAAAGGTAGAAATCTACGGGGTGAGACAATTTCAAATAATTGTCCCAGCGAGAGTTATAACTCTCCGCCAGAAACTTTGTTAAAAGCAATCAAAGGAATATCATGAGCAGGTAACTTAGATTACTCACAGGAGGCTTGATAACAATTACTCATCTTTATTAAGGAATATGAAGAACATGTATACTAATACTTGAACAGGATATTAAATGCAAGCAATGTAATATCAATCAATGTTCTTCGTAGTTCAACCTAAGCAGTTATGCTACGCGGTTGATTATGTTTTACAAACATCATTATGCCCTGTGAAGATGAGGTATACCGCTCATGCTCCAACCGATCACTAGTAAGTCGCATCGGTATCATACTAGGTCATCGAAAGAGCTGGATTCTCATGACCTTCAACTACCTCAGTCAGAATGAGGATAAACATGCAGGACATCTAGTGTCTCTGCTATTATAGCTCACCAGGGTATTCTGGTACTTCGCTATTAGAGTCACAGTGGCATTCTGCACTCTCTTCGCTATCGAAAGATTTCATGTTTATCTCTCATCGATGCGGTATAAAAGATTCCTTTGGGAGAATAGTGTTACATCATCCCGGTATAAACATATAGCGAAGGGTTGATGGATTAAGATACATCCACATCAACTCCTACACTAGGATGTAAGGATATACACATCCATATTCCCCCACATACTCTAAAGTATGTGATCCAGGAGTTCCCTTAGGAAAACCTGTTTCACCATCATTTAAACTCTGACAATGATGGATCTATGATCAGGGCTCTACATGGTATGATTATACTTGGTTATTAGGTACATTTTAGTATTCTTTTAGCATCATACATGTTTCCAAGCATTCAAGTACTAAACATGGCTATAACAGAAGAATACTAAATGTAACAGGTATTACTCATATCAGTTATCAGATGGATATCAATTCTTAATCATCTTATCACTATGATTCAGGAACATGGGTGCTCACACCCTTATATCATCATAACACTTGCTATCAAGTGACATGTCAGCATCAAGTCATCTATTAGCATGACCTTGATGTCATTCATGGCCCTTAAGGCATATCAGTTTCATATGATGCCACTTGCATCTAGGCAACATAGTTATTTCTGTTCATAAGCTATTGACATGCTTTCAATGAAAATAATGTCATAACCGTTATCCTGGCTATGATTACATCTTGCTAACCACCTGCATGATTAGTATAACTGAGATTATGCATGTTTAACAACATCCTTACAAATAACAAGACTTTTCAATTTGTTTCATAGAGTACCACGGTCGTGCTTCCTTGTACGGTCGTGCAAAGGAAGGTTACCACGGTCGTGCTCCATAGCACGAGCGTGCTATGAATCAGTATACCTCTACTGATTTTAGGGTTTGGATGCATTCCTCCTTATCATGGGGTTATTGAATCTCTTTAGTTTACAAGGTATATAGATTCCTCATGCTACAACTTGTAATTAGAGTTTCACACTCATAGGTATAACCTAGAGTTACTTCTTTTTACAACCTCACCCCAAATTAAGGTTTACTATTCACATTACATGTTATTACCCTAGAATTAGGGTTTACTATTCACCTCATAGTGAATTGAACTCATATTATCATCATGTATGAGGAACATCATCATTGATGCCCTCTATTTAGGTTAAGATTCATCAATCATCATAGTTAGGGTTTCCTTGATCTCACCTTGATGGATCATACCCTAAACCTGTTCATTCTTATGCATTGAAGATATGTTGCTTGATTATATTAGGAGCCCTCTCTCTCCTCTTACTTCTAGATGATGATTACATCACTCTAGATTAGGTTGGGTTAAGTCCTTATTGACCAACACAAGCCAACGCATCACTATCATGTGATTAGGGTTTGATTAAAACAAGGTATCCTTTAATTGAACCCATTTAAGCTTAAACGAGTGTGAACCCACTTGAGCTTAAACGAGTGTGAACCCTCTTGAGCTTAAACGAGTGTGAACCCATTTGAGCTTAAACGAGTGTGAACCCATTTGAGCTTAAACGAGTGTGAACCCATTTGAGATTAAACAAGTGTGGACCCATTTGAGTTTAAACGAGTGTGGACCCATTTGAGTTTAAACGAGTGTGAACCCATTTGAGCTTAAACGAGTGTGAACCCACTTGAGCTTAAACGAGTGTGAACCCACTTGAGCTTAAACGAGTGTGAACCCACTTGAGCTTAAACGAGTGTGAACCCACTTGATCTTAAATGAGTGTGAACCCATTTGAGCTTAAACGATCTTGAGGTCGTTTGGATCCAAATGGGTTCAAACCGCATGGACATAAAAGGTGAAACAAAGGTTATGTTTAAATAGGATTTCCTATGTTGAAGCCTTCAATTGGCCATGCCCTTGTTAACCATTTACAAATTGAGTCAATTAGGATTAGCCTTAATCAATTGGACACCAAATTGATTCTCAATTGAAAACTAATTGGGGTTAAATCCCACTCAATTAGGGTTTTCAATCAGCTAATCATCAATTTTCAACAATGTGAAACAAATTGTAGTTGAACCCATCAATTGAGCTCCAATTGGGCCCAAACTTGGCCCAAACGGTCTTGGGATCGTTTGGATATCCTCCAAATGGTCTTGAGACCGTTTTCCCAAAGGTTTATCAAAAAATAAATCAATTTGATAAGGATTGAACCCTAACTAGGTCCAAAATCAGCATTTTTATCAATTCATCAACCTATTGAAATTGGACCCTCAAACCATAAAATTTCCTTAACCCTAGACCTCCAAACGGTCTTGGGTTGTCACCAAACGGTCTTAAGACCGTTTGAGTGAACCCCCAAATGGTCTTGAGACCGTTTGGGTCCTTCAACCCAAAATTCACCAAAATCTATCATTGAAAAACTCAATTCAACCCGATTAGGGTTTAAGGAGTTGAAGTGCCTTCAACTTGTGATTGGTTTGGAATTGGGTTATGATTCTTTGTAGGAATTAAATTCAATATGTTTAAAACAGTTCCTTAAATGGTCTTCCCTTGGTCAACCCTATCAAACGGTCTTGAAGACCGTTTAAAACTAAACGATCTTGCAAGATCGTTTGAGATCAAACGGGTTGAGCCCCTTCTTGATTTCAAACGGTTGCAAACCGTTTAGACCTATTGGTCCAAGATCATTTAATAAAGTTGGATAAGGACCAACATAGGTATTAACTCCCTTCATCTTCAACCTTGAAACCAAGGTCTGTTCTTCACGAAAAAGCTTGCAAGAGTGCAAAGAAAGATGAGGAAGAAGAAGAACTAACTATTATTTGTAAGAATAAAAGCATGCATAACAAAGCAAGGTTTAGAGTTATAAAACCTGCCTCAAACGTTGTTCCTAGAGATCCAAGCTTCCAAGCTTCAAGCCTTTAATGGCATCTTGAGCTCCATAGGTTGGCCAAAGGTGATTCTCCAAGGAAAAGATGGAGATGATCGGCTAGAACAAGAAACCTAAGTGAATTAACCATGAAACCAACCTTATACAAGGATTTCCTCCATGAATCCAAGCTAGAAGATGGTGTTCTCTTACCTTAGAATAGGTTGGTCGTTTCCCTGAGCTCCAGAGCTTTGCCTTGGTCGGTTGAGAAAGATGAGAAGTGAGTAAGTGAAGGGAATACGTTTGGTTGTTTTACAAGGAACTAGGCTTATATACCTTAGGTTGTTTTCCACCATAAGGACCTCTAAAACATAGATTTCTCATCTAAGTCCCTTCTTCTTTCTAAGGCACGTCCAAGCATGATAATCTTATGCAAATCTCATCAAAACTCAAGATCTAAGGGTAGAGAAAACCAACATGCATACTAAGGTACATATATGAAGGGTCTCCTTACTCTTACTAGGTGTTTTCACTACAAAGGTCATCCTTCTAATCCAATTATTTAATTGAAGCGCCCTTCTCATCATTTCTTCTCTAAATGATGTAAAGAGTCATAATAGATATACTAGAAGGTATATTTTACAGGTTGCACTCCATATTTTGGGTAAATTGCACTTTACACCAAAATCGGGGTTTTTAAGCACAAGGACCACTCCACAAGCTACTTCTTGATGCCCAAGCTTGGAGAATCCATCATACCTCATAATATTCATTCATATGATGTCTCATCATCAAAGGAACATCATATCATGTTAATATTGCAAGTTAACCCTTCTAATTGGGTAATTTGCACATAGGTTCGTGCATAACAAAACAATACTACATTCATTGTTTTAAAAGGACAAAAATGAAATTGTATGTTCCTTAGGAACTTAATTACATGCTAGAAGTTAATCACAAGTATCTTTTTTTTTTGAAGTTATAATCACAAGTATCTTAATTACATGATTTAAGTAAAACACCTAGGGTTAACTTATAACCCAGGTCAGGGATGTTACAAATTATCCACCCCTCAAAAGGATTTCGTCCCCGAAATCGATTTAGCATATTAGGAGAAAAGAGCAGGGTATTTCCTCCTCATCTCTTCCTCCAGCTCCCAAGTGGCTTCTTCAACACCACGATGATTCCAGAGGACTTTCACAAGACTTATATCTTTCTTCTTTAACTTTTTAATTCTGTTATCAAGGATTGACACTGGTCCCTCCTCATAAGTTATATCTTCATTCACTTCTACTTCCATATGTTGTAGAACTGACTCGGTATCAGGGTGACATTTCCTCAACACAGAAATGTGAAACACAGGGTGTAACTTCTATAATTCTGGTGGCAATTCTAGTTTATAGGCTACCTTTCCAACTCGTTCAATGATTGGATAAGGCCCCATAAATCTAGGAGCTAACTTTCCTTTCCTTCCAAAACGAAGGACTCCTTTCCAAGGTGAGACCTTGAGGTACACTCTGTCTCCAACCTGGAACTCTAAAGGTCTACGACGTCTGTCAGCGTAAGACTTCTGTCTATCCTGTACAATCTTAAGCTGCTGTTGGATTACCTTAATCTTTTTTGTGGTCTGCTGTACAAGATCAGGACCTAACAACTGATGCTCACCAGTCTCATACCAGCATAAGGGTGATCTACAATGTCTACCATACAAGGCTTCATAAGGTTCCATATCAATACTATGTTGATAGCTATTGTTATAGGCAAACTCTATCAAGCTTAGGTGCAGATCCCAACTTCCTGTGAACTGGAGAACACATGCTCTCAACAAGTCTTCCAAGGTCTGTATAGTCCTTTCTGACTGTCCATCAGTCTGTGGATGAAAGGTTGTACTAAACCTTAACTGGGTGCCTAGTGCCCTATGTAGTTGTTCCCAAAAACGACTTGTGAACTGAGGACCTCTGTCAGAAACTATGGTGACAGGAACTCCGTGCAAACACACTATCTCTTGAACATATAACTGGGATAACCTTTCAGCAGAATAGGTTGTTTTGACAGGTAGGAAATGCGATGTCTTAGTCAACCTATCAACAATTACCCAAATGGAATCATGTCCTTTGTTTGTCCTAGGTAGGCCAACAACAAAGTCCATGGTTACATGACCCCACTTCCATTGTGGTATGGGTAAAGGTTGCATTGTTCCTACAGGCTTCTGGTGTTCAGCTTTAACTTGCTGACACACCAGACACCTCAGAACAAACTCAGCTACATCCTTCTTCATCCCGGGCCACCAATACATATCTTTCAAGTTTTGATACATCTTGGTGCTCCCTGGATGCATAGCATACATAGAAGAATGAGCTTCCTCCAGGACTAACTTCCTCAGGTTATCCACATTTGGCACTATCATCCTCCCATGATAGCATGCCACTTGATCATCTGATTCATGAAAACCTTCTCGCTTCTCATCACCATACTCAGATCTGATCTGCTGAACTGCAGCATCAACTTGTTGTGCCTCCTTAATCTGCTCTCTTAGGGTGGGTTTGATATGCATCTCAGCCAACAACCCGGCAATCCATGACACCTTCATCTGTACATTGTCTTGCCTTAAGGAGATAAGCATATCTCTCCTAGGGCATACTAAAGAGTTTAATTGTGCCCTATCAGAAGATGATGTTGTTGATTTCCTACTCAAGGCATCTGCAACTACATTGGCCTTCCCTGGATGGTAATCTATCGTACAATCATAATCCTTGATTAACTCCATCCAGCGACGTTGCCTCATGTTAAGGTCATGCTGAGAGAAGATATACTTAAGACTCTTATGATCAGTGAAAACCTGGAATGTTTCTCCATATAGATAGTGTCTCCAGATTTTCAAGGCATGAATCACAACAGCTAGCTCTAAATCGTGTGTCGGATAATTCTCATCGTGTTTCTTAAGCTGTCGAGAAGCAAAAGAAATCACATGCTTATCCTACATCAGCACACATCCGAGTCCATTCTTGGAGGCATCACAGAAAACTATGTATCCTTTGCCTTGCTCTGGTAACACAAGTACAGGTGCACTTGTCAACCTCTCCTTCAACAACTGAAAGGACTGCTGACACTTGTCACTCCAAGTAAAAGAAACATCTTTCCAGGTCAACTTCGTCAAGGGTAGGGCTATAGAACTGAAGTTCTTAATGAACCTTCGATAATAGCTAGCCAACCCTAAGAAACTACGAATCTCCGTCGGTGTCTTCGGTTGTTCCCATTGTAGAACAGACTCTACCTTTTTAGGGTCAACACGAATTCCCGAGGCAGATACCACATGTCCAAGAAAAGATACCTCCGGCAACCAGAACTCACACTTGCTAAACTTAGCGTATAACTCATGTTGTCTTAGCAAAGTTAGATCCTGACGAAGATGTTGTTCATGCTGCTGAGCATCTCTACTATAGATCAAGATGTCATCTATAAAGACAACAACATACTGATCGAGGAAAGGTCGGAAGATTCTATTCATAAGCTCCATATATGCAGCTGGTGCATTAGTTAGTCCAAACGACATAACTGTGAACTCATAGTGACCATACCTTGTCCTGAAAGCAGACTTGGGTATGTCACTGTCCTTAATACGAAGTTGATGATATCCAGACCTCAAGTCTATCTTCGAGAAGACGGTTGCACCACGCAACTGGTCAAAAAGATCATCAATCCTCGGCAGAGGGTGCTTATTCTTTATCGTTACTTTATTTAGTTGTCTGTAATCAATGCACAACCACATTGATCCATCTTTCTTTTAAACAAACAAGACCGGAGCACCCCAAGGTGAAGTGCTTGGTCGGATAAAACCCTTCTCAAGCAACTCTTGAAGTTGTTTCTTGAGTTCTGCCATCTCAGCAGGCGCCATCCTATACGGTGTTTGTGCTATGGGTTGGGTATCTAGGATCAAATTGATTTCAAAATCAATTTCCCGAGGCGGTGGCATACCTGGAAGTTCTTCAGGAAATACATCTTCAAATTCCCTGACTACAAAAACTTCAGCAGGGTTGGGACTTGCCTTGGTGGTATCTATCACATGGGCCAAGAATGCATAACATCCTTGCCTCATCAGCTTATCAGCAACCATAGCAGTCACAAGACAAGTGGGTAGAATCTTTCTCTCTCCTTGAAAGATCCATGTGTTGCTCTCATCAGCAAACACAACCTGCTTGGATTCACAATCCAAGACAACTCTATACCTTTCTAAGGTATCCATTCCAAGGATTATGTTAAATCCTTGCATATCAAGTGGTATAAGATCCACTTGAATGCGATGATCAGAAAAGAAGAGGATGTAGGGAGAGCATACCTCTTGCAAAATAGCAGAACCTCTCAACGAAGTCTCGAGCAACAAGCTATCTGCCCTATGACTAACTGTCATATTGCAGTTACGAATCACTCTTCAAGTGATAAAAGAGTGTGTAGCACCCGGGTCAATCAAAACAGATACAACACAGGATTTAGACATATCAGAATATAAAAGTTCCATCTGACCTGCCACAACCCGTGGATTGACCACTGCTTCTGGTGGGTTCATAGCATAGACCCTCGCTATCGCCTGGTGTTGAGTTGGTGCTGACGATTCAGCCTGAGATGCTTGCCCACGTCCTCTAGTTGCTCCTTGAGAATGCCTTCTCTGTGATCCCTGTTGATTCTGCCTCTGAGGCTGTGTCACATTGACAGGCCTAGACCTACAATCCTTCATCAGATGTCCCACCTTCCCACAGTTATAACAGCTTCTTTCCAGTTGTTGTGGTCTTGGTGGTCCTGTGACTGACATTGATGCTGAACTATGAGTCGCTTGTGGCGGTAAACCTCGTCCTCTACCTCTACTTGGGGACCACTGAGTCTGAGAACTAGATCTGGGTGGTGGAGGTGTAGGTGCAGAGAATCTAGGCTTCTTAAAGTCTCTAGATGAAGATCCCTGGAACTGTGGATATCTCTTTTGGGTTTGCCTTTTCTCGACTACGGATCTCTCTATCCTTCGGACTGACTCAACGAAGGTGGAGAATCTCTCCCAGTTTTCTAGGGCAGACACGGGAGTAGTCATGTCGGCATTCAAACCCTTCTCAAACCTCCTAATCCTTTCTTCATCTGTGGTAGCCATATGCGGACAGAATCGTAACAACTCCATGAACTTAGCCTCATACTCGCTAATGTTCATCATGCCTTGCCTCAGTCTCTCAAACTGAGAGATCTTCTCATCCAGGAAGGTCTTAGGAAAATATCTGTGGAAAAATTCCCGACGAAAGTCTTCCCACGAGATCTCTATTCCAGGCCTCTTCTGCTCTTCCATGGTCCACCAGTGACCAGTACTACCTTTGAGAAGACAGACAGCATGTCTAACTTTCTCACCTTCGCGGATGTTAAGGATTCTGAAAGCTTTCTCCAACTCTGTTAACCACAGATCAGCATCAGCAGGGTCAGCTGTACCAAAGTATTTGGTTGCTCCGACACGATGAAGTCGCTCGAACATCTTACTGATACCTTGACCCTCAGACTGGACAGGTGCCCTAGGTGCAGGCATGGGTATCCTATCGGTGATGTGTGTCATGGCAGTCATAAACTGCCCGAACATAGTTTGAACAGCTGGGTTTCCCATGTCAGCTGGGTCAAACTGAGGTGGCTCCATAGGTGGCTCAGGTACATGTTGCTCTATTTCTAGGTTCCTTGCACCTTCTCGAGGTGCAGCAACACTACTTTCTGCCTCGTACTCCTCCTGTGGTCCAGACATCCTTAATTATCTTCTTCTCCTGAGGAGCAGAAGACTCTATTAGATAAGAAAGAAGTACTAAGGATAGACTTGACATTCTAATTCCTATGTCTCTGTAGACTCAGTGAACCTAGAGCTCTGATACCACTAATTGTGGGCTCTGATCTCCAAAACACAAGATAAACATAGCAGAAGCGATTCGATTAACAGCGGAATACGAAAAATCACGAGAAATTAAAACTTTTCAAAAACGAGATCTCAAAAACCTGAAACTCCTTTTATAAAAGTAAAATGAACTATTTACATCTCTGATAAATCACTTCTCGAGTGATTATATACATCATGATACAAAATCTCAAGACTTCAAAATTCTCAGATCAACAAACTCCTAGGACCTGAGTGTACAGAGACGACATAAGACTATTCTAACTACAAGACTAGACAGCATAGTGTTTCCACCTGAAATCACTACTGCTCCTGGTTTTGCTGCTGCTGCTGTCCACCTGTAGATCGGTTCCTTCGACCTCGACGTCCACCTAAAGGTAGAAATCTACGGGGTGAGACAATTTCAAATAATTGTCCCAGCGAGAGTTATAACTCTCCGCCAGAAACTTTGTTAAAAGAAATCAAAGGAATATCATGAGCAGGTAACTTAGATTACTCACAGTAGGCTTGATAACAATTACTCATCTTTATTAAGGAATATGAAGAACATGTATACTAATACTTGAACAGGATATTAAATGCAAGCAATGTAATATCAATCAATGTTCTTCGTAGTTCAACCTAAACAGTTATGCTACGCGGTTGATTATGTTTTACAAACATCATTATGCCCTACGGAGATGAGGTATACCGCTCATGCTCCAACCGATCACTAGTAAGTCGCATCGGTATCATACTAGGTCATCGAAAGAGCCGGATTCTCATGACCTTCAACTACCTCAGTCAGAATGAGGATAAACATGCAGGACATCTAGTGTCTCTGCTATTATAGCTCACCAGGGTATTCTGGTACTTCGCTATTAGAGTCACAGTGGCATTCTGCACTCTCTTCGCTATCGAAAGATTTCATGTTTATCTCTCATCGATGCGGTATAAAATATTCCTTTGGGAGAAAAGTGTTACATCATCCCGGTATAAACATATAGTGAAGGGTTGATGGATTAAGATACATCCACATCAACTCCTACACTAGGATGTAAGGATATACACATCCATATTCCCCCACATACTCGAAAGTATGTGATCCAGGAGTTCCCTTAGGAAAACCTGTTTCACCATCATTTAAACTCTGACAATGATGGATCTATGATCAGGGCTCTACATGGTATGATTATACTTGGTTATTAGGTACATTTTAGTATTCTCTTAGCATCATACATGTTTCCAAGCATTCAAGTACTAAACATGGCTATAATAGAAGAATACTAAATGTAACAGGTATTACTCATATCAGTTATCAGATGGATATCAATTCTTAATCATCTTATCACTATGATTCAGGAACATGGGTGCTCACACCCTTATATCATCATAACACTTGCTATCAAGTGACATGTCAGCATCAAGTCATCTATTAGCATGACCTTGATGTCATTCATGGACCTTAAGGAATATCAGTTTCATATGATGCCACTTGCATCTAGGCAACATAGTTATTTCTGTTCATAAGCTATTGACATGCTTTCAATGAAAATAATTTCATAACCATTATCCTGGCTATGATTACATCTTGCTAACCACATGCATGATTAGTATAACTGAGATTATGCATGTTTAACAACATCCTTACAAATACCAAGACTTTTCAATTTGTTTCATAGAGTACCACGACCGTGCTTCCTTGCACGGTCGTGCAAAGGAAGGTTACCACGGTCGTGCTCCATAGCACCGGCGTGCTATGAATCAGTATACCTCTACTGATTTTAGGGTTTGGATGCATTCCTCCTTATCATGGGGTTATTGAATCTCTTTAGTTTACAAGGTATATAGATTCCTCATGCTACAACTTGTAATTAGAGTTTCACACTCATAGGTATAACCTAGAGTTACTTCTTTTTACAACCTCACCCCAAATTAAGGTTTACTATTCACATTACATGTTATTACCCTAGAATTAGGGTTTACTATTCACCTCATAGTGAATTGAACTCATATTATCATCATGTATGAGGAACATCATCATTGATGCCCTCTATTTAGGTTAAGATTCATCAATCATCATAGTTAGGGTTTCCTTGATCTCACCTTGATGGATCATACCCTAAACCTGTTCATTCTTATGCATTGAAGATATGTTGCTTGATTATATTAGGAGCCCTCTCTCTCCTCTTACTTCTAGATGATGATTACGTCACTCTAGATTAGGTTTGGTTAAGTCCTTATTGACCAACACAAGCCAACACATCACTATCATGTGATTAGGGTTTGATTAAAACAAGGTATCCTTTAATTGAACCCATTTAAGCTTAAACGAGTGTGAACCCACTTGAGCTTAAACGAGTGTGAACCCTCTTGAGCTTAAATGAGTATGAACCCATTTGAGCTTAAATGAGTGTGAACCCATTTGAGATTAAATGAGTGTGAACCCATTTGAGCTTAAACGAGTGTGGACCCATTTGAGTTTAAATGAGTGTGGACCCATTTGAGTTTAAACGAGTGTGAACCCATTTGAGCTTAAACGAGTGTGAACCCACTTGAGCTTAAACGAGTGTGAACCCACTTGAGCTTAAACGAGTGTGAACCCACTTGAGCTTAAATGAGTGTGAACCCACTTGAGCTTAAACGAGTGTGAACCCGTTTGAGCTTAAATGACCTTGAGGTCGTTTGGATCCAAATGGGTTCAAACCGCATGGACATAAAAGGTGAAACAAAGGTTATGTTTAAATAGGATTTCCTATTTTGAAGCCTTCAATTGGCCATTCCCTTGTTAACCATTTAAAAATTGAGTCAATTAGGATTAGACTTAATCAATTGGACACCAAATTGATTCTCAATTGAAAACTAACTGGGTTAAATCCCACTCAATTAGGGTTTTCAATCGGCTAATCATCAATTTTCAACAATGTGAAACAAATTGTAGTTGAACCCATCAATTGAGCTCCAATTGGGCCCAAACTTGGCCCAAACGGTCTTGGGATCGTTTGGATATCCTCCAAACGGTCTTGAGACCGTTTACCCAAAGTTTTATCAAAAACTAAATCAATTTGATAAGGATTGAACCCTAACTAGGTCCAAAATCAATATTTGTATCAATTCATCAACCTATTGAAATTGGACCCTCAAACCATAAAATTTCCTTAACCCTAGACCTCCAAACGGTCTTGGGTTGTCACCAAACGGTCTTAAGACCGTTTGAGTGAACCCCCAAACGGTCTTGAGACCGTTTGGGTCCTTCAACCCAAAATTCACCAAAATCTATCATTGAAAAACTCAATTCAACCCGATTAGGGTTTAAGGAGTTGAAGTGCCTTCAACTTGTGATTGGTTTGGAATTGGGTTATGATTCTTTGTAGGAATTAAATTCAATATGTTTACAACAGTTCCTTAAACGGTCTTCCCTTGGTCAACCCTATCAAACGGTCTTGAAGACAGTTTAAAACTAAACGATCTTGCAAGATCGTTTGAGATCAAATGGGTTGAGCCCCTTCTTGATTTCAAACGGTTGCAAACCGTTTAGACCTATTGGTCCAAGATCATTTAATAAAGTTGGATAAGGACCAACATAGGTATTAACGCCCTTCATCTTCAACCTTGAAACCAAGGTCTGTTCTTCACGAAAAAGCTTGTAAGAGTGCAAAGAAAGATGAGGAAGAAGAAGAACTAACTATTATTTGCAAGAATAAAAGCATGCATAACAAAGCAAGGTTTAGAGTTATAAAACCCACCTCAAATGTTGTTCCTAGAGATCCAAGCTTCAAAGATTCAAGCCTTTAATGGCATATTGAGCTCCATAGGTTGGCCAAAGGTGATTCTCTAAGGAAAAGATGGAGATGATCGTCTAGAACAAGAAACCTAAGTGAATTAACCATGAAACCAACCTTATACAAGGATTTCCTCCATGAATCCAAGCTAGAAGATGGTGTTCTCTTACCTTAGAACAGGTTGGTCGTTTCCCTGAGCTCCAGAGCTTTGCCTTGGTTGGTTGAGAAAGATGATAAGTGAGGAAGTGAAGGGAATACGTTTGGTTGTTTTACAAGGAACTAGGCTTATATACTGTCACGCCCCGATCTCACACTAACCACTAATCAAGAGATTAGGGCGCGACGGAGGGATTACACACTAGCCAAACCACTCATGACTTTTTAAAACTTTTTAAAGAGATTAATAGTATAATCTGATTTATGCTGTAAATTGAAACTAAACGAACTGCGGAAGCATCTTTATAAACTGACTAGCAATATAAACAGAGTCTACAACATTTTACATTGTTTGACATAAAATAGAGCGAAACAGTTAATTTACATCTTTGTACACATTCTCTCTCTCACTCACACCTTGTCCCGAAGATCGAGGGGAATGGACTAAGAGACCTCTAACTACTAACTACGAACCTTCTATCGACTAGGCGTAAGGATAAATCGATCCTTCTGATTTCCTGCTGCTGATGATAACCTGAAAATGTTTTGAGTAGAGGTATGAGCCTACTCGCTCAGTGAATAGTATTTCACTTAGCTATCACTAATCAACTCATCAGGTTTATAAACTGAAATTAAACATAAATGCAGAACTAAGCAAGGCAGTTCTAATAACATAACAGATTTACAGAATATATTCACATTTCCAAGCATCAACAGGTAATTCAGATAAATGAACAGTTATATAAATTTACTGTGAACCTACTTGATTATTTATTCATTTTATTATTATGCCCTAAATATATGCAGTGTACTCTGCATATAAAGATCCGCAGCAAGTTCATGCTACGGCCCCACCGTACAAGACTTAGCGACACACCCGGGGAGTGCTAAGTCTGACTCCAGTCCTGCTCTGCCACAGGACTCCAGGCTCATCGGCCTCATTGCACTACCCAGAGTGCTCCAGACTCCTCCTCTAACCTGAGTACACCGGCGGAGAGTCTCACGGGGTTACCTCCATGACATCGCACGGATCTTGTTGCAATAACCCACAATTTTCTCCAGTGCCACCGTGACATCGCACGCGTTGTTGTTGGACACTGTTCTCTCTGTCCTCGTGTCTCCATGACATCGCACGGATAATGTTGCAACACGAGTTTCACCCCTAAGAAGCAGATCTGTCAAAGGGGTTCTACGGTGTTAGGGCACCTAAGTCTATTAACTGATTAACATATAATCATTTAAACAGGAAAATCACATCTACTGATTTCATATCAGATCATAATACACTGTCATTCTAAACTGACAGAGAAATATATTTTAAATCATTGTAATTTCTGAGCAATTCTCATACCATGCATTCAGACAATTTAGAAATGCATAAATAACCCAACTTATTTCAATTTGGCACATACATAGCGAATTTACGCAAATGAACATCTTATTGCACAAATTAAAGAAATTTACTCCACATATGAGAATCATACTCAACAATTATCAAATTTCTAAAATTCTCGAAAAACGTGCACATTAACCCAAATCCTCGTTTGTGCATCACTTAACTCAATCAAGAGTTAATTACGTATCATAACACAAATTATTATTAATAATTAGGAATTTCTACTGATATCCTTGAGAAGCGTGTCAATTTGAGAGAAAATATTAAATCATTTAAATTAACTACTACCTAGAACGTGCATCTAGGTTTTCTTTGATATTTTTCACATCGTCGTCATTTCTTTAAAATCATGCTCAATTAATTTATTAAAAATCATATAGCCCGAGTTTATATCCAAACTGTCCAGAATGTGGTCGTGCGCTACTATTTCCCCATTTAATCGAGTAATTTGGTTTCGATTGATCGTGTGGTTTTACTACTCTAATTCACACACAACAATTGCTAATTAACGATGTACAAACGTTAATAATTAAAATGCGTGATTTGGTAATTTAACGGTGCTGGCACTGCCCGACACCCGGGTATACGTTGAAAACTGCGTCAAACCAGATCGAACTATAATCACCCGTTTTATCGAGTTAAATTGTGATATATGAATGAAATGCTACTCACATTGATTTGGACTGTCCTGATTCGTCCGGAGATGTGTCCAAAGTCCGAATTCCGGGCGTTTGCTAGATCATCTTCAACCTTGGGTATTATGCTTTAGGACCTGTTGCAAACAGGTTGCTTCACTTAGGATTACTGATTGACGGAATAACTCGATTGACAGCCAAATCGTGGCTAGGAGCTAGGGATTCAAACTGAGGACTCCCGGCCGAGCTCAAAGGCACCAGTTGAAGGTGCTAGCCGTGCCCAAAGTGTTCCTAGCCAAATCTGCTACAAACAAGAAGCAACACACACGTTTACTTAGTTAAGGCTGAATCGAGGAGTAGGGCTTCAGATTCTAGCACAGACCTCTTGGCCGAGCTTGATGGCAAGCTTTCCTTGCAGCTTCGTGCGCCCAAGAGGGCCCTTGGCCATGCTCCTTGCAGCAGCTATTGCTGCGGTTAAATGGGGGCGCCGCCCCTGCTGTTTGGAGCACCAGTAATTGCAGCAAGGTAGGAAGCGGCGAATTCTTGATTCCTGCTTAAAGCTGAGCTCCAGACGATCGATAGGATGATGTCCTTCACGCCCACACAAGCTCCTGGCTAGCCACCCAACTGCTGGCCGGCCACTGCTGGTCGCAGCCGCAAGAGGAGCGCCGCCCAACCTGATGGTGTTGCTGCTAGAGGCAAGGAAAGGGGGAGGGAAAGAGGAAGGAAGGTAGAGGGAGGTCGAGCGATGCTAATCGGAGCCAAGGGGCGCTCAAATCGGCCATGCATCCCCCCCCTTATCTGCTGTTCTATCGGGCATTGCCTAGGCGGTTGCCCTCTCAAGCGGTCGCTCATTTGGGAAGAAGAACAGATAAGGAGGAAAAGAAACGGGCAAAGGAAATAAAAAGCAAAACAAATCGGAAAATTTGCAACTTAGCCCCTAAGTCTTAAAAATGCCATAACTCTCACCTCGATTGTCCGATTTGGACGATTTCTTTTGCAAAATTTCAAGCACGAGGTCCTCTACACCCTTGAAGTAAGAAATCATGTTCATTATCTTGTCACAACTGGTCAAAGCACTAATTTCATATAGGTACTTAATGCAACTTAGTTAACCTAACGATTAACATTGATATTATCATTAATTATCTCAGATGATTCAATCTCAACCATTGATTCACATATTAAATTCTTTTGATTAACCATGATGTTTAATATGATACTCAACACTAATCAAGGTATTTCACACTAATTGAGGTATTTACTGGTTAACCTCAATGTGGGTCATAACAATCTCCCTCCCTTATAAGAATTTCGTCCCGAAATTCCTAAAAGAGAAAAGGAAACTTGTCATTCATTCCTGACTCGTGTTTCCACGTGCCTTTCTCTAGGTTAAGATTTCTCCACAAAGCTATCACTAATGGTATCTCACAATTCGTGAGTTTCTTGATCCTCCGATCAATCATCTTTATAGGTTCCTTAACCTAGGACACATCTGATCTGATTCCAGATCGACCCACAAAACATTGTCTTTCCAGAATCGTTATAACAGTAACTCAATTTATGATAACTACTGAGAAATTATCATACTATACATGCAGACAAACTAAAATTCTTAATTAAACAGAATGTATGTCAATTTGGTACCCAAAATAAAATCATGCAATTTAACTGTTAAATTCATCACTACATATCATACTGAAAATTGATATCAAAATACTTGATTCATCGTACACCCTATCCTTAGGGTTTTCATTTGCCTTGTTCATTCATCACATGCCAACACCCTATTCTTAGGGTTATCTCATTCACTAATCACATGGCAACACCCTACTCTTAGGGTTTCCATTATCTCATCTGTTTGATTGCAATTCACATCACAATACGGTATCATTCCAGAACTGGCAGAGCAGTATATTTCAAATCATTGTAATTACTGAGTAATGTTTATATCATGCATGCAGACAGATTAAAATTTCATAAATATTTCAAACTCAATCAATTTTGTCACATACATACTGAATTTCATGTAATTGAACATTTTATTACACCAACAAGAGTAATTTACTCCACTTATAAGAAACCATCTGTAATATTTATCGATTATCTGAAATTTCTCGAAGAACGTGCATAATAACCAAATTCCTGGTTATGCACCACATAACTCTATTAAAAGTTATTTACGTATCATGTCACAAATATTTAATAGTACTTGAGAATTTCTGATAATATCTTAGAGAAATGTGCCAATTCATGTAAAATGTCAGGTCATACACATTAACATAATAGGAAGCATGCAACTAGATTTATTTGCATATTTTAATGTTATCGTACTTTCTTGAAATCGTGCACCTGATGATTTACCAAATCTGTGTTTTCTGGGTTCATACTCAAACCGTACCATTATCAATTGTGTATATCTAAACTCAACATTCACATAAGGCAACTTGTATGTGACTTAAATATTCATTCTTACTTCCACTGAAAAGCAAAACACATGCTCTCAGCATGTCCTCAAGAGTCTGAATGGTTTTCTCAAACTGGCCATCCGTCTGCAGTTGAAAAGGTTATATTGAATCTTAACTTTGTGCCCGAAGCACAAAGCAACTGTTTCTACAATCCTAAATGTGAACTTAGAATATCAATATGATATGATTAAATCTGGATTACCAGGCAATCTAACTATTTCATCCATATATATCTTAGTCAAATTTCGAGACATCAAAGGTTGACTTAATATGAAGAAAGTGAGCAGACTAAATTAATCTATCCACAGTCATTCATATCAAATCACAACCTCTAGGTGTCCTGGGTAATCTTATCACAAAATCCATTGTGATAAATTCCCATTCCCATTCAGGCATAGAAAAAGATTACAAGGTAGCTATAGATTTTCCTAGGGTTCAGCCCTAACCTACTGGTACACACTACTTCTAACCATGTACTCTGCTACATCCTTCTGCATATCTGACCATCCATTTCAACTTCTTGGAATTCATATATATCTTAGTGTTTTCTTGAAAACATAGCATACATCAATACATACACTTCCATAAGAATCTTTTCTTTCAGGCTTTTCCCCTTAAAATAATTTTACTCCATCTCGAGATACACACAACATGTCACGCTAAATCAACATATTATCATTTAAAAACTTAAACTCTAGTCTCTTTTCCTTCTATCATGTCATGCATAGTCTGGTTTAACTCACTATCACCCTATTGTAGTTCCTTGATCTGATCATAAGAAGTAAGCTTAACTTACATCTGTACAATCAAATCACTCTGTGCTGTCACCCCTAAATCTAGGTTCAACTCCCACATTTCTACTAGCAGGTCTCAATTGAAACCTGCCGTAGAAAATGCATTAACTGTTGAACTTGACTTTCTACTGAAAGCATCATCAACCACATTCTCTTTACCAGGGTGATAATCTATTGTCACATCATAAAGATAGTGACACCATATCTTTAAAACATGGACTACATCAGCTATCTTTAGATCATAATCGGATAATATTCCGCTTTCTATGTTACTTATTTATTGTTACATTTTAGGTTTATGTCTTACTCATTCCTCTAAATCATCTCATGTTGTTCATGTACCGATCAGGTTATCTTCTTCAAAACCCTAGATCGTTATCAATGCCAGTTTACTTTTCATAGAACAAATCTCAAGATCTTTATTTAACAAAGATATTGGTATACAAGGTTACATCACTAATGATATCCTTTAAACTACTTCAACCCTAATCATCCTAGGGTTTTGGTCTAAATCAATATCATAGCATTATTGTATGTGTATGGTCGATCATATAGATCAAATTGATTTGCTTGGATCAATAGCATATTAATCCAATACTCAACTTTAATTACGTTCAGCTGAAAATTCAGTTTTATAATAGTTTCTGTAATTCGTTTATTAAACTGCTAACAGAAACTCCAAAAATTCTGAAAATTTTATATGTTGTGCCTAATAAAGTTTTAGACCTCCAGTAAAAATTTCAGGTCATTCCAAGTTACCAATAATTAATTAAAAATCAAACAGTGCGCTGCTATATAGCAGTCTGCAGCAGATTCGGTCGAGTTGCAACTCGACCGACACCTTACTGTAGAGATCAAAAGTCATCCAAAGATTACGCCAAATTAATAGAGGGTCTAAAATTTGTGATTTTCAAACATAGTTAAAATTTGAGTTCAATTGGATATACCACTAAAAAGATAAAATTCAATTACAACACTGCTATATAAATCTGAAAATGTGATCGGTCGAGTTTGCAACTCGGCCGATAAACAAGTCAGAGCATTATTCAAAAATTCTAATATCTTCTAATGTTGCTCACATTATATATATCCAACTCATATCCAAATTGGAACTAAATCAAAGTTACACATAAAATACTAAAAATCATCTAGTGAGACATTCTATTTATCAAATTCTGTATTCATGTGTTATTTGAATCCTAATTTGGGCCAATTAGGGTCTATGCTTCTCAAACCCTAATTTTCAAGATAAAAGAACATTTAGACTTCTATTCATATTTTACTTGTTAATAGGAGTCATTAGATCCCAGTAACGCATCCTGCCAGCCGGACCAGGCCGAACCTGTAGTCCTGAAGCCAAGAGCTACTCGGGATTAATCAACCCCTATTAATCTAAAACATGTGGAAAGAATATCCACTTAGGGAAAACTCATATATACATGATTTCGAGTCTACTTTAATACAAAGAAAACAAACATTAAACAATTCACTTCATGTCACAACAATATAAAAGAATCATACTCATTGTACAAACTGAAAATCTAAATTCATGCATATAAGAGCATTTCTAATGATCTTTAATCAATAAGCAATATAAAGTAGGAGTTATATCACATCCTATATTTAATCTCTTACTCCTACATTAATTTCTGATCTCTTAACCCTAAGATTTCTAGGGTTTTCTCTCTAGCCTATCCTTCCTCTGCATACCTGGCCAGGGCATCCAGAGAAGAACAGACAGAGTAGCTTGATACTGGTCAATCTAAGTATTCAGACACCTGGCCATGGTATCTAAATACTCAGACCTTCCAGAGATAAAACTCATCATTCATTATTCGCCTTACTTATAACTTTATTCTTTGACCTTAATGATTCTTAACGACTCATCTTAGCTCATTACTTGAATCTCGTGACCAGATCCTCTTCCTGCTATCTGCAATAATATAACAGAACACTTTCTGTTAGAGAATTACAGATAGAAGAAAGACACCTAAACCTTAATCCTATTGGTCTCTTATCGTCCCCTGACCTTGAGTAACTATGTACTCAAACCAAAGCTCTGATACCAAAAATTGTCACGCCCCGATCTCACACTAACCACTAATCAAGAGATTAGGGCGCGACGGAGGGATTACACACTAGCCAAACCACTCATGACTTTTTAAAACTTTTTAAAGAGATTAATAGTATAATCTGATTTATGCTGTAAATTGAAACTAAACGAACTGCGGAAGCATCTTTATAAACTGACTAGCAATATAAACAGAGTCTACAACATTTTACATTGTTTGACATAAAATAGAGCGAAACAGTTAATTTACATCTTTGTACACATTCTCTCTCTCACTCACACCTTGTCCCGAAGATCGAGGGGAATGGACTAAGAGACCTCTAACTACTAACTACGAACCTTCTATCGACTAGGCGTAAGGATAAATCGATCCTTCTGATTTCCTGCTGCTGATGATAACTTGAAAATGTTTTGAGTAGAGGTATGAGCCTACTCGCTCAGTGAATAGTATTTCACTTAGCTATCACTAATCAACTCATCAGGTTTATAAACTGAAATTAAATATAAATGCAGAACTAAGCAAGGCAGTTCTAATAACATAACAGATTTACAGAATATATTCACATTTCCAAGCATCAACAGGTAATTCAGATAAATGAACAGTTATATAAATTTACTGTGAACCTACTTGATTATTTATTCATTTTATTATTATGCCCTAAATATATGCAGTGTACTCTGCATATAAAGATCCGCAGCAAGTTCATGCTACGGCCCCACCGTACAAGACTTAGCGACACACCCGGGGAGTGCTAAGTCTGACTCCAGTCCTGCTCTGCCACAGGACTCCAGGCTCATCGGCCTCATTGCACTACCCAGAGTGCTCCAGACTCCTCCTCTAACCTGAGTACACCGGCGGAGAGTCTCACGGGGTTACCTCCATGACATCGCACGGATCTTGTTGCAATAACCCACAATTTTCTCCAGTGCCACCGTGACATCGCACGCGTTGTTGTTGGACACTGTTCTCTCTGTCCTCGTGTCTCCATGACATCGCACGGATAATGTTGCAACACGAGTTTCACCCCTAAGAAGCAGATCTGTCAAAGGGGTTCTACGGTGTTAGGGCACCTAAGTCTATTAACTGATTAACATATAATCATTTAAATAAGAAAATCACATCTACTGATTTCATATCAGATCATAATACACTGTCATTCTAAACTGACAGAGAAATATATTTTAAATCATTGTAATTTCTGAGCAATTCTCATACCATGCATTCAGACAATTTAGAAATGCATAAATAACCCAACTTATTTCAATTTGGCACATACATAGCGAATTTACGCAAATGAACATCTTATTGCACAAATTAAAGAAATTTACTCCACATATGAGAATCATACTCAACAATTATCAATTTTCTAAAATTCTCGAAAAACGTGCACATTAACCCAAATCCTCGTTTGTGCATCACTTAACTCAATCAAGAGTTAATTACGTATCATAACACAAATTATTATTAATAATTAGGAATTTCTACTGATATCCTTGAGAAGCGTGTCAATTTGAGAGAAAATATTAAATCATTTAAATTAACTACTACCTAGAACGTGCATCTAGGTTTTCTTTGATATTTTTCACATCGTCGTCATTTCTTTAAAATCATGCTCAATTAATTTATTAAAAATCATATAGCCCGAGTTTATATCCAAACTGTCCAGAATGTGGTCGTGCGCTACTATTTCCCCATTTAATCGAGTAATTTGGTTTCGATTGATCGTGTGGTTTTACTACTCTAATTCACACACAACAATTGCTAATTAACGATGTACAAACGTTAATAATTAAAATGCGTGATTTGGTAATTTAACGGTGCTGGCACTGCCCGACACCCGGGTATACGCTGAAAACTGCGTCAAACCAGATCGAACTATAATCACCCGTTTTATCGAGTTAAATTGTGATAGATGAATGAAATGCTACTCACATTGATTTGGACTGTCCGGATTCGTCCGGAGATGTGTCCAAAGTCCGAATTCCGGGCGTTTGCTAGATCATCTTCAACCTTGGGTATTATGCTTTAGGACCTGTTGCAAACAGGTTGCTTCACTTAGGATTACTGATTGACGGAATAACTCGATTGACAGCCAAATCGTGGCTAGGAGCTAGGGATTCAAACTGAGGACTCCCGGCCGAGCTCAAAGGCACCAGTTGAAGGTGCTAGCCGCGCCCAAAGTGTTCCTAGCCAAATCTGCTACAAACAAGAAGCAACACACATGTTTACTTAGTTAAGGCTGAATCGAGGAGTAGGGCTTCAGATTCTAGCACAGACCTCTTGGCCGAGCTTGATGGCAAGCTTTCCTTGCAGCTTCGTGCGCCCAAGAGGGCCGTTGGCCATGCTCCTTGCAGCAGCTATTGCTGCGGTTAAATGGGGGCGCCGCCCCTGCTGTTTGGAGCACCAGTAATTGCAGCAAGGTAGGAAGCGGCGAATTCTTGATTCCTGCTTAAAGCTGAGCTCCAGACGATCGATAGGATGATGTCCTTCACGCCCACACAAGCTCCTGGCTAGCCACCCAACTGCTGGCCGGCCACTGCTGGTCGCAGCCGCAAGAGGAGCGCCGCCCAACCTGATGGTGTTGCTGCTAGAGGCAAGGAAAGGGGGAGGGAAGGAGGAAGGAAGGTAGAGGGAGGTCGAACGATGCTAATCGGAGCCAAGGGGCGCTCAAATCGGCCATGCATCCCCCCCCCCTTATCTGCTGTTCTATCGGGCATCGCCTAGGCGGTTGCCCTCTCAAGCGGTCGCTCATTTGGGAAGAAGAACAGATAAGGAGGAAAAGAAACGGGCAAAGGAAATAAAAAGCAAAACAAATTGGAAAATTTGCAACTTAGCCCCTAAGTCTTAAAAATGCCATAACTCTCACCTCGATTGTCCGATTTGGACGATTTTTTTTGCAAAATTTCAAGCACGAGGTCCTCTACACCCTTGAAGTAAGAAATCATGTTCATTATCTTGTCACAACTGGTCAAAGCACTAATTTCATATGGGTACTTAATGCAACTTAGTTAACCTAACGATTAACATTGATATTATCATTAATTATCTCAGATGATTCAATCTCAACCATTGATTCACATATTAAATTCTTTTGATTAACCATGATGTTTAATATGATACTCAACACTAATCAAGGTATTTCACGCTAATTGAGGTATTTACTGGTTAACCTCAATGTGGGTCATAACATATACCTTAGGATGTTTTCCACCATAAAGACCTCTAAAACATAGATTTCTCATTTAAGTCCCTTATTCTTTCTAAGGCACGTCCAAGCATGATAATCTTATGCAAATCTCATCAAAACTCAAGATCTAAGGGTAGAGAAAACCAACATGCATACTAAGGTACATATATGAAGGGTCTCCTTACTCTTACTAGGTGTTTTCACTACAAAGGTCATCCTTCTTATCCAGTTATTTAATTGAAGCGCTCTTCTCATCATTTCTTCTCTAAATGATGTAAAGAGTCATAATAGATATACTAGAAGGTATATGTTACAGGTTGCACTCCATATTTTGGGCAAATTGCACTTTACACCAAAATTAGGGTTTTTAAGCACAAGGACCACTCCACAAGCTGCTTCTTGATGCCCAAGCTTGGAGAATCCATAATACCTCATCATATTCATTCATATGATGTCTCATCATCAAAGGAACATCATATCATGTTAATATTGCAAGTTAACCCTTCTAATTGGGTAATTTACACATAGGTCCCTGCATAACAAAACAATACTACATTCATTGTTTTAAAAGGACAAAAATGAAATTGTATGTTCCTCAGGAACTTAATTACATGCCAGAAGTTAATCACAAGTATCTTAATTACATGATTTAAGTAAAACACCTAGGGTTAACTTATAACCCAGGTCAGGGATGTTACAGGTTGTATGAGCCATGAGAAATATATGAATTGTTACAATCAAGGTCTTGTTGTTAAATGACTTGATGATAGTATGTTACTTGGTAACAAGTGTTTTCATGATCTAAGGGTTTGAACACCCATGATCCTGAATCACAATGATGAGATGGTTAGGGATTGACATCCCAATGTTAACAAATGTGATATGAACTTGATACAATTAGTACTCTTTCTTTATAGCAATTGTCTTATTGGTTTATGTTTGAAAACATGCCCGATGATAAAAGAATGTCATAATGTACTTAAATAATCAAGTATAATGATATCATGTAGAGCCTTGACCATAGATTCATCATTGTCAGAAGTTAAATGATGGTGAAACATGTTTTCCTAAGGGAACTCCTAGAGAGCATACTTTTGAGTATGTGGGGGTTATGGACGTGAATATCCTTACGTCCTAATGTAGGATTTGATATGAGGTGTATCTTTAATCTCTCAATCCTTCATTATATGTTTATGTCGGGATGATGTATCACTAATCTCCCGATGATATTGTTAATGCCGCATCGATGTGAGATAAACAAGAAATCCCTCGATGACGAAGAGAGTACAGAACGCCACTTTAACTCTAATAGTGAAGTTGCCAGAATACCCTTGAAAGCTATTATAGTAGAGACACAAGATGACCTACATGTTGATCCTCACACTGACTGAGGAAGATGAGGTCATAGGAATCCGACTCTTATGATGACCTATGTATGGTACCGATTGCGATTTAATAATGGTCGATTGGAGTATGAGAGGTGTAACTCATCTCCTCAGGGCATAAATATGTTTGTAAAATGTAATCAGCCGTGTAGCATATTTGCTTAGGTTGAACTACGAGAAACAATGATTGATGATACATTGTTTATAATGCACTAGTTGAATAAACCAGTATACATGTTCTTCATATTCCTTATTGTTATATATCTTGTCATTCAATTAAGTTATAATTGAAATGATTGCTTAAAAGAATGTTGCTTTACTTAGTTTACACAATGTTTTATCTGCTGTTGAATGTTATAGTTTTACTGCTTAATGTTATTCCAGTATTGTTATAACAATGCTTCTGGCGGAGAGTTATAACTCTCGCTGGGACAATTATTCAATTGTCTCACCCCCGTGGTATTCGAATTTTTAGGTAGACGCCGAGGACGAAGGAACCCATCAGTGGGTGAGCAACAACAGCAGCAACAACAACATTAGGGACAACAGTGATCCTCAGGTGGAGACACTGTCTGTCAAAGTCTTGTAGATAGAATGTCCTATGTATCGTCTATGTACTCTCAGGTCCTAGGAGTCAGTAGATGTTTAATATAGATCTGAGATTTTTGGCGTAAAGCCTCGATATTTTGTATCTTGCCTTAAATAGTTAACAGGGCAATTGATGTTTATCATCCTCGAGATGTGTCTGTTACAGAGATGTAATGATGGATTAGTTTGTAAACAGTTTATCATGTTTCCTTATAAAGGAGTTTTATCGTTTGTAGATCTCTTTACAAAAAGTTTTAACTTTTAGTGATTTTCAATCATTCCGCTGCTAGTTAATCGCTTCCGCATTCGTTGATCTCATTTCTGAGAAGTATCATCACAATTTAGTGGTATCAGAGCTCTAGGTTCGCTGAGTCTACAGAGACATAGGACTTAGGATGTTGAGTCTATTCTAGTGTCTTCCAGTATGTCTGATAGTGTCTTCTGCTCATCAGGAGGAGAAGATAATATTAAGGATGTATGGACCACACGAAGAACATGTTACAGAGAGTAGTGTTGCTGCACCCAAAGAAGGTGCAAGAAACCCAGATATAGAAGAACATGTTCCTGAACCACCCCAGTTCAATCCAACTGACATGGGGAACCCAGCCGTTCAAGCCATGTTTGGGCAGTTCATGACTGCCATGACACATATGACTGATAGGATGCCTATACCTGCACCTAGGGCACCTACCCATCCTGAAGGACAAGGAATCGGCAAGACGTTTGAATGACTTCGCCGAGTTGGAGCCATAAAGTATGCTGGAACAGTTGACCCAACATATTCTGACTTGTGGTTAACTGAATTAGAGAAGGCCTTTAGAATCCTGAACATCCCAGAAGCTGAGAAGGTTAGACATGTTGTGTATCTTCTCAAGGGGAGTGCTGGTCATTGGTGGACCATGGAAGAACAAAAGAGGCCTGGTGTGGAGATTGCATGGGAAGTTTTTCAACGGGAATTTATCAACAGATATTTCCCTAAGACATTTCTTGTTGAGAAAATCTCTCACTTCGAAAGGTTAAGATAAGGTCAAATGAACATTAGCGAGTATGAGGCTAAGTTCATGGAGCTTTTGCAGTTTTGTCTGCACATGGCGACCACAGATGAAGAAAGGATTAGGCATTTTGAGAAAGGATTAAACGATGAGTTGACTACTCCTATGTCTTCTCTAGAGAATAGAGAAATGTTTGCTACCTTTGTGGAGTCTGTCAGGAGGGTAGAGAGGTCTGTAGCAGAGAAGAGACAAACCCAGAACAAGAGGATGTATCCCTAGTTCCAAGGATCCTCATCTAAAGGTTTCAAGAAACCTAGATATTTTGTACCTACACCACCACCTAGATCCAATACCCAACGCAGTGGACGTCAAATAGGGGTAGAGGACGAAGCTTACCTTTGGAAGGAGCTTGTAGCTCAACATCTATGTCAATTACAGGATCACCCAGACCACAACAACTGAACAGAAGTTGTTATATATGTGGAAAGATGGGACATTTGATGAAGGACTGCAGAGCCAGAGAAGTGAGTGTGACTCAACCTCAAAGGCAGAGTCAGCAAGGATCTCAAAGGTGACAGTTTCCAGGTAACGCTAGAGGACGTGGACAAGCGTCCCAATTTGGATCGTTGGCACCCAGTCATCAAGCACCGAATCAACCACAAGCAACGACGAGATTCTACGCGATGAATCCACCTGATGCAGTAATCAACCCTCGGGTTGTGGCAGGTCAGATGGAATTGTTATATTCTGATATGTCTACATCTTGCATTGTATCCGTTTTAATTGATCCGGGTGCTACACACTCCTTTATCACTCGAAGAGTGATTCTTGACTGCAATCTGACTATAAGTCATAGAGCAGATAGTTTGTTGCTAGAAACTCCCTTAATGGGATCTGCTGTGTTGTAGGAGGTATGTTCTCCCTGCATTCTCCTCTTTTATGAACATTGCATTCAAGTGGATCTTATACCACTTGAGATGCATGGATTTGATATAATCCTTGGGATGGATACCTTAGAAAGGTATAAGGTTGTCTTGGATTGTGAGTCCAAGCTAGCTGTGTTTGCTGATGATAGTGACACATGGATCTTTCAAGGAGAAAGAAAGATTCTACCCACCTATCTTGTGTCAGCTATGGTTGCTGAGAAGCTGATGAGGCAAGGATGTTATGCATTCTTGTCCCATGTGGTAGATACTACCATGGATAGTCCTAACCCTGCTGAAGTTCCTGTAGTCAGGGAATTTGTAGATGTATTTCCTGAAGAACTTCCATGTGTGCCACTGCTTCGAGAGATTGATTTTGAGATCAATCTAATCCCAGACACGCAACCTATAGCACAAACACCATATAGGATGGCACCTGCTGAGATGGTAGAACTCAAGAAATAGTTGCAAGAGTTGCTCGAGAAGGGTTTCATCCGACCAAGTACTTCGCCTTGGGGTGCTCCGGTTCTCTTTGTTAAAAAGAAGGATGGATCAATGCGGTTGTGCATTGATTATAGACAATTAAATAAAGTAACGATAAAGAATAAGTATCCTCTGCCGAGGATTGATGATCTCTTTGACCAGGTGTGTGGTGCAACCATCTTCTTAAAGATAGATTTGAGGTCAGGATATCACCAACTATGTATTAAGGATAGTGACATACCCAAGCACTACTATAGAAATGGCTTATAAAGTCACTTTTCAAGGTGTCAGTTGTATACATAAACGGACACCTAAACTCTACAGTGTCGGTTTATAACATAAACTGACATACAATCTGTGAAGGTCGACCAGACACGGGTACCACTTTTATTAAGTGTCGGTTAATTAATAAAAAACTGACACCTAAAATCAACCGCCAAAACCAAAATTCCAGCGAAAAAATTACCTCCAAAATTTCACATATGGCGTCGGTTCATAAATTAATAACCGACGACCAAAGATTATTCGCGGGACAGGAATAGTTGTCGGTTGTCTTTTAGTTAAAAACCGACGACTATAATCTAGTATAGGCGTCGGTTGTTGGAAAAGAACTGACACTCTTGGTTTAGTTGTCGGTTATTTTGAATAACCGACGCTTATTGTCAACTAAATATCTCACCAGCGCGAGTGACTCTTCCCCCTTTCCCAGTTTCAATCCCGATTTCAGTTAGGTCCGGCGATTTCTTGCTCGCCCCCGCCGGTCGTTGCTCCTCCGCCGCCGCTGTCGTGCTCCTGCTCCTGCCCTTGCCGCTGCTCCGTGCTCACCGGCGGCCGTGCTCCTGCTCCTGCTCCTGCTCCCGCCCTCTGTGCTCACCGGCGGCCGTCCGTGCTCCTGCTCCGTGCCCTCACCGCTGCTCCGTGCCCTCGCCGCTGCTGCTCCGTGTCCTCACCGGAGCTTCTCCTCTCTTTGCCGCCGCCTCCGCCGGTGGTTGCTGTGCTCCGACCGCTGCTCTCCTCTTCCCTCAAGGTATGCTCGCCCGCCCTGCCTTCTTCCTTCTTCCTCTGCTCCGGCGGCTGCTTGGGCGGTGCCAAGGCACGCCCAAGCAGCTGCTGGACATTTTTTTTTAAAGTTATTTACTTATTTGTGTTTAGGGTTTAGGTACTGATTTTGTGCTTCTACTGAGTTGAATCCTCTATTGTCTATACAATACATGTAATTTTGATCAAGTGATGATATATAAATGTGGAAATAAGTTAGTAAGGTATCAATGATAAGTCTGCTGTAATGTGATGCAAAATAGTTATTGTATCATGCATATCTTAATACTTTTTTGTTTTATAGTTGTATAGGGTGTTTTATGTGTGACAAGTCTATTGTTTTATAGTTGTGCATACCTGCGAGTTATCAGGAACACCTAAATGAATGTCTAACACCTAAATGAATATCTAGTTGTGTATTTTCCTAGTATCGTGAAAGATTCTCAATCGTGTGTATCACATGGGATTCTTATCTACATAATGGACTGCAATATATGCATCTAATGCCTTAAATGGAAGACTTGAATGTTATAAAATCCCATCAAAGTAGGTAGAAACAACTTATATATATTCAGATCTTAATAATTCCATGAAGTGCACATTATCTTACTCAGGAAAAGTATGTGTATAATGTAGGATTAGTTCCATATAATGGTTCTATTTTAGCAAGCACCTAGAAACCCGTCCAAGATTTACTCATTAGGAGTAAATCTTGGATAGTCCCCGGTTTGGGACTGTTCTTGAACACCTAATCTCACTTAGGATGTAAGTGTATAATGTGCATTGGGTTTTCGAGAAAATTTCGGTAGCATTTCCTCGTTTGTTCTCTAAGTACATATGTAGACTTCTTTTCAAGCTATCATGTCTACCACAATAAAGTTGGTTATGACAAGCAATAAAAGGTTAACTGATGTTATACAACTTTTTCTGAAAATATATAACATCGTTATATGTACTTACACTTTTTAATACTAATATTGTGCAGTCTCTGTCCACCCATAACAGTCACTATGAAGTGGGCCTCTATGTCAATGTTAACGTTCCCTATTGAAGAACAATTGGACATCATCCTAGATGATCGTTCCTTAAACCAATTGGTCATACCCAAACATTGGCGTTTTCTAAAAGGAAGACACTACATGCCTGGTAAAGTGACCATAACTTTTGGCAATTATTCACATGTTATCAAGGTTGAGTATGATTTGGCGGGAAATCTTGTATCAAAATCCGGTTGGCGTGATTGGATTGGAGAGATGCATGTGGTCCGTTGCAACAGGCTTTTTCTCCGTCCAGTTGGCCATAATTCCATCAAAGTTTGGATAACCAACAGCAACTGCGAGACCCCCAATCATCTACTGCGGTATGAGCGCACGACGTCGCATATCAGCTCGGACGAATATGAATCTGAGGCCCCTGTCAGTTCAGATTCGTCTAAATACAGTGAGGAGCTTCGTGACACAGCTTCATCATCAAAAAGAAGTTATTGATGCGGAACCATGTTGGTGTAGTATTTAGTTGTCTATCTATCTAGATTTGTCTATAATAATAGTTTTTTTAATTATGCGCATGTTTAGGGGTACACCAACCCCTTTGTTTAGTTATTGTTTAGGGGTACACCCCTGTGTGTGGATGTAAAAAGAGATTAATGAATGGAACTGAAAGTTGCTACATGAATGCTTATAACTGAAGTGTGTGTTCCCATGAATGTTCCCATTTGCATGATTACACTACTATTTTCTCATATTGTATAGTCTATTTTAATATGACATACTTACTTATATCTTGCTTAATGATGAACTATAATGCACACATGTGACATGCTTGGAATGTAAATGATGAACTTTTCCCTAAATTGCCAATCATGCTTTTAAAGACATCAATAATCACCCTAACTTGAAGAACTAGGATTTTAGGTATAAGAATGACAACACATTATTTGTTGGCCTAGAAACCTGTCTAAGATTTACTCATTAGGAGTAAATCTTGGATAGTCCCCGATTTGGGACTGTTCTTGAACACCTAATCTCGCTTAGGATGTAAGTGTATAATGTGTATTGGGTTTTCAAGAAAATTTCGGCAGCATTTCCCCATTTGTTCTCTAAGTACATATGTACTTGGAGAACAGCGGGGAAATGCTGCCGAAATTTTCTTGAAAACCCAATACACATTATACACTTACTAGTGAGATTAGGTGTTCAAGAATGGATAGGTGGTACACATTTATTATATATAATAATGACATCACATGTATTTGTTAACCCTAGACCCTAATCTTGTCCTAATATATACTTGTTTTCTCTTTGATCATAGAATGGATAGATCATGGATGTCCATTCGCAATCGCTGCACCCCAGAGTTTATTTCTGGTCTTAACCAGTTCATTATATTTGCCGAGGAACATAGGAAACAACCTGGAGATAGGTTCTACTGTCCATGTAGGCATTGCGGTAACTTGAAAGTCAACACTGGTGACGAAATCAAAACTCATGTCATGTGCAACGGGATTATACAAGGCTATACAGAATGGCACTGGCATGGAGAGATTTTAAACCCGAAACCAGTGGATGTCGATAGCAGTGCTTGTGTGGAAGAAGAAATTGCCTACGATGACGTAGATGTGAATGAACCAGTTCCAGTAGACATCGTTGATGCGATGATGGATAGTTGTGGGGTAGAGCACACCGATCCACCTCCCATTTTTAGAAACATTGTGCATGATGCTGAGATGTCGTTATACACAGGTTGTACTAAGTTTACGAAGCTTAACGCTGTGTTGAGATTGTATAAGTTGAAAGCTAACAATAGATGGAGCGACAAAAGCTTCACGTCATTGCTGTCTTTGTTGAAAGAAATGCTTCCTGAAGGAAACGAGCTGCCAATCTCAACATACCAGGTAAAGAAATTGTTGTGCCCAATGGGAATGGATGCCAAGAAGATACACGCATGCCCTAATGATTGTGTATTATTTCAAAAGGACTATGCGGATTTGAAAGATTGTCCAAAATGTGGTGCGTCACGGTATAAATTGATGACTTTGGGGGAGTCCAAAACTGGTTCTCCTGCCAAGGTGATGTGGTATCTACCTATAATATCATGGTTTCAACGCTTGTTTTCCAATCCGATAGATGCGAAGAATTTGAGGTGGCATGCAGATGTTAAGAAAAATAATGATGGGATCCTACGACATGCGTCTGATTCCCCACAGTGGAAGAAGATTGATGTATTGTACCCTGAATTTGGTGAAGAAGTCAGGAATCTAAGACTTGGGCTTTGTACAGACGGGATGAATCCGTACGGGACATTAAGCAGCCAACATAGCACTTGGCCAGTCATGCTTGTTACCCTATGTCAGCTTGAGATGTATTTCCCTCCTTCATTCTTTGATATCATGGTACATCTTGTTGTCCACTTGACTAGGGAAGTGAAAATCTTGGGACCGGTTTTCTTGCATTGGATGTATCCCTTTGAACGATACATGAGCATTTTTAAAGGTGATGTTCGAAACTGTTATCGGCCTGAAGGGAGTATTATTGAAGGTTATGTGGCGAGAGAGGTTATGGATTTCTGCAATGACTTTCTCAGTGGTAATGACACTCCTGATAATGATAAGAATATTGATGAGCTATTTGGCAAAGGAATTTTGGGATCACGTGTGAAAGTAATCAGCCGTGAGCAGTTGGAACAAGGTCATTTGTATATTTTACACAACATGGACGAAGTGAACTTTTATATCGAGGAACATACCAATTTCATCAAAACACAATATCCTCAAGCCAATACAATGTGGCTTGCTAGAGAGCATAACAAGAATTTTATTAAGTGGTTTGAAGATAAAGTCTTACATCAACTATCTCAAACACCAGATGATATTACTGAAACTATCAAATGCCTCACCTTTAAACCAAAGTTGACTGTTATGTCTTATGAAGGGTATGACATTAATGGATTCACATATTACACAAAGAGCCAAGATGATAAGAGTGTCGTCCAAAATAGTGGGGTCACCCTTCAAGCATCGACTATGTTTTTTGCAAGTGCAAAGGATAAGAGTCCACGTGAAGCTAAAATGTCATATTACGGTGTCATGGAAGAGATATGGGAATTTGACTACATAGATTTCAGAATTCCGCTCTTCAAATGTAATTGGGTTGATAACATCAAAGGAGTTATAGTGGATGAATTGGGTTTCACTTTAGTGAACTTGAAAAGATTGGCGAGAAGGCTGAACCATTCATATTGGCATCATAGGCGAAACAAGTATTTTATATCGATGATCCTACAAATGATAAATGGTCGGTTGTTCTTCATGGTAAAAGACAATTCATTGAAGATCCTATAGATGAAGAAGAGTAATATGATAAATATGATGACTCCAGTCCATTCTCAGTTGGGTTGCCAACTCCACAAAATATTGAAGCTAATGATGACTTATATGTGCGCAGAGATCACAATGAAGGATTGTTAATTGATAAAAGATCACAATTTTAGAGGCATGCATGTTTATATTTTTTTATTGAAGCTAAATGTTTACTTTTTTAATATCAATATCATTTTCTGATTTGATGTTTCATTATCTTCTAGTTAATACAAATGCTAAACATTGTGGGAGGGTGCTAAAGAACTATAGGACCAATCTCATCCGAGATTACATACGCGATGCTGAGAATAGGTTCTTGATTGATTCCAATTCTAGACATTGATCAGTATTTCACTAACTCTACACTAATAATTTTTGTTTGTATTCTCTTTGAAAAATAAATATAGGAAGAAGGCTATGCAGGACGGCCATGACATAGCTATGCAGGATATGCAAGTGTTCGCCAAAGGTTATATAGATATATAGGCAGCAAGCCATGAAACAGCAAAAGAAGCCCCAATGAAGAGAAGCAGGATACAGATACAATACATAAAGTGCAGCACACACAAGTGCTTCAGATTCATATAACAACATGACAGACTAACACATATATAGTGCATAACAATAGCAGCGCCAAATTTACATACAACACTAGCTTAGTACATATACAGTGGGACTAAGGTGACGATACCACCTGCTAAAACAGGTTACCAACTACATGTTACGACTGGGAGGTCGTGATTCAGCAACCGTATGCATTAGCAGGAGGACAAACATATGGTGATCTGTTTGTCCTCCTGCTAATGCATACGGTTGCTGAATCACGACCTCTCAGTCGTAACATGTAGTTGTCGGTAACCTGTTTTACCAAGTGGGGTCGTCACCTTATAAGTCCCACTATATATGTACTAAGCTAGTGTTGTATGTAAATTCGACGCTGCTGTTGTTATGTACTATATATGTGTTAGTCTGTCATGTTGTATGGACATCGATTGTATTGCTCATGTATTATATAGTCTCATTAGATAATATGAAATATATCAATCTTATTTATAGCTCATTAATTATATATATACATCATTCTCCTTACAGGTGTTTAAAGCTGACCCCACTACAGGAACGGACTTACCAGATGTACATGCTCCCTATACGATGGGAGAATTAAATGAAGTAAGAGAAGAATGGGCAACAGCCATACAAATAGTGGGGGCTCTAAAATATAATTGGGATCCTGATAGCGAATAATGACTAAACAATGATATTTTGTAAATGAATTTCTGAATTATAATATATGTGTGAATGTTTCTACATGTCTGGATGTTTCTACATGTGTCTGAGTGAAAATGAATGAAAGTGTTGGTTGCTATATGAATGTTTCTACATGTGTGAATGTGAATGAATGGAACTACAGATTGCTAGCTACATGAATGTTTCTAAATGTGTGAAAATAAAATGGAACTGCAAGTTGCATTGCTAAATGCATGTGTGAATATTTTTGTTGTTAATTTTACAGGTTTGTGGCCTGTTGTCGACTGATATCAATGGATGTCATAAAACCTGCAGTTCATAACTAAACTGAACAGGTTTCTCATCCTGCGACCAGCCACATCAGGTCTGCAGACTGACAGGAAAAAAAACCTGCAGTTCATAACTAAACTGAACAGGTTTCTCATCCTGCGACCAGCCACAGCAGGTATGCAGACTGACAGGAAAAAAAAACAATAGGCGTCGGTTATTTGTATAAAACTGACGCCAAATAGTTACAGTGTCGGTTTTTAATAGAAACTGATGTCTATTTCCTTAACACCACGTCCGTGGAAGTGGACCAGACACCACGGCCGTGATGTCCAACACGGCCGTGTTGGGAGTTATATGGCGTCGGTTATTAGCTAATAACCGACGTCGATAGTGCCCAAGTTGGCGCCCTCCTGTGGCGCGAAGATATATGTCGTCGGTTATTTGTAAAAAACCGACACTGATAGTGCCCAAGATGGCGCCCTTTCTGTGGCGCGAAGGGTTTGGGTGTCGGTTTCTTATCTAATAACCGACGCCTATAGTGCCATGATGGCGCATTTTCGGTGGCGCGCGAAGAGTTTGGGCGTCGGTTTTGGAACTGACGCCTAATGGGTGAGCTTTTAGTGTCGCCCACATAGGTGTCGCTTAGAAACTGACACTAAAGGCTTTAAATAACCGACACTAAAGGTAGGTTCTGTAGTAGTGAAGTCTGCCTTTAGGATAAGGTATGGTCACTATGAGTTCACAGTTATTTCATTTGGAATAACTAATGCACCAGCTACATTTATGGAACTCATGAATAGAATCTTCTGACCTTTTCTCGATCAGTGTGTTGTTGTCCTCATAGATGACATCCTGATCTATAGCAGAGATGCTCAACAACATGAACAACATCTTCGTCAGACTCTAACTTTGCTAAGAAAACACAAGTTATATGCTAAGTTTAGCAAGTGTGAGTTCTAGTTACCGGAAGTATCTTTCCTTGGACACGTAATATCTGCTTCAGGTATTCGTGTTGACCCTAAAAAGGTAGAATCTATTCTGCTATGGGAGCAGCCAAAGACACCGACAGAGATCCGAAGTTTCTTAGGGTTGGTAGGCTATTACTGGAGGTTCATTAAGAACTTCAGTTCTATAGCTTTACCCTTGACTAAGTTGACCAGGAAGGATGTTCCATTTACCTGGAGTGACAAGTGTCAACAATCTTTTTAGTTGTTGAAGGAGAGGTTGACAAGTGCACCTGTGCTTGTGTTACCTGAACAAGGGAAAGGATATATAGTTTTCTATGATGCCTCCAAGAATGGACTAGGATGTGTGTTGATGCAGGATAAATAAGTGATTTCTTTTGCTTCTCGACAACTTAAGAAACACGAAGAGAATTATCCGACACACGATCTAGAACTAGCTATTGTAGTTCATGCCTTAAAGATCTGGAGACATTATCTTTATGGAGAGACATTCCAGATTTTCACAGATCATAAGAACCTTAAGTATATCTTTTCTCAGCATGAGCTTAATATGAGGCAATTCCACTGGATGGAGTTAATTAAGGATTACGACTATACAATTGATTACCATCCAGGGAAGTCCAATGTAGTTGCTGATGCTTTGAGTAGGAAATCAGCAACACCAGCCTTAGATAGAGCACAACTGAATTCCTTGGTATGCTCTAGGAGGAATATGCTTATCTCTTTAATGTAAGACAATGTACAATTAAAAGTGTCATTGTTAGTCAGGTTGCTAGATGAGATGCATATAAAACCCACTCTGAGACAGCAGATCAAGGAAGCACAGCAAGTTGATGCTGCAGATTAGATCGGAGTATGGTAGTGAGAAATGAGATGGTTTCCATGACTCAGATGACCAAGTAGCATGTTATCATGGTAGGATGATAGTGCCTGATGTGGATAACTTGAGAAAGTTAGTCCTGGAAGAAGCTCATTCTTCAATGTATGCTATGCATCCAGGAAGCACCAAGATGTATCAAAACTTGAAAGATATGTATTGGTGGCCTGGAATGAAGAAGGATGTTACTGAGTTCATTATGCGGTGTCATGTATGTCAACAAGTTAAAGTTGAACACCAGAAGCCTGCAGGAACAATGCAACCATTGCCCATACCACAATGGAAGTGGGATCATGTAACCATGTACTTTGTGGTTGGTCTACCCAGGACAGCCAAAGGACATGATTCCATATGAGTAATAGTTGATACGTTGATGGAGACATCACATTTCTTGCCTATCAAAACAACCTATTCTACTGAGAAGTTGGCACAGTTATATGTCGATGAGATAGTGCAGATGCATGGGGTCCCAGTTACTATTGTTTCTGATAGAGGTCCCCAGTTTATGAGTCATTTTTGGGAGAAACTTCATAAAGCCTTAGGCACACAGCTAAGGTTTAGTACAACCTTTCATCATCAGACTGATGGACAGTCAGAAAGGACTATACAAACTTTGGAGGATTTGCTTAGAGCATGTGTTCTTCAGTTTACGACGAGTTGAGATATGCACCTAAGTTTGATAGAGTTTGCCTACAACAATAGTTATCAACATAGAATTGATATGGCACCTTATGAAGCTTTGTATGGTAGACGTTGTAGATCACCCCTATGTTGGTATGAAACTGGTGAATACCAACTGTTAGGTCCTGATCTTGTACAACAGACCACAAAGAAGATTAAAGTAATACAACACCAGATAAAGACTGCACATGATAGATAGAAGTCTTACGCTGATAAACGTCGTAGACCTTTAGAATTCCAGGTTGGAGACAGAGTGTACCTCAAAGTCTCATCATGGAAAGGAGTTCTTAGATTTGGGAGGAGAGAAAAGTTAGCTCCTAGGTTTATGGGGCCTTATCCAATCATTGAACGGATTGGAAGAGTAGCTTATAAGCTAGAGTTACCACCAGAGCTACAGAGGTTACACCCTGTGTTCCACATTTCCATGCTTAGGAAATGTCACCCTAATACAGAATCAGTTCTGCAACCTATGGAAGTAGAATTGAACGATGATATATCTTATGAAGAAGGACTTGTATCGATCCTTGATAAAAGAATTAAAAAGCTACAAAAGAAAGAAATAAATCTTGTGAAAGTCCTATGGAATCATCGTGATGTTGAAGAAGCCACATGGGAACTAGAGGAAGAGATGAGAAGGAAATACCCTGCTCTTTTCTCTTAATATGTTTTGTTGATTTCGAGGACGAAATCCTTGTAAGGGGTGGATAATTTGTAACATCCCTGACCTGGGTTGGAACTAACCCTAGGTGTTTTGCTTAAATATGTGATTAGATTCTTGTGGTTATCTTGTGTAATGTAATTAAAGCTTTTGAGGAACCTATATTTCTATTTTAGTCCTTTTTGAACAATGTTGCAATAGTGTTCTGTTAATTCTGGACTAAAGTGCAAATTACCCAAGTAGAAGGGTTAACTTGAAAATTGCACATGTTAAGATGTTCCTCTGATGATGAGACATCATAAGAATGAATATGATATAGTGATATGGATTCCACACGCTTGAGCACCAAGATATAGCTTGTAGAGCAATCCTTGTGCTTTAAAACCTAGTTTTGGTGTAAAGTGCAATTTACCCAAAACATAGGGTGCAACATGTAAAATATACCCTCTAGAGTATCTCTCATGTTTCTTGTCATCAACTAGATCAAATAAAATGAGAGTGGCGCCTCATTTGAATGACCAAGTAAGAAAGATAGCCTTAATATTTAAATAATCAAGTTTTAAGCAAAATGGCCCTTTTATACATGTATAACCTAATAAGATGTTTGGTTTATTTTCCTTTTAACCTTGGATAAAATAGAGGTTTTGCATGTGAAAAGGAGGAAAAAACGTGGCCAATGGTGGAGCAAGCATGAGTGGATGGGTTTAAGAAATAATAGAAATAACTATCTTTTTCTTGCCTTGATAATACCCAAAAATATATAAGCACCCTTTTTCCTCAAAGCAAAGGATCGTTCCTTTAGTTCTTTCCCCTCCTCTCCTTGGTTTGGACTGACCAAGAGGAAGCTCTGGAACAGAGGAGGACGACCAAGCTAAGTTGGTAAGTATGGATCATCACCTAGCTCGAATTCATGGTGGAAACTCTAATACAAGGTTGGTTTAGTAGTTTTCCTTACACAACTCTTCTTTCTAGCCATCTTCTCCATCCAAATCTTGAAGAATGGACCTTGGGAAACCTTTGGAGCTTCATCCACCATTAAAGCTACGAAGCTTGGATCTCTAGATCAGATCTTAAGGTGGGTTTTATAATTCTAACCCTTAAGCTTTGTTAGTGCATCCTCTTCTCCTAGTATATATGCTTATTCTTCTTCTATAGATACTTTGGTGTGTTCTTCCTAGCAATTCCGTGAAGAACAACCCCTGTTATTGAGGTAGAAGATGATGACATTAATTCCAAAGTTTATCCACAATCTTTCTTTAGAAAACAGTCTTCCACCTCTTGCACAAACGGTTTCCCAAACCGTTTGGGAGCAAACTGTTTCAAACCGTTTGAATGCAAACTATTTCACAAACCGCATAGAAGCAAATGGTTTAAAACCATTTGGATGCATTGACCAGGCGTTGACCGTTCGGAGGTATGTTGTAAATATTTTTGATTAATCACCTATCAAAAATTATCATCTAATTCCAAGTAAATCACCAATTGAAGGCACATTAATCACTTAAACCCTAATCGGGTTATTTGCTTATTTCAACGATTAAATCAAGTTGAAGTTTGGGTTGAGTGGCCCAAATGGTTTCAAAACTGTTTTGGGATCACCCAAATGGTCTCAAGACCATTTGGTGATAACCCAAGACCGTTTGTAGGTCTAGGGTTAAGTGGGGTTGACCAATTGAGGGTCCAATGATAACAAGTTGATAAATGATTAAGTGCTGATTTGGTGACCAAACCTAGGGTTCAACCCTTAAGTGAATGACTTGGTTTTTGATGACATAATGGAAAAACGGTCTTAATACCATTTGGAGGATGTCCAAATGATCCCAAGACCATTTGGAGGTCTCGGGTTGACTATGGTCAAGTGATTATAAATCTAAAGGTAACAAGTTGATGTGTAATTGATTAGTAACATAATGATCAAATCAATGAGCCAAACCTTAGTAAGTTGAGTTAGATTTTGATGTTGACTTGAGAAAACGATCTCAAGACCGTTTGGAGGTCATCCAAATGATCCCAAGACCGTTTGGGGTCAGGTCATGACCAAATTGATTGATGCTTCAATGGATTCAAATCAATTAGACTCATGTTGAGGAGTGTTGAAGGGTAATCGTTTCCAAACCCTAGTTCAATTGATCCAAGCCCTAATTGGTGATCAATTGAGGGTCAATTGAGTGTAAAATCAGTATAGGGTTGACCTAATTAACTCAATTGATAAGTGGCTAACAAGTGCATGAATGATTGAGGGGTTCAACCTTGGAAACCCTAACTCAATTGAAGTGGTTGAGACACTTTTTGGTCCATGCAATTTTGAGGTGGTTTGGACCAAATGGTCTCAAGACCGTTTGGGTCCAAATGGTCTCAAGACTGTTTGAGTCCAAATGGTCTCAAGATCATTTGGGACCAAACGATCCCAAACCGTTTGGTGCTCATACGGTTTCAAGATCAATTTTGCACATTCGGTTTCAAAGTCAAAGTTGGCCAAACGGTCTTCATGACCAAATGGTCTTCACTTCATCTTGGGCAAACGGTCTTGAGTGTGCACTTTACGAAACGGTTTCAAAAGTCAAACTAGACCAAACGGTCAACACCACCAAATGGTTTCAAGGTCCATCCAAGACTGTTTGGAGGGTTAGTTTGCAAGACCGTTTGAGGTCTAAAAAGGTTAAGAACGTTTGATACCTTAGTAGTCAAGATGGTTTAGTGGTTGACTAACCTAAACCTTATAGATATCTAAAGTGATTAGGAGACTAAGTAATTAGTGGATTAATGCATGTTATGACCAATAGTGAACATTACAAAAGTACCCTTGATGGGATAGTGTGACTAATACCCCTTGATCAAGTAAACCCTAATGACCATAATGGTGATGACATAACTTATGTTGTCAAGGTTGATTTGACTTAGTATAATCAAGAGTGATGTATTCATCATCTCATAGAAAGAGGAGAGAGAAGACTCCTTATATGAATGAGAATCAAGTAAATAACCTCCAATATATATGAATGCTTCTAATTAGGGTATGATCCTTAATAGTGATATCATGGAAACCCTAATTATGATGGTTAATGAATCTTAACCTAATTTGGGGCACTAAGAGAGGTAATCCCCATACATGATGATAGTATGATCTTAATTCATTGAAATGTGATGTAATGTGAATAGTAAACCCTAATCTACGGTAATGTGATGTAATGTAAATAGTAAACCCTAACCCAGGGTAATGTGAATAGTAAACCCTAATCTAGGGTAATGAGAAGTAATGTGAATAGTAAACCCTAATCCAGAGTAATGTGAGGTAAAGTGAATAGTAAACCCTAATCCTGGGTAATGTGAGGTAATGTGAATAGTAAACCCTAATCTAGGGTAGTGTGATGATATGAACAGTAAACCCTAATTTTGGGTTATACTCTTAAGCATGAAACTCTATACTTGAGTATGAAATGAGGAATCATTATGCTTTTGTAAGTAAAAGGGGTTGAATAACCCTAATTGAATTGAATAAGAAACCCTAACCCAAGAAACCAGCCGTGGTGATATAACACGGTCGTGGTATTCTTCAGTTTCACGACCGTGCAAGGTAACACAGCTGTGGTGGTTTCCCTTTGCACGACCGTGCAAGGTAGCACGGCCGTGGTGTTCTATACTTAACTTGGAAATAAATTGTATTGTGTTGATATAGATGTAATGAGCATGTTATCAATTGTGTTAGTCATACAAGTGACCGGCCTAAATCGCGCGTCCAAAAGTGGAGGCGGATTCGAGGTAGTCGAGCCCTCACATTTATAAACCCGAATCCTTTTAGGCCCCCGCAACTTTGTTTACGGGGTCGAAGTAGTCATACGGGGTCGAACACAGGGACAAGGGGGCAGTGTTGAGAACCATGAATCGACACGCTACACTCTGGTGGGTATAAAGAGATATAAATTCCCGAAAGGGAACAACAAGATGTCACAAAATAAACAAGAAAACTATCTCCAAATGGAGCTACAAGAGAGATTTAAGGTTTTAGTCATTTAGCAGTTTTTAGGGGTTTTCATGCAACAGAAGCAGAAAGATAAAGACTAGAGCTCAGGCAAGGTTCGGAGGATAAGACTGTAGTAAAACAAGCGGTAGCGGTAACACCCTGCACCCCTCCTCTCAGAGCGGGTACCTCTAACCTGTACATCAACACCCCTCTCGAGGTTGCTGGGCTTCAGTTAGAGTGAAATGTTACAGAAAACAGCTCCGTTCCAGGCACTTTCGTACTCCAGAATCGGACCAAACGCTAGAGCCACAACACAACTCTCGAAGTTGTTGCGACGGGAAAGCCGGTTCGGTAGCTAATCGAAACGCGATCCAAATCATGCAAGCTAGGATTCAGATATTAAACAGAGCAGTCATCCAACATTGTACACCAAGCATAGAGCAACAAGTAATTGAATCTTTCCATTCCCATAAACAATTAAGGTCTTAATACATTACATAAACGGAGAATTAAATAACAGAATTAAAAGATAAGTGTCGCCTCCTTTATGTAGAACGGCAACAGGGTGTTGTAGCTCTCCTGCCCGATATCGGTCAGAGGCCTAGCCCGATACAGAGGTGTTGGGCGACACACCCTCTCGGGCGGCACACACCGACTGGAGACTGTATCGATCAAGGGCTCTGGCCGATACGCTCATGTCAGACGACACACCCTCTCGGGCGGCACGTTCGATAGACTAAGCGTATCAGGTTGATATTGTGTCGGGCTAAGAGCTAAGCATTATTGGTGTCGGGCACTCATGTCGGGTAGCTGTGATGTCGGCCGATATCGGCCCGCAGTATCGCCCGGGACGGTCCTAAGTGAACTGTCCCCTCCCTCTCGGGATGAGGAGAAGCTCACCTAGTGTCGCCCGAGACGAACACTGGGGCACGATACGTGTTCTCTCGCAATCTCCTCGCTCAAGCTCCCAACTGTCCGGATTCAAGGCTCCAACTGTCCAACTTTGCGAGCTGTGCGAGCCGTCTTTTCGGCTCCCTGTAGCTGCTATTTATAGTCAGCTGGCTGGGGAGAAGATATGGTGCTCGAAGCGCCACGTAGCTCCCTTGTACGCCGGTCGATGGAGATGGACGGCCGATACAAGCATTTCTCGGCACAAGGTGCTGGCTATTGGTCACGTGGCGGGCATCACGCCTACCGGTGGGTGGTTGTGTCGCCCGACGAGCTGGGTCGTCGAGGCGGTTTTGGCTCCCTGTCGGGTAGAAGGTGTGTCGGCCGGCACGTTCCTGTCGCGCGACATCTCCTCATCGAGCATCTTTGTGTCGCCCAGCCCATGTCGGGCAGAGGCTGTATCGGGCGTCAGGGAGGCCGAGACGGGTCTGGACTTATTCATGGGCCGGAATCGGCCTTATTGCACAAAAGCGAGGAAAATTCTGTAGAAGATAGGATAATCGGAGTAAGAGCATTGCTTGGCCAATTATTGCGAAAATTCTAATAAAATAGAGGAAAATAGCAGAAAAATGGCTGTTTTGATAAAAAAAAAATAAAGGGCAAAAACGTCACAAAAACGGATGTTATCAACTCCCCCAAACTTAGTGTTTTGATTGTCCTCAATCAATATTTAAACTATATTTTTGTGATGCTTCTTTTTGCTCGGATAACTTTCAGGCCAAGAGGTAAAACAAGTGTAGTAATGCCTTTAGAGATAATGCTGCTTCACTCAAACAAAAGACTACGCGTTTCCTAGCCTTATTATTTCAATAAAAATTTTCTCTACAGCTTCAGCGAGATTTTGTTGTATGATTCCGAAGTTAGCTTACGCACCAAACAACTTTATTTTTGGGGCAGAAAGTTGTGTATAGGGTAGGCTAAGGCTTTTTGGGTTTTTCATTCTTGTTTCCCATCAGTCCATCCAGGTAAGGGTCCGTTAACGGGCAAGTGGTCCCTGCAGTCCAAGCCAGTTGGCTTTAGAGCAGTGATTTCACATCATACGTACCACTGCCCCGGATCTACCATGCCTAAAGATGGGTACTTTTGGAAAACAAGTAGTGTGTATATATATATATATTTTTTTCTTTTATTGGGCACAACTCTCATGCTTTTATTCACGCTCATAAGGCTTTTCTCTCTTTTTGGGATTTTTTTTGGGTAAGGGGGAACAAAGAGATTCCTGCTGTTTGGGCAGCTTTTTCCTTCTCCATACTTGTCTCTTAGCTGTTTGCGAGATTATTATATTTTTGAATTTTTGGCAAGTCAAGACATAATCTTTGGTTTGTTTGGGGCAGCATTATCAAAAAGATATAATAGGACTTGCATCACATTTAGCACAAAGAAAATAAACTTTGCAAAAAGTAACAACAGATTTTCATTATTATTACAGCAACTTTGTACATATGCATAGGGATGATATAGACAAAGGAATTTTTCAAAATTTTCAAAATTTTGGTATGAAAACGTATATGTACAAAACTGAAAGTGTATATGTACGTAAAAGAATAACGAATATGGGACAAAAAGAATGAAAGAACAAAGTGGAAGAGGAAGGAAATTTGTACCTCCCTCACTAGAACATGGTACCCCCCCAAACTTACTCCACACTCTGTCCTCAGAGTTGTGAAGTAGATAAGGTGAGGTGATGTTTATTCCAGTGAGGTCGCGCCTGCGTTAGTGAGGAGCTCCCACACATATTCTCCTCATTTGCTATGGTATCCTGTGTGGTGGAGCTGGTCAGGCGTCGCTTCATTTGCCATCCACTCCAGGACGAAGATGTCACAGTTGTTGGATAAGGCAGCTTGTTGCGGACTGCGGTGGCAGAACTGGAGTCCTTGCCATGTGCCTCCATGTATGTTCAGGAATGGATCGATCATCTTTGACACTTCGTTGTAAAATTTTCGAACTATGTGTTCGACGGGTGTCAAAGGTTCCGATGTACACGGCACCAAATGATTCTTGTTGCTGTCCGAGCTGTTGTAGAAAATGCTAGCTCGTTGCCGAGTGTACATCGCCAGGAGCGTCCAGTGATTGTAATGCACGATAGGCAGAAAGATAGTGCCTGCAACGCCTTCCTTCAAATCTTGTAGGAAGATCTGCTTCGCTCTAGTTTCGTCGGCGAGGCAAATATCGTTGAAGAGCAAAGGGTGGGCTATGTATGTATGTTTTAGCTTTGGCTGTATATATTAGATGTAAGCTGCTGCAACCGATACAGTCAAGCACCCCCCTTCCTTTACCATGTCGCTTAGCTCATCTGCTAGGACTAAGACGTCTCCTGCCTGAAAAGCAACGTCTGATGGGGTTGAATCAGCAAGCTTCTTATGGATGATGTCGACCTGTTCCTGTGTGAGAGTCGCGCACGAAAAATGGTCAAAATTTTTTATCAGCTCTTCATAAGCCTTGGGCAAAGCAGTGTCTTCCCTCCCGTGCACTTCCTTCAGGATTGCTAGTTGCTTGCCCGCCCCATGAATCTTGTGGGCTATATCTTCTTCTTTTCCTTCTTGGCTGCTGGATCGTGAAAAAGAATCTTCTTCTGCATCACTATACAGCAGCTCCTCCGGCACACCTGCATCCCAGAAATAGCACTTGTCCTTGATCAGGAGCATGGCGTAGATGCCCCTGCGTTGATAGTAGCACATGTTCCTAAGGATTCCCAAATCCCCAATACCATTGAGCGCTTCAATGGCCCCCAAGATGGCGATGGTGCTGTTTCCGCTCCCCTTTTCTACTGGTTGGGGAAGGTTTCTAATAACGTAGTGGTTCCAAAGCCCTTGAAGACGTTGGATTCCTTCCTTTAAAGCTCGTAGCAGGCGTATTGGCAGACGTCTCAGCACTCTGTCCTCCGGGCGACTGAAATTACCCCCGGAGCGTGGTACTTCATCATCGCTGCAGCACAGCAGTTGAACGTCGCGGTTTCTGACGTCCGCCATACAGAGAAACCACACGTTGTGATGCTTGTACGGGGCCAACACCATATTTGGCTTATGTTTTTCAACGTATTGCAGTATGTCGACCACCGCACGGGAGTCTAAATCTCCATTCATCAGCCTTCTCGCCAAGGTCGGGGTGGCTGTGTATATCTGTCTCCGACCTATCCTGCTATCGATGTTCTCGATTAGTGCGTTCTTCAGGACCCTAAACACTCGCTTGCCAACCACAGACGGCGTGCGGAACATCTTCCAAAGATCTCCCCGTCGTAGGGAGAGGTAGCAGTCGCTCCAGACGACTTCTTCTTCATTACACTGCGACCTCAAGACCGAATTCAGCAGCTTCTGGTCTCTGATCGTCAGGTTCCCAATGGCTCTTCTATCAAAATCAGCCATCTCGAATGATGGTATCTCGGACGGCTCATGGAATCTGTCCGCAAATGAGCGCTTTCCTCGGGGTGGATGACTGTTATTTACAGTGTAGACATCCCCCACTTCTCCTTCGGACTCGTCCGATGAGTCTCCCCCGATGTTGGTATCTGCGTTATCATCTTCCACTTCATTTAGGGGGATGTCGAAGTTGGCGTCTCCCAATCCCAAAGAGCCCTCCCGTTTGCTAGGAGACCCTTCGACAGATCCTTGCTGCGTCCCCTCTTTGTGCGTTGATGATTGTCTGCTGGAGGAGGATTGGGAGGAGGACGTTGTTCCCGAAGAGGAACCGGAAGAAGATGGACTATGGTTCCCACTGGGAGGGGACGACGACCGTCTCGACTGCCTTCAGCGCGGATGATCGTCGCTCCTGTTCATCCTCTCCTCGATCTTGTCGAGTCGTTGGAGGACTTGCTGCATCGCTGCATTCAAGGCCTCCAGTCCACCGGGTATGACCGCAAGAGTCAGCAGCTCGCTCTCTTGCTTATTCAGCCTGACCTCGTGGCTGTCCTGCTTATCTTGAAAAGATGCAAGTTTGTGTGTTAGGGAAGCGCAAGTAGCAGAGTTGGTGGTTGTTACCTCCCGCAGATTGTCAATTTCGTCTCCGAGCATCTTTCCAAGCAACGGAGGGGGTCTGGTGGGTCTCCCTTCCGTCCTTGCGATATTTAGTCCGCGTGAAGGCCCACCTGGAGAGGTGGAATCTATGAAGATCGTTCGTGATCTAGATGACTTCAGGCAGGGTGTTGGCGCTGTTTCAGGTGCCACCGCCTTGCCTTCTCTTCTGACTGGGGACGGCCATGGTGAGGGCGGACTTTGCTCCACCTCTGCACTATCGGCGGTCTCCTCGACCGTTGCAGGCGGGGACTTTGGCGGCAGCGAGGATGTCCTTTCGAGCTCCCTTCTGATCTCTTCGGACATTCCGATGATGTTGCTTTGCCGAGGCTCCTCTCGCGCCTCTGTAGCTTTAGAAATAGGTCTGGGAACTGCGGCCGTCTCTTGCATGGCAGATCCCGAAGTTTCTGTTCCGGTGACCTCGACGATCACCGATACCTTCTCAACCACCACCGTTGTTGCTCGTGCGGTGGCTGGTATAGTAGGGGCGACGACAACTCGATCAGCAGTTGTCGTCAGAAGTTCTGGAGTGGGCCTCTCTGTCATCCTGGTCATGGTGACTGTGGCTGTGCCATCTGCTATGGCTTTGATCTCAGCGGCGGTGAAGACCAACTTCTCGATGTCATAATCGGCGCAGCGAGGAAGGGGAAGGAGTATGTCCGTCCTTGAAAACTTGTAGAAATACCTCCCCCTCTCCTTCCTAATGATGTTGGTTCTCATCAGATATTTGGTATCGAACACCTCTTCACCCGGTGTTCTTGTATGGCTGCGAGGCTCGAATGGATACCCGAGCCCCACTGCGATGAGGTTGATGATGCCGCCCATGCAGTATTCCTTGGTAGCGTCCTTCATCGGGTGGAACCTATTCATTAAGAACCTACCGAGGTTGATTGTTCGGCCCTCCATAATGTGCCACATGACGTGGAGCTCCTCCGTGTAGATGCTGCTGGATTCGTTCTTGCTGAATAGCAAGCAGGCCACTAGTTTGTGCACGATCCTCCAGAAACAGGAGTGCACCGCCACGACCTTCGCTCCTGGCTTGAATGAAGATTCGCCAGTGAGCTTCCCCTAGAACTCCACTGGGTTGAACCCGTCACCCTCGGTGATCCTTTCATCGTTGTTCATCTTATTCATCTCCTCCTCGCTGGAAGAGAAGATTCTGTTTAAGTCCTTCTCAGAGATGGTATGCTCCGAGTTGTACAGCCTCGACTGAAATCTGTCTGGCCCGCCAAACTTTTCTCTCTCTACCGCTGCTGAATTCTTCACTCGGCAGAGGGAGGACATGAATTCCATCGTCAGCTTAGTGTACGAGGCAGTCCGGCTGAAACAGATCCTCTTCAGTCCTGCCGCCGCAAGGACGCTCTTCAGCCTCCTCACGATCCCAAGCTCATCAAATGAGGCCCTGTGGCAGAACCTGCTCGGTTTGTACATCTTGTGTACCAGCTCAGCATAGCGACGAGCATGCTCGTCGTCTCTTGGCTCGAAACTTTCCCGGAAGGTTTCTGGGATTTCTGCTAGTGGTGTTGGTGCGGCTGTGGGCTGTGCCGGTGTTGGTGCAGGAGTCGCAGCTTCTCCAACCCTTGCCTTCTTCTTTGCCCCCGACGTCCCAGCCTATCCTGGGTTCGGGCGCTTAGGTCGGGCTGCCTGCCCTTTAGTGGCAATTTCAGGATAGATCCTCCTGCCCTGCTCGTCAACTGGGAAAGCGGTAATCTTAGTGTGGGCCATTTCTGTAAGTCAACAAAAGATAACACCTTGATTAATTAAGTTGGCTTTTGAAAATATAATAAAGAGTAAACTTTTAGCCCGATATGGTCTGCACAAAACTGCCCGACACTCCTGTATCGGGTGACATATTGGTTTCAAAGGAGACACCCTGTGCCTGACACAGGAGATGGGTATCGCCCGATACGTTTTCATGAGAGAAGAGCAGTGTGTTGGCCGATAAGCAAAATCAGGCGATGCGATGCAACATCATGCGACACTGCTATCGCCCGACATGGGGTATCGGTTAACATGAATCAAAGATACTTTGCACGATACCCATATTGGTCGATACACCTGCTCAGTGAGGAAAACTTGAGACCGATAAACTTTTAACAAGAAAGAAATCGCATCGGCCAACACGGTCTGTCGGGCGGCAAGCCTATCGGGCTATACCTTGTTGTGATCGGAGCTTGTCGGGCGACACAAGAGGTTCAGCAGTCTCGCGCGACACGGGAGCTAAAGCACATGATTCTCTCGCTCGACACAGGAAAGTAAAAGCAACAAAGCAAGGAACCCGACACGGTAAATCTCATTTTCCTTTTATAGTAAGTAAATCGTGAAACCCGGGACACGCGTCGACCGATTGCTTCAAAACATAAGTCGGCAGCCCAACCGTCGGCGGGACTATTACGCTTCACAAAGCCCACTGCCTGATAAGCGTGCACTCAAGGTGCTAGTTGAGTTGCCTCCTGCGATATCGTGAAGACAAAACCACTTAAGCTGCGGCTGATGAGTAAAACATCATTGGCCTAGGACTAAGCTCCTGGCCTCAGATGGTATTACCCATCCCGGAAAGTAAAACTAAGACGGTGGCCCATAAAACAAAAGAGTCAGTGCATGTGGCGCATACACTGTCTCGGGCCTTATTACATACCAAATGTTTGTAGTGTTTGTCTTGCAGGAAAGTAAAATGCAGTCCTATTCTAAGAAAGAAAAGAAAGCTCGGGTTGCCTCCCAAGAAGCGCTTCGTTTTTCATCTTCAGCTGGACGTCTTTGGCCTTCTCTTCACCTTCTGCCTCTTCGGTCACTGCCTTGTTCTCTTTGCTAGTTCGGTATTTGATGGAATCTTTCCTGATGGGTTCTTCACAACTTAGGCAAGTTGAGCCAGCTGCTGGTCAATCTGGCATTGATGTGTCTGCATGTCTGCCAGCTGAGCCTGCAACGAGTTCAAAACACCGGAATTTGATAGAGTGCTCTGGGCTAGCATATCTTGTTTCTTTACAAAATCGAACAGCTGCCCTACTACATTTGCTTGGCTAGCAGCCTGGTTCTGACCTTCTTCCTTGGAAGTTCCCTGGTTTTTACCTTGTCCTTGGAAGTTACCTTTATTCTGCGGGAAAGGGGCATTCCTGGCATATTGACCTGCTCCTACCCTCTTTTCAAAAGCTTGGGTAGGCTTAGTCGAGTTATGCAGCTGATGAGAGTTCTCTTCCGCATCCTTGTTTCCATAGTTGAAGCCTGGGTGGTCGGGTCTTCTAAAGTTTACAAAAGAAACATTTTCAGTCTCTTCTGTCTCGGAGTCTGTATCGCTGGTTGCCTCTGGCCGGGTGTAGATGCAATTATCCACCCCGTGATCGCCTTCTCCGCAGGTTACACATTTCATCGCTTTTTCTACATGTTTCTTTCCTTTACCTCCAGCCTCTCTCAACTATTTCACATATGTGGCAATCCTTTGAATCTGTGAGGTGATTGCCTCCAGCGCCTTTGATTCAATCGAGGACCCTTCTCCAACCTTCTTTATCGGCCCTCTATCAGACCGGTCGAAATCAGCGTCGGCCATCAACTCCGCCATATTCTTGATGATCAGCTCCGACTTCTTAACCTTCTTCCCCAGGAAATCACTGCCTGCTGCTGCGTTCAGTGATACCCTATTTTCGGGGGTCAAACCATTGTAGAAGGTGGTTATGAGGAAACCCCTCTTGTAGTTGTGATGGGGGACGGAGGTACTCCTGGAATCACTCCCATGCATCATGCAGGCTTTCACTCGGCTTTTGCGTGAAAGAAGTTATCTTCTGCCGATTCCGGACTGTCCTTTCTGTGGGGTAGAACTTGTTCACAAAGGCATCGGCTAACGCCCTCCACCCGTTCAAGGATTGGTGGGGTACCCCAAGGTACCAGGACAGCGCCTTGTCTTCTAGTGAAAAGATGAACCCCTTACAGTATATCACTTCTTGGGGGACCCCTATCATCTTGATGGTATCACAGATATTCTTAAATGCATCAATATGATGATACAGATTATCATACTTGGAGTTCCCTCTAAAACTTTTATTCTGAATCATGGATATCACGGATGGCTTGAGCTCAAAATTGGTTGCATTGAAATGTGGGACTACGACCGGGCATCTGGAGTGGTTGGCCTTCGAGGACGCCAATTCCCTGAGCGTCTTCTCCTCTTCCTCAGAGTCTTCGCTATCACTATCCTCCTGGTGCCGTTCCTGCTCGTGGTTTCTTCTGTTTCGCCGGTGGCAACGCCTGTTACGACGGTGATCTGTCTCGGATTGATCCCTTTCTGTATCTTCTGGCTGGTCGTTTCCGTCGTATCGGCCGTCGTCGTCAGGAGGAGGCGAGTTTTGCCTAGCCTGCCTTGGGCGCTCGCCTTCGGACTGGGGTGGCTCAACTTGGGGAGGCATGGCAGCTGGAGTAGATGCTCAGATGAATTGAGGTACCTACATTATTGTTACAAAGAAAATCGAGTTTAGAAAATTAAATTTTTATTTTAAAGCAAAGTATAATGCTACAAAAAGAAAAAGGAAAAAGAGTGTTGTCAAGCTTATCTCTAAGCTTGAGGCACAGGAGTGTAGTTAGTGGATTCAGGTTCGTCTTACAGTACCGCTATTGCCTTGTCCCCGGCAACGGCGCCAGAAAGTTGACCGGCCTAAATCGCATGTCCAAAAGTGGAGGCGGATTCGAGGTAATCGAGCCCTCACATTTATAAACCCGAATCCTTCTAGGCCCCCACAACTTTGTTTACAGGGTCGAAGTAGTCATACGGGGTCGAACACAGGGACAAGGGGGCAGTGTTGAGAACCATGAATCGACACGCTACACTCTGGTGGGTATAAAGAGATATAAATTCCCGAAAGGGAACAACAAGATGTCACGAAATAAACAAGAAAACTATCTCCAAATGGAGCTACAATAGAGATTTAAGGTTTTAGTCATTTAGTAGTTTTTAGGGGTTTTCATGCAACAGAAGCAAAAAGATAAAGACTAGAGCTCAGGCAAGGTTCGGAGGATAAGACTGTAGTAAAACAAGTGGTAGCGGTAACACCCTGCACCCCTCCTCTCAGAGCGGGTACCTCTAACCTCTACATCAACACCCCTCTCGAGGTTGCTGGGCTTCAGTTAGAGTGAAATGTTACAGAAAATAGCTCCGTTCCAGGCACTCTCGTACTCCAGAATCGGACCAAACGCTAGAGCCACAACACAACTCTCGAAGTTGTTGCGACGGGAAAGCCGGTTCGGTAGCTAATCGAAATGCGATCCAAATCATGCAAGCTAGGGTTCGGATATTAAACAGAGCAGTCATCCAACATTGTACACCAAGCATAGAGCAACAAGTAATTGAATCTTTCCATTCCCATAAACAATTAAGGTCTTAATACATTACATAAACGGAGAATTAAATAACAGAATTAAAATATAAGTGTCGCCTCCTTGATGTAGAACGACGACAGGGTGTTGTAGCTCTCCTGCCCGATATCAGTCAGAAGCCTAGCCCGATACAGAGGTGTTGGGCGACACACCCTCTCAGGCGGCACGCACCGACTGGCGACTGTATCGATCAAGGGCTCTGGCCGATACGCTCATGTCGGACGACACACCCTCTCCGGCAGCACGTTCAATAGACTAAGCGTATCAGGTTGATATCGTGTCGGGCTAAGAGCTAAGCATTATTGGTGTCGGGCACTCATGTCGGGCAGCTGTGATGTCGGCTGATATCGGCCCACAGTATCGCCCGGGACGGTCCTAAGTGAACTGTCCCCTCCCTCTCGGGATGAGGAGAAGCTCACCTAGTGTCGCCCGAGACGAACACTGGGGCACGATACGTGTGCTCTCGCAATCTCCTCGCTCAAGCTCCCAACTGTCCAGATTCAAGGCTCCAACTGTCTAACTGTCCGACTTTGTGAGCCGTGCGAGCCATCTTTTCATCTCCCTATAGCTGCTATTTATAGTCAGCCGGCTGGGGAGAAGATATGGTGCTCGAAGCGCCACGTAGCTCCCTTGTACGCCGGTCGATGGAGATGGACGGCCGATACAAGCATTTCTCGGCGCAAGGTGCTGGCTATTGGTCACGTGGCGGGCGGCACGCCTACCGGTGGGTGGTTGTGTCCCCGACTAGCTGGGTCGTCGAGGCGGCTTTGGCTCCCTATCGGGTAGAAGGTGTGTCGGCCGGCACGTTCCTGTCGTGCGGCATCTCCTCGTCCAGCATCTTTGTGTCGCCCAGCCCGTGTCGGGCAGAGGCTGTATCGGGCGTCAGGGAGGCCGAGACGGGTCTGGACTTATTCATGGGCCGGAATCGGCCTTATTGCAAAAAAGCGAGGAAAATTCTGTAGAAGATAGGAAAATCGGAGTAAGAGCATTGCTTGGCCAATTATTGCGAAAATGCTAATAAAATAGAGGAAAATAGCAGAAAAAGGGCAGTTTTGATAACAAAATAAAGGGCAAAAACGTCACAAAAACTGATGTTATCAACAAGTCTTTATCAAGAAGTGATCATAGCCAGGTAAGGTTTATGATGTCATATTCATTGAAAGCACTTTATAAGTCTTGAAAGTAATGATATGTTATGTTGCCTAGTAAGAGGTAACACATGAGATTTATAGGCTGTATGAGCCATGAGAAATATCTAAATTGTTATAATCAAGGTCTTATTGTTAAATGACTTGATGATAGTATGTTACTTGGTAACAAGTGTTTTGATGATCTAAGGGTTTGAACACCCATGATCCTGAATCACAATGATGAGATGGTTAGGGATTGACATCCCAATGTTAACAAATGTGATATGAACTTGATACAATTAGTACTCTTTCTTTATAGCAATTGTCTTATTGGTTTATGTTTGAAAACATGCCTGATGATAAAAGAATGTCATAATGTACTTAAATAATCAAGTATAATGATATCATGTTGAGCCCTGACCATAGATCCATCATTGTCAGAAGTTAAATGATGGTGAAATAGGTTTTCCTAAGGGAACTCCTGGAGAGCATACTTTTGAGTATGTGGGGGTTATGGACGTGAATATCCTTATGTCCTAATGTAGGATTTGATATGAGGTGTATCTTTAATCTCTCAATCCTTCATTATATGTTTATGCTGAGATGATGTATCACTAATCTCCCGATGATATTGTTAATGCCGCATCGATGTGAGATAAATAAGAAATTTCTCGATGACGAAGAGAGTACAGAACGCCACTGTAACTCTAATAGCGAAGTTGCCAGAATACCCTGGAAAGTTATTATAGCAGAGACACAAGATGTCTTGCATGTTGATCCTCACACTGACTGAGGAAGATGAGGTCATAGGAATCTGGCTCTTCTGATGACCTATGTATGGTACCGATTGCGATTTAGTAATGGCCGGTTGGAGTATGATAGGTGTAACTCATCTCCTCAGGGCATAAATATGTTTGTAAAATGTAATCATCCGTGTAGCATATTTGCTTAGGTTGAACTACGAGAAACAATGATTGATGATACATTGTTTATAATGTGCTAGTTGAATAAACTAGTATACATGTTCTTCATATTCCTTATTGTTATATGTCTTGTCATTCAATTAAGTTATAATTGAAATAATTGCTTAAAAGAATGTTGCTTTACTTAGTTTACACAATGTTTTATTTGTTGTTGAATGTTATAGTTTTACTACTTAATGTTATTCCAGTATTGTTATAATAATGCTTCTGGCGGAGAGTTATAACTCTTGTTGGGATAATTATTCAATTGTCTCACCCCCGTGGTATTTGACTTTTTAGGTAGACGTCGAGGATGAAGGAACCCATAAGTGGGTGAGCAACAACAACAACAACATCAGGGACAGTAGTGATCCTTAGGTGGAGACACTGTCTGTCAAAGTCTTATAGATGGAATGTCCTATGTGTCGTCTTTGTACTCTCAGGTCCTAGGAGTCAGTAGATGTTTAATATAGATCTGAGATTTTTGGCGTAAAGCCTCGAGATTTTGTATCTTGCCTTAAACAGTTAACATGGCAATTGATGTTTATCATCCTCGGGATGTGTTTGTTACAGAGATGTAATGATGGATCAGTTTGTAAACAACTTATCATGTTTCCTTATAAAGGAGTTTTATCGTTTGTAGATCTCTTTACAAAAAGTTTTAATTTTTAGTGATTTTCAATAATTACACTGCTAGTTAATCGCTTTCGCATTCGTTGATCTCATTTTCCAAGAAGTATCGTCAAAATAAGTATGATGAATCCAGTCCATTCTCAGTTGGGTTGCCAACACCACCAAATATTGAAGCTAATGATGAATTGTATGTGCGCGGAGATCACAATGAAAATTGTTAATTGATAAAAGATCATAATATTAGAGGCATGCATGTTTATATTTTTTATATGTTTTATTTTTCTGAATGTGAACTTTACAATGTGAATGTGAACTTTACAATGTGAATTACTTTACAATGTGAATGTGAACTTACAATGTGAACTTTACAATGTGAATTACTTTACAATGTGAATGTGAACTTTCAGATGGTTGAGCATTCTCCTGATACTGTGCTGATGATTACCATGAGGGTGAGGATGTCAATGTGCCACCTCACAATGTAAGTTTTAAAAATATATCCCTAAGGTTTCTATCTATATGTTCATTTATAGTTATATCATGTAAGTGTGTTTTTATTCAAATTTTAGGTTGGTGATGTACCCCCTGAAGAAATTGGGGCACTTGATGAGCAGCAAAAAATTGAGAAAGTGAGGGGCATCACAATGATGAACAAGTTACTACAGCAAAGGGGCAATGGACCCGAACTGGCTGTGGATTTTGATCATACTGAAAATCCAGTTGGAGTGAATTGTAACTCATATGTCATATCTTGGGGTTCTTACTCGCAGCCATTATAGTCCTAATGTAGAATCCTGGCATAAAGTTCCTAAGGGGAAGAAATACTTAGTATGGAAGGAACTATGTGTGAGTTATTATTTGCAATTCTATTTTTGTAGATTACTAATTTTTAGGATACTAGTTGATAGCAATTCCATTTTGCAGAGTATATTTGATCTGGATGAAAAGCTACATCGTAAATGCGTGATGTAACGCTGTGGGAGGGTCCTAAGGAACTATAGGACAAATCTCACCTGAGATTACATATGTGATGATGAGAAGAGGTTCTTGATTGATTTCCAATTCTAGACATTGATCACTTTTTTACTAACTCTACACTAATAATTTTTGTTTATATTCTCTTTAAAATATAAATTTAGGCAGAAGGCAGCCACTGAGCAATGAAACTACCTGGACCCCAAAGACTGGGAGGTGTTTGTTACCCAAAGAAAAATAGATGAATTCAAGGTATTAAGTGCCACTCCCAATTTAATTAATATACATTCTTATGTATTCACCTATTCAAGATTAACCTTTAGTGTTACTAACCAAATCAATGTGATTACTAACAAGGCTATCAGCGATGCTCAAAGAGCATGGCGTGCACTGAATGTGCATGACCACACAATGGGTCCAAGGGGCTATGCAGACGTTCACCAAAGACTACAGGCTCAGCCTACTGCTCAGTCTGCTGCTACTTAGGAGACTGCAGAGTCCTTTACTATTGGTCCCACACCTCTGCCGCACCATGCTATGTGGATAGCTGGGAGGCAAAACAAGAAGGGAGATATAACGAAGCCCGCAACTGCTGAGGCATCTGCAAAAATGGTAAAAATCAACACTTAGAGAAAATTGATCAATATTGATTATTGTTATCTTTACTTACCATTTTCTGTTGATGGAGATTAGCGGGAGCTGCACGAGCAGAGGAAGGAAGGCACGTTCATCCCTGAGGGCACAAGGGATGAATTGACAGTTGCTCTAGGTAACCCAGAGGATCCTGGACGTGTTAACTCTTCTGAGGTTTTATAGTTTTGGTGGGGGTTATGTTTCTCACTGGGACTGTGTGTCTCACCCTTTTGGTTTAAAACCTTTTTAGGTGATCGAGTTGTTGGATAAATTGGACATTATGATAAATCCCTTTGTTTCGATGATGACAAACATTTCATTCTTGTTGATCTAACGAGCTACTTGAGTGTGCAGGATTAAGGTGGATGACAAAGCAACTAGGGAAAATCCAAAGAGCTCACATATTTATATTTCCATGCAATGTAATCACTGTTGTAAAAACTTGTACAAATATATAATGTACAAGTACTTAGATTGCATGTAAATCAAGCGTTGGATCTTCCTAGCTAAACACCACACTTAGATAGGTCATCCCCTTCAAATAGGATCACATATGCACACTCATACACATGCTTAGTGGTTAATTAAAAGATTGAAAACAGAGTCAATCTCGGTCGACCACACTCCTCGACCGAGACACTCTCGGTCGACAAACTTCTCGACCGAGATTGACCCAAGTAGCCGTTAGACACAGCTGATAAAGTAGTTGGCAGCTGCAAATGAACGTTGATCCAGAGAGCCTGTCGGTCGACAAAACTTCGACCGAGTAGGTATCTCGGTCGACAAATTGTCGACCGAGATGGTCTCTGACAGCAACTGCAGAATAAAGTAACTAGCTGTTACTAATGCACTTAACTTATATCTAACGGCTAGTTAAGCACTTAGAAGCCCCTAGAAGTTGTCTAGAACGTCCTTAAGTATTCATAGGCCACTCCTATAAATAGGACATGCCTTAGGACACCAAAATAAACCTAAGATATACTTGTGCTATACTTGAGCTTGAATACACACTTGCAATCTGTTTTAGAGCAATAGAGCAATTCCTACACTTGCCATTCATTCCTATTGCTCCCATTTCGTGTCCTATAGGCTAGTATCTCCTATCCACTATAATCACATTTTCATACACATTGGTTAGGAGATCTATACGCTTGATATAGGCAAATCAAGCCTTGTGCTTACAACGGTATTGTAATTTCTGTTTTCCTTCTTGTTCCTTTTATCCTTTGTACTCTCCTTGCTACTCCTAGGGTTGGAGGCTGCGGATTGGAGAGGGTTGACTTCTTAGGTGGAGAAGGGGACTTCAAGCTACTTCAAGAAGGCTATCGCACGGGAAGCTACTTCAGAAGGCTGGTGCAACGGGAGTTGGTGCACCTACTTCAAGGGAAGGCTGCTTCAAGGTTGGGCGATTACTTCTAGGTGAAGGCTGCTTGAAGGGTTTGGGAAAAGAAATTGTATTTTTTTTTTAGGGAAGTCGGGCGATTATTTTATTCATCTCGCTCACCCCATGCAAGCATATTCAAAGGTAAATTACAAATATGATTTATTTGCATAGAATTAAACATGGTAGTACTACTACCATTACAAGGAAAGACTTGTCCAGTATCAATGACGTCCTTGGGAGGGACATCATAATACTTGATCCTACAAGTATTTTGAAAGTGTATTTTAGCCAGAGCATCAGCAGCTCCATTATGCTTCCTCTCCACATGTTGGATTTTCATCTTACCTTCCAGAGCAAGTTGGATACCCCTGATAATGCTAGAGTATCTAGGATGCTTGTAATATTCTTCCTGCACCATCTTCACGGCTGTAAGACAGTCAGTGGCCACGGTAGTGTTTTGCAAACGGATAGACTTAATAATCTTCGCTGCAAGAGCAATGGCCATGAACTCGGCCTGTAGAGGATTATCTGCTACGATCAGCTGACCAACCCCTCCTTTCCATTGGCTATTACAGTCCAGGGCAATCACCGCAACCGCACCTTTGCCCTTCTTCCATGCTGCATCTACATGCAACGACAGATGTCCGCTCCAATTGCTATTAAGGTACGGCATAGCTACTGGGGTTTTGAGGACTTCTTCTCTAACCCAAGCAGCGGCATTTCTTCTGTATTCGAAGAGGATCCTATTCACCTGTTGAGCGGCTGGAGTGTCAGTAGCCTCAAAGACTTCCAAGTTTCGGTACTTCCAAATGATCCAGCAAGCAATGAGGAACATAGTACCCGTAACACCACTAGAACTGAGACCCTTACTGATCCATTGTTCGAGATTAGACGCATTCTAGAAATCTTGTGCTATGGATGCACCATTCCTAGCCGTAGCTCCCGCAAGTAAGCATTGCCAAATAGGTTTCACTTTAGCGCAGTCTCTCAAAGCATGAAGACTTGTCTCATCCTCTGTATTGCAGCGACTACAAATAGCGTTGGTGGTCATCCGCCGTCTCCTCCGTTTCCAGTTAGTGAGGAGCGCTCCATTAGCAGTGATCCACATGAAATTCTTTACCTTCGCCGCCACTTGAGCTTTCCATATAGCAGACCATTGTCCAGGTCTTTTTACCTCAGAATCCGCTCTTAAGACAGTATAGGCTGATTTGGCTGTGTAACTGCCCCCAACATTGAGCTTCCAAACATAGATATCGTCGGCCGTAGTCTCAACAGGTGTTTGGATTTTATCAATCTCCTTGACAATAGCCGCGGGAAGCCATAGGTTTAGGAACTCCCTGTCCCATTGACCCTCCATATTCACTAAACTGCTCACCTTCAAGTCCCGCAGGTCATCAGGTATCTCTTGGATAACGTGGTCCTTTAAGTAGTTGACACTTGGGAGCCAACAATCATACCACACATTGGTACAATTCCCACTTATAGGGCAGAGGAAAGTGTTAGCCTTCATAAAGGAATTCATCTGTAGAACCGTTCTCGCCAAACGATATAGATTAGAAGTGATTACAGTGTTGCTCTTCAGGAGCTTATCCCGCATGGCCGTGCACCAAAGGGTGTTTCTCCCACTCCATATATCCCAGTTATGTCGGAGAAGCAACGCTTGGTTCCAATCCCTCATAGACTTGAGACCCAGGCCACCGTGGATTTTCTTGCTCGTAATCCTTTCCCATGATACGAGGTGTATCCCTCTTCTTTTCCGGCCACCACTCCAAATGAACCGACGGATCTCCCCATCAATTCTGTCACAAAGTTGTGAAGGGAGCTTGGAAGTTTGCATAATGTATGTTGGGATGGTGGCAAGGGTACTTTTAGCAAGGCAGACGCGTCCTGCAAAGGATAAGGTTTTAGCAGCCCAAGAGTTAACTCTGCTAGTTACCTTGTCGAGGACATCGCTGTAGGTCTTCTTGTTCACCCTAGTATGGAGAATCGGGACCCCTAGATATCTCCCCAGGTCCTGAGTACTTTGCAGCCCGCTTCGATTGCATATTTGAATAATTTCCTGTTGGGATACACTTTTGGAAAAGAAGATCCTCGTCTTCTCAATCGAGATAGCTTGGCCCGAAGCCAACTCAAACTCCTTGAAGCATTGTAGAATAGTATCAATGTTTGTTGTACTGGCTTTAGCAAACAGAAGGATGTCGTCAGCAAAGCAGAGATGAGCAACCCGCGGGCCCTTCCTACCCAGTTGAACAGGATGCCATCTTTTAGAATGAACACGATCCTCAATCATCTGGCTTAAACGTTCAATGCATAGCATGAAGATATAAGGACTCAAGGGGTCACCTTGTCTTAGGCCTCTTTTCGGCTTAAAACTGGTCGAACTCCTGCCATTCCAAGCAATGGTCGAGCTTCCACTGGTGATAGAGCTCATGATATAATGAACCATACTGTTAGGAAGCTTCAGTTTTTTCAGTGTATCTTCAATAAAGCTCCAAGCCAGTCTGTCATAAGCTTTTGTGAGGTCAATTTTAATGGCCATTGTCTTCTTAGAATTCCTTCTTTTCATAGTATGTATAATTTCCTGTGCCGTAGTGATATTATCAGATATTTTCCTGCCTGGGACAAAGGCGCTTTGCGCAGGATTAATCCAATATGGTAGCCATTTTTTCAGTCTTTCGACAATAACTTTAGAACAGAGCTTCAGAATGGTGTTATTGAGAGAGATAGGCCGAAACTGACTAGCATTTTCCGGTTTAGGCACTTTGGGAATGAGCACCACAGTAGCATTACACATTTGTTCGTTCAGCAGTCCATCACTGAGAGCCTCCTTCACAGTAGTATAAATGGAATCTTGGGTGACAGGCCAGTTGGATAACAGGAAATGAGCAGAAGTACCATCTGGTCCAGCAGCTTTATAGGGGTCCATGGATTTAAGAATAGCAATGATCTCATCCTTGTGAACGGGTTCGGACAGCCGATCATAATCCTCACCAAGAATAGGAGCAAAACGTGCAGGAATGGTGTCGATATGTTGCTGGCAGGTGTTGCTATCAAAGGTAAACAGCTCAATAAAATAATCAGTAACCAGTTTAAAGATGTCTTCTTCACTGGTAATCCAATCACCCGACTGGTTTTTAATAGTTAGACATTTATTGGACCTCCTCCTTTGGTTCACATAGGCTTGGTAGAAACGGGTATTGGAATCTCCCTCCTGAATCCAGCTAACGTGGCTCTTTTGTTTCCAATCCTCTTCTTCCTGTTTCAGAACAATTTTGAGTTCATCCTCCATCTTGGTGCAAAGATCGTCAGAAATAGCATCATAGTGGACAGTCATATTCTTCTGGAGCGTGTTAATATTCCGTAACAGCCTTTCTTTAGTTTCTTTTCTCTGCTTGTTTCTCACAGCATCCCACGCATGGATATGCTGCCTTGCCCGCTCAAGGGCCTCATGGAAAGGGAGTTGTTTACTCCAGTGTCGAATCATACAATTATAGAAGGAGGGATCCTGGGCCCATGACGCTTTGGTGGTGAACCGGTGCTGCCTGTGCATAGCCGACTGAGTCTGAATAAGAAGAGGGCAATGATCAGATGCAATTTTAGGGAGGTGGGTCACCGCCACATCAGGGAAGGTAGATAGGAATTCAGCATTCGCCAAGCCTCGGTCGAGTCTGCTTTGCTTCCCTCCGTGCCTATAGGTGAATTTTTGTCCGGAGAAGCCAAGGTCATTTAGGCCAGCGTCAAGCATAGTGGCGGAGAAGAGTTGGGCCTCACGATGGTTGTAAGTCAGGTAACCAATCGTTTCAGAAGGTGAGACAGTAGAGTTGAAGTCGCCTGCAACTATCCATGGCTCAGAGAAATTATTACCCATATCATTCAAATGCTTCCACAGGAGATTGCGGACCTGAAAGTGGGGGTTAGCATAAATGAAAGTAGCAATATACAATTTGTTCACACGGCAGGATATAAATTGTCGATGTGTCTGAAGAATCTGCACATCACAGATAGCAGCGTCCCAGCAGATCCAAATCCCGCCTGAGTAGCCACAAGCTTCAGAACGATGCGAATTAGGAAATCCGAGCTTCTTAATCGTGTAATAAGCTTTATCCGCACTGATACGAGGTTCTAGCACAGCCGTAATAGCAGGTTTGTGTTTAGAAACAAGATCTTTGAGAACTCTACAAGTATCGTCGTTACCAATACCTCTCACGTTCCAACACAGCAACTTCGACATTCCGCAAGAAAGATAATTCAGGCTTCTTCTAAGAAGGATATTAAGAAAGATTGTCATTGGTCTCCTTGTTCTCTTCGCAACAAATAACTGCTTCTTCTTCCATGTCTGCGTTGCTTTCTATGTCAGCGCTTCCTTTCATCCTAGAACTCCGCCTAACGCCCTCCACGGCTGCTTTAGCAACACTGGCTCTTTTCATCTTCGTCCCACTTCCCTTAAAGATTTTCCCTGCCGTCAGTTTCCTTAGGGTAGTGGATACGGAGGTTGTAGTGTCAGTATCCCGTTTCTTAGTTCTGCTGCATGTAGTATGCGGGGTAGCAGCCCTAGTCACAGGCACCACGTCCTCAGGTATTATTTCAATGACTTCGTCGATAGCCGGATTCACGGCTGTATGATCTGGGACTTTGTTGGACTGCCCTCCCTGCATGGGCTTTTCGTTGCTTTGTTGAGGTTGGTTAGTAATGTCCCGCAGAGCTTTCCGCTTTTGATCAGCCGTTTCAAGTTGTTCCGGTATCTTCTTCTTCCTCCAGATCTTAGGGTTCTTAGGTGCCGTCGTCCTTTCCATCATCTCTTTTCCTTCTTTGCTAGTGTGCGTAGCTGCTTCAGGCTCTTCGACGTCTGCTGTCAAATTGTCAAATTGATTCCTTGTTGGGGTCGCCGAAGTCGTAGACACAATGTTGGACTGCTGTTTCCCCTTGTACCCCCTTCGGGCCTTCTGTGTTTTCCACGTATTATCGGCTTCCACAGCAGGTGCTGCCGATGGGCCGGCATCGTTATGGTGCGTCTCTGTTGGTGTGGTTCCCGCACGACATTGTACAGAGGTGTGACCTTCCTCTCCGCAATTTGCACATTGAAAAGGAAATCCCTCGTATTCAACTTCAAACTCCTGACCATTAATCACAATATTAGACGCCACCTCAGACGTAGTATCCAGTTCGACGGCCAGCCGTGCGAACTTGCTCCTTGTTCGCTTGATGGTGTGTTCATCCACTTTAATCAGTCTACCAAGAGCCTTGCCTATGCAATTGAAGATAGTTTGAACGTAGAGGTGTAATGGTAGATTCAGGATCCTGACCCAGCAGACAATTTTCCGTGGTAAATCAGCAGATGGAATGAAAGAAGGATGCCAATCCCACACAATTAGGTTGCATCCAAAAATTTTCCATGGACCTCCCGTCGTTGCCATATCGTAGTCTCGACGACAAGAAAGTTGGATAACAAAATGATTCATGTCCAGTTCGTAAATGTTATACTTACCAACAAGGCTCCACATGGCTCGGAGACGATCTTTGAGAGTCATGTACCCAAGTTGTGTTCCCATAGCCTTAACAACCACCGCATATTGCCACGGACGAACAAGGAACTCCTCATACATGGGGTCTATTGTAATTTCCGGTTGTCCGTCTGCTATGTACAGGTTCACCGCTTCAGGATCAAGGTGTTCTTCGAACAACTTGTGAAGGAAGAGATCGGATGATCCATGCGTTGCTGCTTCAGTTGACTCTGTGATCTTCTTCTATCCCCAAACATTTGTAGTTTTAGTTGTCGGGATGTTCTGCTTCTCCGTGCTACATCCTGCGAACGGTGGGAAGGACCCCAGTGGGTGTGTTCCTTCTTCTTCGACAGGGATCTGCGCCCCACCGCCGCCTTGCGGATCCGCTCCACTTTGGCTCCCTTCTGTGGACGGTCCCCTCATGCCTCCAAACTCGAAGACAATACCCGTATTAGGGATACAAATCTTATCCGCGTTCGCGGCAGTCGAAACTAGGGTTGGGCTGGTGCCGCCTCTTCTTTCCTTCTCCGGACTTCTTGGTTGCCTTTCAGTGCCTTGGTCACCATTGGGATCGCTGCCTGTCGTGCGCCTCTCTTCGACAGCCTTCCTCGCCTCCGTAGAGGCCGTACCCGTAGTGCCTCCGGGATCGCCTGCCGCCGCCGCCCCCCACTCCGCTTCCATCTTCTGTTTCTTTTTTTAATAGAAATTGTATTTTATGTAAAGTCCTTGCGAGGTAATAAAATAAATTTCTTTTCAAATCCCGGTTGGGTAAGCAACCGGGTAGTGGACTGACGGCTATAGTATTTGCTATAGTTGGAACCACTCTAAACCATGTGTCTCCTTGTCCAATATTTTCATTGTGGTTGTTTAAGTTAAATTATTATTAAAATCTTTATAAAACTCTATTCACCCCCCCTCTAGTAGTTTTCAATTGGTATCAGAGAAGGCTTCAAGGAACCCTAACCAGGTCTTGAAGAATGAAGGGTGGAGGTGACTACAACCGCAGGCAAAGGAGCAACTTGGACCAACTTTCAACAAGCTGCAATTGGTGTTTAGGAACAAACCATACAACAATCGGTTGTCCATGGAGAGAAAATAAGAAAGAGGTCCACAAAAATTGTCTCATTGCTACAACCAATGAAGAAGAAGAAGAAGAGGTAAGCCTTCTTGATTTATCAAAAGAAGAGCTAATTTCTAGTCTTGAAGAAACACACAATAAGTATATTGAGTGCAAGAAGAAATTAAAGAAATCTAGTAAAACAAACGATGAGTTAAATGCTAGACTTCTTGCTCTTACATCCGAAAATGAAGATTTATATGCTAAATTGAATAATCTTGGTTTTGAAAAAGATAGCATTGTTTCTGAAAATCGTACTTTGAAATCATCTCTAAGTAGTAGTGATGTGAAGATTTTTACTCTAGAAACAAATTATGATCTTCTATATCAAGAAAAGGTTGAATTACTTGCAAAGTTAAATGATTTTCAAAAACAACCTATTTTGTGTACACATCTAGATTATGATAATATAGTGAAAGAAAGGAATTCTTTATCATCTAATCTAGATCAAGCAAAACTAGATATTAAGAAAAGAATGGATGAGATCGCTAAGTTGCAACAAGAAGTTAGTAGGTTAAGCAACAATGGAATCCTTGATAGAATATTGGATAATTCCTATCATCAAATTGGGAGAAGAGGACTAGGTTATAAGCCCAAAGGGAAATCTCATCAACAACCTAGTTGGAGAAAGACACGAGCACATCAAGCTACATTTGTACCAAAGAACAACCTAGAACAAAACCATAGAAAAAGACTTGAGGTTGATTCTATATGTTGCCATTATTGCTCACGTCTTGGACATTACTCTTTTTCATGCCCATACAAGAAAAAGAATGTTGAGTTAGTATGGGTTCCAAAACCCCCAAACTAAATGGATAAAATTAAGTTGAGATATGACCAAAGACTCTAAGTGGTATATCTCTATGTCTATCTCAACTTAACATAATAGGACACCAAGTTAATCCAAGAAATTAAATTTCCAAATATACATCTTAAACTACTTGTTTAGTTTGGATTCACAAAATGTATATGATTAGTTGAGATTTAACCTAAATGTTGCTTTGATATTTAAATATCTCAACTAAATCGAGCTTTAACTTTCATGCTTTTGCTTTTAATTATAAACAATATTTGAAAACAGGTTTGAAACAACACAGAACCTTTCTCGGTCGAGACACTGTCGACCGAGGGATCTGTCGGTCGAGAAATGGTCGACCGAGCAGGCTTCTGTTGTCAAGTCTGACATAAATATTCTGAAATTGTTTTTCAATCAACCTAGTTTGCTATCAAATTGTTATTGATGATTGAATTAACATGCAAATCAAGAATAAAATCTTGGAATACAATTTTTGTAGCAAGACATATTGATTGTTTACATTATATGACATTATGAGTAGAAAATCCTTAAACATATTGCAAAAGTGCTGTGAGAAGACTAATCTTGAACAAACCTTATTCATTGTTTGAAAAGTTTCTTCGGCATGATCAGTTATAAAAAGTTTGTCTTAAAATTGAAAACTTATATGAGACTATTTTGGTTTACTCTCAATAGTTGGATTTAAAACTGAAAAATCATGATTAGCTTAACCAAGGAAATTACTGTTTTATCATAATTTACATGGTTTTCCTAAGTAATCCTTGGAATATCTATACATGAACCATGTATGTGTTGCAATTTAAATTATTGCACCATGGATATGCTTCTACCTCTCTATATCATCATGATTATTATAACTATGTTTCTTTAGAACAAATTTTTTTAATGTTTATCCATTCATTTGTTCTAAGAAATAAAAAGTAAGGATTCAAGGAAAAATGCTTCTAAAGTATATTATCTGAAAACAAGAGTAAATAGGATTTGACACTTATAACAAAATCTTATGATAAGGGTATAAGAAGAAATGGGTTTTGATATTTCTGTACCCATAAGCATATGAAACATCATTTACAATGAATGTAAAACATGCATTCTAGAAAAATCTAGGACAAAGACTTCACTAATGATGCTCATATTAAGTTTTTATAATGGGTATATCTTAATGTGCTTCAAATTGATATTTATAGCTATCTGCAGAAATTATACTTCACATATGTTTATCTTGGAAATCTGCAGAATTTTGCCTCTTGGTTAAAATTAAAATTGACCAAGGGGCGCTATGGTCGTAGTCAAGGGCGACCTAAAATAAGCTTTGACAAAATGCTTATTTGGACATCAATTTATTGAACTTAATCTTAGTATACTTTTGATAAAGGTCAAAATCAAAAATTTATCATTTGTGACCTTAAAAGCCTTAAATTGCTTAAATTGTAAGATTAAGGGGGAGATTATAAAAACAAATTTGATTATTTGATTATGAAGCTTACATTGTTAACATCATTTGGAGTTTGTTATGACCTTCGGATTCTTAAAAGTAATTTGTATGAAAAAGAATTTCATCAAAATGATATATCTTGCTCTTAAAGGAACTCTCTAAACAAATCAGGGCTTAACATCCCTTGTTTTGGTTGGAGACATTATTTTTTAAGTACTCTAAGATTAAAAGGACTCTCATTTAATTTAGGGCTTAACATCCCTTGATAGATGAGAAATAAATATACATTCATAAGCTTAAGGGAATCTCATATCATTTCAAGGCTTAACATCCTTTGCAAATGATTGAGAAACAAATTGTGGATAAATTAGACATAAAACCATGTTCCTAATAGGATATCTATTTAAGGGGGAGCTTAATATAAAATTAAGGGGGAGAAGAAATAAAATGTTTAACCTGGATATCTTTTTGAAATGACAAAGGGGGAGAAAGAATATAAAATCAAAAATATAAATATAAATGAGTTTCATCTTGATGGCCAGCACTCACTTGTCAAACAAGAATGGCTACAAAAGGTAATCTTCAGGTATGAAACTCACATGCTTTATATTTCCTTATTTCATATTTTAGGAAATGTTTGTCATCTTCAAAAAGGGGGAGATTGTTGGATAAATTGGACATTATGATAAATCCCTTTGTTTCGATGATGACAAACATTTCATTCTTGTTGATCTAACGAGCTACTTGAGTGTGCAGGATTAAGGTGGATGACAAAGCAACTAGGGAAAATCCAAAGAGCTCACATATTTATATTTCCATGCAATGTAATCACTGTTGTAAAAACTTGTACAAATATATAATGTACAAGTACTTAGATTGCATGTAAATCAAGCGTTGGATCTTCCTAGCTAAACACCACACTTAGATAGGTCATCCCCTTCAAATAGGATCACATATGCACACTCAAACACATGCTTAGTGGTTAATTAAAAGATTGAAAACAGAGTCAATCTCGGTCGACCACACTCCTCGACCGAGACACTCTCGGTCGACAAACTTCTCGACCGAGATTGACCCAAGTAGCCGTTAGACACAGCTGATAAAGTAGTTGGCAGCTGCAAATGAACGTTGATCCAGAGAGCCTGTCGGTCGACAAAACTTCGACCGAGTAGGTATCTCGGTCGACAAATTGTCGACCGAAATGGTCTCTGACAGCAACTGCAGAATAAAGTAACTAGTCGTTACTAATGCACTTAACTTATATCTAACGGCTAGTTAAGCACTTAGAAGCCCCTAGAAGTTGTCTAGAACGTCCTTAAGTATTCATAGGCCACTCCTATAAATAGGACATGCCTTAGGACACCAAAATAAACCTAAGATATACTTGTGCTATACTTGAGCTTGAATACACACTTGCAATCTGTTTTAGAGCAATAGAGCAATTCCTACACTTGCCATTCATTCCTATTGCTCCCATTTCGTGTCCTATAGGCTAGTATCTCCTATCCACTATAATCACATTGTCATACACATTGGTTAGGAGATCTATACGCTTGATATAGGCAAATCAAGCCTTGTGCTTACAACGGTATTGTAATTTCTGTTTTCCTTCTTGTTCCTTTTATCCTTTGTACTCTCCTTGCTACTCCTAGGGTTGGAGGCTGCGGATTGGAGAGGGTTGACTTCTCAGGTGGAGAAGGGGACTTCAAGCTACTTCAAGAAGGCTATCGCACGGGAAGCTACTTCAGAAGGCTGGTGCAACGAGAGTTGGTGCACCTACTTCAAGGGAAGGCTGCTTCAAGGTTGGGCGATTACTTCTAGGTGAAGGCTGCTTGAAGGGTTTGGGAAAAGAAATTGTATTTTATGTAAAGTCCTTGCGAGGTAATAAAATAAATTTCTTTTCAAATCCCGGTTGGGTAAGCAACCGGGTAGTGGACTGATGGCTATAGTATTTGCTATAGTTGGAACCACTCTAAACCCTGTGTCTCCTTGTCCAATATTTTCATTGTGGTTGTTTAAGTTAAATTATTATTAAAATCTTTATAAAACTCTATTCACCCCCCTCTAGTAGTTTTCACGAGCTAGATGTGGTGGTGATCGTGGTGTTGTAGCTGAGTAGTAAGAAGATCAGTAGAAGGTAAGGTTGGATATGATGCTGCTGTTGTTGGGTGTTTTGTAGTAGAAGTCCTAGAGTCATCCCTGTACTCTTAGGTCCTTGGAGGTGTTTTGATGAGGTTTCATGATGTATAGTTTATATGGCTTTCTTATCTAGTTGTTGACCTGACTAGGTCTGTTATGTACATAAACAGGTGGTGAACTCTTGTGCTTATGGGACAGCTAGATCCTATGAGCTGTGGACATGTTTCAAGTTATGTGTATTTATATAACATATTTCTTTGCAGTATGTGGATCTGGTTGTAGTAGTTCCTTTCTTATCTTCTTTCCGCAATTGGTTTTAATTAACCCATTTTTTTGGTAATACGATGTTTATGATGGTTTCGCACGTTTTCACGTGGCGTTTCGCTATCTTTGTGATGGCGGGATGTCACAGATAAAATCTTAATTTTTGGGATCTCTACACTTAAGGTTATATTTAACATGCAAATAAAATTCTCAATCCGTAGAACAAGTAACGAAGCAAAGGAAGAACAATCTAATATCTGAAATACTGAGTTTGATAACAATAAGGACAAAATATGGGCGATGGAGCTACTATCCATGCCACAATGATGAAGTCTACTATCTCATATCCATAGATAAAGCATGAATGTAAAAGACAACATAAGATGACATGTCAATGAAACAGTGAAGAGGACAATCAGTAGTTTGTGACTGCAACTCTGCTCTAGCAGTAGCAAGTCTAGCAAACTCTGTGAAGAGGATGGTGGTCCCTTCTCTTTTCCTCCCTCTCTTGCACTAAAAATGAGGTTCAAACTGAGTCAGATGTCCCCCTTCACACTAGGTCACAATCTTCTTTTATATGGATTGCCCGAACCCACCAAATCTAATTTGGTTGGGCTCATGCTTGTCTTTCTTTGCTTTGCATGTCGCGTAGTCACTCGACTAGTCAAATTAATCTGTTGACTGGACTTTGGGTGGCATGTCTATTGTTATTCTAGTCGATGGACTGGGATGTCAGGTCACACTATTGGTCAGGTTCCCAAAGCTCTTATGTTACTGACTTTGAGGGGTAGTTAAGGTTGAATTCTACACGTGAATTGTCTGACCGGTGAGGCAAATCAACCAAGAAGACTCCAAAAACATTGATTTCTACTGACTTGGGAAGCAATAGAAAGTGAATTACAACCAGAAGAGTAGTAGACCCAATCGGTCGACTAGCTAGTTGCCAAGTCTTTTTTTGGTTACAGACTTTGGGAGGATTGAATTCCAATCAAATGACTAGTAAGATGAGTCAACTGAGTGGGAAGTCATCAGAGATGTTTTTGGTTATTGACTTGGAAGGAATGAATTTCAACTATTGATTGGTGAAGTGTATTAGTGGATTGAATTTTTCTTGGGAGGCACCTTTGGCTGGTCCCACCAATCAGTCAAATGGGGAATCCAATTGACTGATTGGCCTAACTGAAATTGTTGAATTTGCTCCTTTTATCTTCCGATTTCCTTCAAACTTGAGATATGGAATCGGGGAAGTGCCACTATTATGAACTTGAGTTGAGTGGCACTTTTTCCTGCATATAAGTGAGAATTTTATCAAAATCCTAACAATTTGAGATCAAAAGAAAAACACGAAACAAACCAACTAAGTAGGAATTCACATCTTGAAATGAGCAAAACTAGTCTAGAATGCGCAATGAAAATGTGATGAATATGAATTCAACATGGAATTAAAGGATAAAGGAGAAGGGAAATAAATTAGTTAATTTTCCTCTAGGAAACTTGGGAGTTGTCCCACCAAAATCCAAAAACCACCCATTTCTCTATGCCTTAGGTGATTTCATAGCTCAAACAACCATAGAAAGAAGTCGGCCAAGAGAATAAGCAATAACATATCAATAGGCGATAAAATCATAGTATAATGATAAATATTTTTCCAACGTGATATCCTAGCAACATATGTGTGCCCCCAAAGTGGGATAACTACTCATGATCAAACAAATAACAAAAGAAGGGGGAGCATAAGGCAGAAACTCCATGAATGTGGCATGAGAAGCTCCAATCTTCACCTTTAGCAGCTCGGTCTCCTCCTCCAAGTGGATGGAATGGCATGAAAGATGGAAGGAATATGGTCAAATATGTAGGGAAGTAGGGTTTTGAAGTAGAGAATGGACAAAAATTGAATAAATGAGGTAGGTTGGTGACAGCTATGATGGCTAGGAGAATCTACCCTTTGCCTCTTGGTTACCAGTAATGTATATATAGGGGGATAGGATGACCAAAGTGTTGAAAATGACCAATCTAGCAAGACAGTTCTATGACTAGAACTATAGTTCTTGAAGCGAGGTGAGGAATTTTGATTGTTTAGTAAATTTTCATGAATTTGAGGGTGACATGATAGGGTTTTTTTGGAAAATGACTATTGTGGCATGACCGTTCTAGGGCTAGAATTGTCGTCCAGTCTTGGTATGGTGGAGTTAGGACTTGGAGAAGAATTTAGGGATGCTGATGTTTGCTTTGCCTTTGTCTTGTTGCTCTTGGTGCAACTCAATCATCTTTTTTTTGTGATATTCACATTAGTGGATTGTTTATCAACGCATGAAGTTTCTTGCTTCAATGGTTCTTTGGAAGCTTGGGTTAGCTTGGACTTGACTTTAACGACCTCTTGCCCCCTTCAAGCATGTAGCAATCCTAGTGCTTATATCTCACTCCTCCATCTATCTAATAAAATTGAGTAGTTTTAATACTAAATCCCACTTCATCTCTCTAGTTCTCATGATTATCTCTACTGGTGTGGTTGGACTTGTCAAAATCGAGCAAGGGGTTAAGAAAGCAATTAATGTGATGCAAGCCATCAAACCATCTACTTTTTCTGAATGGTTAACCAGATCCGAGCAAGGCAAAAGATGATGATGGTAATTCATTCATGATGATAAATTATAGACTGAAAATATCAAATATAGAAGGGATAGTGGTAGTAGTAAATAATTAAAAATTACATGCTTGTGCACCAATTTTTGAGTTATTTGCAATGAAGATTCTAGTTTCCTTCACTAATTTGGGGAAGAAAGGGTGGTTTGTAGTCTAATAGAGATTGTAGGTTTTTTTGGAAGGAAAGGTTTATGAGGAGTGAGAGTTTCAACCTTTTCAATTGGGATCAAATGTTGTGAGTTGTTTAAAAGATGTAGAGTTTATAGATCCACATATAGGTATAAGGAAGGGCCCACAATTTATTTAGTGGGTGAATGACAATTAAACTTATGTGTGTGAATTAGATATATGTGTTTGGTAGTTACATGACACATGGTATGGTATGCATAAATAGTGAAGATATGAGGTGTCGAATATGGTATCAAGTTAGTTGATTAATCAAGCAGTCTATTTATCACCTAGAAATAGGATTGAGAATGCAAGTTACCTACTACCCAACGACATATTTATACCATTCAACTACTTTCCTATTATACCACTCAAATATCTACTTACCCATATAAACCAAATGGATTCATTTCCTTCTTTTAGAAAATTTGAGATTTCAACTTGATCTAAATATATTGTTTCACAATTTAGAAATTTATTAACAAATTTCTTGACCTACAAATGAATCAGATCCACAACAGATAATGATAAAAAATTGACCTGCTATCCGACATATATCATATGATAACATTTTATAGGTTCAAAATAGATAATATCCAAATTTGAAAAAGAATATTCAAAACAAACCATTGATAAATTTATTATATATGAATTATTCATATTAGATTAAATATGATATATGATGAAGTGTTTATACATTCATAATTTTGCATGTGAATAATATGTTCCTCATAAGATATATGTATATATTTGTTGAACTTATATTTTTTTCAAAACAGATACACCAATATCTTGTATCCAGTCCAAAATTTCATATTTGAAAATTGATATTCCTCAATCAAAAATCTAATATTCCTCAATCCGATCCAAGTCCAAAAAAAAAAATCAAACCTGAATTTGGATGCGATGTGCATATTTTGGGGGTTCAAGTGAATCACTTTTGGTTGTCTTTACATGTGGATTGTTTAAGAAATGCCCCCACCACAAACGGTGTACTTCCGAATTCTCTTAGTTTTCTTCTTGCACATTTGATAGCGTGTAGTTGGATGACAAAGTATGTGTTTCATATACATTTTTACATTGCGAACTTACTAAACTACACCCCACTACACCCAATCAAACTAGCCCTAAACCCACTTTTACTTTTTATTATGGTATGATATTATCGAATTTGTTTGAGAATCTCCCCTACCGAGCCTTTGTTCAACTCACGGGGGTTTCTTTTTCTTTTTAAACTTGTTATATCGTCCCAGGATTTTTTCATCTATCGTAGGTATTAATATCCCACCTGACACTATTTTTAGATACCAAATACTACTACGATGTAAAATTAAATATTTTCCAATTATGTATCTAAGATTGTCCATCACACTTTATCCTATTCAACATTGTATATGGCAACCTATCATTGATAGAATCAACTGTAAATTATCATGGACATACAACTTTCTCTACATGACAGGTAGACTCACCCTTCTAAATAGTTCAATCACCCTGATTACCACACATTATCTCAACTGCATACCATTACCCGGAAAATCTCTTAAAATGATAGACTTCCTCAGGAGAAAATTCATATGGAATCATTTCACCACCAACTCAGCTAAACCAAAGTTACACTTGATAAACTGGAAAACCATATGTGCTCTAAAAAGATATGGTGGATGGGGTATCATAAACCTGCACATACGGGTATCATAAACCTGCACATACATGCGCTCTGCCTTATAACAAATATCATAGATGCTCTCTCCACAAACACTACAAAAATTTGGAAACCTTTCATCATACACAAATACTATTATAACAGAATCCCTTAGTGGAATATAAAAAAAGCATAACATCCACTATGTGGAAATACAGTAACAAACACATGAACACATATGACCAACACACCACCTCACGTCACCAAACACATCAACTTCTGGACTGATCCATGGTACCATAACACGATGACAAAAAAATTGGGATCAAACTTTCATAATCCACAAAACCTAAAACATGTCAGCATTGTAAAAACTATGAAACTTTTTACCAGCAATAGAAGTAATTCCCTCAAACTACTGCTTACACAAAACTCCACAAATGAGACCATTACAAATGCCATACACATTCCGGATAACACCACAAACTGGGAAACCAGTACACACTCATATATAGAGACATAACTACAAACCTCGCTGACTGCTGGAATATCCACTGTCCATTAAAAATTAAAATTTTTATTTGGCTTATTATTCAAAACAAAATCCTAACTGATCAAAACATCTGTAAAAGAAGATTCCAAAGACCATCTAGATGTTACATGTGCCTCTCAAAAAAGGAGGCCACAGAACACTTTTTCATCCAATGCTCAGTCATATTACATATTATCAACTATTTCTGCCACAGATATCCAATCAATAACTACATACAGATCTCTTCCCTGATCAACAACCTTACACCATTAAACTCACAATACGAGCCAAGACATTCTGATGGTAGTGATTCTATGGCATATTTCGAGAGAAAGAAATACTAGAAATCATGACAACATCTATCACTCTACGCGACACATGATCACAAAGATTGAACACATATACTCTCTATTTTTACATTGCAGAAAATCTTTTGACGTCAACCCTGGAGAAGAGATATGAAGATACTCATATGGCTCTATTTGGTAATAGCAGCAGTGAAGGCTGACGATTCACTCTGGAGGAGATCCTAGCTGGCGACTCATGCTTCTAGTTTGTCACCATTACTAGTTTACCTAGAATATCTTTTGATTTATCTTTATACCGAGGCATGTTGTTAAAGGGAGCCTCCCCCGAGATTATTACAACTATCTTTCTATTTCATCTTATGCATCGCCAACCTTAATTTTTCCGACCGTTTATGTGATGATACTCTATAACACACTCCCGGTGTCAATTTAGAGTGATGTGCTAGCGACTACTACAATTTGCAGATGTTATTGTTCACAAACTTTTTATCTATATATGGACTTTCTACCAAAAAAATCATAGCTAGGATTTTCTTCAGGATCTCCTCGGATTTATTAAGCATATGCAATGTAAAATTGTAGTGGAAAAGCATGTTTAAATTAACAGTTTGAAGAATTTGAGAGATTTTGAATCTATACTATGGTAGAGCTGATTGGAAAAAGAGCTCGTGTAGTCGACCTAATATGGTCGGTATTTAGGCTTGAGAAAGATAGGGAGATATTTTGTGCCTGCATTGCATTGTCGGAGAAGATAGGTGTTTGGGTATGGAGAATGTGTGGAAATTTAAAAACCTTTTATAACAGAATCCCCCAGTGGAATATAAAAAAAGCATAACATCCGCTATGTGGAAATACATTAACAAACACATGAACACATATGACCAACACACCACCTCACGTCACCAAACACATCAACTTCTGGACTGATCCATGGTACCATAACAAGATGATAAAAAAATTGGGATCAAACTTTCATAATCCACAAAACCTAAAACATGTCAGCATTGTAAAAACTATGAAACTTTTTACCAGCAATAGAAGTAATTCCCTCAAACTACTGCTTACAGAAAACTCCACAAATGAGACCATTACAGATACCATACACATTCCGGATAACACCACAAACTGGGAAAGCAGTACACACGGGCATAAGGCCTATCATTTTCTCATATATAGAGACATAACTACAAACCTCGCTAACTGCTGGAATATCCATTGTCCATTAATTTTTTTTTTTTTGGCTTATTATTCAAAACAAAATCCTAACTGATCAAAACATCTGTAAAAAAAGATTCCAAAGACCATCTAGATGTTACATGTGCCTCTCAAAAAAGGAGGCCACAGAACACTTTTTCATCCAATGCTCAGTCATATTACAGAGCATCAACTATTTCTGCCATAGATATCCAATCAATAACCACATACAAATATCTTCCCTGATCAACAACCTTACACCATTAAACTCACAATACGAGCCAAGACATACTGATGGCAGTGATTCTATGGCATATTTCGAGAGAAAGAAACACTAGAAAACATGACAACATCTATCACTCTACGCGACACATGATCACAAAGATTGAACACATATACTCTCTATTTTTACATTGCAGAAAATCTTTTGACGTCAACCCTGGAGAAGAGATATGACGATACTCAGATGGCTCTATTTGGTAATAGCAGCAGTGAAGGCTGACGATTCACTCTGGAGGAGATCCTAGCTGGCGACTCATGCTTCTAGTTTATCACCATTACTAGTTTACCTAGAACATCTTTTGATTTATCTTTATACCGAGGCATGTTGTTAAAGGGAGCCTCCCCCGAGATTATTACAACTATCTTTCTATTTCATCTTATGCATCGCCAACCTTAATTTTTCCGACCGTTTATGTGATGATACTCTATAACACACTCCCGGTGTCAATTTAGAGTGATGTGCTAGGTACTACTACAATTTGCAGATGTTATTGTTCACAAACTTTTTATCTATATATGGACTTTCTACCAAAAAAATCATAGCTAGGATTTTCTTGAGGATCTCCTCGGATTTATTAAGCATATGCAATGTAAAATTGTAGTGGAAAAGCATGTTTAAATTAACAGTTTGAAGAATTTGAGAGATTTTGAATCTATACTATGGTAGAGCTGATTGGAAAAAGAGCTCGTGTAGTCGACCTAATATGGTCGGTATTTAGGCTTGAGAAGGATAGGGAGATATTTTGTGCCTGCATTGCATTGTCGGAGAAGATAGGTGTTTGGGTATGGAGAATGTGTGGAAATTTAAAAACCTTTTATAACAGAATCCCCTAGTGGAATATAAAAAAAGCATAACATCCGCTATGTGGAAATACATTAACAAACACATGAACACATATGACCAACACACCACCTCACGTCACCAAACACATCAACTTCTGGACTGATCCATGGTACCATAACAAGATGATAAAAAAATTGGGATCAAACTTTCATAATCCACAAAACCTAAAACATGTCAGCATTGTAAAAACTATGAAACTTTTTACCAGCAATAGAAGTAATTCCCTCAAACTACTGCTTACAGAAAACTCCACAAATGAGACCATTACAGATACCATACACATTCCGGATAACACCACAAACTGGGAAAGCAGTACACACGGGCATAAGGCCTATCATTTTCTCATATATAGAGACATAACTACAAACCTCGCTAACTGCTGGAATATCCACTGTCCATTAATTTTTTTTTTTTTGGCTTATTATTCAAAACAAAATCCTAACTGATCAAAACATCTGTAAAAAAAGATTCCAAAGACCATCTAGATGTTACATGTGCCTCTCAAAAAAGGAGGCCACAGAACACTTTTTCATCCAATGCTCAGTCATATTACAGAGCATCAACTATTTCTGCCATAGATATCCAATCAATAACCACATACAGATATCTTCCCTGATCAACAACCTTACACCATTAAACTCACAATACGAGCCAAGACATACTGATGGCAGTGATTCTATGGCATATTTCGAGAGAAAGAAACACTAGAAAACATGACAACATCTATCACTCTACGCGACACATGATCACAAAGATTGAACACATATACTCTCTATTTTTACATTGCAGAAAATCTTTTGACGTCAACCCTGGAGAAGAGATATGACGATACTCAGATGGCTCTATTTGGTAATAGCAGCAGTGAAGGCTGGCGATTCACTCTGGAGGAGATCCTAGCTGGCGACTCATGCTTCTAGTTTATCACCATTACTAGTTTACCTAGAACATCTTTTGATTTATCTTTATACCGAGGCATGTTGTTAAAGGGAGCCTCCCCCGAGATTATTACAACTATCTTTCTATTTCATCTTATGCATCGCCAACCTTAATTTTTCCGACCGTTTATGTGATGATACTCTATAACACACTCCCGGTGTCGATTTAGAGTGATGTGCTAGGTACTACTACAATTTGCAGATGTTATTGTTCCCAAACTTTTTATCTATATATGGACTTTCTACCAAAAAAAATCATAGCTAGGATTTTCTTCAGGATCTCCTCGGATTTATTAAGCATATGCAATGTAAAATTGTAGTGGAAAAGCATGTTTAAATTAACAGTTTGAAGAATTTGAGAGATTTTGAATCTATATATTGAGACTATGGTCTATGGTAGAGCTGATTGGAAAAAGAGCTCGTGTAGTCGACATAATATGGTCGATATTTAGGCTTGAGAAAGATAGGGAGATATTTTGTGCCTGCATTGCATTGTCGGAGAAGATAGGTGTTTGGGTATGGAGAATGTGTGGAGATAATTTGCTAGCTGGGTGAAGAAATGAATCGATCAGACCTAAGTTAAGACAATAAACAGAAAGAGATGGGTGCGGTGGGCTGCTGTGGGATCGAACAGGGCAAGTACAAGATACGATGTATTATGTTTTTGCTCTGTGGTTGTCTTTTTCTAGATCTCTGCCACAGCGCCAGTGTGTTTTACTCCCTAGTTCCCGTGATCATCAGAGGAAAGGAGGCAAGAAAACATTTAATGGGAGGCATGCCACTGGACCATTGGTTTTCCGTGTGAATGTTTAACTGGTGAAGAAGAAAACAGTGGTCTTCATTCATTTATGATCATAGCTTACAGACTGAAAATGGCAATGCCAGAAGGAAGTATAGTAGTAGTAAACAGCTGAAAATTACATGCGTAGTAGCCTGGTAGGCTGAAATTAAATGAGGGGAACATATTAATCGGAACTGAAGCAGAGAGAGAGAGAGAGAGAGAGAGATCTACAGTTGGTCAGCCGATGACGATAGCCGGAAGTAAGGTAATTAGAAAGAACAAAAGAAATGCTGGCGCAGCCGGAGCTATGCTAGATTCATATCATCAGTGGACTGGAGGCCAAGGGAATCGATCGCAGCAACTCAACACGAAGTACTGGGAACGAGTGGTTCCCAGTTAAAACTACTACCACTGATGTTCAAGGACCAGCGATTGTAACAGTCGTTGTGGCCACCGCCGATTGGATTCCCTGGAGCTTGGAAACCTGGATGCCACCCTCCTGCGCCTTACCTTCTTCGCCTTCTTCTGGTTGCACTTCCTCGAATTCCTTCTCCCAGACATCTCCGAACTCACACCCTTTCCACTGCTCAAACCACGGCCCGCCGAGCGTGTAGTGAATAGCTTTCGGGTACGTCCCATCCAGATCTTGGGGATCCACCTTATTATGCCCAACAAGGAAGTTCCAAACAAACGGCACTTCCCCAATCTCCTCATCCTCCAGCCACTGGAACCTGTGCAAGAACGCTCCCGACTTACTACTCACCGCACCAGGGGTAAGCGCCGCAACATTTTTCGGGTGCCCGCAGTTGTATAGAACCATAGACGACCAGTTCTTCCTCGGGTACTTCGTCTGGACCGCCCCGTCCATCTTCACCGTCTCCCTGGGCTCGTACACGTGCTTGACGCACATGGCGGCGTACTGCGGGTTGACGAGGCGGAGCAAGTCCGCCAGGTCGCCCGTGTAGAGGAAGTCGCAGTCGACGAACATGGCCCAGCCGGTGTACCCGGCGAGGTACGGCGTGAGGAACCGTGTGAAGGAGAATGCCGTGGATTCCGTCGGGTCACGGTCCCGCCAGTAGAGGTTGCGGGTGCGGAGGTCGGGCTGGACGATTGGGGTTATGGAGAGTGGGATCGTGGTGTGCTTGAGGAGTGTGCGGTGGCAAACCTTGTAGGCGGCGTCTTCGCGTGGGTCGTAGCCGATGAAGACGCGGAATGGGAATGGGCCTAGGATGGATTCGAGGTCGTTGGGTGTGGTGGCGGTGGTGTGGCCGTTGGAAGCCGGGGCGGCGGAGGAGGGGGGCGGTGACATAGTGAGCAGCGGCGGTAGCGGGTCTCTCTGGTGTTGGTTGGTGGGATCAAGCAAGGAGATTGATGAAGATGATGTCGTTGATGTTGATGTTGATGGTGATGGTGATGGATAGATCTGGAGCAGGGGGTGCTGCTTATAAATAGAGAGGAGTGGTGATGAAGAACGCGTGATCCCTGGTGGGGTGGAGATTCTATTTCTCGCTCTCTCGCATGGAGCAGGGAATTGGTATGCAAGTGCAACAGTGATGATACTGCTTGCTGGTGCTTCGCTGGAGTGTCTGTAGAGAGGAGGTGTGGTGGCGCAGCGCAGATCTTTTCAGCCTCCCTCTCTCCTTACTTCCCTCTAGTTCGTCCCCTCCGCACTCCACCGCCGCAGCGGGTTTCGGCCGCCACCCGCGGCGGGTCTGCGCCCCCTCTTCACTTCAATCCTGTGGGTGCAAGTGGAGCGGGAAACAGCCACAGTGAAGTCCAGTATTGCAGTCCACTATCACCGACACCGCCAGTCTGGCCCGAGGCCCGAGATATTTTTGTAGACATGTGACCCAATCAATCGGACTTATTGCTCATGGGCTCTATCCACACAAATGTTAATCTTGGACCATTCAAAGGTTAATTAAAACAAGGTTCTATTCGACATGGGTCGGCCTGAACAGAGTTCATGACCAGTACTTGTTCGATAACCTTAGCGCCTCCAGCCACAAATACATGGTTCTCTATTTTCCCAATATAATCATTCATCATAGATATTCAAATAGGTAGTCCCCAACCCAGAAATATGTATATAATTGTTATAAAAATGAAGGGTCACAAAAGAGGCCCAAGGATAACAGAATTTAACCTCGAGATGTCTATGGGCTAGAAACAAAGATGTTCATAGAGAGAACGATGTGACATCCGACTTAGAGAAACACACTAGCACGCCCAAATAAACATCCAAATAAACATCCACATATAATAAAATCTTAATATATGTGATTTTTTGAGATCTTATTCTATGTATATATACATATAATAAGATCTCAAAAAATCACAATATATATATATATATATACATATAAATATATATAAATACATATATATACATATATATACATATAAATACATACATATATATAAATACATATATAAATATATACACACACACACACACAGAGAGAGGTAGCTCTATATATACATACATATATAAATACATATATTTCTTCCCCAATTCTCCCCGCATAGCTCCGATCAGCAGACCGCTCTGTCTCAGTATTATCTTCTTATCTGTCACTAGTCGCTGCTCCACAGCACCAGCAGCGCCCACATCACCAACAACACCAGCAATCCGCCCGCCTCCATCACCAACAGCGCCATCAATCCGCCCGCCCACAGTGGCAGCAATGCCAGCAAGAGCCCCCATTGACAACAACACTAGCAATCCGCCCCATCGGTAGCAACACCAGCAAGCTGCATTTCAACGTCATCTCCAACAACCTTCCAGAGCCATCCATTCGCCAAAAAGTAGCCGCCAACAACCTTCTAGTTCCCTACATTTGCTGGTCAGTGGCTGCATGAAAGTATTGTTTCTCCTCTTTTGATCATTCCCTGCAATCTCTTCTCTTTCATTTCCACTGAATCAAATTTTTGATGTGCTTGGTTAGTCATCCCCAAAACATGGTGGATCCCAAAGGAAATAGTTGTTCGTTTTCAACATGTAATAGCTTTAGTCAAAAATCCATAATGAGAAGGGGGGCCAATCATTGCAAATGCGGTGAGTTAATTGAGGCTAAAATAGCTAAGACACAGAAGAACTATGGTCGAGTGTTCTTTGGGTGTCCCAACTACAACAAAGAGGTATATTTCATTGTATGCTTCTTTAAATTTGTATGAAATTCAGTAATTGTGGTATTAGTATTATTGGGTAATCTATGTCTTATTGTTTGTAGGGACATCCATATTGCAATTTTTTTGAATGGGCTGATCCAACTCCATTAATTAAGGAAGAGTCTAAGTATAACATCCCTGACCTGGGTTATGAGTTAACCCTAGGTTTTTGCCTAAATATGTAATTAAATCTTTGTGATTATCTTTTGGGCATGTAATTAAGTTCCTAAGGAACATACATTTTCATTTCTGTCCTTTTAAAACAATGATTGTAGTATTGTTTAGTAATAAAGAGACATATGTACAAATTACCCAGATAAGGGGTTTAACTTGCAAACTTCACAAGTTAAGACGTTCCTCTAATAATGAGACATCTTATGAGTGGATATGATGAGGTATGATGGATTTCCCAAGCCTGGGCATCAAGATGCAGCTTGTGGAATGATCCTTGTGCTTAAAACCCTAATTTGGATTAAAGTGCAATTTACCCAAATATGGGGTGCAACTCATAAAATACACCATCTTGAACATCTTTTATGACTTTTGACATCATTTAGAGTAATAATGATGAAGGGGGCACTTCCTTTGAATAATCATATAATAAGGAACACCTTTGTAATTAAATCATCAAGATGTAAGTAAGGAGACCCTTATGTGCATATGTACCTTAGTGATAAGTTGACCTTCCTTGCCTTTAGTTCTTGGTTTTAGAAGGAGTTTTACCTTAGAAAAGAAGAGGAGGGACGTGCCTAAAAGAAAGGAAGGACCTAGTTGTGAAAAGGAGAAACTAGTTGTCCTTATGTTGGAAATGACCCCAAGATATATATACACCCTTCCTTTGTTTGTAAAGGAACGTTTCCTTCACTTCCTTTCTTATTTCCTTGCTTAGACTGACTTAGGACAGAGCTCTGGAGAAGAGGAGAACGGCCAAGCAGTACTAGGTAATCTTTGATCATCATCTTGCTCAGATTCATGGAGGATTTCATGTTACAAGGTTGGTTTGCTAGTTTTCTTACTTAGCTTTCTCGTTCTAGCCATCTTTTCCCAACCTTTCCTTGGAGAAAAACCCTTGGTCGACCTGTGGAGCTCAAGACACCATTAAAGACTTGAATCTTGGAAGCTTGGATCTCAAGGAACGACCTTAAGGCGGGTTTTATAATTCTAAACCTTTTTGCTTTGTTATGCATACTTTTATTCGTGCAAATAATAGTTAGTTCTTCTTCTTCCCCATCCTTCTTTGCACCCTTGCAAGATTTTTCGTGAAGAACAGACCTTGGTTTCAAGGTTGAAGACAAAGGGCGTTAATACCTATGTTGGTTCTTATCCAACTTTACTAAACGATCTTGGACCAATAGGTCAAACGATCTCACACTCGTTTCAATCCAAACGGGTTCAATAGGTCGGTTTGGCCAAACGGGTTCCAACCCGTTTGAGGGCGTTGAACAAGCATTGACCGTTTGGGATTTTTGTTCACAATTATGTAGGCTAATGACCCACCAAATTTGAGGGGTTAACTCCAAAGGAATCGTAGATTGAAGGTCAATCAATTAGGTAATTGAATTGAATTAGGTGCTGTTTTCTAAACTTATTTACTTGAATCTTTGGGCAAACAGGTTCCAACCCGTTTGAAGGAGTTGACCAAGCATTGACCGTTTGGGATTCCTGTTCATAATATATTGAATTTCATTTCTACCAAGAATCATGATCTAATTCCTAACCAATTAAGAGTTGAAGGCATTTCAACACCCTAACCCTAATCGGGTTAAATTTGCTGATTTTCATATAGATTGTGGTGAGTGTTGGGTTGAAGGGCCCAAACGTGTTCAAACCCGTTTGGGGGTTCATCCAAACGACCTCACACTCGTTTAGTGACACCCCAAGACCGTTTGAAGGCCTAGGGTTAAATAAATGTGATGGTTTGAGGGTCCAATTATAAGATATTGATAGATTGATGAAAAGTGCTGATTTGTAATTTAATTAGGACTCAACCCTTATCAAATAAACTTAATTTTTGGTCAAACTTTGGGAAAACGGCCTCAAGAACGTTTGGAGATCATCCAAACGACCTCAAGACCGTTTGAGCCAAGTTTGGGCCCAATTGGAGGTCAATTGATAGGTTCAACTCTGATTTGAATTATATTATTGAACATTGATGAGTAGCCGATTAGGAACCTTAATTGAGTTAGATTTAACCCTAGTTGGCTTTCAATTGAAGGTCAAATTGGTGTCCAATTGATTGAGGCTCATCCTAATTGACTCAATTTTGTAAGTGGTTAACATGGCTTGGGTCAATTGAAGGCTTCAACTTAAGAAATCCTTTTCATTCATGACCTTTGTATCACCTTTCATATCCATGCGGTTTGGACCCAAACGAGTCCACACTCGTTTAGACCCAAACGAGTCCACACTTGTTTAGATCCAAACGAGTTCAACCCGTTTCAATCCAAATGGGTTCACACCCGTTTCATCTTAAATGGGGTCACACTCGTTTCATCTCAAATGGGTTCACACCCGTTTCATCTCAAACGAGTTCAATCCGTTTCAATCCAAACGAGTTCAATCCGTTTCAATCCAAATGGGTTGACACCCGTTTCATCTTAAATGGGGTCACACTCATTTCCTCTTAAATGGGTTCACACCCGTTTCATCTCAAATGGGTTCACACCCGTTTCAGCTCAGAGGGTCCACACCCGTTTAAGGTTCAAATGGGTTGAAGGTTGAAGGTTAAACCCTAACCTAATTGAAGACTTTCAAGGATGATTATACTTAACCACTTGAAGGTATAAATGGTTCAATAATGATCAAATCTAAACCATAATGGTAACTTAATACATTAGGAAACTAAGTGACTAATGAAGTGACCCATAATGATGATCAAAGGGTAATTTACCAAAATGCCCTTGAAAGGTTCATTTGAGTAATCCCTTGTTCTAACAAAACCCTAATCACTCAATAGTGGAGATTTGGTCTATGTTAATCAAAGAGGACTTAATCCAACCAAATCTAGAGTAGTGTAATCACCATCTACTAGTAAGAGGAGAGAGAAAGTATCAATTATGATGGAAACTCAAGTAAAATACCTTCAATATACATGAATGTGCATGATTAGGGTATAATCCACCAGATGAGCTCATGGAAACCCTAAATATGATAATTGATGAATCTTAATCTTATTTGAGGTCTTTAATGATGACGTTTCTCATACATGAGGATTCTATGAGATCATTTCATCATGTAATGTGAATAGTAAACCCTAATTCTAGGGTAAAGACATGTAATGAAAATAGTAAACCCTAATTCTAGGGTAAAGACATGTAATGTGAATAGTAAACCCTAATTCTAGGGTGATGACATGTAATGTGAATAATAAACCCAAATTCTAGGGCGATGACATGTAATGTAAATAGAAAACCCTAATTCTAGGGTAAAGACATGTAATGTGAATAGTAAACCCTAATTGATGAAAACTAGAGAAATCTAGCTCTTGTATGAGTAGGGAGATACAACTTCTTTAAATCAGTTATTTACTATTATCAGTTGATTTAACCATGCAGGTTTCTTTATAAGAATGATCATATCCAGGTGTGGATGATGATACTATATTCAATGAAAGCATGTTGTTAGCTTTATGAATAGTGATATATTCTGATGCCTTGTTAATAGCATCTTATGAGATTGATAGGCTGTGAGAGCCATGAATACCATCAAGGTCATGCTGTAAGAGATGACTTGTGATGAGAATATTGAGAAATGATAATTGAAGAGAGTTAGGCTTGTTACATTTAGTATTCTACTTTCATAGCTACTGTTCTAATGATTGATGTTTGAGAACCTGTATGATATTAAAAGAATACTGAAATGTACCTAACTAATCAAGTATAATTATTCCATGTAGAGCCCTGATCATAGATCCATCATTGTCAGGAATTAAATGATGGTGAAACAAGTTTTCCTAAGGGAACTCCTGGAGCACATACTTTTGAGTATGTGGGGTATATGGATGTGTAAAACCTTACATCCTAGTGAATGAATTGATGTAGATGTATCTTTATTCTATCAATCTGTCACTATGTGTTTATGCCAGGGTGATGTAACACTAATCTCCCGAGGAAATCTTTTATATCGCATCGATGAGAGATAAACAAGAAATCTTTCGATGGCGAAGAGAGTACAGAATGCCACTGTGACTCTAATAGCGAAGTACCAGAATACCCTGGTAAGCTATTGTACAGAGACACTAGATGTCCTGCATGTTGATCCTCATACTGACTGAGGAAGATGAGGTCATAAGAATCCGGCTCTTTTAATGACCTATGTATGATATCGATGCGACTTAATAGTGATCGGTTGGAGTATGAGCGGTATACCTCATCTCCGCAGGGCATAATGATGTTTGTAAAACGTAATCAACCGCGTAGTATATCTGCTTAGGTTGAACCACGAAATACATTGGTTGATGATGCATTACTTAGTATACATGTTTTTCATATTCCTTAAATGTTGTTGTTCTAATTGATAATAATCTGCTGCTGATTACCTTAGAGCTTTTATTGCCTATGTTATTCTTGGTTGCTATAATAAAGCTTCTGGCGAAGAGTTATAACTCTCGCTGGGACAATTATTTAAAATTGTCTCACCCCGTAGATTTCTACCTTTAGGTGGACGTCGAGGTCGAAGGAACCGATCTGCAGGTGGACAGCAGCAACAACAGTGAATTCAGGAGCAGCAGTGACTTCAGGTGGAAACACTGTGCGGTCTAGTCTTGTAGTCAGAATAGTCTTATGTTGTCTCTGTACACTCAGGTCCTAGGAGTTTGTTGATCTGAGAATTTTGAAATCTTGAGATTTTGTATCATGACGTATATAATCACTTGAGAAGTGATTTATCAGAGATGTAAACAGTTCATCTTACTTTTATAAAAGGAGTTTCAGGTTTTTAAGATCTCGTTTTCGAAAAGTTTTAATTTCTCGTGATTTTCGTATTCCGCTGTTAATCGAATCGCTTCCTCTATGTTTATCTTGTGTTTTGGAGATCAGAGCCCACAATTAAGTGGTATCAGAGCTCTAGGTTCGCTGAGTCTACATAGACATAGGACTTAGAGTGTCAAGTCTATCCTTAGTACTTCTTTCTTATCTAATAGAGTCTTCTGCTCCTCAGGAGAAGAAGATAATTAAGGATGTCTGGACCACAAGAGGAGTACGAGGCCGAAAGTAGTTTTGCTGCGCCTCGAGAAGGTGCAAGGAACCTAGAAATAGAGCAACCGATACCTGAGCCACCCAGAGAACCACCTCAGTTTGACCCAGCTGACATGGGGAACCCAGCTGTTCAAACTATGTTCGGGCAGTTTATGACTGCTATGACACACATCACCGACAGGATGCCCATGCCTGCACCTAGGGCACCTGCCCAGCCTGAAGGACAAGGTATCGGTAAGACGTTCGAGCGAATTCGTCGTGTCGGAGCAACTGAATACTTTGGAACAGTTGATCCTGCAGATGACGATCTGTGGTTAACCGAGTTGGAGAAAGCTTTTAGAATCCTCAACATCCCAGAAGTTGAGAAGGGTAGACATGCTGTCTATCTTCTCAAGGGAAGTGCTGGTCATTGGTGGACCATGGAAGAGCAAAAGAGGCCTGGAGTGGAGATCTCGTGGGAGGATTTTCGTCAGGAATTTATCAATAGATATTTTCCAAAGACCTTCCTAGATGAGAAGATCTCTCAGTTTGAGAGATTGAGGCAAGGCATGATGAACATTAGCGAGTATGAAGCTAAGTTTATGGAGTTATTGCGGTTTTGTCCGCACATGGCTGCCACAAAAGAAGAAAGAATCAGAAGGTTCGAGAAGGGTTTAAACGCCGACTTGACTACTCCCGTGTCTGCCCTAGAGAATCGGGAGAGGTTTGCTACCTTTGTTGAGTCAGTCCGAAGGATAGAGAAATCTGTAGTCGAGAAGAGACAAACCCATAAAAGATATCCGCAGTTCTAGGGTTCTTCATCTAAAGACTTTAAGAAGCCTAGATTCTCTGCACCTACATCTCCACCACCTAGGACTAGTGCTCAGACACAGTGGACACCGAGTAGAGGTAGGGGACAAAGCCTACCACTACAAGAGACTCACAGTTCAACATCAATGTCAGTTACAGGACCACCCAGACCACAACAACTGGGGAGGAGCTGTTACAACTGTGGGAAGGTGGGACATTTGATGAAGGACTGCAGGTCTAGGCCTGTCAGTATGACACAGCCCCAGAGACAGAGTCAACAGGGATCACAGAGAAGGCAATCTCAAGGAGCAGCTCGAGGACGTGGACAAGCGTCTCAAGCTGGATCATCAGCACCACCTCAACACCAGGCGACAGTGAGGTTCTATGCTATGAACCCACCAGATGCAGTGGTCAATCCACGGGTAGTGGCAGGTCAGATGGAACTTTTATATTCTGATACGTCTAAGTCCTGTGTTGTATCTGTTCTGATTGACCCAGGTGCTACACACTCCTTTGTCACTCGGAGAGTGATTCGTAACTGCAATATAACAATTAGTCATAGGGCAGATAGCTTGTTTTTGGAGACTCCGTTGAGTGGGTCTGCCATTTTGCAGGAGGTATGCTCTCCCTGCATCCTCTTCTTTTCTGACCATCGCATTCAAGTGGATATTATACCACTTGAGATGCAAGGATTTGATATAATTCTTGGGATGGATACCTTGGAAAGGTATAGGGTTGTCTTGGATTGTGAATCCAAGCAGGCTGTGTTTGTTGATGAAAGCAACACATGGATCTTTCAAGGAGAGAGAAAGATTCTACCCACCTGTCTTGTGTCAGTGATGGTTGCTGATAAGTTGATGAGACAAGGATGTTATGCATTCTTGGCCCATGTGGTAGATACTACCGTGGAGAGTCCTAACCCTACTGAAGTTCCTGTAGTCAGGGAATTTGAAGATGTATTTCCTGAAGAACTTCCAGGTGTGCCACCGCCTCGGGAAATTGATTTTGAAATCAATTTTATCCCAGATACACAATCTATAGCCCAAACACCGTATAGGATGGCGCCTGCTGAGATGGCAGAACTCAAGAAGCAGCTTCAAGAGTTGCTTGAGAAGGGTTTCATCTGACCGAGCACTTCACCCTGGGGTGGTCCAGTTTTGTTTGTTAAACAGAAAGACGGGTCAATGCGGTTGTGCATTGATTACAGACAATTAAATAAAGTAACAATAAAGAATAAGTACCCGTTACCGAGGATTGATGATCTTTTTGACCAGTTGCGTGGTGCAACAGTCTTCTCAAAGATAGACTTGAGGTCTGGATATCATCAACTCCGTATTAAGGACAGTGACATATCCAAGTCTGCCTTTAGGACACGATATGGTCACTATGAGTTCACGGTTATGTCGTTTGGACTAACCAATGCACCAGCTGCATTCATGGAACTCATGAATAGAGTTTTTCGACCTTTCCTTGATCAGTGTGTTGTCGTCTTCATAGATGACATTCTGATTTATAGTAAGGATGCTCAGCAGCATGAACAACATCTCCGACAGGCTCTAACTCTGCTAAGAAGACATAAGCTATATGCTAAGTTTAGCAAGTGTGAGTTCTGGTTGCCGGAAGTATCTTTTCTTGGACATGTGATATCTGCCTCGGGTATTCGTGTTGACCCTACAAAGGTAGAATCTGTTCTACAATGGGAACAACTGAAGACACCAACGGAGATTCGAAGTTTCTTGGGATTAGCTGGTTATTACCGAAGGTTTATTAAGAATTTCAGTTCTATAGCCTTACCCTTAACTAAGTTAACCTGGAAAGATGTTCCTTTTACTTGGAGTGATAAGTGTCAACAGTCTTTTCAGTTGTTAAAGGAGAGGTTGACAAGTGCACCTGTGCTTGTGTTACCTGAGCAAGGAAAAGGATACATAATTTTCTGTGATGCCTCCAAGAATGGACTCGGATGCGTGTTGATGCAGGATAAGCAAGTGATTTCTTTTGCTTCACGACAACTTAAGAAACACGAAGAGAATTATCCGACACACGATCTGGAGTTAGCTGCTGTGGTTCATGCCCTAAAGATCTGGAGACATTATCTCTACGGAGAGACATTCCAGATTTTCACAGATCACAAAAACCTTAAGTATATCTTCTCTCAGCATGAGCTTAACATTAGGCAACGTCGCTGGATGGAGTTAATCAAGGATTATGATTGCACAATAGATTACCATCCAGGAAAGGCCAATGTAGTTGCAGATGCCTTGAGTAGGAAATCAACAACATCATCCTCTAATAGGGCACACTTAAACTCTTTAGTATGCCCTAGGAGAGATATGCTTATCTCCTTAAGGCAAGACAATGTACAGATGAAGGTGTCATGGATTGTCAGGTTGTTGGCTGAGATGAATATCAAACCCACCCTAAGAGAGCAGATTAAGGAGGCACAACAAGTTGATGTTGCAGTGCAGCAGATCAGATCTGAGTATGGTGATGAGAAGCGAGAAGGTTTTCATGAATCAGATGATCAAGTGGCATGCTATCATGGGAGGATGATAGTACCAGATGTAGATAACCTGAGGAAGTTAGTCCTGGAAGAAGCTCATTCTTCAATGTATGCTATGCATCCGGGAAGCACCAAGATGTATCGAAACTTGAAAGATATGTATTGGTGGCCTGGAATGAAGAAGGACGTAGCTGAGTTTGTTCTGAGGTGTCCAGTGTGTCAGCAAGTTAAAGCTAAACACCAGAAGCCTGCAGGAACAATGCAACCTTTACCCATACCACAGTGGAAGTGGGATCATGTAACCATGGACTTTGTTGTTAGTCTACCTAGAACAAACAAAGGACATGATTCCATTTGGGTAATTGTTGATAGGTTGACTAAGACAACACATTTCTTACCTGTCAAAACAACCTATTCTGCTGAAAGGTTATCCCAGTTATATGTTCAAGAGATAGTGCGTTTGCACGGAATTCCTGTCACCATAGTTTCTGACAGAGGTCCTCAGTTCACAAGTCATTTTTGGGAACAGCTACATAGGGCACTAGGCACCCAGTTAAGTTTTAGTACAGCCTTTCATCCACAGACGGATGGACAGTCAGAAAGGACTATACAGACCTTAGAAGATCTGTTGAGAGCATGTGTTCTCCAGTTCACAGGAAGTTGGGATCTGCACCTAAGCTTGATAGAGTTTGCCTATAACAATAGCTATCAGCATAGTATTGATATGGCACCTTATGAAGCCTTGTATGGCATACGTTGTAGATCACCCTTATGCTGGTACGAGATTGGTGAACATCAATTGTTAGGTCCTGATCTTGTACAGCAGACTACGGAAAAGATTAAGGTAATACAACAACAGATTAAGACTGCACAGGATAGGCAAAAATCTTATGCTGACAAGCGTCATAGACCGTTGGAGTTCCAGGTTGGAGACAGAGTGTATCTCAAGGTCTCGCCTTGGAAAGGAGTCCTTCGCTTTGGAAGGAGAGGGAAGTTAGCTCCTAGATTTATAGGGCCTTATCCAATCATTGAATGGGTTGGAAAGGTAGCCTATAGACTAGAGTTACCACCAGAATTACAAAAACTACACCATGTGTTTCATATTTCTATGCTAAGAAAATGTCATCCCGATACCGAGTCAGTTCTACAACCTATGGAAGTAGAATTGAATGAAGATATAACTTATGAGGAAGGACCGGTGTCAATCCTTGATAACAGAATTAAAAAGCTAAAGAAGAAAGAGATAAGTCTTGTAAAAGTTCTCTGGAATCACCTTGGTGTTGAAGAAGCCACTTGGGAACTAGAGGAAGAGATGAGAAGGAAATATCCTACTCTTTTCTCTTAATATGTTTTATCGATTTCGAGGACGAAATCCTTGTAAGGGGTGGATAATTTGTAACATCCCTGACCTGGGTTATGAGTTAACCCTAGGTGTTTTTCCTAAATATGTAATTAAATCTTTGTGATTATCTTTTGGGCATGTAATTAAGTTCCTAAGGAACATACATTTTCATTTCTGTCCTTTTAAAACAATGATTGTAGTATTGTTTAGTAATAAAGAGACCTATGTACAAATTACCCAGATAAGGGGTTTAACTTGCAAACTTCACAAGTTAAGATGTTCCTCTAATAATGAGACATCTTATGAGTGGATATGATGAGGTATGATGGATTTCCCAAGCCTGGGCATCAAGATGCAGCTTGTGGAATGATCCTTGTGCTTAAAAACCCTAATTTGGATTAAAGTGCAATTTACCCAAATATGGGGTGCAACTCATAAAATACACCATCTTGAACATCTTTTATGACTTTTGACATCATTTAGAGTAATAATGATGAAGGGGGCACTTCCTTTGAATAATCATATAATAAGGAACACCTTTGTAATTAAATCATCAAGATGTAAGTAAGGAGACCCTTATGTGCATATGTACCTTAGTGATAAGTTGACCTTCCTTGCCTTTATTTCTTGGTTTTAGAAGGAGTTTTACCTTAGAAAAGAAGAGGAGGGACGTGCCTAAAAGAAAGGAAGGACCTAGTTGTGAAAAGGAGAAACTAGTTGTCCTTATGTTGGAAATGACCCCAAGATATATATACACCCTTCCTTTGTTTGTAAAGGAACGTTTCCTTCACTTCCTTTCTTATTTCCTTGCTTAGACCGACTTAGGACAGAGCTCTGGAGAAGAGGAGAATGGCCAAGTAGTACTAGGTAATCTTTGATCATCATCTTGCTCAAATTCATGGAGGATTTCATGTTACAAGGTTGGTTTGCTAGTTTTCTTACTTAGCTTTCTCGTTCTAGCCATCTTTTCCCAACCTTTCCTTGGAGAAAAACCCTTGGCCGACCTGTGGAACTCAAGACACCATTAAAGACTTGAAGCTTGGAAGCTTGGAGCTCAAGGAACGACCTTAAGGCGGGCTTTATAATTCTAAGCCTTTTTGCTTTGTTATGCATACTTTTATTCGTGCAAATAATAGTTAGTTCTTCTTCTTCCCCATCCTTCTTTGCACCCTTGCAAGCTTTTTCGTGAAGAACAGACCTTGGTTTCAAGGTTGAAGACAAAGGGCATTAATACCTATGTTGGTCCTTATCCAACTTTACTAAACGATCTTGGACCAATAGGTCAAACGATCTCACACTCGTTTCAATCCAAACGGGTTCAATAGGTCGGTTTGGCCAAACGGGTTCCAACCCATTTGAGGGCGTTGACCAAGCGTTGACCGTTTGGGATTTTTGTTCACAATTATGTAGTCTAATGACCCACCAAATTTGAGGGGTTAACTCCAAAGGAATCGTAGATTGAAGGTCAATCAATTAGGTAATTGAATTGAATTAGGTGCTGTTTTCTAAACTGATTTACTTGAATCTTTGGGAAAACGGGTTCCAACCCATTTGAAGGAGTTGACCAAGCGTTGACCGTTTGGGATTCCTGTTCATAATATATTGAATTTCATTTCTACCAAGAATCATGATCTAATTCCTAACCAATTAAGAGTTGAAGGCATTTCAACACCCTAACCCTAATCGGGTTAAATTTGCTGATTTTCATATAGATTGTGGTGAGTGTTGGGTTGAAGGGCCCAAACGAGTTCAAACCCGTTTGGGGGTTCATCCAAACGACCTCACACTTTGAAGGCCTAGGGTTAAAGAAATGTGCTGGTTTGAGGCTCCAATTACAAGATATTGATAGATTGATGAAAAGTGCTGATTTGTAATTTAATTAGGACTCAACACTTATCAAATCAACTTAATTTTTGGTCAAACTTTGGGCAAACGGCCTCAAGACCGTTTGGAGATCATCCAAACAACCTCAAGACCGTTTGAGCCAAGTTTGGGCCCAATTGGAGGTCAATTGATAGGTTCAACTCTGATTTGAATTATATTGTTGAACATTGATGAGTAGCCGATTAGAAACCTTAATTGAGTTAGATTTAACCCTAATTGGCTTTCAATTGAAGGTCAAATTGGTGTCCAATTGATTGAGGCACATCCTAATTGACTCAATTTTGTAAGTGGTTAACATGTCTTGGGTCAATTGAAGGCTTCAACTTAAGAAATCCTTTTCATTCATGACCTTTGTATCACCTTTCATATCCATGCGGTTTGGACCCAAACGAGTCCACACTCGTTTAGACCCAAACGAGTCCACACTCGTTTAGATCCAAACGAGTTCAACCCGTTTCAATCCAAATGGGTTCACACCCGTTTCATCTTAAATGGGGTCACACTTGTTTCATCTCAAATGGGTTCACACCCGTTTCATCTCAAACGAGTTCAATCCGTTTCAATCCAAACGAGTTCAATCCGTTTCAATCCAAATGGGTTCACACCCGTTTCATATTAAATGGGGTCACACTCGTTTCCTCTTAAATGGGTTCACACCCGTTTCATCTCAAATGGGTTCACACCCGTTTCAGCTCAGAGGGTCCACACCCGTTTAAGGTTCAAATGGGTTGAAGGTTGAAGATTAAACCCTAACCTAATTGAAGACTTTCAAGGATGATTATACTTAACCACTTGAAGGTATAAATGGTTCAATAATGATCAAATCTAAACCATAATGGTAACTTAATACATTAAGAAACTAAGTGACTAATGAAGTGACCCATGATGATGATCAAATGGTAATTTACCAAAATGCCCTTGAAAGGTTCATTTGAGTAATCCCTTGTTCTAACAAAACCCTAATCACTCAATAGTGGAGATTTGGTCTATGTTAATCAAAGAGGACTTAATCCAACCAAATCTAGAGTAGTGTAATCACCATCTACTAGTAAGAGGAGAGAGAAAGTATCAATTATGATGGAAACTCAAGTAAAATCCCTTCAATATACATGAATGTGCATGATTAGGGTATAATCCACCAGATGAGCTCATGGAAACCCTAAATATGATAATTGATGAATCTTAATCTTATCTGAGGTCTTTAATTATGACGTTTCTCATACATGAGGATGCTATGAGATCATTTCATCATGTAATGTGAATAGTAAACCCTAATTCTAGGGTAAAGACATGTAATGAAAATAGTAAACCCTAATTCTAGGGTAAAGACATGTAATGTGAATAGTAAACCCTAATTCTAGGGTGATGACATGTAATGTGAATAATAAACCCAAATTCTAGGGTGATGACATGTAATGTAAATAGAAAACCCTAATTCTAGGGTAAAGACATGTAATGTGAATAGTAAACCCTAATTGATGAAAACTAGAGAAATCTTGCTCTTGTATGAGTAGGGAGATACAACTTCTTTAAATCAGTTATTTACTGTTATCAGTTGATTTAACCATGCAGGTTTCTTTATAAGAATGATCATATCCAGGTGTGGATGATGATACTATATTCATTGAAAGCATGTTGCTAGCTTTATGAATAGTGATATATTCTGATGCCTTGTTAATAGCATCTTATGAGATTGATAGGCTGTGAGAGCCATGAATACCATCAAGGTCATGCTGTAAGAGATGAATTGTGATGAGAATATTGAGAAATGATAATTGAAGAGAGTTAGGCTTGTTACATTTAGTATTCTACTTTCATAGCTACTGTTCTAATGATTGATGTTTGAGAACCTGTATGATATTAAAAGAATACTGAAATGTACCTAACTAATCAAGTATAATTATTCCATGTAGAGCCTTGATCATAGATCCATCATTGTCAGGAATTAAATGATGGTGAAACAGGTTTTCCTAAGGGAACTCCTGGAGCACATACTTTTGAGTATGTGGGGTACATGGATGTGTAAAACCTTACATCCTAGTGAATGAATTGATGTAGATGTATCTTTATTCTATCAATCCTTCACTATGTGTTTATGCCGGGGTGATGTAACACTAATCTCCCGAGGAAATCTTTTATACCGCATCGATGAGAGATAAACAAGAAATCTTTCGATGGCGAAGAGAGTACAGAATGCCACTGTGACTCTAATAGCAAAGTACCAGAATACCCTGGTAAGCTATTGTACAGAGACACTAGATGTCCTGCATGTTGATCCTCATACTGACTGAGGAAAATGAGGTCATAAGAATCCGGCTCTTTTAATGACCTATGTATGATACCGATGCGACTTAATAGTGATCGGTTGGAGTATGAGCGGTATACCTCATCTCCGTAGGGCATAATGATGTTTGTAAAACGTAATCAACCGCGTAGTATATCTGCTTAGGTTGAACCACAAAATACATTGGTTGATGATGCATTACTTAGTATACATGTTTTTCATATTCCTTAAATGTTGTTGTTCTAATTGATAATAATCTACTGCTGATTACCTTAGAGCTTTTATTGCCTATGTTATTCTTGGTTGCTATAATAAAGCTTCTGGCGAAGAGTTATAACTCTCACTGGGACAATTATTTAAAATTGTCTCACCCCATAGATTTCTACCTTTAGGTGGACGTCGAGGTCGAAGGAACCGATCTGCAGGTGGACAGCAGCAACGGCAGCGAATTCAGGAGCAACAGTGACTTCAGGTGGAAACACTGTGCTGTCTAGTCTTGTAGTCAGAATAGTCTTATGTTATCTCTGTACACTCAGGTCCTAGGAGTTTGTTGATCTGAGAATTTTGAAATCTTGATATTTTGTATCATGACGTATATAATCACTCGAGAAGTGATTTATCAGAGATGTAAACAGTTCATCTTACTTTTATAAAAGGAGTTTCAGGTTTTTAAGATCTCGTTTTCGAAAATTTTTAATTTCTCGTGATTTTCGTATTCCGCTGTTAATCGAATCACTTCCTTTATGTTTATCTTGTGTTTTGGAGATCAGAGCCCACACTAAGAACTTGCAACATGATACAAAATTACAGACTGCCAGGACTAAGGAATAAAGAACAACAACAAAATTTTGATGTTGTCTGGTTGTATTAGTGGCTTTGTGGGTTATGTTTATACTTATGTATCAAAGAAGGTGTACTTGTACTTAGATGGGCGGGTATCAAACAAATGTAGTGAACAGTTGGTTGCTAATCGTGTACTTATCAAATGTATAAATGAATGAATGGGTGGTTCTGGCTATATTGTATTCCATCATACCCTTGTTCAAATAATTCTTATCGTTGTGTTTTTACATCATTGTGTTCAGATTTTGTGTTACCGTGGTGTGTGGTTTGATATGTGTTATTCTATAAAATGAGATGTGGGTGCATCAGGACATGTTATAAATTTTTGAATGTGATCCATTGACAAGTGAATGGATCAGGACATGTTATATTCTACCGACTCAACCATCCAACAACCAATTACAAGAAACCATCAAATATTGAATGTGCAAAATATTGAATCAACCATCAACCTAATAATCTAATCCAGTGATGGCTGATTCATGGTTATGAAATTTAATTAATTAAATGTGCAGCTGAATGCTCTTGGTTGTTGTGTGACATTTGCTGGTTATGAATTAAATGTACACCCAAATGCTCTTGGTTGTTGTTTGCTACTTCTGTCAGTTCTCGTATTAATCTAATCCAGTGATGGCTTAATGTGCAACTGAAACTTAAACAAAGTTAATGAATTAAACAACTGGATATATGGCTTGATGTGCAGCCAAAACATGAACAAAGTTAATGAATTAAACAACTGGATATATGGCTTGATGTGTAGCTGAAACATGAACAAAGTTAATGAATTAAACAACTGGATATATGGCTGATTGGTGGGTATCATTGGTGGATATATGGCTTGATGTGCAGCCAAAACATGAACAAAGTTAATGAATTAAACAACTGGATATATGGCTTGATGTGTAGCCGAAACATGAACAAAGTTAATAAATTAAACAACTAGATATATGGCTGATTGGTGGGTATGAATACAAAGCATGGAAGCTAGAGCTGATCGTGTATATATGCTCTGTGCATGGAATTAATTCTTATACATAAGAGACTGACTTGCATATCAGATTCTGTGTTACCACGACAACTCCACAACTATATATAGATGCAGATGAGAGACTGACGGTTGTATCAGATTCTTAGAATTAATTCTTATACAAGGCCAGCTCAAGATTTTTCTTTTCTTGTTGCACTTGATACCTATCTCAGTAGCCTTACCCACTGCCACTGTGCCTGCTACCATCCCTACCCCCTTCCTTTACTACATCCCTACCATCTCTGCTATAGCATAGCCCTTTCTCCTTATCAACATCCTATTAGAACTTGGAAGAAGCAGCTGCCAGCATCAACATGGATTTAATACTTGTACGTAAGAGATTGACTTTCATTAAACTACTGGATATATGCCTTGTGCATATATGCTCCATGTTTGGTTCAAGGATCATAGAATCAAGGTATGCGTTCCAAGAAATAGCAAGCTCACATAAACAACAGATTTGTTGCTGTTACAAAATAATGGATCATAGAACTCATGTCACTTTCGTCACTTATTACTGCTACTGGATCACATCTAAAGAAGAACCAAACATGCATAAATGCACAACTTAAGATTTATTCAGTAAATTCGGTTCAAAATGATTCACTACATAAAAGATTGCCTTGAATTTAAATTACTAACACATGGTTCAGTACATAAGAGACTGCCTTGAATTACAAACCGTAAACTAAGAACTGACTAACACATGGTTCAGTACATAAGAGACTACCTTGAATTACAAACCACAAACCAAGAACTGACTAACACATGGTTCAGTACATAAGACACTGCCTTGAATTACAAACCACAAACCAAGAACTGACTAACACATGGTTAAGTACATAAGACACTGCCTTGAATTACAAACCACAAACCAAGAACTGACTAACACATGGTTCAATATATATGACACTGCCTTGAATTCAGAATGATGTCCAGGAAATCAATAACACATGCTTCACAAGTTATTCTTCACTTGATTCAGAATGATCTCCAAGTACATCCGAAGTGGAGCAATCTTTGGTAGCCTGCCAATGAATTCAATAACATCAGACTTATTTTTCAATACAAGCTCCATTAGACTAGAAACAAAAAATGTAGATTAAATTGTTACATACCCCTATTTTGCATGTTTGACTATTATGTCCTTTTCTATTACAGGTACTACACGTTCTTTGTTTTTTTATCTTTTAACTCAGCTTGTGGTTTAAACCGTTGAGGTTTTCTACTCCCTTTACAATGAGATGTAGGTGGATCTCGCAGTGGCATTTCATGTTCTACATATTGGATTCTTAGCACACATTGGCTTCCCTGAGTTGGAATATGAGTTTGAGAGGATGGTATGCCTTCTTCACTACAACCCGATCACATGTTTTGTTGCAAAACCAGCATGTCATCATACAATTTTTCAAATAACTCTTTCATCATAATGTAATTGTCCTTGTTGTGAGAAGCTATGGCAACCAGCCGCATTGCGGATCTGCATAGTGAATTATATCTTGTCAAAGGGGTACTTCCATCAACATCCACCTGGGTTTGTTTAGCACAATAAATTGTCTTTGTGGATTTTGCATCCATTGTCCATCGATTCAACACATACAAAGGTGGTATCTCACGAACTTTAAGATAAAGAAACACTTTTAGAACATGAGCACATAAGATGTCGGCAAATTGAAATAACTTACATTCACAAAATATTTCTTGTATATTCTGGTTGATTTGTACTTTGTAGCTCTTCTTAGATATGAAGGCAGGTACCTCACCACCTACACGTGAAATTTGATATACACTATCTTTACTAACCTCTTCTATGTCATAGCATGAGGTGAGCTTCATTTGCCCTTTGAAAATCTTGAAAATTGATCTAGTGTACACATCCCTTGCATGTTTCTCAATGGGATATAAAGACCATAATGTCGGTTGGCCATTCTTTGATTTGTAGTCTTCTTCATCCTCTTTTTCATATCGGTTCTCTACCACCTTCTCGAAGGCTTGGACAAATTTAAACAAGGATAAGTGATTGTTCACATGATCTTTGAATATTGCATTCATACTATCACTCTGCTGTGTTGTAGACATGTTGGCAAAAAAAGTATCTCTGAAGTATACAAGTATCCATTGCTCTCTAATATTCCACAACAAACTTAAATGTTTGTTATCACTCAATTTGTATGAGGATATCATCTTCTCCCATCTTTCTTCAAACTCATCAATGGTAATGGGATGATTTATGCAAGATTGGAACTCTTCAGTGAAGCCTGCAACTATACCATAGATCACACCTAGATGTTCACGTGCTTTTCTCATTATATGCCATTGACAACAATGATGCATTGCATTAGGAAAAACAATACATATTTCCTTCTTCATTGCTGGATCTTGATCAGTTAAGATTGCATTTGGGTGTTTTCCATACATTGCTTCTAGAAATGTTTGAAAGACCCACACAGAAGACTCGGCAGTTTCATCCCGTAATAAAGCACAACCAAAAAGAGTAGATTGTTTATGATGATTCACACCAATGAAAGTTGCAAAGGGCATGTTGTATCTATTAGTCATGTAAGTTGTGTCAAAAGTAATCACATCTCTAAAAACTTGATATGCCATTCTTGATTTAGAATCAACCCAGAAGATAGTGCATGCACAACCCTCTTCATCATATTGCACAGAATAGAAGAATGTAGGGTTTTCTACTTGTAATTTTCTAAAATGGCCCATGGTAGATGCTACATCAACACCTATGTATCTCCTTCGCAAACCAACAAGTGTGTTTCTTAGATCTTTCCTTGTGAATGTCACATTACAGATGCCTCCTTGTTGGCTAGCAATAAGTGAAATTATTTGTGCACTAGAAATATTCTGATCAAGCATTGTGTGAATCAAATCTTGAACCTCAACAGACATTTGACGATGTGAGCGGTGAAACCTCTTTTTTGATGGACTATTTGTGAGATCATGGTTATGTTCTTTCTCAAAGCTGGTAACCACCCACTTTGTGTCCTCTTCTAGCTTGACTCGCATTTGTGCCTTGCATCCTATTCTATTGGAAATGATACCTTTTTGAGGGGTTCCATTCTCACCATTGTCTTCTTTTTCTTTACTTTGTGTAATCCTTCCCTGGAGCACATGAATACCCTACTTGTGACTTTTTTTGTTTTAGATGAAACATATTGATTTCCTTTCCTTATGCTAAATCCAATGCGATATGCATATTTATTGTAAAATTTCTCTACTTCGTCAAGACTATCAAACACCAATCCCATATAAGGTTCAGGTTCATATTGAACTTCAACCCTTTCATCGCCTGATAGGTTTTCATTTTCATCCAGTGCTTGGTCATAAGCCAACCAATCTATTCCAGTCATGCCATCAACATCATGAGAAAAATCCAAACCTAAATAAGAATAAAATTATCATCCACACGTGTTTAAAAATCCAATTAATAACAAAAAAGGAGATCTCATAAAAAGAGGAGATCTAACCATCCAGGATTTGTGAGAGGGTAGTGCCTTCCATACCAAGCCAAGTTTGAGAGTTGATATCTTCCATATCTTTCAAATGCAAAATATAAAGAATTATCATGATCGAGTCACAAAAATAGTCAAGAATTACCAAATTATTTGCAATAAGTCTGCTTGACATGGAAAGTCAATAGATGATAAAATAGGAACAAACAAATTTTTAACAAATATTTTTGTATAAACTCATTAAATACATGGTAGCTGATGAAGCTTTTTATATGTTTCCTTCATTCTATTAATTCAATGATTTCCTTGAGAAAAGTATCAGGTTCATACCAATATTTAAAAAGTAGACCCATGCAAGACGATGCATGTTGATTTCCTAAATTTTAGAATTATATATGAAGAAAAGGCACATTAACCAGTAGTGTACTGAGAATCAAATCATGTTTGATTAGCTCAAGAATACATAAACTAAGACCAAGCCTAAACATAAAACTAATTACACAAATGAACTAAACCTGTACTGGAATTTAGGAAACTATTATGTGTAAATCATGCAAATGTCATATGGTATATTATAAGTCAATTTGAATATTGAGTAAAAATTGGTATATTATTTGTTTGACAAAAAATATAGATATCACTTACCGAAAAATGTTACTTTGTATTGTGATTTAGAGAGGGGGCAGTTGAGGATTATCGGAAAACTATGGTAGTCGACAGGTCACTGGTGGCGGTGCACTGTTGTCTGTTCGATAGATAGTTGGGGGCAAGGAGTTTGACAGCCAGGATGTCGGAATGTGGGTCAAGACAGTTGAATGTAGCCGGGAAGCCAACTAGTGGGCCAAGGAAGATGGTTACTCCGGCGGAGGATCACCTTGCTAAAGCGGAAGAGGAGATCTACACTGCGAGAGGAGGGGATAAACTCTGGCGTCAGTGCTGAACTTGGCTGTTGGACGGGAAGCTGCAGGCAAGATGACTGACACCTAAGTGAAGAAGCAGTGGATCGTCGTCGTCGATGTCTGTCTGGTGGTTATCTGTGACTGAGAGAGAGAGGGGAAGAGAGAGAATCTTGAGAGAGGTAATACTAGAGAGAGGTCATGAGAGGGGGGGAGAGGTTGCAGACTGGTGGGGGATCCCATTTGACGGCCGGTTACAGAGAATGTCAGCCTGAGTGGGCGTTAAGCTGATGTTGCCTGATCTGATTTGAAAACCCAATCCAACATCTTAAAACTTGAGTGTATTTGGCCTAGAATACACTCAAGTGTATTCTAGCCCCCCCCTCTCTCTATATATATATGTGGTGAATGTTGTGAGACATATAATGAATGGGAAGTCATATTTAGCTGCCTCAACTGACAATATGCAGTTATATCCACTGCTTGTAGTAAGGGAGATATATATATATATTTCCTAGGAAGATGAAGGTATATCTTTTGGGAGTCTTATTGGCACGATTTTAGATCAAACTAGCCTTAGAACAACATGTAGTGATGCTCAGAGAATAAGCATAGTGATACAAAGTATACATTTAAAGCTTGGTGATGTGAAGTGTGATTTTTTTTATGAGTCTGATAACGGTTCGATGTGATTCCACAGTAGATTGTGTGTTCCTAAGGTAGGAGGTTTAAGGGGATATGGTGTTTGAAGAGGCATGGTTCAAGCTGAAAGTTGGGTAACTCATGATTGGTTCAAGCTGAGAGGCACCTGCTTAAAGCACAATATGGAGGACTGATTGATCGAGCACTCTACACATTAGATTTTATGGGGAGTTGTTACCTATAGTAACTTCTACTAATTAAGTTATCATGGTCAAACCAATATAAGTGCAACTAGTACATGAGAGTAGGAGGAGAAATATAGTTATTCTATTTTGTACAAATTAGAAGAACATTTTACTCCACATTGCTCTCTTCTATACCGTTGTGATGCTTATATGTAGGAATGCTTGTAACACTAGTGTATAAAATTTCTAGAGGAGGGTATGATCACCTTTATGGTGGTTATAAGGACCACATACACATGTAACTATTTTCATAACACCATGTCACACCTTGCCTTGTGAGGCCAGGCTTGGGGACGTGCCTCATGGCTAGTGGGAATTGTCTTCCTTATTCTGTGTATTTTTGTAGAAGAAGACAACTATTTATTCACTTAATTCATTTATTCTTTTTTAAATATTTTGTCAAATCAAATAGAAAAGTGACACCTCGTATTACTTAGTATGTGTACAAGAACGATCATGTGATCGTGTTTATTCAAAAATAGGGCGGAGCATTCAAATAAATAAGGCCTCTGGTATTACAGTTAATCACGTTTCTCATGATATCTCATTTGTGATTGAAATCTTATATTCGTTTGTTTTCTATAGTAGATGCCTCTTCATGTAGCACTTCTCTTATAGAGTTTGTCTCCTTCATGAGAGAAAGTGCCTATGTTAGATCTCTTCTAATGATGTTATATATTGGGTGATGGTACTTGTTTGTCGTCAACGTGCGAGCGAGGCAACTTATTTCTGTAGGGTCATGCCAAATCACTGTTAGAAAAACAATGTACATTTGATGCATATTGGAATGTCAGTCTCTTTGAGTAATGTCTTTCTTCAAATTAGTGGATGATCTAGTTTGACTTTTCTAACTCTATATTATTATTTCTTATGTTTTATTTAATCTTATATTTCTTATTTAAATATTAAACTTTCATGTAAATTTATCATATAATTACAATTGATTACTATTGCATGTAACGAAGGTTTAGAAAATCTAATAAAGAGCACAATAGGTCCACCTCTTCTATGCCAAACACCCTATAGTTAACTTTTGTAGCATATTGTTCCCTCATTGGAGTCCACACATTGATTTTCCATGATGATACAAAAATATGCATGTTGGCACAAAAAAACATTTTACCTTCATGTTAGTATTTTTCTTTTTGACTAACCGAAGTAGTAGTTTAGTATTGTACATCCTTAAAGAAAGAATAAACAGTAAGACTGGTCTTGTTATCTTTAGAGATGGCCATAAAATAACTATTTATAATGAAGATATATGGCGAGAGCAGAGGCCGCAAGGGCGATCCCAGTGGCGAGCGAGGAGGCGAATCTGGCGGCCGCTGGGAAAGAGCCAGTGAGTGATTCTGATCTGCCTGAGGCCTCTAAGGCTGGCAATGTAGTGGATCTAACCAATGTGGTGAAGATTAAGGATTCGGGGAAGATGAGAAGCATTAGATTCGGCTCGATTGGGGTCTCGGCGTAGTCTAAGTCCTGGGCAGATCTGGTAGTAATGAAGAAGGACATTCCGGTAAGCTCCTTTAAGAAGGTGGATGTTCAAGTGGAGAATGGCAAGTTGCTCTATCCAAAGGCCATAGCGGAGAGGAATTTACGGAAATGGAGTATGGTGGCGGCGAGCTACATTGTTGGACTTACTCCTCATTGGCCTTCGTTGGTGCACTATCTTGCTCAGTTATGGAAGGTGAAAGGTTCGCTGGAAATCAAATCGAGAGGGAAGGGATTCTTTGTGCTTCTGTTCTCAAATGAAGAGGATCTTGCGATAGGCGTTGGATGGAGGACCATGGTTTATTGCGGGGAAACCACTAATCATCAAGAAATGGGAGAGAGGGGAGCCTATGGAGAAGGTCAAGATGTCTGAGATCCCGGTATGGCTTAAGATTTATGACTTGCTACTAGAGCTATGGGATGAGGAGATGTTCTTAAGAATTGGTTCCTACCTTGGGAAGCCTCTTCGTACTGATCAGTTAACTACAGATCTCACTCATTTAGAGTATGCGAAGCTGCATGTGTTAGTTGATGCTAAATTTTCCTTTCCAGAAGATCTTAAGCTACAGAGTGATGATGGTCAGGTTGATAGAATTCAGTTCGACTATGAATGGAGGCCGAGCACCTGCAATATCTGTGGAAATTTTAGACATGAATCGAGGTTATGTGTTGAAAGAGAGAAGATTCCCAAGGTGGTAGTGATTCCTCCTCCTAAGAAGCACATGTGGGTGTTGAAGAAGAAGAATAGGAACTCAACTGCTGAAGATGAACCAGAGATTTTTAGTGATGCCATTGAAGACATCACCCCTGGTGGTGATGGCATAGTGAATTTGGTGAAGGAGGTGCGACCAGTTGAGGAGAGGCGGATTGCTCAGCTAAATATCATTACTCTGTCTCCATCACCTGAGTGGGAAACATAGAGGAGAAGATCTAAATCCCCCCCAAGAGTGGCTTCGAAGCCAATGTCTGTGGCAAGGAATATTCAGTTGTCTTCGAACAAGTTCTCTTTGTTAGTGAATTTGGGTGATGGTGCAAGTGGTGTTGGCAATACGGGAGTGGAGGTCCTACCTCACCCAAATGGATAGGCCCTTATCTATTTGCGCCTAGAATGTGAGGGGGATTCACAATAAGGTACCTCGCATTCTAGGTGAACTAGATAGGCTGAAGGTAGATATCTATGTCATTCTAGAAACGAGAACAAAGAAGGAGGATTTAGAAGGTATTGTTGAGGAGATCTGGGCTGGTGCTTCCTATGTTTCAAATGAGGACTATTATAATTACACTCTTATTGTTGTTCTCTAGAGGGATCCTAACTTCAAGATTAAGAAGGTCTTGGACAATGACTAGATTGTTCACTGTCAGGTTGATATTGAAAGTCGTCAAACTAGCTTTTACCTTTCTGCTATCTATGGTTCTAATGATGATGGGGAGAGAACTAGACTCTAGGAGTCTTTGAATTCTATTTCAAGTGTCAAGGGGTTGGCGTGGTGTGTGCTTGGAGACTTCAACGCTGTGAGGTTCTCATTTGAGAAGCTTGGTAAGCATCCCCCGACGAGTAAAAGCATGAATGATTTCAATAGCTTTCTAGAGGTAAATTTCCTTATTGAGATTCTTTCGAAGGGGCCTTTTTTCACTTGGGACAGTCACAGTAAGAAGGGCGTCAATACCTTTTCGAAGATTGATAGGCTCTTTTGTGATCTAAATTTCCTTGGTATTTTTCCTGCCATGTGGTGTGAAGTGGTTTCCAATACTATAAGTGATCATCGTGCGATGGTGATGCATTGACAAACCAAGAAGAGGAAGACCTCCCCTTTTAGGTTCATAAATAGTTGGATCACCCAACCTGGTTTTCAGTAAGTGGTGGATCAAGCATGGAGGAGTTTGGCTATGGAAGGTGCTCCTATGTACAGAGTCTATAGGAAGTTGAATGTTGTGAAGGAGGCTCTTCTGAAGTGGAACAAGGAGCAGGTTGGCAATTTTGCTTCGAAAGCCAATGAGTTAGAAGTTGAATCTCTGGAGGTTCAAAAGGAGGCTGATAGATTTCCCAATGACCCTCTTCTTCAAGTTAAGTTGGTTGAGATGAGGGAAGATCTCAGTAAAGCTTTGCTTGATGAAGAGTGCTTCTTAAGATAGAAGTTACTTCCAATTTCTACGCCTCCCTTAAGACAAGAAGAATCTATAATGGGATTCATGTGCTTCATGAGGGTGATAGAATCATTAATGATGAGGATGGGATCACTGATCACATTGTGGGTTTCTATAAATAGTTTTTCAACTCCTCTGATTCTAGTGTCGTCTGTTGGGATGATAGTTGGGAGCTTCCCACTTTGACTGAAGAGCAGAGTATGAATATGAGGAGATGGGTTACGAAGGAGGAGGTAGATATGGTGGTTAAGCATATGAATGGGGACAAGGCCCCGGGTCCTGATGGTTTTAATGGTGTTTTTTTCAAAAGTTGTTGGCCGATTCTAGGTGAGAAGGTTACTAAAGCTATTCTTAGCTTCTTTGATTCGAGAAAGCTGCTTCGTGAGTGTAACAGATCCTTCATCATGCTTATTCCTAAAGTTCAAGGTGCTTCTAATCTTAAAGACTTTCGACCTATATCTCTCTGCAATGTCATTTTTAAGATCATCACAAAGGTTATGGCTAATAGACTTTGAGATGTCTTTCCTAGTCTTATATCCAATAATCAGGTTGCCTTTATCAAAGGCAGGGTCATTAGTGATGCCATTCTCTTGGATAATGAAATGTTGAGCTCTTTTCCTTCTTCTAATGGACCTTCGATGATGTGTATTAAAGCGGATTTATCTAAGGATTATGACACGGTGAGAAGGGACTATGTGCTTTTTCTTATGGAGAAGATGAAGTTTCTGTCTTGCTGGATTTCTTGGATACATTCCTGCTTTAAATCTGCTTCCTTTCAAGTTGTACTCAGTGGTTCCCCCTCCATTCCTTTTGAGGCTTCTAATGGAGTTATGCAGGGTGACCCTCTTTCTCCCTACTTGTTCGTGCTTGCTATGTAGGGCTTCACCTCTGTGCTGGAGTCTGCTATCAATGCAAAGTTGATTTATCCTATTAAAGCTTTAGATAATTTTGGGATCTCTCATATTATTTTTGCTGATGAATTGCTCTCGTTCTCTAAAGTGGACAGTAATAATGTTGTTCACCTAGCTAAAGTGCTTGATACTTTCTGTTCGATTTCTGGTCTCAAGCTTAATAACCTTAAGAGTCACCTCTTTCTAAGTAAGGGAGCCGAGGTTCATGGTGAGGAGATTGTAAAGCTTCTCGGTATTGGGAGATGTGAGCTACCTGTGAGGTACTTAGGGCTTCCTCTGTTCACTGATCGATTGACTAAGGCCATGTGTGCACCCATTACTGATAAGATTAAAAGGAAATTGGACGCTTGGAAAGGCAAGTTGCTCTTATTTGTAGGTCGTGTTGAGTTGGTCATTTCTACTTTTTCTACATACCACATTTTCTGGTCCTCTGCTTTCCCTTGCCCAAGGTTGTAGTGTTGGATATTGAGAAGCATATGAGAAACTTCATATGGGGGACTCTGATGCTTAAAAACACCTACACACAGTTTCTTGGGAGCAGATATGTAAACCTAAGGAGGAAGGCGGTCTGGGAGTTCGTCTGGTGGGAGATTGGTCTAAGGCTGGACTTTTGAAAAACCTTTGGAATGTAGCTAACAATAAGGAAATGATGTGGGTTAAATGGATGCATGAGAAGTATATCAAGCAAGCCTCTGTTTAGTCGATTGGATGTAAATCCACGGCCCCCTGGATGTGGAAGAAGTTGTTGAGTGTTAGAAATCTTTTGAAGACTAACATCGAGTTCTCTGTTGGGAATGGTAAGAATTTTCTCTTTTGGCATGATCCATGGATTCCTAGAAAGAAGACTCTTTTAGACATTTGTGATGATCATCTGATGTTAAGAATGGGTAAAGGTGCCTTCTGTAGTATCTCCATGTGTCTACTGAATGACAATTGGGATCTTCCTAATATTAGAGGAGTTGATGTGATTCATAAGGCTGTTTCTGACATGAAGGCTCTCAATGATCAAAATGATATGATCATGTTCAAAGGGAAGAATGAATTCAATTTAAAAGATGGATGGGGAATCTCTAGAAGTAAGGGTGAGAAAGTTAGCTGGGCTAAATGGGTGTGGAAGGCAAGGTTTCCGAGGAGTTGTTCTTGCTTCCTTTGGAATTTTTTTCTGAAGAAGGTTCCCACCTGTGATTACTTGAAAAAGATTGGCTTCTCCTTGGCGACAAGATGTGCTCTCTGTTGTTCTGAAGAGGAGGATATGGAGCATCTGCTCTTCAACTGTTCCTATAGCTCTGAGATTTGGTATTTGTTTGAGAATACTTATGGAGTTAAACCAGGGTGGCTGGAGGATATCCTTCAGTTCTCGGGAGAAAGGAAGACTGTTGTGGGTCTTATCCTTCAAAGGATTTGGCAAGAAAGGAATCTTAGGATCTTTTTTTAGAGGAAAGGTAATGTTATATATTAAAAAGCACATCAAGCAAGCGAAACATGCTTATGTGGAACACCTACAGAAAGTTTGTAAAAATGGCTACGGAATAAAAAAAATTGAAAAGAAAAATAAGCATAAGAAAGCATTGTTATGCTAACTTGGGGGAGGCAACCCTTAAACAAGCCCCTAGCAAAAAAAAAGTTTTGCATCCTAGAGATTTTCCTGTTTAGAGTTGCCCTTGCATCAGAAAGATAAGTCACAGTTGTTGTTGTACTAAGCTGACGCCAGTCTCATCGTCCACCATAGCTTTAAGATCACAGAGAAAAGCGGCTTCCGATTCTCCTTCCTCTGATTCGTCCAGCCTCCCATATGCTAATTTTCCTGCAATTTAGTAAGGATGTGAAGATCGACATCTATTTGAATTATAACATTTCTTGCCAAATTTTTGTTGTTGTTGAAAGTTTTATTGTTCCTTTCTTTCCAAAGATTCTAGCAGATTGTGGTGAAAAGATCACTGCTTTTGAAATTTCTGTAAAATCTTAAAGGTGTTGTTTGGATGGGGAAAGTGGCTTCCTGGAGATCAGGAAGGCAATTTCTCATGAAATGTGAAAAGATTGTTTGAGAGAAAGAGCATTTAAAGAAGATGTGGCTGACCGAGTCACTATTATTTTCACAGAGGGCACATCTAAACGGGCCAATGAAACCCTTTTTTGTGATGTTTTCACCTGAAAGAAGCTTATTATGTAAAAGAAGCCATAAGAAAGTTTTATATTTTTGTGGCCATTTTTGTTTCCAAATCTTTGATGATGAAGGGGAGATGCCTCTAAAAGAGAGAAATTTGTAAGCAAGTTTAACCGAATAATCTTTCCCCCATTTCCAAGTGATGTTATTTGAGATGTTGTTTTCCATAGAATTTGAGAGATGTCTGAACTCATTTTGACTTACCTGGGAAATGATACATCTTTTAAAGGAATTTAATATGTTACTGGTGATAAGTGAAAGGGCTTTATCAATCCTTAGGTTGAGGAGATTATTTGGTATGGACCATGAAGGTTTGAGATTTAATACAAAGCTGTTTTCATACCATGGATCAAACCAGAAGGAGATGCTTTTGTGAGAATGAGGAGGAGTATTTAAGATTTGTGAAATCATTTGTATATTTTTATTGATGAATTTCCAAAGCGGGGAGGCTGTTTTCTGATGGATTTGGTGCCAAGGAGGTGAGTTTTGATAATATTTGTGTTTGATGAGATTTGTCCAGATTTTCTTTTTATTTTGGATAAGACAGTCAATGATTTTGGTAATGAGGCAGAGCGAGTGTGTTTCAATGTTTATTATTCCCCAACCTCCTTGATCCAGAGGAGCAGAAATCATTTTCCAATTAACTAGATGGTAATGTTTCCCTGGTTTATCTAGTTTGTGGAAATTATTCCAAAGGAAATTTCTTCGAATTTTATCTAGAATGGACTTAGTTTTTGAGGGTAAGGGGATGCAGCTTAAGAAGTGGGTTGTTATTGGTGTGATGACACTGTTAAGTAGGGTGAGCCTACCCGAGAGGTTTAGGAAGTTGTTTGACCAGTTTGTGAGTTTAGAGTTTATTTTTGAAATTATGGGGTTCCAAATAGCATTTGTAAAGTTATAAGGAGTGATGGGGAGACCCAGGTATTTGATTGGGAAATCTTCAGTCTTGCATTTTAGGAAGTCCTTGAGGTTCTCCAAAGAAGATTGATGAATGTTTACCCCAAATATGGAGGATTTTTGTATATTTACTTTTATCCCAGAGATATATGAGAAGATACCTATGATCCTAAAAATATTTTGAACAGAGGATTTTTCAGGAGAGGAGAAGATGATGGTGTCATCAGCGAATTGAATAATGTTTTCCTTGCATACATCATGAACCGATATAAGCCCATTTTGGTTTACCATTTGAATCATGCGAGAGAGAATAGTGGTTAAAATGATGAAGAGGTATGGAGAGAGAGGGTCCCCTTGTCTAAGTCCATTTGAATTATGGAAATAGCCAAAAGGAACACCATTGATGATGGTGGAGAAATGATTTGTTGAAATACAAGCATGGATCCAAGAGGTCCATTTGACAGGAAAATCAAATCCCTTGAGGGTATTCAACAGGCATTGCCAGTTTACAAAGTCAAAAGCTTTTTCGAAGTCCAGTTTGATGGCTAGGAGAGGGATTTTTTTGTTTGTGGCAGAGATGGATTGTTTCATTGACCATTAAAAAGGCATCTTGTATGCTTCTGTTTTTTAGAAAGGCGGATTGGTTAAGAGGAATGATGTCATCCATGAGAGGTTTGATCCTGTTAGCTAAAGTTTTTGCGATGATTTTGTAGGAGGTGTTTATGAGGCTGATAGGTATGAAGTGAGAGATAAATTCAGGCTGACTATTTTTTTTATCAAAGTGATGAAGGTTTTATTAATGTATTTGATGATGTTTTGTGGGTTAGAACTGGCATGGAAGGCGGAAAGAAAGGCAAGAAAATCGTGTTTATAATGGTTCCAGTTAGCCAAATAGAATTCCACATTTAGACCATCAGGTCCAGGGGATTTATTTTTACCAAGGTCAGAAATAGCAGCTTATAATTCATCAAGGGTGAAAGGTTTGATGAGATCTTGAGGGTTTTTTATTTTATTTTGACAAATTGTATTCCATTGAAGGTTATTTAGACAAGATGGGTTGTGGTTATTTTTGAAGATGTTTTTTAAATGGTTTTTTATATATGTTATGATGGATTGTTTATGAGAAGTGAGTCTGCCATTTATCATTAGATGAGTTATGTCATTATTTCTAAAGTTTTGGTTACATATTTTATGGAAGTATTTTGTATTTTTGTCACCTTCTTTAGCCCATGTGATCTTATCCCTTTGTCTCCATCTTGTATCAATGCTGTTATTTATGTGATCAAGGTCAGCTTTTATAGAAAGGACCAAAGCAAGATCAGTTGATGGGTCTTTTTCAACAAAGAGAAGCTGGTCTTCGAGATTTTTTTGAGTTTCAGATAAGGTCGAGGGATTTTGAACCTTCCATTTTTTAATGTGATTTTTGATGTATTTAGTATTGTTTAAGATGTGAAGACCCATGTTTGTTGTTTGTGGGTTGGCAAGCGTCCATGCTTCAAGACAAGATATGGAGAAATTTTCCATGGAGAGCCAGTTGTTTTCAAATTTGAAGGGACGAGACCCCCAAGAGCAAGAAGCAGTTTCGAGAATTAAGGGAAAGTGGTCTGAAATAGTTCTGTGGGAGATATAGACAGAAGAGAGTGGATGCTTGTCTTCCCAAAGGTTTGAACAAATGAAATGATCAAGTCGAGAAAAAGACTGGTTTCTTGACCACATATATAAGGCATTTGAGGGAACAAGGTCAATAAGAGAATGGTTTGTTAGCATCTGGCTGAACTTTTTATCTGCAACATTTGAGGGAATCTTAGGATCTTTGAAGGTTCAGGAAGAAGGCCACTCAATATTTGGGGAAACATCTACACAGATACAAAGTTTATTCACGTTTGAAGTTGAATAGATAGAGTAGTTATTTTCTTTTCTACTTTTCCTTCTTCTTATGGGCTCAGCCCTAGGCATTGTATATATCTGTCTTTTTTAATGAAATAGAGACACACACTAGGTTCACCAAAAAAAAAACTATTTATAATGTGTCTATTTCTTTATGGTTCTATATTTTCATATAAATAAGATCAGGTGACATGCAAGTTCTTCCTTAAAGTGTGTGTGCTTCTACAAATGTGTGTGTGTTTTCCTTTACATTTTTTATTTAGTAGGTGACGTGTTTGTTCTTCCTTCCTATGGGTGGCATGAATGCTCTTTCTGAGTGTGTGTAGGTGCTTCTAGAAATATGTTTGATAGCATGTCTGCCAACTAATCCTATTGCACGTGTGTCTGCTTTTGTTTTGGTTTCTCTAGCATGTTTTTTGTGTACTTATCTTGTTGAATCTTTTATTAGACAATTTATCCATCAAATTTATGTTCAAAATTATAAACCACAATTGACTAGCATGAGAAAAAATGTCTTGGGTTTTGGATTTGATTAATTGGTTATGAGTATAGAAGTTGATGTTTGACTTAAAACCTAATAAGTTGTCAGTCTAAATTTTGACAACCCAGTCTATATTGAGTTTTTCATTTGTGAAATACATACATTGCACCATTGGGCAACATAAGACACTATGTCTATCAGAATGACATCAGCAGCCATATATCCAAATTGGCATGACCCAAGAAAAAAGTAAGTCGGGCTTTGAATTTGATCGATTGGTTTTGGTGTGTAGAAATTGATGTTTGACTTGAAACCTAATTGGTTATGAGTCCAAATTTTGACAACGCGACCCGTTCTCAATTGATAAATTTCAAATTTTCTAGTTCTTATAGGAATGTAAATTAACACATGGACAATTCAAACATAGAAGTTGATGTTTAGACTAAATTATGATAGTTATGGAATTGATTTTTGACAACATGGATCTATGACGATTGGACATAACAATACTTATGGTTTAAATATCACATATGATTTCCTAATATATAAAAAATTGTGTGCTGGTCCTGTAATTATTTTACTAGAACCATACATTCACCTACCTAAACAACTATGATTTTAAATACCAACGTTAATAGTAACATATTAATTAGTTGTAATATGTAAGAAAATAGTTCCATTTGTATAAGTATTAAGGAAGTACACATTTTCATCAATACGATCATGCTATTGAGCTACTAAATATGTGCTTCTTTGAGTCTTGGATTTAGATTTTAATAGTAACACATAACATGTTGGAGAAATTGTTAATGAACAAATGCGTGTGTGTTTTAGCAACTTGATTGTGTGTTCATGGTCCATTCATTCTTTGTGTTAGAAAAATCTATCAGTCCAATCTCTATGTATGCTTATATTATAGGTTGACGAGAGTTAGTTCCTAGTTAATTGAGTTGTTTGCTTTCTTAAACGGTTGTATGTAAATTTTTGTATATGATAGTGTAATATTAATTATGATCCTGGCATAACTTCAATTTTCTCCCAGGTACAACTATTCATACTAGTTATTAATTAATATTTATTTGTGTGCTTCTGTCTGTCTACCTATTACATCACCTAGATCTGTGTGAACTTGTTTTCAATGGCTATTAGAACATCTTCAATCCTTTGATTTTTTTACTAGAAATTATAGGTTTATTCATGCAGTTTATTTTAGATGATTTTGTAGTTATTTTTATTTACAAAAGAGGTGACACAGTTGTTGTGGGTCTTACTTGATTGGAATTTTTACTAGTCTGGTTACAAATTTAACTATATGTTCATAAAAAGTGTTTGAATTATCGACATACACATAAATTTTTTTAGATTTGGGAAACCTCAACCAGATAACATCATTAGACACACCCAACAGAGTAATTCTAACACTGTGTATGTAGTGACAAATCACAATGTTCAGATAATGAAACTACTGTTCAAAAGTCAGGACCATTGATATTTTTCTAGCCAAAATTTTTCAATTATTTATCAACAAAAATATAAGACAAATGATTATTTTTGTCTTTTCTATATAACTGAGTTGGTAGGTAATAACTTTTAATTCGCTTACAACTATAGAGAGCCATTTTTTTACAATTTCAATGCCAATTCAGATATAAATTATGTGCAATTCGTTGGTAGTATCCTATATAACCTATAAATAAAAGAAGATGATGAGTCTTCTTATTTCCAGTGCCAGTTTGGTTGCTTCCACATTCTCGGGTGTGCTATGATTTTTCCTAGGTGCTTAGTTACCTTGCTATGGATAACCAATGGCTTGGCTTGGAGGCCTTTTGTTATCATTATCTTTGTCTAAGTGACCATTATTTTTGCATTGTAAAACTATTTAACTCTATAAATTGTTTGTTTTATGAGTTGATTCGTTATGTATTAGTTATTTTGTATGTGTTATGGATGCGCTACAATTCAAGCCTAAAGGTATCACTTATTCTTTTAACCACATGTGTCCTTCAATGGTATCCTTCTCCACCAGCTCTTTGCACATATGTGTTGGCCAGGTGTTGCACCTGTGTCACGGCTCACCCTTCACACCTGTGTTTCAACATGTTATTTGCTTTAGTGTTATATGTGTAGCTTACTCCCTTTTTGCCAAAAAAAATCACTAGAGTGACATAGTTAAGTATATGTCAAGAGATGGTGTGTAAACTGGTGACATACGTTGTCATTTTTTTTTCAAGGAACCCCTTCCAAAAATTAACATATATACCCACTTAAACATAGTAATCAACAATTACTATTTGAGTTGTTTGTTTCTAATACTTTAATTTTTTTACAAAAATAGTGACAGTTGTTACTCGAGAATCTAGCTTATTTTTCTTTTTATCAAAGCAGTGATAAAGGTCAGTGCTACGTGCTATTTTAACAACTTGCTTCAGTTGCTTTGTAATTTTTTGTATTAGATTGGTGATAAATTTAGCCATAGGTACATTAAAAAGTCTCTTGAAATACATTCTCATATTATTTTAAAAACTCCTCTCACCCAGTTTCACATTAGACCCAACCAATGAGAATAATCTTCACAACAGACACGTGGTGGCAAGTCATCACGTGTCAGAATGTCTAGCTACTATTCAAGAAACTTGATTTTGAATATTGAAAAAAAAATATAAAAATGATGACAACTCCTGTATTAGCCGCTTCTATCAACACTTTTTTATTTATAAAAATGGCAGTAGTTGTTGGTGTTGGATGCTATCTAAACAACTTACGTCAAGTGTTATATGATTTTTAACTATAATGATGAAAGCCTTAACTATAAGTATGGGAGAAAATAAATGGCCCGCACACATTGACATCTTTTTTATGATAAGAATTCCTCCCATTCGGTACATGGTCACATTAGACCCAACTAGCTAAGAAATCAAGATAAAATACGTAGTGGCAAGTTATCCTCATGTCACATCCAATAGTATAAGTCGCAAGTCTAGCCTATGACATGTTCACTTGTTAGAAGAAAAGTACAAAAATGATTTTAGTTGTTATTCGATCATCTTTCGTGAAGTTTATATTTTTGTTATCGGAAGCGGTAACAGAGGTTGTTTATTATTTGAATAGCTAACTTTAAGTGGTATGTAACATTTTTTTCTAGAGTAATGACATATTTAACTATAGACACAAAAAAAAAAATGGGATATTATTTTTACTACCGTAAAGGATGCATTTTCATTCTTGACGTTGCAATTCTTTCATCCATTTTTAACCAGGGTTCCTTTTATGTTGATCACATTATAATGCTTGAGAGTATTTTTTCTTTAAAATTGTATTTCTTTCTTTAACGGGTGTCAGGAAACAATGCCTACATCAACTTAGTTTCATTTCAACAGATTGCTATGATAATATATAGGATTGTCAACATTATTTACCAATGAACCTAATCATAAAAATTATTTTGGCTTTGTTTTGTCTATATGGACAATTTTGGTTCAATTTTGAGTTGAACCGGGTTTAAAAAATGCAATCCAAGTTCTAACAAGGGTTGCAAATCATAAAATCAGGTCTGATTTTGAGTTAACACTTAATAATTTTTTTTATTGTAGGTCAATTTTGAATTGGGCATTTTGTATTAACATGGACTTGACTGACTCAAATAATTGTTTGACATAATATTTTTTATACAATAACCCAAAAATATTATTAATATATCTAGATATTAATCTAGATATAAAGTCATACAAGAAAACATAATTATCATATGTAGATGAAAATGGCATATGTTCAATTTAGAGCAGGTGATTTTGTTACTGGTTCAGTTGTTAAGTCTGCTTGGTTTATCCTAATATTTTAGTGCCGGTTTTTTTCTATGTGCAAAAGTGAGGTTGGCATGAATATATGAATATATGAAAATATGACATATGCTTTTGCTATGCATATCTTTTATTGTTTGAAGTTGACCAACATACGTATGTCTTAATATTATTGTATGTTTGTCTAATTTTGTTCAATGTTTTATTCTTTTTGCTCTTTTTATCTATATGGGTGCTTGATTGTCTTAGTTGGATGTGTACTTTCAACAACTTGATTTATTTTTTTCATGCTATCATTTCACATTTTTTAATTGGTTCCAGGTAAGTTAAGAGTCAATGTTAGAGGTAAAATGTTTTTTGAATAGCTTTCTTTGTTGATACATACTTTTGTAGAAGGATGGAGTGAAAGAGTTAACTATAGATATTGAAGAAAGCAATTATCTTCTAGATTCCTCTTTTCTTTGAGGTACTGCTCCTGGTAACAGTCACACTGGACTCACCAATGCATCATCGTCTATATTTACTAAATCACATTGACATGAAATATGTAAGATACCCTTCAATAATACTATTTGACGAAATTGCAAATTATATATTTATTATTTTCTCAAATGTCTATATGAATATCATATTAAGTTTAAATCAATCATATATAATTTAAACTGGTGTCTAGTTTTAGTAATTTGGGTCCAAAGTTGTGTGTCTCTCCATCCATAATTTATTAAAATGTATGATGAAGTGGGCAGTATGTTAGGTTGATATTGTTTAAGTTTGTTTTCTATTTTACTTTTTAGCACTCACATCTATGTTTCTTATTAGACTTTATATTTAAAAAAAGTTTCACACAATACTGAATTCTAATGTTCACAATTTAAACATAAATAATATATAAGATTAAAAGCTATTTAAATGATATTTAGATTGTATATGTTCAAAAATGCTTAATAAAAAATATTATATAGTAAAATATATTGATTTTAATTTAGATACAACTATTGAGGGAAATGCTTATTTTAATACTAATTCAAATGTAAATCACGTGTTTTACATGTGTTCTCTACTAATATGTACATTTTCATATTCATAAGAGTGAGTAACCAGTATGTGTCAACTAATTTTACTATGTATCTATTTATGATTTGACTTTATTAGCATAATGTGTGTATGCAAATCTTACTAAATCTATTAGAAGTATAAATCCCATATGACTGTTTGATCTTATTGATAATGATGATGATGATGATTTTAATTGTCAAATACACAAATTGAATAAGTAGAGAAAATAAGACACTATGGAGGTCAGCATTTTATCCAATTCTATAAATCACAATGTATTAGGCCTAGAAAAAATGTCTCACACTCTGGATTTGTTCAACTGATTTTAATATGTAAGTCAATGTTTGATCCAAAACATTATAAAATATGAGTCTGAATTCTATAAACCCTATATGTTTTAGGTTGAGGAAGTTGGATAATTCAGCTTCTAATAACGGAAGTATATATCAAACAATTCTGAGTTTGAAGGTTGATGTCTCAATTTGAAATATATATTTTCCATCCATATTAATAACTCCCAATGATGAGCATGTCTTCAAGCTAAATGTAATGAACTGAAATCTAGGTATATTCTTAATTTAGCCCTTTTTCTAAGTTTTTCCTATTGTTCTATCCTTGTTGTCCTTGATGTTGCATTTGTGGAATTATAAGTGATTTGGAGTATATTTTGTCTCTATTCATGCCAATGTATGGGTTTATGCATAAATACCTTAGTTAGAATTTTCAATCAGGGTCTAAGATGCAACCAATTAATGCAAAAACAACCAATTGGAAAGCAATAGTCCTACTTGTAATCCTCCAAACTACCAACAAATGAACTATACCATTTGATCTCTCACTTAGTCAAAATTGTGATCAAATTATACCAGTATCTCCTGAACAAATATGTTCTTGGGCCAACAAAATTTTACCGAATTGAATTGTAGAGCTATGACACAATCAAACCCGAATGAACAAAGTGTTGAATTGGATCATACCACTCTATAATGATTAAGAAAATATAAAATAAAATACAAAATTCAGCAAAGGGGTTCAATTTGATTTGTACCATATCTGAAGAAGATTGGTCGCAATCAGAGCAGTACCACCCATCCCCCCTACCATCTATAGGCAGCCGTCCATCCTACAGCCGCTCGAAAAGGAACTGCAGTGATCTTGAATAGGGATCCTACAACAATAGATAGAATCCCATCAAAATACCACTAGATCGAGCACCAATGATTTCATATCTGGTCAAAATCTTGTCTAATTGATCAAAGTGGGTAGCTCCAGTAGACTCATAGATCATGGAACAAATAGGGTGGGTAGACCCAACCACCACAAAGAAAGTATAGACGTAAACCCCCCTCGTTACCGTACGTGTGACTCTCACTGCATACGGCTTACACAAAGACTCCATCATCCATCTCGAGTTTTTTCTTCCACCTCTCCTCACCAATCCTCGTTTCAAAAATGTGCAAAAGCTAGATTTGCCTCTGCCATTTTAATAGTTTGTTCCTTTTTGCGTATGGCATCGCCACTCCCTTTGTCTAAATAACTATTTTACGTCTTTGAACACGTTGTTTTTGCATTATTTGCAACCTCATTAATCCTATTGATTAAAAATTGTAGTGGAATTCAAAATGGTTCCCTATATTCAAATTTCCAAAAGATGGTTAACAGATGGTATTCAGATAAAAATTTTGTTGTTTTTCTTTCTTTCTGAACCTTTTTTTCGAAATGAAAAAGAAGATGGTACACTCGAATTGTATTGTTTAAGTGCTTATTGCTTTCCAAAGATCCTACTTCTACAATTGGTGGGTCACTGGGTTATTCAAAGAAGTCGTGTTTTCTGGGGTTCTCATGTTACAACTTCCGTACCAATTCGATCGATTCAGAATGGAATGGTTAAACATTCCATTAGGGAGCCTGGTCTTGAAATTTTCACTTAAGTGATATATTTTTAAAATAATATCATTCTAGAACTTCCCTTAGCCTTATGGAGCAAGGAAGAAAAAAATGAATAATAAAGGTTTAAACATGATAATGCAACATTAAATAATTTAATTTGACAAATAGTGATAATAATATGTAAAAGGAATAAAACTCATAAAAGGAAGACTCATTGGATAAAAATAACTTCATATTCTAATTATTTGAACTTGATATGGCTTGGAGGCTAAGTTTCACAGTTTCGGGATAATAATAACTATATCTATTTTATTTAGAAAAGAAAAGTTGAATTTTCTCCAAAATATGAAATATGTCATTAAATGACTAAAAAAATGACAACTGATCTTAGATTCGTAATCGACACATTAAATTAGCCTATGGATACATTTTCATATAATTTGGATAATCTCTAATTTTCGTGGTAGATGAGGAGAGTGAAAATAAAGTTAAAGCCTAAAATAATAAATATTATGATAAATAACTTCAAAGGATATAATTAATGGCAAATTCATGTTTTGTATGTTTTTACTTTTCTTGAGGGTGAAGTTTCACATTAATTGGTAGTTTCTAGATGTCCCTAATGTGATAGGAAAGAGAAAATATGATTTACTTTGAAATAATAAAATATTATATTTATAGTCTCCAAAACTAAAATTAATGCCAAAATCAGATTCTACATGTCCTAAATAGGCTATATGTCAAATTTCATTTAATTTAGAGTTTATTTGCACCCTCAATTGAAGTGAGAGAAAAGAGAAATTATTTAATATGCCACCATAGTTCAATTCATAATTAGAATGCAACTAAATGTCACACAGTCCTTTTTACCTTTGCACACTGAGCCATTGGATTGACGATCGGACGGTCTGGGGATCTTCACCTAGCCTGTGTCTAAATAGAAAAATAGACCTCCACATTCAATTTTTATTTTTCAGATTTCTCTCTCATTTCTCAATCTCTTCGTGAGATTTCTTCGCCATTATGTTCCAAATAACATTACACACATCCATACTAACTCATGATCTATTGTTGTGAATCCATGATTGTCCGATTCTTCCTCTAAGGTTCTCAAACCTCCCACGTGTTGGGTTTTACGTGGTCAGAGTAGGCAGTGGAAATAAAAATTTTACTTGACTATAAACCCATAACCAGCAGATCGCATCAACATCTATGTAATGGGAAGGATGGTTTTAGCGAGTTATACCTAGTCCTGAGACTTGCTCAATGACTATCCTTACAACAAGTGTGATCTTCAACCACCTATCTTCGACAATGTCTGTGCAACTCCTGGTCTTGACTCGGACCGCGGTTGACTGTCGTCCTCCTGAGCGGTAGAAGTCTCCCACCTCTATAGATAGTCCACATGGACTATCGAGAACTCTAGTTGTCTTGAAGAATGGACGTGATCCCGCATCCTTACATAATGTCTAAAAAATGACAATACTCAATTATGTATGTCTTCGGGTTAAGGACTTGAGCAATGAGGCCATACAGATACTAAGAGTATGTACATTCTTGTTATGTCCCTAGTTGGATGTCATTGTGGAAGGTTGATAGACAACAATAACACATAAATACTAGAGTGTGTGTTGGTTGATAATAGTGTCTCATTAGTCATGATATATGATATCAAACCAAGTACACAGATACATGTTGGAGAAAAATGTATCAGACAGACCCACCATGAGAGTGACACATGGAACCATGATGTGGTAGTCAGAATCATCTCTCATAGTGATGGTGGTGATCGTGATTCTTAGACCTGAGATTATTGCACTCGTCGAATGTGATTGGGTACACTTTGACATCATCAAATGTAGTCCTGAAACATGGGTTATTATAAAGGTGATGATTGGGTGGCTTTGACACATGAGATTGACTCTGAGTGATAGAAATAGGATTTGTCCTTCTTAAGGGAGTATGATGTCCAGGCCACTTGATAAGCGAGGCTAAGAATAGCATGCACATGCACATGTGAATCAATATATGATATTGAGTTCACATATATCTCAAACAGTCTGCTCTAGTTCAAGAAACATGAATGAACGTTGAAAGGATGACAACTCCATGCCTTGAGCTCATTCAAGATATCAGAGACAAAGGAATTATACATTCACCAGAACACCAATCATAGACTATAGGTTGAAGGTTGTTCTCCAACTTTCCATTCACTTGGGTAGCACTGACGAGTGACTAGGCACCTATCTTGCTTGTGATGTCATAAGCTAGTTATGGACATTCACTGCCAACGTGATATGGGACCTATAGAGTCACACACATTCCATTAACCTAGAAGAGGAGTTTATCCATGAATGATGTTTGGATTGATTACTAAAGTATTTAGGCACTCAATCAAACATTCAATCAATAGACTTGACTCAAAATCATTAAGTTCAAGTGTTGAACCAACTGATTAGAGTGTCAGATTGATTGAGAACTGAATTGATTAAGTTTTGCACAATCTGGACCACCAACACCGATCGAATCATGGTTAGTGGGACGACCGGTTCACTCTAGTGAATTGATTGGTTCACTTTGACCAAACAAGCATGTGTTGGGTTTCCCGATTCGTGAGAAAAAGTTTCATGTTTCACTTGTTCAATTTGATTGGGACAAGAATTAATCTTTGTACTAAAAATTTGAAGAATAAAAATCCATTCCAAGCACACTCAAAGGCATGCTAGAATAGGTGCAAAATTTTCAAACTTCAATAAATGGCGTTCAAAACAACCAAAGTATAGCAGCGAAATAAAAATAATGACTATATTCAATTTTCTACATCATAATATACCATAAGGGTTTACATGTATGATACAACATTAGGATCTAAGTATAGGGAAATCCAAACCATAACAACTTTGTCTCCAAGATTTAACTAATCTAAAACTTTATGCCTTATCATCCAAGTCCTTCACCTAGGGTTGGAAGCATACCCCAGCAAGAAGAGAAAATGGATGACATCAGCAAAGGCTGGTATGTGCATACTAAATAGGAAATTGAGCAATATATAGAATAAAGGACATCAAATATAAAAGGCTTCTCATAGAAAGGATAAGGACCACCCAAATGGGTATCAAGAGAAATGAAATTGAAATCATATGATAATAAAAGAATACTTGCCATTAATAAAACATAAAAATGGTGCCACACAAGCACATGTAAAGAATTAGGGCACACACCCCATATCATCAACCTACATGCATGTGAGATAAACATATACATAGAACAATATAAACACAAAGGTGGCCAAGTCTCATAAACTTGAAACCTGATAGAGAAAGAAATACTACCAATCTCCCAAATATATAAAACATGGGCCAAGAATCACACATCTTGCCCTGGGTATGAGGTTCCTTTCCATCCCTAAAGAGAAGGAAATATCACATCTTCTCGGCAGGAAATAACACATCTACCATAAAAACCAATGCAATTACACTACTCTAGTGCTACTGAATCACATAGCATGTTTAATATAGAGGCAAGTAGAAAGTATAGCCAGAATATATAAACTAGTCACCACATAAGTGACCAACATATACATCCACCTCATAAGTGGGCAAAAGACATCACATGTCATCTTTTAGAGTTACATCATGAACAAAGCATAAGATAAGAGTTAAAAAGAATATCCATGATCACATGATCAATATCAAATAAGGTAGTTCACATGAACCATGATTTTCAAAAGAAAAGACATTGTGTATAGGTTAATGTCCATAGGACAAAGAGAATGAATAAGCATAGGTGAATTGCTCAACATATAAGAATAGGGGATACATCATACCTCAACTACAAAGTACAAATAGTCCAAGTCAAGCCTAGGCATCCAAAGAACCTATAGTGAATGTGGACAGGTCCAATAAGTAAGGTTCCCAATCTTAGAGAGGCTGGTTTCTCCAACAAAGCTCCTATCTCGAGCAAGAAGCACCTTCTCCACTTTAGAGGTGAAAAACCCTAAAAAAAGAACATGGAGATGAGGTGTTTATGGGTTCTAGGTGGGGTTTCACCATGGAAGGCCATGGTTCCAACCTGGAGGAAGGTGGAAGGAAGACTAACAACATGAAAATAAGGAAGGAAAGGAGGATACTTACTAGTTTTGGTCAAAATCACCAAGGAGGAGCTTAAGAAATCCTAAATAGAGAAATTTGGAACCCTAAGAGCCTTCTTCACCAAGGTAGGCACCTCCTTTTACCTTGGGATAGAACCTTCGTGGAAACATAGAGTAGAAATTATGCTCTAAGCTAGAGGAAATAAAGGAGAGAAAGATTTTTTGAATTGGGAGTTGGGAAGGGGTAGATATGGCTATATAAAGAAAGAGGTCAAGTATAAGGTGTCTATAAGACTTTCCATGTGTCATGTATAAGGGTGTCCATGGACATGCAAGACTTTATGGATAAGGAAGAAGTCAATAACGAGGTTTCAAGTTAATTTCCATGTATCCAATGCTAAGGGTGCCTATGGACATGCAAACCTTTATTGATAAGGAAGAAGTCAAGCATGAGGTGTCCATGGAGCTTTCCATGTGTCCTTAGCCTAGGGATGTCATGGCCATGCAAGAGGACAACTCATAGAGGCTTATTGAATATCAAATATCAGTTTATGGAAACTTATAGGCCATCCCAACCGACCTCCAAACAAAGAAATAGCCTCATTGTTTGATAGCTTTTAAAGATAAGCTCATTTATAAAGAGGGTAATCCTTGAAATGCCCTTGGTGAGAAACACCTTCAAACCAAGGTGCAACCAGGAGCCCCATGGTTAAAAAACTCGATAATGGTAAGGGGATATATAATAATTATAATGCTTTTGACATTTTGCAAAGAAAACCTCCCAATCGGGTAAATTGCAGAAAAGTCCAGAATGTACCTAAAATTGCATAACTTGCACAAACAACATCCAAATTTGACCAAAATTCATCCACAAGTTATCTTTGATGCGTTGAATATGAATTTGCCATTATTTCCATATTTTGAATTTATATAATCACATAATGAATTACTTATTCCTTTTACTCATTTTCTCTCTCCTAACCTTATCCTAATATTTCAAGGTTGTCCAAATTAGATGAAATTTGACATGTAGGCTAATTTTGATATGTAGATTTAAAATTTGAAGTTTGTTTCCACTTTTGAGACTTATTTTTATGAGATATGTCATATGGCCCATTAACAACCCATTATCTAAATTATTCATCTAATTAAGTTTCTTATCTTCATTTTACCACCAAAATGAGTTATGTGGCATATTTTATACATCCATTATAAACCTAAGATTAATGTTAGAACATTAGGTTATATTAAGGTGATCTATACATGCATTAGCTCATTGGGGTAATACTAAACACCTATTTAGGTCTAACCTTCAACCTTGTTTGGCTAAGTCCAAAATGTCAACTTCCAGGGTAGGGTCCAAGATCTACTATGTTACACATTCATTGTGATCCATCATTTATCTCATAATTGATTGAACTAGAATAAATTGGAAGCTTGCCTTTGATATTTATCAAATTAATCATGACATATGCCAATCCAATCATCATATGATTGGCTCTCAGCTCTCAGGGCATACATACCAATACCACGTCTATAAACCCTAATACTAACCCACACCTATAAATACTGGTACCCCCGCCTCTGCTAACACTTATGCAATTCTCCTCTTATGCCAATTGTTCCTGTGCTCGCATGTGTTTCCGCCGGTGATGAGTTTTAAACATGGTCTTGTGGCGACTTGAACTTCCTCTCTGCGTCACCTCATTTCAATTACGTTCAGGGGTAAGTTTGAGCGTCTTTATTCTTCATTTATGTGGCTTCAGATCGTAGATTGATCTTGTTTTGTGGATTCTCCCAAATCCACCCATGTGAGATGCTTCACTGCTTGTTGCAATGGCCAATGGGTTCAATGGGATGATTCCCCCATGTTATTTCTTGGTTCTACTGCTCTATTTCTCTTCTTTATTTGTTTGCTCACGTGAGGGTGTTTAGTCTTTTAGCCTCCGATTCTCTTTGCCCTGGGTGAGGTCAATTGGAGTTTGACTCAGCAACTTGTCCGGCTCCTATTGGGTCAAATCATATGGGCTCGGTCCTCCCTCTCTCCATCTTTCTCACGAATTCTTTTGCTTATGTGGATTTTTCAAATTTTTTGATTCGTCCAAATTGCAAAAATCATATCTTTTGATATGCTTGTACCAAAAATTAAAATAAGTATGTTTTGGAATTGGAAAAATGTGATATTTCTAATAAAAATAGGTTGAGAGTCTGATTTCCATGTTTTCGAGATCCAATAAATTATATAAAAGCCCTAAAATTGTAACTAATTCATATAATATTCACATCAAGTAAATAAATATGTTTTATTGATTAGGAAAACATAAAGAATCAATTGGTTTAGGTTCTGTGTCCATATCCTAGATTTTCCAAAAGGGTCTAAAACTAGGGTTTCTTTTACCCTTATATGCAATACAAACCCCAATACATGTGAATAACTTGAAATTAGGCAAAGGTGATCTTGGAATCTTCTAAGTTGGTGAAAAGTGATACCTAGGATTCTGAATTGAGGTATGTACATCTTACTCTTTAAGTTGGGCATATTTGTTATCAAAACCCTAATTTCTCAATGAGGCATGGACTAGAATCTTGACTATTATTGCTCTTTTTGGTGCAATTATTTCATTATTTGCTTGGGTTTTGACCCACATGCCATATCTCTATTATTTGATGTTCCCATATTATTTCTTTTAGCATGGTGATTTGTTGACTTATTAGCTAATGTAGTGCACCTCTGTATAACCACCCATAGTTTGGGCATTTGTTATTTCACCCAGGGGAATGTGTTTACTCTCCCCACTTATATATATTTCGTAGGTATGGGAATGTGTTACTCTCCCTCACCTATTGGTTGAGGTTAGGTAGGTGCATCGACCCTACTTAGTTAATGTAGTCATACTATTAACCATGCATGCTGCTTTATATTATCTATTATGGCAAAATTCTTATTTGATATGTGTCTCATACTTTTGACCATCCTTATTTCTTGATTATTCTTTACCCTTTTTATAATCATTATTATATCCTTGTTCTTGTTACTTATTTGACACATACCTTTTTTTTTCCTCTTGATGGGTGATTCCAACCACCCAGGCCTAGGACAAGGAGTGGAACAAGATCAAGGAGGATCTATCCAGGAGTAGATTCAAGGAGACGTTGCTGAGATGTCTAGGTTGCTATTGTTAGATCCTATAGTTTCCTTTCTAGTTTATGTTTCATGAAACTCATGTAGTCAAGTTGGATCAAAGGTATGTAATAACTTAAGTCTTTTCTTTCCACTTCTACTATTGACATTTTTTTATTTAAATTATGCTTATTTAAATGAAATTATTATGCATGCATCCTTCATTATCTAAGTTCTTAAAAAAATAGATGGATGTTGTCATTTTCCGTTAAATTTTAGTAAAGGGTAATCTCACCTCCTTATAACATGGTACCGAATCCTGATAGGTAGCTATTAGGGCATAAGTTGAAAGCAAGGGTGTCTAGAAAGGATTAGGGTTCAAGGGCTGGCAAGATTTTTCTCTGCACAACTAGCTTGGTTTATGAGGACTCCTGGATCCACATGATACCTGCCTGGCCTGAGTTGATATTGACCGTCCAAAATAGCACGTCTATAGACAATAGTAGCCATAGATATTTCTTTGGGTACTCCTGGAAACCTTATGTTATGCCTTTATCTTTCAGGATGGGTGATTTGTTTGGGGACATGACAAAAATCTAAGGGAGCCTCCTCTAGTAATACCGACAACCGAGACACCTCAATGACTCCTCATAACAACATGACGAACCCTACTCCCCCTATGAGCACACTGGTCCTGACCACTGAACAAGAGTTGACCATGTTGCTCCAACTACTCTTGACTACCTTGGTGGGACAACTCTCTACTGTTGCATCCACTGCTAACAAACCTAAAGAGTTCACTCTGACAGGCTTCATCAAGATGTGACCACTATACTTCAAGGGCGAGTGCGAGTCAAACATGGTGTATAAGGCCGATGATTGAGTGTTGGCCCTGGAGTGTACTTTGAAGGGCATGGCATGTCCTCCACATCAGAAGGTTCACTTTGCAACTTATGTGCTAGACGGGCCAGCATGTGCCTGGTGGAATGGCATGGCTCGTACTCGTGACAACACTGGCATGAATCTGGAGTAATTCCTCAAACTATTCCACGAGAAGTACATGTGTCCTTCTTATCTAAAAAGGAAGGAAGCCGAGTTTTATATCCCGTGACAAGGAATCAAGAGGATTTTTGAATATGTTCAATGTCCCTTGCTTTTGGAATGTTATGACATCAATCTCAGAATAGAACAAAGATCAAGCCTTTACATGGAAGGAATCACTATAGAATAGGACGTAATCATGTTACCCAACTACCTCTTACTTTTTAATAAATTGTGGGCAAGGCACTTGTGATTGAGTCCTATACCGGATTTTAGTCTTCCAGATACAACAACAAAACAAGAGGAAGAACTTAGGTGGAAATTAAGAATGTGAGAGATGCAATCGTTGTTTGCAATCTCATCTACCTGGGAAGTGCCATGAAGGCAATGCCCTGCCCTGTAGATATGATTGACCTGCACCTATATGCCATGAGTTTGGCCAAGTTGGACATATTTGACCCAATTATCCTAAGCTTCGGTAAGGACAAGCCCTCTCTCAAAAACCACCATAGTGATAGAATCTGCCTCCAAGGAACAACAACTAGAACCAACAAGGATGTCAACCGCATGTGGAAAGGTAGAATGGTAGAGTGTTTGTTATGAATGTTGAAGAGGTTAGATATGACAATGAAGTTATTGAAGGTACTTGACATATTAATATGCATCATATCAAGGCACTTTTTTATTCTGGATCATCCCATACCTTCATATCAACACTACTTGTTTTGATGTTAGAATTAGAATCAATATACATGGATCACGTGTTAGATGTCAAAACCCCAAGTGGTAGAATCTGCTCTTCTCATCTCAAACTCCCAACCTTGGACCTTTGTATCTATGGGAAGATATTTTCTTTAGATTTCATCCTACTTGACATGACTACTTTTGATGTTATCTTGGGGATGGATTGGTTGAAGAAATATAAGGTAGCCCTCTTCTGTATGGAGTTGAAGGTTATCTTATTACACCCTGATGGTGAACAGTTGTGTATAAAGGATAGGAAGCAAGAGGATTGGTAATTGATCATTTATGTCATCAAAGCCCAAAAAACTAGTCTGGCAAGGGTGTACAACATATTTAGGATCTATCATTCTCAATGCCACACCCCCTGCTTTAGATCATATAGATGTGGTGAAGGACTTTGTAGATGTTTCCTAAGGAGTTTTTTTGGGTTACCACCAGTTTTCTATCGAGCTTGTCTGGAAATTCACCTATCTTGAAGCTGCCTTATCGCTTGGCTCCAACTGAACTTGTCGAGCTTAAGAAGTAGCTTCAAGAGCTTCTTAACTTGGGTTTCATTCGCCATAGTATTTCACCTTGGGGAGCCCCTATCTTGTTTGTGAAGAAGAAGGATGGGTCGTTGCGAATGTGTATGGATTATCATATATACTTAATCAAGTGACTATGAAGAATCGTTATCCCTTACCGCACATTAATGATTTTTTCAATCAACTTAAGTCAACCATTGTGTTTTTAAAGATGGATCTGCAAAGTGGCTATTATCAGATGCATGTAAAACATGAGGATGTTTAGAAGACAACTTTCAAAACTCAATATGGGCATTATGAGGTCCTAGTCATGACTTTTGGTTTGAATAATGCCCCTACTACTTTTATATACCTGATGAATCGAGTGTTTTGTCCTTATCTCTGTTAGTTTGTAGTAGCGTTCATCGACGAAGTTTTGGTCTACTCCGAATCTGAGTAACGACATCGTGAACATCTGTGAATTGTGTTTAACACATTGAGATAAAATCAACTCTATGCTATATTCTCAATGTGTGAGTTTAGGATAAAGAAAGTGATGTTTTTGGGTCATGCAATTTCTATCACACACATTATTGTTGATCCTATAAAGGTAGAAGTTGTGATTAAGTGGAAAACTCTAAAGAGTCCATCTAAGATATGCAGTTTCCTCAGATTAGTAGGATACTATCGGAGGTTTTTCAAGAGCTTCTCCAAGTTAGATCTTCCTCTGACAAAGTTGACACGAAAAGAAGTCAAGTTCGTGTGGACACCTAAATGTGAGGATAGTTTCTAGAAGCTAAAAGAGTGTTTGACATCTTCTCCTGTTCTTGTGTTACCCATTGAAGGCAAATCCTATATCATTTATACTTATGCTTCTATGTAATGTTTGGTGTGTGTCTTGATGCAAGAAGAAAGAGTGATCACATATGCTTCACACTAGTTGAAACCAAATGAAGAGAACTGGCCTACACATGATTTAGTGGTAGCCGTCATCGTGCATGCTCTAAAGATTTGGCGACACTATCTTTATGGAGTTAAGTTTGAAATCTTCTCTAATAACAAAAGTTTGAAGTAAATTTTGATATAGAAGGATCTGAATCTGAGACAATGTTGATGGATGGAATATCTTAAGGACTGCTAATTTACCATCAATTATCATTCAATAAAGAGAACATAGTTGTTGATGCCTTGAGTCAGAAGAAAGATGTAGTATGTGTTGCTATGAACTGCTCTGGATGGAAGAATCTGAAATATGTTTCCTATTAGCAACCACATCATGTTGATGCAATGGATGGAGAAATTTTTGAGAATTTGTGTGTTCATATGATCAGCTTATCCATTACACCATCTTGGATCTTGGAAGTCATTGTTGCCCAATTAGAGAGTCCTAAGCTTGAAGAGATGAAGGCCTTAATAGAAAAACCACAATCTGACTTCTCAATTCGAGTAGACAGTGTTGTCCGTTTCCAACAAAGGTTGTGGATTCCTGAAGTTAGTGATATGTGACAAAATGCTTTGGGTGAAGCTCATGGGTCTAAGTACATTATCCACCATGGTACAACTAAGATGTACAAATACCTGCAACACATTTTCTGGTGGAAGAATATGAAGAAGGATATAACTATGTTTGTTGCAAAGTGTTTGACCTGTCAGTAAGTTAAGATAGAGCATCAACCACCTAGTGGTATTCTTCACCTGCTTGAGATTCTAGAAAGGAAATGGGAGAAGATTACCATGGACTTTGTCACACATTTCCCTAAGTCCAAGAAAGGTTATGATGTTGTGTGGGTAGTGATAGATCAACTTACTAAGTTTTCCCACTTTTTGCCTTTCAAATCCACCTACAAGGTTGATGATATGGACCGGTTGTATGTGGATTGGATCGTTTGTCTACATGGTGTACCTAAAGTTATGGTATTTGATCGTGACCCAAAGTATACCTCTCATTTGTGGAGTCAGATTTAGGAAGAAATGGGAACTGACTTACGTTTCAGTACAACTTATCATCCACAAATTGATGGTCAATCTGAGTGGACAATGAAGATTTTGGAAGATTTGATTCTATGGATTGGGTAGTTTCATGGGATAAATACCTACCTTTGGTTGAGTTTGTGTACAATAATAGCTATCAAGCTAGCATTGGTATGCCTCTTTATAAAGCTCTATATGGAAGACCTTATCATTCTCTATTACACTGGGATGATGTGGGAGAACATGTTTTATTGAAGACTAATGATATACAAATGATGATAGAGAGGGTTTAGCTGATTAAGAAGTGTATGAAAGTTGCACAAGATCGTTAGAAGATGTATGCAGTTAAGAAAAGGTCTAATGTAAATTTCTTGGTGGGTGATTATGTGTTCTTAAAGATCAAGTCTATACGCTATATTGCATGATCTAAAGTTAAAGGCAAGCTTAGTCCCCGCTATGGTGGGCCATTTGAGATCTTGGGTAATGATGGCATACCAGTTAGCTCTTCCTCCTACCTATGACAAGATCCACAATGTGTTTCATGTATCTGTGTTGAAGAAATATGTGAAAGACCCTTCTCATGTACTTACAATAGAACCTTTGGAGATTCATGAGAACCTGACCCGTGAGGAGTTACCTATGAAGATTCATGACTCCCATGTTAAGTAGTTAAATAACAAGGAGATTCATCCAGTGAAAGTCTTGTGGAACTACCATGGTTTGTAAGAAACAACTTGAGAGCTTAGAGATGAGATGTTATGTACTCGCCCTTCTCTCTTTGATTGAGATTTTGGGGATGAAATCCTTTTTTTGGGGGGTGGGGTGATGTAACAAACTGAAATCTAGGTATGTTCTTAATCTAGCCCTTTTCCTAAGTTTTTCCTATCCTTGTTGTCCTTGATGTTGATTTTGTGCAGTTGTTAGTGGTTTGGAATGAATTTTATTTCTATTCATGCCAATGTATGGGTTTATGCACAAATACCTCAGTTAGAATTTTCAATCAGGGTCTAAGATGCAAAATTTTCACTTAAGTGATATATTGTTAAAATAATTTATTTCTAGAACTTCCCTTAGCCTTATGTAGAAAGGAAGAGAAAAAGGAATGAATAGAGATTAAACATGATAATATAGCATTACATAATTTAATTTGACAGATAGTAATAATAATGTATAAAAGGAACAAAAGGAAGATCATTGGATAAAAATAACTTCAGTTTCGAGTTTTTTGGATTTGATATGGCTTGGAGGCCAAGTTTCACAATTTTGGGATAATGATAACTATATCTATTTTATTTAGAAAAGAAAAGGTGATTTTTCTCAAAAATATGAAATAAGTCATTAAATGACTCTAAAAGTGGCAACTAATCTTAGATTTTTAATCTACACATTAAAATTAGCCTATGGGTAAATTTTCATGCAATTTGGATAATATTTAATGTTCATGTTTAGATTAGGAGAGAGAAAGTACAATTAAAGCCCAAAATACTAAATAATATGATAAATAACTTTAAAGACTGAAATTAGTGGTGAGTTTGTGTTCCATATGTTTTAGTTTGCTTGAGGGTGAAGTTTCACATTAATTGGTAGTTTCTAGATATCCCTAATGTGATAGGAAGGCGAAACATGAGTTACCTTAAAATAATGAAATAAAATACTTAGAGACTCCAAAACTTAAAAGTAATGCCAAAACCAGATTCTACATGTCCTAAATAGGCTAGGTGTTAAATTTCATTTAATTTGGAGTTTGTTTGCACCCTCAATTGAAGAGAGAGAAAAAGAGAAATTATTTAATATGTCACTATAGTCTAATTTGGAATTGGAATGTAATTAAATTCCATGAGGTCCTTTTTATCTTCACATGCCACCTGATCCATTGGATTGTCGATTGGACAGTCCAAGGATCGTCACCTAGCTCGCGACTAAATCGGGAAATAGGTCGCCACATTCAATTTTTATTTTTCAGATTTCTCTCCTCGTTTATCAATCTCTTCACGTGATTTCTTTGTCATTTTGTTTCAAACAAGATTCCTCACACATCCATACCTAACTCATGATCTATTGTTGTAAATCCATGATTTTCCCAATTCTTGCTCCAAGGTTCTCAAACCTAAGGAATCGATTGGTTTAGGTTTTCTTGATCAGAAGAACATAAGGAATCGATTGGTTTAGGTTTTGTATCCAAATCCTAGGTTTTATAAAAAGGTCTAAAACTAGGGTTTCTTTTACACATCTGCAATACAAACCCTAATACATGCAAATAACTTGAATTTACACAAAGGTGATCTTGGAAACTTCTAAGTTGGTGAAAAGTGATACCTAGGAATCTAAACTGAGGTATGTGCATCTTATCCTTTAAGTTGGGTATATTTGTTATCCAAACCCTGATTTCCCAATGAGGCATGGACTAAAACCTTGATTCCTGTTATTGCTCTATTTGGTGCAACTATTTCATTATTTGGTTGGGTTTTGACCCACATTGCATATCTCTATTATTTGATGTTAAATCTTGGCTTGCCATATTATTTATTTTAGCATTGTGATTTGGTTGACTTGTTAGATAATTTAGTGTACCTTTGTACAACCACCCATAGTTTGGGCATGTGCTATTTTTCCTAGGGGAATGTGTTTACTCTGCCCACTTAAAAGTATATTTTTAGGTGTTTGGAAATATGTTACTCTCCCTCACCTATTGGTTGAGGTTAGGTAGGTGCCTCAACCCTACTTAGTTAATGTAGTCATACTATTAATCATGCATGCTGCTTTATTATTATCTGTTATGGCAAGATTCTTATTTGATGTGTGCCTCATACTTTTAACCCTCCTTCTTTCTTGATTATCTTTACCTTTTATTATCATTGTTATTATATCCTTGTTCTTCTTCGTTATTTGGCACATACCTTGTTCTTCCCTCTTGCTAGGTGATCCCATCCATCCATGCCTAGGACAAGGAGAGGAACAAGATCAAGGAGGACCTATCCAGGAGTAGATTCAAGGAGACTTTGCTGAGATGTCTAGGTTTCTACTGCTAGATCATGTAATTTCTTTTCTAGTTTATGTTACATGAAACTCATGTAGTGAACTTGGATCAAAGGTATGTATTAACTTAGTATTTTATTTTCGTTGCTACTATTGACATTTTTCTATCTGAATCATACTTATTTAAATGGAAATATTATGCATGCATCCTTCATTATCTAAGTTCTTAAAACATAGATGGATGTTATGTATTTTCTGTTAAATTTTAGTAATGGGTGATGTCACCTCCTTACACTAATCATATGCATGTGTGTATACTTATGAGATATTATGCATGCATCCTTCATTATCTAAGTTCTTAAAACATAGATGGATGTTATGTATTTTCTGTTAAATTTTAGTAATGGGTGATGTCACCTCCTTCATTATCTAAGCTCATTGTTCCGCCCATCTATGTGCTTACTTGCTTATTACTTTTTGACAACCAACAGACATAAGCCACAAGTGGATTGTAGTTGTAACATTTAAAATGACATGTACATGTTGTACCATACAATTCTTAAACAATATATAGTTTTATCATGCTCAAAAATTAGGATTCATAAACCTATTTTGATAATGGTAATAAAATTCTATGTGTTGGAGGGAGTCAAGTGGCATATGGCTAAGATGCTCTCTTCTAACAGGTTGCATGTAAACTATTTTGGGTATTATTTATGACTCTGTAAAAATATTAGTAGTGGGTTTAAATGTATGGGATAATGATGTGGTATTTCCATACCTCTCAAGTTTGCTAAGACAAGAAATCCTAACTTTTATTAATATAACAGTACAAAAATACCACCTACAAGCAGATGGGTCTTATCATAGTACAATTAAGAATCTAACTCAAAGGACAACTTTTTAAGAACAAATTGGATTTATTTCCTAATTAAGAATAAATAATTTACAAAGATGATTGATTGAAATTTTGTTTCATTAACTAATTTAGTGATGAAAGAAAAGTAAATTAAACTAAAAAAACTTATTTCAACAATGAAAAAATTATCGGGGCAATGTGTTTCACCTACCACTACTTATGTATCCACTTTTTTAATTACATCACTCCCTCACAATATTACTAGATTTAGGTCAAGGAAATTATATATCCTTTTAGATAATAAAATCTCTCAATGATAGATTGTCATGTAGGCTCAATGTCTCGTTATCTATTTTCTTAAAGAACACCCTTTCAAAGTCATATCTGAGGTTCAACTATGATTAGGTATTGTAATCCTAGGTTTCAATGTCTCTATGCCTAAGATTTCAATTAACACACAAGATTAATCCACATAATAAACATGCATTGAGCAGGTAATCTAAAATCTAATATTTCAAACAAGTAGTGGTTCACAATGTAGGATTATACATCATAGTAACCTAGGTGGTAAGAGATCGGTAGGTCCCAGTGAAGGACCCGGGTTCGAACCACATCGAGAATACTTTACAAAAGAAAAAAAATTGATTTAGAATGAGAGGGGGTAACAAGACCACATCCTCTTATGCCTTAAGAGTTCACCATTTTGAACTTGCCCAAAGTGGGTTCTCTCAGTCACCAAAAACTATTACACATACAAGAAGTGGGGACAATCCATGTATCCTAATAAGATAACTGACTCTCTACACATATCCAAGATATAAGATAAAATAGAAAAGAAGAAGCTTTTGGAGAAGGTATTGATGTAGAAGAGAACCTCTATAGTACGTGAAACCACCCTCCAAACAACACTTGTAATCTTTACATCCTATGGTGGTGCACGTCTTCACATCAAGCAAACGACCTTCATCTCTTTCTTCATTTGTTGAAGGCTAGGGATATGGATGGATGTTGTATGAAAGATATATTTTGAGACATCTATTTTGTTCTTTAATAGAAGGCCCCAAGCTTTGAAGTTGATCTAACATAATCAAATAGTTTTGAGTGGTTTGTTGGATTTTTTTTATAGATTTGCAAATCCTTTAGTTGAAAGTAGTCCTTAAATATATTTATTTTGTATATAATTGAATTATGTATCTAATGGCTTTTGAATAGTTTAATTTCAATATCGGATGTGAAATCTGGAGCAATTCTACTTCTTTAATGATCCTATATCCAAGTGATGAGTTGGTGGGGGAGGATCTAATGATATGGCTTAATTACTGAGAACACATAGAGTGGTTATGACTTCTTATCTTCTTCTTGCATCAATGCTATGAATTCTTTATTGGAAATTTTGTAGAGAGTTTATGAATTCTCTTTTCCTTCTTGCATCATTCTAGAAACTAAACATAAAAATACATTAAATGGTAAACAAATTGCATGAAGTACTAATATCCTAATACAAATGAAAAGTTGGCTAAAATACAAAAATATGAAAAACTAAATCAAAAATGCAGCTAAGAAATATTTCATCACTACCGCTTGAACACTACTCATCCTTGAGTAACAGAAAACCTATTAGACTCATACTTTCAACCAATGTACATTTCTAGTATTCACATAATTTTTAAATATCTACCACTAGCGTGATCAAGCATCCCAAATTTTCTAAAAATTACATAACACAATCTTCTTGTATTCACTATCTTGATTTCTTTATACACTTGCTTCTGTATCAAAAGGTTAACAGTATAGACAAGATGTAATATTCTTCTGTATCAAAAAGTTACAGTATAAACAAGATGTAATATTCTTGTTGTTTCAGATAATCTGGCATGCCAATGAGGTTTTTGCATAAGAACAATGTGTGGCTATGGAAAGTTGTCTTGGGGGTATTTTGCTTCCCTTAAGTGGATAATAGAGAGAATGGGGTATGAAAGAAGAATTACAAATCTCTTATCTCTTCAACTCAATATTGCTTTTTATTAGTTTTAATACACATATTGCACCTTTTTTTCATTTTTGTGTGCTCATTGGCATCTTTTTTTTTATTGATACACCTTATTACACATAGAGGGTATGAAGAAGTGAATATAGAGGGAGAAGGAATGTGTGCCACCCTAATATTAGAGTTTGGCACACTTCATGGCTATTTTTGGTGGATGGAAGGTAATAAGATGGAAGAAGAAGAAGAGGGTTGAACTTTTACATCACATATGTTATCATTTAGAACATTGGGAGAATCTTATACAACTATTCAATCAAATCACTTCACATGCAAGATTAAGATATTTCTACAAGAATGCTATACTAATAAATTAATAGATACATTGCATTTTATTCCTCTCAATACCATACAACTTGGCATCATTTCTAGAGAATGCAATAATTATATTCATTGGATACAAAGGGTGTTTCATAACCATTGGTGTGTTTGCATAAATATAGTTAATATCAACTTTCTCTGAACAAGGGGGATTCTATGATAAATTATATATGCCATGTAAAAGTTAATATAAACTAAGACAACTAAATAATAGTTTCAACTAACATTGCATGATCTATGAATCGAAATGAGAACAACTTAAGCTACATGTAATGAAAGAAATCTACATACAAGTCTAGTACACCCAAAAAATGATGGTATGATTGGAAAGAAGTATGTGCCACCCAATCTCCACAACGAGCTTAGAAATTGACTCATCTCCAAGTAAATACTAAAACTGAGATGGAGTGGATGAATCCTCAATGCTCATCTAGGTGGCCCTGGAAACACAAACAAGGTCCAGTTGAAAGGAATGTGAACAAGGATTGACACCTTGAAAATGGCAGCTCCATGGTGTTATATATTATCATGTGGTTGTAGTATCTCAAAGGTAATGTTAGGATACCTAAAGTAGTATTTATTGTCTTTCTCCCCACAATCTATCTAGTAAGATCCATAAGTTCTCCTACATCAATAGAGGTAGTGTAGTAGCAATGTGTGGATATAGAATATGTGGCACAAAGTAGAAGTGGTGCCTCTCTAGTAGCCTCAAGAACTTCTCATATGTGAAAATTAGAGGCAGACTACCTTCTCCTATAGAAAAGGTAGTATGTAAGAAAAATATGACTGGTGTTGCCAAGAAAAATATAACTGGTGTAGCCAATTGTGATAAATGAAGTGGAGGATCTTTCTTTGTCTTCTTACAATCACCTAAATATGCATATATGAAATGTGGTGTTGACACATGAGGAACCTCCTCGTAATTAAAATTATTAAGGTAAATATTCTTGTGCAATTGCACATCCTCCTGGTGTACCATAAATTTAGCATCAACATCAATATCAGTGGAGTCCTTTACAATATAAACATGGGGCTCTAGATCCTCCTCATGAAATATAATCAAATAATCTAAGAGTTTGATAGAAACATGAATTAAGAAATGAAGAGGCGGTGGCATATATATATTATGGTTTGTTTGTACCTCATTATTTAGAACAACTAGATTTCTACAAAAAGCTGGTTATTCATCTTCCATGATACACTCAACCAAGGTTGGTTGATAATTATAAATGACTGGATCTGGGGATACAATAGGGAAGGATGGTGGAGCCTTAGATTATTCTATCGTGCCATGGTCACTATCCAATTGGCAATTTTGATATTGACGTTTCAAAGCCTCTAATGCAAAGAATGATGAAATACGAGTGTACATTTCGACCTCTGGTTCATGTTCCCCAATGAGTAACAATTTCAAAGTATCTTGAATTAACATCTTTGCAATGGCATAAATAGCATCATCTACAACTTGCTGCTCTAGATAACTTCCTGGTGGACCAACAAACTCCTTGGCTTGTTGGGAGAGATAGACTATTAACTGATCACTAGTGCTTGTATTCTCTTGTGTTGGACTTCTTGTTTGTCTAGCACTTCTTATTGATAACCTTGCATCTTATCAAGGGTGTCCACCCTCTCACTTGTTTCGGATTAATAGTGAAATGCATAATAAGTCTCTTCACCATAAATGACAAACTATTACTGATTATAGCTTGCCTTGATTTCATAGTCATCTATGGGGAATAGTTCCTTATGGTATCCCCAAAAATATTGTGGATTGAAGTTGCTTCGTATCCAAAATAATAATAATACATGACATCTTGCACAATGACATTCCATGTGGTATTGAATTTAGTTGTAGAGGCAAGTTGGGGCAGTTCCACACATTATACTTGTAGTAGTCACAAATTTGATATTGAACACCATGTGGTGCCGATCACTCGATTAATGTGATGCTTGAAAAATAAAGAAACTTGAGTATCAAGTACAAGAAAAAAATATTACAAAAGAACATTAATAAATAAATTACAAAATTCTAATATAGAATGGAAAAAATCCAAGGTAAAAGAAATTCTGAAAGCAAGCTAAAGTTACAAAAACAAAGCAAAAACTATAAAAATAATTCAAAGAGTTTTCAAAACTTAAAAACTAAAAAAGCAAACTATGAAATAATAAATAAAATAAAAAATTACAAAACTAAACTAAAACTACAAAAACATAAGAAAGAAAAAAAATATTAACATTATCCCAGTAGAAAAAAATAAAAAATAACCCATTTCCCCCTGCAATGACGTCAAGCTTTGATGTAGTATTTTTTTATCTCTCAAATTTACTAAGATGTGAAATTCTAGTTTTTACCAAAACAATAGCATGAAAACACCACCCTCAGTGGACGAGTCTTATTGTAGCATAGTTAAGTATCAAATCAAAATGACAACATTTAAGAAAAAATTAGACTATTTCCTAATAAATAAAAAGTAATCAACAAGTATAATTGGTTGAAGGTTTGTTTAATAAACTAATTTAATGAAGCAAGATAGATAATTAAAATAAGAAAGAATGAAATTTTAACAATGATTAATTTATCGGGGCGAGGGTTTCACCACCACTGCATATGTATTCAATTTTTCACATTGCATCACCCACTTAAAAAATTATTAGATTGGGGTCAAGGAAATTATATATCCTTTTAGAATATAAAATCCCTCAAGTAAAAATTTTCTGGTAGGCTCGATGTCTCACTACCTACGTATATCAATTTTTTTGCCCCAAAGAATAGCATTCCACAGTCATATTTGATATTCAATGTCTCTACCCCTAAGATTTGAATCAACACACAAGATGTGGTAGCTAATCTATATAACATACATTGAATAGTTAATTGAAAATCTCATAATTCAAACAAGTAGTGATTCACAATACAAGATTATACATACAAGAAGTGTGGTTAATTCATGTGTCTCGGTAAGATGAACACTAATCTTTATACATACAAAAGATATAAAATAAAAAGAGAGTAGAAGAAACTCACAAAGAAGGTATTGATGCAGAAGAGAAGCTTTATGGTGTGTGAAACTGTCATAGGAGGAACCTCCTCCTCTTAAAGTTTTTCAAACAAGTAGTGGTTCATAATTAGATTACACATACAAGTATTGGGACCAGTCCACATGTCCCAATAAGATGAACTACACTCTATACAAATAAAATGTACAAGAAAAAAGAGAGAAGAAGAAGCTCATGGATAAGGTAATGATGTAGAAGAGAAGATTCGTTGTCTGCAAAACCACCCTCCAAATAATACTTGCAATATCCATGTCCTATGTCAAAGAATGTCTCCACATCAAGCTGGTGGCTTTCATCTCCGACCTTCCTTGTTGACAAGTAGGGATGTGTATGGATGTTGTATGGAAAGAGATGTATTTCAGGACGTCTTTTGGTACTTTAATATCATGTCCCAAGCTTTCAAGTTTATCTAACATAATCTACTATATGTAAGTAGTTTTCTACATATTTGCAAATCTGGAAATAGTTTACGCATTAACCGACAATGATGCCAAATCTTTGATGTGGTACTTTTATACCTCTAAAAGTTATGAGGATATGAAATCTTAGTTTATACCAAACAATAGCACAAAAAATAAAACATGCAAGCAGACATATCTTATCCTAGTAGAGCTAATGATTGAACCCAAATGATAGCCTTTTAAGGACAAATAGGATCTATTTCCTAGTTAAGAATAAATTAACAAGGATGATGTATTGAATATTTTTTGAATGAACTAAATTAATAAAGAAAGAAAGATAAATTAAACTAAGCAAGAATTATTTTTTAATAATGATAAAATTATTAGGGCAACTGGTTTCACTGCCACTACCTATGTATCCTCCTTAATACATTGAACCATTCACAAACATGATTATTAGATTGGATACATGGAAATTCTATATCCTTTCCAATTATAGAATCTCTCAAAAACGAAGTGCCATGTAGGCTCGATGTCTTGTTACGTATGTATGTCAAATTTGTTGCCTCGGAGAACACCCTCTACGATCGTATTCAAGATTAAATATAATTAATTGATATTTTAATCCTAGGTTTCAGTATATCTACCACTAATATAACAATAAACACACAATATGGACAACTAATCCATAGAACATACATTAAATAGTTAATAAAACATATAATAGTTCAAAAAATTAGTGATTCACTATATAAGATTACACATATAGGAAGTGAGACTAATTCACGTGTCCCAGTAAAATGGACCAATATCTACACATATAAACGATACAAGATAAAAAATAAAAGAAAAATCTCATAGAGAAGGTAGTGATATAGAAGAGTAGCTCCATGGTGTGTGAAACCACCCTCTAAATAGCACTTCCAATCTCCACATCCTATGATGGAGTGCGTCTCCACGTCAAGATGGAGGATTTTGTCTCTGACCTTTCTCTGTGATGGCTAGGGATGTGGATGGATGGTGTGTTACGACCCCACCTCCCGATAACCCCCAATTAAGGGAGACTGAGAGGTCGAAGCCGCACCCATAACTTCCGGATCAAAAGTTCGATAATTAACCAAGAATAATTATCAAATTTTAACAGAATAAATGGGAAAACTGTAAGAAAATAAACTTGAGCATACCTTTTTCAAAACTTGGATCTCTAAACTTCTATCTACTTATGGATTCTATTCTAACTAATCCTCCTTGTATTTTAGTTCATGTATTTCACAATATGATGACTTACTATTTGTCCTTTTGGCTTGTACCTAAAATGCCGACAAACAAAACTTCGGTCAGCCGAAGCTGGTATGTGGGGGAAACAATAAACGTGCAACTATGATAACAACATAATCATTCAATTAATCATTTAACAACCAAGATTTTGTTTTAAATATAACTCTGTGATCCATGAGTACCCTATCCTCTGTGCTATCCCTGCAGTGGACCTGGACACTACCTTCCTTATGGTAGATCCCCATTAAACCCCTCATGGTCCCACCTATAGGTGAACCAGTTTCTAGGGTTGAGTCACATGGCACTACTCGTAAGTAGCCCACTCCTTAACTCGTGGCATGCTAATGGGTCTCATGGCACTACACTTGGTAGCCCAATTTCTAACCCATGATAACCTAGACCTTACTCTAGGTTACCCCTTTTTAGCCTTTACAAGCCACAGAGGTGGACCCAGATCTAGCCAGTTATACATGTATATTCATAGTGATAGTCATAGTCACTCTATAGTTGCATGAAATAAAAGAATCCAACAGTTATTTCTAGTCATGAGGGAAATGTCAATAAAATCCTCAGAAAACTAGTCAGGATAATCATAAGCGTAACCACATACCTTATTTGATGATTTCACAAGCATTAAATAAATACAACCAAGAATGATATCCAAGCAAGCAATTAAATAATCACATAATTCCTGAAAAGAATATGTACTCTATTTATTACACACTTTATCAAGAATCTACTTTATTGACTTGGATTCACTTTCTAGGGTTTTGTATCCATTTTAGGGTTTTATTTTGCAATTAGGGTTTCCGTTCATCTTTTACCATATTAAACCCTAATTTTATACCATTACTCATTAACCCTAATTATCTCATCTATTCATCAATATTAAGTTTATCTTAACAACATATAACCCTATTCTCGGATTTAAAGGCACCATTAACCATCAATTAATTTTATTAAGCCTCTTTTACATCAAAGCTACTACATTTATCCTTTTAATCCATGACAAGATCATTGTACACATTTATCATTAATTCAAAGTTCATTATGGTCTAAACACATATGAACTCGATTTGCCATAATTCTACCTTTTATTCAAGAGAAAACCCTAATCACTACTTTTAGGGTATTTATCCAGAATTAAGGACTTTTGTACTCTAAATAGATTAGAACCATCATATCTCATTTTTGTACATGAATTTGACCAATTAAAATCATTAAGGGTCATAATTACCACAATTAGGGTTCAAGGTTCGTTAAATCATTTGGAACCCTAAAGTAACCAATTTTGTATTCAAAACGGATAAAAACTTCATCATAAGCATCAACAGGTTATTACCTTTCTAATTAACCCATTCACTTACAAAGATGCATCCTTTATACACCATTAGGGTTTCTAATTACTTTTTAATACATTTTCTATCAAATTAAAGCACTTTTGTAAAACGAGGTAGAACTAGGTTATCAAAGTATTTTTATCATGTTCCCCGTATTTTTCTATACAACTTTCATGTATAATGTTCCTTCATTGGATGTTCCTAGCGTTCTCTATTAATTTTGCAAGGAAAATCAATTTCCTATAATTTTGATCAGAGAGAGATAATTACCAAAAATTCTTGGTCGTCAGATTGGTGTGCCGCTGGTCTGCTGATCAATCTGACACTCTGCAATAGTCGGCTCCACTAATTGAGTTGCGTGCCCTGCTGCTCTTTGCCGATCGTTGGATGCTCCTTGGTCCACGGTGGACCCTTGATCAAACGTTCCGCGTTAAACCACTTCACTATGCGGATAAGTTAGGCATGCTGGCCCTGGATCGTCGGATCCCCTTGCGAGTCCACGATGGAACCCAAAAGCACAACTATTGCTTTTCCTTCATCTTCCTTTGTTCTTCGAACCACATGGCGGCACCGCAGCTGAAGCTCGCCGGATCAGGGGCAATTGAGCGCAAGAGAGGGTTTTGTAGCTAATGGAGTGGCTGTGCGGAATCGTGAAGGTGTGAGGATCCAAGAGAGACCCTATTTATAGGGCGTGGAGGCCTCTCTAAGGTTCCCCCAAACCTACTTCCACCTCAGATCACAACCCAATTGGGCGTTTCTCGAAGACACGATAATAGCTCATCAAAATAGGGTCTGGAAGGTTCGCAACCTCCTGCCGAAGTCATTGGGACTCCTTCCAAGCGTGCACATGCGCTGGATCGATTGGGAACGGAGGGGAAGTCCCCTGTGATCATGCTACAGTCCACATCCCTCTGGGACTCTAGACGATGAGTGGCGTGCATTGGATCAAGATCCAACGGCCCCCATCAACCGCGCTTAAACGAAAAGGGAAAGATTTCCCAAATTCTCAAGGTAAATCCTATTTTGAAGATAATCTTGAAAAATCAATAACTCCCAACTCTTAACTTCTTTTTGCCTCATATTTTAAGGGAACCTCTTTTATGGTTTTATCTTTCATCCTGCAAAAATTGGGATCATTATCTTAATCTAACGGTTCCTTTTCTTTAGTTGCAAGAAAACACCCTTTTATTCATATTTTCCTCATATTCTTTATTTCCCTTGCTATTATATAATTATCCTGAGTTCCTTGAACCCCAAGGAACCTCTATAACTCGAAATTCTATTTTTTGGGAAAACATCTTTTAGCCTTTTAATCATCCTTTATTCATTTTCTTATATATCCCATTATCCCATTGAATTCCTTTTTCATTTCCTTTTCTTTTATTTTCCTCATTGGAATTCCTTTTAATATTAGCAACCTCATGGATACAAAAATTCACCAAGAAATCTCATTTATGCCTCTTTCCACTCATTTTCCACATTTTTATTTTCTCAAATATTCAATTATTCATTCACTAATTGATATTTCTTGTTATTTGGGCCCAATAGCCAATAAAGCCCACAAAACAATCGTCAAGGCTATTGTAAATGAAATCTATTTATTCAAAAAAAATTATATCATTATTTGTTCAATTATCTTTAATATGAGAAATTTCATTTCTCACCAATTGAACCCAAAAATTGGGGTTGTAACATCCTTCCCCTCTTATAGGAATTTTGTTCTCAAAATTCTATCAAGCAAACAAACAATTCAGGACAAGATTTTTCCATGTCCATCATTGGCCCCTATGTGGCTTTACCGTACTCATGGCACTTCCAAGGAACCTTTATCATCACATATTCTTTCCTCTGAGTTCTTTCATCCTGGCGTCTATAAACTGCACATGTGACTCAGGCCATTTCAGCCTCCCTTGGGGCTCACTAGGTTCTTTGCTCAGCTCATGGTCTGGGTACCTCACATAGTGCTCTAATTTGGACACATGGAACTTATCACACATTTCTTTATCTTGAGGGGTAAGGTTAACCTTCTCCACCAATCCATCTCAAAGGACCCATATATCGGGGACCCATCTTTCTTAGCTATAGCTCAGAGGGGTCGGATTTTTATGTCACATATTTCCCACAGTGAACTACACGTCAGTCTACTTTGCATCTGCCCACGACTCTCGTCATCTCTAGGCTCCTTTCAGCCATTGCACGATCAAAGCGACTTCATCTACACACATTGTGGCCTTTTTCTAACCATCACGTGGTCCTTTCACTAACATCACCTTACTGAAGTGGTGACCGACACTACCTCCCTTACAGAGCTTCTTTAAATCTCGATACTGGCTATGGTGGTTATCATCACATCTTTCATAGGACAAGATGTCTCTGATTTGGTGGTTCTAGATGAATACTAAGTGTGTGTATGAGTGTGCAGTTGTGACACTATTATAGGGGATGACCTATCTAAGTGTTGTGAGTGGATAGGGAAGATCTAAACGCTTGATTTACATTATATCTAAGTACTTTTACATTATATACTTGTAAAAGTTTTTACATTTGATTACAATCATGAAATTAAAGCATTTTGAGCATATAGATCTTCCAAAGGTTTGTCATCCGCCTTGTTTCTGCAACACTCAAGTAGCACGTTAGATCCACAGGAATGAAATGTTTCTCATTTTCAAAACAAAGGGATTTTAATGATGTCCATTTAGCCAACAAATACCACATGGTTCTATTTCATTGAAAATCATGAGATTATACTTATCATCATACTATCATAGGATACAATCCATGTGACATCATGAAGAGGATTACACCTCCATCAGAGTTCAGCCATGCCCAAAGGTCATTAAGACCATCACATCATTCCCTATTAAAACATCATTATCTTTCCATACCTCGTAACAAGGCTCAACAAACCATCACCATACTTGTGGTACACATGTTTAGCATAACATTGCATTAAGAAGTTTGTGATGTTCATGTGGCAACATATTATGGTTGAAACAACATTAAGATAGTATTCCATCATGATATGAATCACATAAGGAAGTTGAGTATGACTAACCATCATCACCTATTTATATTAAGGTTAGGTGTAACAAAATAAGAGAACCATCGAGTTCTAACACTCAAGATAGCCCATCTATGAGAGGAAATCCTAAGTTGAACCATGTGTAGATGTCACCACCCAAACCAAGGTGCAACTAGATTTCCCAAGGCACAAATATCTCAGCATGGTAAGAAAACATGTGACGAACAACAAGAATATGACAAATTGCAAGAAAAACCTCATATGTGGGTAAATTGCATAAAATCCTAAAATAAGCATATAAATGCATAAGTTGCTCAAATAGTGTTCAAACTAGACCAAACTTGAAAGTTAAGCTTGTCACATGATATAAAGCACCTATTAGGTTTAATTAAGGTTTTAAGAATCCAATTATGATAATAAAGCATGTTCATCCATTAAGCAAGGTCAGGAGTCTTACAACCATAAACCCCTAACAATGATTTCTCCCCTAAAATCCTACATGAACAAAGACGAGTACTTCCTACACATCTCACCCTCTAACTCCCACATGGATTCCTCCACACCATGGTGATGCCATAAAACCTTCACTAAAACTATATCCTTCTTCTTCATCTTCTTCACTCTCTTATCCAGGATCGACGGAGGACCCTCCTCCTAAGACACATCCTCCTCCAACTCAACCTCCCTTGGATGCAACACCTATTCCATATCAGGGTGACACGTCCTCAGCATGGAAACACATAAGACATTATGCAACCTGTGCAACTCTAGCGGTAGGTCCAACTTGTATTCCACCATCCCAACACGTGCCAAGACAAGGTATGGTCCCATAAACCTTGGAGCCAACTTCACCCTTCTTACCAAACCTTAGCACGCCTTTCCAAGGGGAGACCTTAAGATATACCAAATCTCCAACTTGGAACTCTAACGGTCTGTGACAGTTATCAACATACAACTTTTGTCTATCCTAGGATTCCTTTGACTACTTTTGTATCACATTGATCTTCTCTGTAGTCTTTTGTACTAACTCAGGATATAAAATTTGATACTCACCTGCCTCATACCAACATAAAGGTGACTGACAATGTCTTCCATACAACACCTCGTACGGTGCCATATCTATACTTATCTTATAGCTATTTTTGTAGGCAAACTCTATCAAACTTAGGTGTACATCCCAACAACAAATAAACTACAAAACACCTACCCTTAATAGATCTTCCAACTTCTGAATAGTCCTTTCAAACTGACCATCTATCTATGGATTAAAAATTACACTAAACCTCAGTTGTGTGCCCAATGCTATATGCAAACATTCCTAAAACTGACTCCTAAACTGTAGACCTCTATCAGACACTATGGTAACTGGAATACCATGTAGACAAAAATCTCATCAACATATATTTGTGCCAACTTCTCTTGTTTATACGTCATCTTGATACGAAGGAAGTGAGCTGACTTGATCAACCTGTCAACTAGCACCCAAATGGAATCATGAACTTTGGTTATCCTAGGAAGACCAACCACAAAGTCCATGGTAATATGATGCCATTTCCACAATGGTATTGGCAGAGGTTGTAACATCCCAGTAGGCTTCTGATCCTTTACCTTAACCTTGCTAACAAACTGAACACTTAGCAATGAACTCTGCCACATCACACTTCAAACATGGCCACCAATACAAGTCCTTCAGGTTATGGTACATTTGTGCTTACATGATGCATAACGTACATCAAATAATGAGCCTCGTTAATCACCATTTTCCTCATGCCCTCAACATCTGGAACCATTATCCTATTGTGAACGCAAACTATCCCGTCATCTGACTCATGGAAGCCATTATACTTCTTGGTACCAAACTTGGACCTGATATTATCTATCATGGTATCGTCTTTCTATGCCTCCCTGATCTGATGCATCAAGGTAGGCTTTACCTACAAATATGCTAACAATCCTACCAATAGTGATACTTCCAATAGTACATTCATCTAGTAAAGAGATACCAACATATCCCGCTTGTGGCACTCCATGGAGTGTAATTGTGCCTTATTTGTAGATGATGACGAAGATGACTTCCTTCTTAGTGGATCAGCCACCACATTCACCTTCCTTGGATGGTAGTCTATTGTGCGATCATAGTCCTTTATGAGCTCCATCCATCTTCTCTGCCTCATGTTCAACTCCTACTTCGAGAAGATATACTAAAGGTTCTTGTAGTCGGTGAAGATCTGACACTTCTCTCCATATAGATAGTTCCTATAAATCTTTAGGACATGAACCATATCTTCTAGCTCCAGATCATGCGTCAAGTGTTCCCCTCGTGTTTCTTAAGTTGTCACACAGCAAAAAAATCATGTTCTTATCCTGCATTAGCACACATCCCAAGCCATCCTTTGAAGCATCATAAAATATGATGTAGCCTTTCCCTTTCTTTGGCAGCACTAACACTAGAGAACTGGTCAACTTCTCCTTCAACATCTAGAAAGAACGTAGATACTTGTCATCCTAGATAAAAGGAAAACCTTTCCTAGTCAACTTGGTTAGGGGTAATGTTGCATCACATAAATTCTATATGAATCTCCTGTAGTAACTTGTCAAACCTAGGAAACTTCAGACCTCCATCAGTGTCTTGGGTTTCTCCCATTCTAGCAAAGATTCCACCTTTTTGGGGTCTACGCAAACATCCTTAGTAGATATGACATGACCAAGGAAAGATACCTTGGTCAACCAGAACTCACACTTGTTGAACCTGACATACAACATGTGTTGCCTCAACAATGTCAACACCTAGCGTAGGTGTTGTTCATGCTGTCAATTGTCCTTGGAGTATATCAAGATGCCATCTATGAACAAAACTACAAACTGATTCAGATATGATCTAAAAACCATGTTCATCAGATCCATGAAAGTTGTCGATGCATTGGTTAGCCCAAATGACATAACCACAAACTCATAGTGACCATACCTAGTCTTAAAAGCAGACTTGAGTATGTCATCTACCTCGATCCTCAAATGGTGATAACTTGACCTTAGATTATCTTGAAAAACATTTTAACACCTCTCAACTAATCATTGATCCTTGGCAACATGTATTTGTTCTTCACTGTGACCTTGTTCAACTATTGGTAGTCTATACAAAGCCTCATGGAACTGTCCTTCTTCATGAACAACATGGGAGCACCCCAAGGGGAAGTGCTCAGATTGATGAAACCCTTCTCTAATGGCTCGTGCAACTATTTATTCATCTCCAACATCTATGTTGGTTCCATCCTATGAGGTGCTTGTGTTATGGGTTATGTTCTAGGAATAAGATTGATCTCAAAACCAATCTCTCTAGGAGGGGAAACATTAGGAAACTCCTCTGGAAAGACATCCTCAAACTAACACACTACAAGTACCTCCTGGATATTAGAACTCCTCCTCTTGTTATCCGCAACATGTTCCAAGGAAGCCTCACATCCCTATCTCATCAACCTCTCTACTGTCACAGCCGGAACCAAACACGTAGGAAGAATCTTCTTGTCTCCTTGGAAAGTCTAAGAGACATCTCCCTTACAGAATGTTTCCACCTTGGAACTATAGTTCAAAAAAACTCGTACTTCTCTGAGGTACCCATCCCTAGGATCATATCAAATCCATGCATGTCAAGTCGCATAAGACCCACTTGAATGCTGCATTCTAAGAAAGAAGGAATGCAAGATGGACAAACCTCCCACAACTCAGCTAACCAACTAAATGGGTTTCTAGCCGAAGACTATCAGATCTACTGCAAACAGGCAGATAACAACTACTTATCACCTCTTTGGTGATAAAATAGTGTGTCACACCTGGGTCAACCAAAATAGATACTAAAGAAGAAGCAGATAAGTCAGAATGAAAAAGATCCATCTGACCTATCATGGCCCATGGATTGACCACTCCCTATGAATGAATCATAGTTTAGAATTTAGCCATCTCCTATTGTCATCCTCATCCTCTATGTGTTGGTCCAAACGACCTTGCCTGTGACGCCTGGTCGTGTCCTCTACCACCACCGCTACAATATTGTTGCTGCTACAAACCTAACTAACTCTACCTCAACTACTGTGTCACTTCCTCATTCCTCATAGGAAAAAACCACTTCTCATGCCTGACTTGTTCATACTTGTAGCAAGTCCTCAAGGAATATTGTGGCCTAGATGGCCCTATCACTGATATTGATGTTGCATTGTGTGCTCCTACTGGTGAAAAGTTGCAGCCTCTTCCCTTACTCGGGGACCACTATGATGTCACTCCTGATCTTGGTTCAAAAAAAAGTTGATCTCTATTGTGAGTGTGGTGATAAAAACTTGGCTTCTTAAAGCCACCAGAAGACTGTCCCTAAAACTAAGCTAGCCTCTTCTTAGCATTGGCTTCACGCATCTCGATAGATGATCTCTCAATCCTCCTTATAGACTCCACAAAGGTAGAGAAACTCTCTCTATCCTCTAAAGATGATGTTGTGGTGGACAACTCTAAGCTTAGACCCTTCTCAAACCTATGGATCCTCTCTTTCTCTAACACCACCATATGAAGAAAAAACCCCAAAAGCTCCATAAACTTTGCCTCGTACTCATTGATGGATATCAAACCCTAATGCATCTACTCAAACTGAGCTATCTTCTCATCCAGGTACATCTTTGGGAAGTAACGACTCATGAACTCTCACTGAAACTCTTCCCAACATATCACAAATCTCGATCTCTTCTCCTCTTCTATGGCCCAGAAATGGCCAACATTACCCTTCAATAGATAAATAGCATGCTTCACCTCATCCTCTTTTAGGATATTGAGGATCTTGAATGCCTTATCAATTACTATTAACCATATTTCGGTATTTGATGGGTCTGCCATACCTGCATACTTGATCACTTGAACAAGTCTCAACCTCTCAAATGTCTTCCCAAAACCCTGAAATTCTGCACTAGGGATGCCTGCCCTAGCTTGAGGTACGAGCGCTCTATCTGTTAAGTGTGTAATTGTCACCATGAGCGGTCCAAACATGCATGGTCTAGAAAGATGGATTTGCCATAACTACAAGGTCAAACTGAGGTACCAAAGGCTACTCCAGCCATGTCACGTACACTCTCTCATCACGTGCATGCCTCCTACCACCACCTCTTGGTGTGACGTAGCTATTTTCTGCATGCTCTTCACATTCTCCAGACATATCTACATAAGAAGAAGCTACGATCATCTAAGTTGGATTATGTAAGAAATGAAAAAACCTAAGTCCTATGTTCCTGTTGACTCAGCAAACCTAAAGTTTTGATACCAACCAAACAGTAACACACCTCCACACTAAATGGGATTACTCAAAACAAAACAAGCGATCAATTGCTAATCAAACCACATAGCCAGAAAAGAGGGTTAATTAAAATCGAATCAACATCACTAACATAACCAAAAACATTTACATAAAGGTCCTTCCTCCTTTATAAGATCATATACCATATCAGGAGATTACACGTATGTCCAGTGGCATCATCCACAACCTATATACAAAAGATATTATTCTACATATGCATTCCATATACATACATCGATTACTAACAAAAATCCAAGTCAATATACATATCATCTATAAAACGTCCCCTAGTCATACATGAGAGTACAAAGATGACTCTAGGACACTACTAACAACTACTAGCAAACCTTCAACTCCTACTACTCTCCAAACTACTCTTCTTCACCTTCACGAACCTGACCACATCAATGATGACCACGTAAAAAGATGTGGTGACCCATGAGGTGAGACCAACGTCCCAGTGAGAGATATAACTCTCAACAACAGTTATTGAATACAAAAATTATGAAGTTTTAAATAAGTTAAATAGATTAAGCAGATTAAGCAGGCTAAGTAACTAAAACATATTAAACATGATTAGCATAGCATACAGAGAAATAGATAAAGCTATCATTTTCTATACAGCTGATGTCTCTTACTACAAAGCATATTAACTAAAAATTACTGGAAATAAGGGAAGGCTAAACAACCAATGTGAGTCATGTTATTCCCTAAATAGATATACTACACAACTGGATTATATCTTTTATTAAACCATGGGGAGTTTGAGGTATACCACTCAGACTCTAACTGACCATTATGAAGTGCTATTCAATTCCGTAAAGGATCTATGAGAGTCGATGTCCTACGATCTCCCACCCTCAGTTAGTACGAGTGAAATGTAGTGACATAACAGTCAAGCTGCATGCAGTGACATATAGTCAAACTACTAACACCAGCCCGTCCTTGGTATAAAGGTCACAATGCTCGAAACTAGGGTGTTTAAAACCCTATCATCTGAGGTACAACCACAGTTGTCCTCAATCACATCACCTATATAAATATCTAAGACATGACCTCAACTATTCTCAATCCAAGGCATGACCGCAACCATCCTCCATAACCTTGGGATTGGGATGTCAAGGATGTACACTCCTTGCACCCTGCATACTCAACAATATGTGCTCTAAGTTTCCTTTAGGAATAATCATTCCACCATCCAGTAAGTTCTGACACTGGAATGGATTTATGGCATAGGGCATTATGTGATTAGGGTTTCACTTGATTAGTTAATTCCAATTGATGAATTAAAGATGCATCAAACAAGTGGACATAAAACCCAATTCATTTCTAACCAGCATAGATATATAAAAAATCTAGAATATATAAATGTTTGAGATAAAATTCTTTATCACAATACCACATGGTACTATTTCATTGCCAATCATGAGACTATAATTATCATCATACTATCACATGATACAAATCCTTGTTACATCATGAAGAGAATTACACCTCCATCAGGGATCAACCATGACCAAAGGTCATTAAGACCATTACGTCATTCCCTGTAAGAACATCATTATCTTTCCATACCTTATAACAAGGCTCAAAAAAACATCACCATACTTGTGATACACATGTTTAGCATTACATTACATTAATAAGCATATGATGTTCATATGGACACTTATTAGGATTATAAAAACATTAATAGAGTATTCCATAATCATTCTAATCACACAAGGAAGCTAAGTATGACTAATCATCACCGGTTTTTATAGTGTTACACATCAACTCATTATGGTGATTATTATTTTACATTCATACGAGGGCAAAGTTAAGATTGAAAAGTTATGGGTATAGAACCACTAATTCTACATCATCAAAACCAAACCATCAAATCATGGGCTTCACCCAAGACCATTGGATGTTGGATAAATAAAACCAAAGGATGCAATACAAGTAAAACTTGGAACAATTCATCTAGAGAAACCATCGAGTTCTGACCTAGAAGAATCACCACATATGACATAATCAAGACATTGGTTGTGATCATGGGATCCACCATCAGTTGTGGCATCCAGTGACACCATCGGTTGTGGAATCTAGTGCCACCATCATTTGTGGAATCCAGTGCCACCATCGATTGTGGACCATTGGCCAAAGACTTATAGAAACCATCAACCTAAGAGTCACGACAGACATCAAGTTTGGAACCATAAGAGCCATTAGTTGATGACCTAGAGGGACCACCAAGTGTGGAACCCAGTGAGGCCATAGGTTGTGGTAAATAGGTAGAAAACATATCCAAAATCCAAGTCAAAACCATTATTTGAAGAGGAAGGAAAACCATTAAGAGAAACCACTTCATGTAGGCATCACAACAATCATTTTAGGGGAAACTAAGCCATCAGTTGGTGAGGGGGGACATTACCATCAGTTGTCTGCACAAGAGAGAACCCAAAACAACAACTAAGTTAAGGTCGTTGATTGGCACAATAGGTTCACACAAAACATCACCAAAAATCAAACCATCGGGTTGCAAAACAAGAAGGAAAATCAGCTCAAAAATCCTAAGCAATGACCATCTTTTGAGAGCAAAAGCCATTGTTTTCTGCATGAAAGCAAGGTCTAGAGCTTCCTATACCAAGAAAGTTTTTTGCACAAGGTTTTAGGGTCTGTCCAAGAAGATAAACTACTCAAGAATCGTCACACAAACTCAAACCCTAGGCAAAGGTAGTATCTTTCTACTTAGAACTACATTTTAGAGCAAGATCTTGTGCATGCAAGGTATGAGTAAGAAATAAACACGAATAAAGTTATATAACTCGCTTTTAGGATGCTGATAAATCTCCAAACAACAAGGTAGCTCTAGGAAGAGTGTGATGATTGCTATCAAACTGACAACAACATTGCACAAAACTACACAAAAATAACCATTAATAGCGGATTACCGAAAATCACTAAAAAATTAAAACCTCTTAACTAAGAGATCCATTACTAGGAAACTCTTTACAAAAAGAACCAAAGCCATATATACATCATGATTCACTTCATACATACATCATCCCATCACATTGCAAGGATATGAGATATCAGTTGCTTTACCAAAACATATACAAAAGCAACATTATACCTCGAGGTGTTCTAGACAAAATCTCAGATCGATTATAAAATTGTTTACACATTATCTCCCAAAGGACCTGAGAGTACAAGGACGACACATATGACTCTATTTCTATAAGACACATGGTTGTTACTGTTGTCCTTAGTGTTGCTGCTTGCTCTCTTCTAGACGATCTCTACCTCCTCGTGTACATCCACCTAAAAAGTGTGGAGACCCATGGGGTGAGATCCATATCTCAGCGGGGGATATAACCCTCTGCCAAAAATAATATTATCACAGATAAATCTTCATAAAAGAGAGCAGAAGAAGCCTTTATTGAATTAAACAAGTATATCTACTTGTTATATGCAGAGTAGAGCAATCTCATCATTTAAATAGTTGAAATATCTATGACTAAGAAATAGATCATCTAATCCCTTTTAGAAGGAATATGAAGAACATGTATAACATTTATCAACTATGACATACAGAAGAAATTGTAGCCTCATCCAATGTTTCCATATTCGATCCTTAAGCAAATATGCAACACAACTGATTGCATCTTTCAACAATCAATCTTATGCCTTGAGGAGATGAGGTATACCGCTCATGATCCAACCAACATAAATTAGGTAGCATTAGTGCCAGACAGGGTCCATGGAAGAATCAGACTCTAGGACCTCACCCCCTCAGTCAGTACGAGTGTACCTACAATGACATCACAAGTCAAACTGATATTTAGCTAGCCTGGGTATATAGGCTCAACGCTAGAGAGATACAACCCATAAATCTTCCCTTATTAGGGTATGGCCCATAGTTAATCATGATACTCTTATCAAGGTATGGTCTGTAACCAATCCCAATTGTATATTGAGTCATGGCCTAAAACCACACTCTCTTTAGGGTATGGCCCACAACCAATCATGTCAGTTAAGGATACATGGAGATACCTCAACTTGCACCCCACAAATTCAACAATATGCGCTATGAGTTTCCCATAGGAATTGCTCATTTCACCATTCAATAGGTCCCGACACTGAATGGATCTATGGCCAGGTCAAACTACATTTTTAGTTTCACTTGATAAGTTAAGTGCATTACAACATCTTTTAGCATCAATCAAGTTACAAACATGAATTATAGATAAATCCTACAAAGAAAGGTGTAATATATTTTTCAATGAATCCTGTATCAATTGGAACACATCTTTTTACACCCATCATGTGATCTCAATCCCTTGAACACATTACTAGGAATCTCATCCCTTCAACATTATCATTATCATGATCACATGTTTTGGGTATCAACCCTAGTTCATCATTGAACAGTGTTGTAACACCCCTGAACTGGGTTATGAAGTAACCCTGGATGTTTTTTCAAAGTAAGATGATTAGAACCTTATATTAATCTTTTGAAAAGTAATTAATACTTAAGGAGAGCTCAAGTTTCAAGTTTGAGCCTGTTATAAGGTTGTTGGTGTTATATATGATAGTTTTGGTGCAAATTGCAATTTACCCAAAATAATGGGGTTGATGTGCAATTTACCACCTCTAGAATTTCCCTTCTCTCTCTTAGCATCATTTAGAGGAAAGAGAAATGAGGGGGCACCTTGTTTGATTCTTGGTTGAGTGATAGCACTCTTGGCAATGAAAGAACCAAAGAATGTTGAGTATCATGAGCCCTATATGAGGTTGTGTTGGGTTATGAAGAGTATATGGGAGTTCCTATCAGTTTATAAATCATAGAGGAGGTCCCATATTAGTTTAGAAACTTTTTGAAATTATTCATTACGGGATAAGCACCTCAATTAGGTGAAGCATATTGGTTTAGGACTTCCTTGGAAAAGTTGTATCAGTTTGCATATAAAGTGACATTGAGTTGTGATATCTTGCCAAGAAAGCTACCTAATGGCTGATATCTCATCCTTGAATTATCCATAAGATTTTTGTATGATGAGATAATTATGGTTGCATGGTGTCACCATGCATGGACACGTGTCACCTAGTTACATATGGTGATGACACGTCTCATGTAGCCTCACTCATGAGCCTCAACTATATAAGCTTCTCTTTTCACCTACTAGTGAACATTTCGACCCTCATATCATCTCTCCTTTTGTGGATGACCCTAGGAGCTCAAGGAGTAAGAGGAAGGTCAAGCATCTTGTCTAATGTGATTCCATGACCATCTTTGACCTTGGAGAATTATGTTATCTCAGATCATAATTCTTTCTTTCTTTTCTTCTTCACCAAGTTTCTAACTATGATACCTTCTTCTTTATAGAGGTCAAGCTATAGCCGAATCTTGGACCTTTGAATATGTCATCTTCAACCTTGTGAATGTGTAGCTTTGAAGCTTGAAGATCTAGTGGTGATCTTGAGGTAGGTTATATAACTCTACTTCAATTCTATTATTATTCACTTTCAGTTGTACAATACTTGGTGATTCCTTCTCAATTTTGATTTTTCTTGATTAAATGATGAATATATGATTTTCAATGGATATACTGGGCTGTTTTCCATTGAGTGTTAATGGATGAAGGTTTGGATCTTGAAGATGATAGAAACCAATATCACTTTAAGCACCTCTAAACTGATATCACTTTGATGCACCTCTAAACTGATATCACTTTAAGAACCTCTAAACCGATATCACTTTGAAGCACTTATAAACCAGTATCACTTTGAAGAACCTCTAAATCAATATTACTTTGAAGAACCTCTAAACTAATATCACTTTGAAGCACCTCAAGACCGATTTCACTTTGATGTGTCATGGGCAACACAAGTGATCGTGTCATGACTGACACACAAGATGATAGTGTGGTCAATACACTAGAATGTTCTATGGCCGACACACACATGTTAATATGCATAGGGAAATATGCTTAGGTTGACACAAGTGTCATGGCCGACACAAGTAAGAGTGTCTAGGCCGACACAAGGGTTAGTGTGTAGGCCGATACACCTAGATGAGTGTAGGTTGACACATGAGGAGTATAATCAAGTTGATACACTATGAAGTAATGAGATGGATACACTTTGGTAAGTGTAGGCTGGAATACCCTAAAGAGGGTCAAGTCAATACAACAAGCTAAAGTTAAATCTAGCATCCTAATGAGGATGAGAGAGAAACTTATAACACTCATGTTGATAATCAATTGATGATAATTGATGAGAGTAATTAAGTATGCTTGAATACTTTTGATAATAATATAATCTCTTATGATGTGAATTAGGGTTTGGCTGTTAAATATGAACTTGAAAACCCTAATCGACTACAAGGGGAAAACCTAACCCTAATTATGGGAGGCTTGCAATTTGAATGATTCTCTTTATATCATGGTGATGATATTTAAATTGATATCTCTTATATCATGAGATCCTAACCATGCAAGTGTTTTGAGATAATGAGCATAACCAACTATGGGCTATGGTGATGTTACATTATATAGATTAAATGGGCCTTATGGGCCATGTGAAATACTTGTACAACAAGTATAATGTTATATGGGTTGTATGACCAAGAGATGGTTGTTGCCTAGTGAGAGGTGACATTGTTCGATAATGAACTAAGGGGATTGAAAACCCATAGCATGTGATAATGATGAGATGAGATTCTCATTAGTGTGTTTAAAGGATTGCAATCCTAGGATAATTGTGATAAAGTAACAAGTATGCGTTACAATTGTTATGTGATTTCTTGAAGGATGTATTATGCTTTTCTTTATAGCATTTACCTGTGTAGTATACTTGTAACTTGATTGATGCTAAAAGATGTAGTGATACACCTAAGTTAAACTAAAATTATAGGTTTCCTTAGTTGTAGATCCATTCAGTTTCAAAACTTGGTCGATGGTGAATCGAGTTTAACTCAGCACGCATATTATTGAATATGCAAGGATGCACAGTTAATCATCTATAAAATAATTATGTGATATGGATGGCCATGAGTGAGCCAATCCATTAAACAATGGCCATGAGTGAGAAAATTCTTTTATAACAATGGCCATGCATGATCTAATCCTTTTATAAGAATGGCCAATGAGTGTACCAATTCCATTTATCAGAATACCCATGAGTGAGCTATTATCTAGCACCGTGACCTATACCAAAGCGGGCTAGTTGATTAAATAGTTGACAATATGTCACAATCATCAGTTTACTAGTATGTCTCTGTGTTGTCTCTCACATTGACTGGGAGTAGTGGGTGAGGTCTTGGAGTCTGACTCTCCTTGGACCTTGTATGGCACCGTTGTTAACCCTTTGTAGAGGGGCAGTTGGATTTAGGTGGTAAGACTCAAATCCTCAGGGAATAAGTTAGGGCATAAAACATGATCTAATGTGTGTGATTATAATAAGCTTGTGCTTGAATGTGAGTGTGTGCATCATAAGATTGATCATTGAATGCCTAAGTGTGTGCATAACCATGAGATTGATTGTTGAAAGATTCTGAAATCTCTGTAGCATGTTTCTCTTGAGAATGGGATACAGAAATATTGTATGAGGTTGTAATTGTATTTGTATGACATAATAGGTAGCTTCCATATATGTTCATATTCCTTCTAAAGTGATTACTTGATTTACTATTCAGTCATAATTATCTAAACTGCTCAAGTTATGATAATATTCTGCCATGCTCATATTATATAGTCAGATCTATTTAATATAGTGAAGCTTTACATTTTGCTCTTATAACAGTATATCTGAAATAATAATAGTGTTGTTGGGGAGTTATATCTCCCACTGGGACTTTTGTCTCACCCTGTGGGTTCCACAACTTTTTAGGTGGATGTGCACGACATAGCAGAGATCATGCAAGCTGAGATAGGACAGCAGTAGGAAGAAGGCCTGAAGTTTTGAGGTAGTGTGTTGTCCGTTGTGTCTTTTTGTAGATAGAAGTTCTATGTGTCATCCCTATGCTCTCAGGTCCTTGAGGGGATAGTCTCTCTATGCTTTCACGATCGATATGAGCTTTTGACTAATATCTTGTTGTTGGTTACAGTTTACTCATATACATATTTTGGTAATGGTAGACTTATATCAGATGGAACATGAATGCATCATGTTATATATATATGATAGGTTTTTGGCCCTTCTTGTAAATATTTTTCTGGAAGTGGATCTTTATAGAAAATGGTTTTAATTTTTAGTGTTTTTTAGTAATCCACTGCTAATGGTTATTTCTACATGGTTTTGTATAATCTCGTTGTTTGTTTGATAACGGGTGTTACAAGTGTCACCTCTTACCAGACAACAATCATCTCTAGGTCATCATACCCATATATATATCATACTTGTTGTACGAGTGTATCGCATGGCTCACAAGGCCTATTTTAATATGTATCATGTGCTCATTATCTCATAATACCTACATGGTTAAGATTTCATAGTAAAAGCAATACCAAGTAAATATCATCACCATGCCATAAATAGAATCATTCAAATAGAAACTCTATCATAATTAGGGTTAGGGTTTTCCCCTTATAGCTGATAAGGGCTTGTAAGTTCATATTCAACAACCAAACCCTAATGCACATCATAAGAGCTTCTTTTATTTCCATAAGTATTCAATCATACTTATTTACTCTCATCAATTATCATAAATTGATTATCAAAATGAAGTATTACATGTTTCGTATGAGTAGTATAAGTTTCACTCTCATCCTTACTAGGATATTGATTTCAACATACTTATTACATTGGCTTGACCCTCTTTAGGGTTTATCATCCTACACTTATCAAAATATATCCATCTCATTACTTCATAGTGTATCAATTGGTTATATTCATCATGTATCGGCTTACACTCATCAAGGTGTATCGGCCTACACACTAGCCCTTATGTCGGCCTAGACACATTCACTTGTGTTGGCCTAGACACTATTACTTGTGTCATCCTAGACACTCTTACTTGTGTCGGCCTAGACACTCTCACTTGTGTTGACCTAGACACTCTCACATGTGTTGCCCATGACACTATCACTTGTGTAGCCCATGGCACATTAAAGTGATATCGATTTAGAGGTGCTTAGGGTGATATCACTTTTGAGGTGCTTAGAGTGATATTGGTTTTGAGGTGGTTAAGGTGATATCAGTCATGAATCATATCTTGGTGTATGACCTTCACCATACCATAGTACATCATATTCTTCACACTTCAGCATAATATTTTCACCTCACTTAAGCATAACATCTTAACCTCACTTTAGGGTATCGACCAACGTATAAATTTATGTATCGTCCACCCTATCACCTTTTGTATTGGCCACCCTATCACTTTGTGTATCGAGCATCCTATCACTTTGTGTGTCGGCCATAGCATACTCTAGGGTATTGGCCACACTTTCATCTAGTGTATCGGTCATAGAATCATCTATTGTGTCACCTAGCTATCATAAAGTGATATCGGCCTCTAGGATTTTGATAGTGTCGGGTTAGCCATCATCAACACCCTTATACAGTTTCAACTATCAAGGTACCAACCTCACCACTACTTGGTTTGTCGGCCATGACTTCAATGATTGTGTCACCCACACCTTCACATGGTGTGTCGGCCTTGGACTCAAAGAATTGTATCACCCTTCACATTGGTGTCGGGTTAGAGGGGTGTTGGATTGCTAGGGTTAAGGTATATCGGGTTAGCCCTATAAACTTCATATCTTCACTCAAATTCAAGATATCAACCTATCCCCATCCTTAGACTTAGGTGACAGGATAAAAAAAACTGTAAGGATGATTGTCCTTCACATGTAGCAAACCGGTAACGGGTTAGGAACTCAAGAGTATCAATTTCCCTTCATATAACCTTGTATCGGGTTAGGGTTTCTCAAACCAATATCAGTTTGTGCATGGGAGACTCCATCATCTTCAAGATTCAAACCTTCATCCACTAGCACTCTAGTTCATGGACAACAACACTGTATATCCAATAGATCTAAAAGAATCATCATTCAATCAAGGAAAGTTGAAATTGAAAAGGAATCACCAAGTATTGCACACATGATTGAAGGTGAATAATAATAGAGTTGAGTTTCAGTTATATAACCTGCCTCAAGATCAACACAAGAGCTTCAAGCTCCAAAGCTTCACATTCTCAAGGTTGAAGATGACTTATAAAAAGTCCAAGACTCAATCACAACAATTCTATATGAAAGAAGATACCATAGTTAGGAACTTGGTGAAGGAGAAAAGAAAGAAAGGAACCATGGTCGGAGAAGCATAGCCCACCCAAGGTTGAAGATGACCATGGCTTCACCTTAGGCTTGATGATTGAACTCCTTCCTATTCCTTAAGCTTCTATGGTCATCCACCTAGAAAGGAAATATATGAGGGTCGAAAGGTTTCACTAGTAGGTGAAAGGATTATATAGTTGAGGTTTAAGAGAGAGAGAGAGAGAGAGAGTGTGTGTGTGTATGTGAAGTGTCACCACCATATGCACTTAGGTGACATGTGTCCATGCATGGTGACTCCATGCATTCATAATTATCTCATCATGCAAAACTCATGAGGATAAATCAAAGATAAGATGTCAGCTATTGGGTATCTTGCTTGAAAAGATATCACAACCCAATATCACTTTTTATGCAAACCAATACAACTTTTGCAAGGAACATGTAAACTGATATGATTCACCTACTTGAGGTGCTTAGCTGATTATGAATACTTCCAAAAAATTACTAAACTGATATGGGACCACCTCTATGGCTTCCAAGCTGATAGGCACTCCCATATACACTTCATAACTTGATACAACCCCATCTAGGGTTCAAGACACTCAACACTCTTTGGCTCTTTCACCACCAAGAGTGCTAAAAGTAAACCAAGACTTCAAATAAGGTGCCCCCTCCATTATCTCTCCTCTAGATGATGCTAAGAGAGAGAAGGGACACTTAAGAGGTGATAATTTTCACATCAACCCCACAATTTGGGTAAATTGCAATTTGCACCAAAACTATCTTATAAAGTAGAAACAATTTGCAAAAAAGCTCAAACTTGAGAATTAAACTCTGCTCAAGTCTTAATTACTTTAAAATATTAAGACAAAGTTCTAAGAAACTTACTTAGGAAAAGCTTCTATGGTTATCCCAAAACCCAGGTCAGGGGTGTTACAAGTTATCAACCCCTAATAAGAATTTCATCCCTGAAATCTTAAGAGAAAAGAGAAGGGTACTTCCTCCTCATCTCTTCCTCCATCTCCCATGTGGCTTCTTCAATGCCACGATGATGCCAAAGGACTTTCACAAGCACTATTTCCTTCTTTTTCAACTTCTTGATTCTTCTATCAAGAATCAACATTGGACTTCCACGTAGGATATATCTTCATCTAATTCTACCTCTACAGGTTGTAATACAAACTCTTTATCAGGGTGACATTTTATCAACATAGATATATGAAATATTGGATGTAGTTTGTGCAACTCAGGTGGTAGTTCCAACTTATAGGATACCTTCCCAACACGTGCTATAACCGGGTAGGGTCCCATAAATCTAGGAGCCAACTAACCCTTCTTCCCAAATCTAAGAACACCTTTACAAATAGAAACCTTGAGATATACTCAATATCCTACTTGGAATTCTAAAGGTCTACAGTGATTATCAACATACAACTTCTGTCTATCATGTGCTACCTTTAACTGTTGATGTATTACTTTAATATTTTCAGTTGTTTTTTACACAAGTTTAGAACCAAGAAGTTGGTATTCTCCTGTTTCATACCATCATAATGGAGATCTGCAATGTATACCATACAACGCTTCAATGGTGCCATATCATTGCTTTTCTGATAACTATTATTATAGGCAAACTCTATCAAACTTAGATGCATATCCCAACTACCTACAAACTGAAGAACACATGACCTAAGTAAGTCCTCCAAAGTTTGTATAGTCCTTTCAGACTGTCCACCTGTCTGTGGGTGGAAAGTAGTACTAAACTTTAACTGCGTACCCAAATCTATGTGTAATCGCTCCTAAAAGAGACTTGTAAATTGAGGATCTCAGTCAGTCACAATTGTTGTTGGGATTCCATACAACTGTACTATCTCATCTACATAAATCTGTGTAAGTTTCTCAACAATGTATGTTGTCTTAACAGAAAGAAAATGTGCTGACTTTGTCAACCTATCAATTATCACCCAAATGGAATCATGACCTTTGGTTGTTCTAGGCAAACAAAGTACAAAATCCATTGCCACATGATCCCACTTCCACTATGGAATTGGTAATGGTTTTAGTGTTCCTGTAGGCTTTTGGTGCTCAGCTTTAACTTGATGGCACACTGGACATCACATAACGAACTCAGCTACATCTTTCTTCAAATCAGGCCACCAATACATATCTTTTATATTGTGATACATCTTGGTACTTCCTGGATGCATAGAATACATAGATGAGTGAGCTTCTTACATAAATATCTTCTTTAGGTCATTAACATCAGGTACCATGATTCTACCATGGTAACAAACTATCTCATCCTCTGACTCATGGAAGCCATCCCGCTTCTCACTGCCATATTCTGATCTGATATGTTGTATCACAATATCAGCATATTGTGCTTATTTGATCTGTTGTCTCAGTGTAGGTTTCACTTGAATCTGTGCCAACAATCTAGATAGCAAAGATACTTCCATCTATACATTCATTTTTCATAAGGAGATTAACATGTCCTGCTTATAACACACCAAAGTATTCAACTGTGCTTTGTCTGTGAATGTAGATGAAGACTTTTTGCTTGGTGCATATGCCACCACATTAGGCTTTCCTAGATGATAATTAATCATGCAATCATAGTCTTTAATTAGTTCCATCCAGAGGCACTATCTCATGTTCAACTCTTGCTGTAAAAAGATGTACTTCATATTCTTATGATCTGTGAAAATCTAACACTTCTCCCCGTAGAGGTAATGTCTCCATATTTTCAGGGCATGAATCACTGCATCCAACCCCAGACTGTGTGTCAGATAATTCTCCTCATGTTTCTCAAGTTGTTGAAAAGAAAACGAAAACACTCATTTAATATCCTGCATCAACACACATCCTAGACCATACTTTGAGGCATCACAAAAGACAATGTATCATTTCCCTTGCTCAGGTAAAACTAACACTGGTACGCTGGTCAACTTTTCCTTCAACAACTAGAAAGAGAGCTAAAACTTGTTATTCTAGACAAAAGGAACATCCTTCCGGGTTAACCTAGTTATGGGTAATGCTACAGAATTGAAGTCTTTGATGAACTCCTGTAGTAACGTGCCACACCTAGGAAACTGTGGATCTCTATTGGTGTCTTGAACTATTCCCATTCTTGAATAGACTCCACCTTTTTAGGATCAACACAAATACCTTTAGCAGATATGATATGTCCTAGAAAAGACACTTCTGACAACCAAAATTCACACTTGCTAAACTTAGCATATAGCTTGTGTTGTCTTAACAAAGTCAATGCTTGAGAAGATGTTGTTCATGTTGTTGGCTATCTCGAATGTATATTAGAATGTCATCTATAAAGACCACTATAATTTGATCAAGGAATGACCAGAACACTCCATTCATCAAATCCATGAATGTTGATGGTGCATTAGTTAGTCCAAATGACATAACTATGAACTCATAATGACCATACCTTGTCCTAAAGGCTGATTTGGGTATGTCATCATCCTTAATCTGTAACTAATGATATCCAGACCTCATATCTATCTTAGATAATACTATTGTGTCACGCAACTGATCAAACAAATCATCTATCCTTGGTAGAGGATACTTGTTCTTTATTGTCACCTTGTTCAATTGTCTATACTCTATACACAACCTCATAGACCCATCCTTTTTCTTTACAAAAAGTATTGGATCACCCCACGGTGATGTACTCATATGGATAAAACCTTTATCAAGTAACTCTTGTAATGGTTTCTTTAATTCTACCATTTTAGCTGGAGCCATCCTATAAGGCCTTTGGGCTATTGGTTGCATACTAGGAACAAGATTGATCTTGAAATCAATCTATCACGGTGGAGGAACATCAGTAAATTCCTCAAGAAACGCATCCTTAAATTCCCTAACAACTATCACATCAGGAATATTAGGACTTTCTACCTTGGTATCCACCACATGAGCTAAGAATGTCTCACACCCATGTCGTAACAGTCTCTCCGCTACCATTGTCGATACTAGACATGTTGGAAGAATCTTCCTATCTCCCTGAAAGATATATGTCTCATCATCATATGTGAACTTAGCTTGCTTGGAACCAAAATCTAAGACTACCTTATGCTTTTCCAAGGTGTCCATCCCAAGGATTACATCAAACCCATACATCTCAAGTGGTATAAGATCCACTTGAATTTTGTGTTTCGAGAAAGAAAGAACACAGGGGGAACATACATCTCGCAACACTACAGAACCAACTAATGGAGTTTGTTCTATGACTAACAGGAAAAAGACAGTTATGAATCACTTCACAAGTGATAAAGGAGTGTGTAACACCCAGGTCAACCAAAATAGATATGAAGCAAGTGTCACAAATCGTGGATTGAATACTACCTCTGGATGACTCATAGCCCTACTGTCGACCTCATCCTTTGTTGCCTTGTACAGATGAACCTACTTGAGACACTTGTCCACGTCCTTGTCCTCCTACACCACTATTGAATCATTGTCTCTGAGAGCCTTTTTGACTCTACCTCGATTGTTGGGTTACCTCAGTATCTCTTATTAGACACTCTTTCTTCAGATGTCCTATCTGCCAACACTAGTAGCAGACTCTGATATCTTTTTGTGGCCTAGGCAGCCCTGTTACTGACATTAATGCCGCACTATGGGTTCCAATAGGTGGAAAACTATAGCATCTACCCTTACTTGACATCCATTGCGCTTGAGCACTGAACCTCTGTGGTGCTGACGGTACAGGAAACCTTGGTTTCTTGTAACTTCTGGACCTCTATCCTTGGAACTGGGTAGGTCCTTTCCTAAAGTTGGCCTCACATTTCTCAATTACTGACCTTTCTATCCTCATAACCAATTACACAAACATAGAAAATCTCTCCCTATTCTTCAAAGTAGCTGCAAAAGTGGATAACTGAGCATTTAGACCCTTCTCAAAATGTTGAATCCTATCATGGTATGTATTAGCCATGTGCAGATAGAACTGTGGAAGCTCCATGAACTTGGCTTCATACTCATCTTTATAGGACCTTGCCTAATCCGTTCAAACTATGATATTTTCTCATCTAGGTACGTCTGAGGAAAGTACCTACTGACAAACTCACATCATAATTCCTCCCATCTGACCTCAACATCAGGCCTTTTCTCCTCTTCAATGGCCCATCAATGGCTAGCACTTCCCTTCAACAGGTACACAACGTGCCTAACTTTTTCAGTTTCTGGTATGCTAAGGATCTTAAAATCTTTCTCTAACTCAGTGAGCTACATATCAACATATGTTGGGTCAGCTGTTCTATCATACTCTTTAGCGCCTATAGGCATAACCATTCAAAAGTCTTACCAGAACCCAATGATTCTACATTGGGGACTGGTGCCCTAGGTGGTGGTGTTGGTATCCTATCTGCCATATGTGTTATCATCGCCATGAACTTCCCAAAGAGAGTACAATAATAGGTTTCTCTAGCATGGTCTGATCCAGCTGAGATTCTTAGGCACTTGTTCATCTATTTCCTGATTCCTTGCACCTCCTGGTGTAGCAACATTGCTCTCAACAATTTCATCATGTTCTCTAGACATCTTTATGCTTAACCCTTTCTTCTGCATAGGCAAAAGTCACTATAAGATATACTGTAAGACACTAGAGCAGACTCAATGACCTTAATCATATGTCCCTGTAAACTTATAGAACCTACGGCTCTAATACTAGAAATTGTGACGACCATTATCAAATTGATAGTGACATCACACAAAACTATGTGGAAATAACCATTAATAGTAGATTATCGAAAATCACTAAAAAATTAAAACCTTTTTACCAAGAGATTCATTTCCGGGAAACTCTTTATAGAAAGAACCAAAGCCATATATACATCATGGTTCACTTCATACATACATCGTCCCATCACATTGCAAGGATATGAGATATCAGTTGCTTTACTAAAACATATACAAAAGCAACATTATACCTCGAGACGTTCTAGCTAAAATCTCAAATTAATTATAAAACTATTTACACACTATCTCTGAAAGGTCATGAGAGTTGTTACTGTTGTCCTTGCTATCCCTGATAAGGGAACAACTACGGGTTGTATCTCTCTAGCGTTGAGCTTATATACCTAGGCTAGCTAAATAGCAGTTTGACTTGAGATGTCACTACAGGTTCACTCGTACTGGCCGAGGGGGTTCAGTCATGGAGTTTGACTCTTCCATGGATCTTGGATGGCACTGATGCTACCTAATTTAGGTTGATTGGAGCATGAGCAGTATACCTCATCTCCTCAGGGCATAAGATTGATTGTTGAAAGATGTAATCAACCGTGTAGCATATTTTCTTAAGGATTGAATATAGAAACATTGGATGAGTTTGCAATTGCTTCTGTATGTCATAGTTGATAAATGTTATACATGTTCTTCATATTCCTACTAAAAGTGATTAGATGATCTATTGATTAGTCATAGATATCTCAACTATTTAAATAATGAGATTGATCTACTCTGCATATAACAAGTATATATACCTTTTTAATTCAATAAATGTTTCTTCTGTTCTCTTTTATGAAGATTTATCTGTGATAATAATATTTTTAGCAGAGGGTTATATCTCCCACTGAGATATGGATCTCACCCTGTGGGTCTCCACACCTTTTAGGTCGACGAGCACGAGGAGGTAGAGATGGTGTAGAAGAGAGCATGCAGCAGTAGCAAGGATAGCAGTAACAACTCAGGTTGAGTGTGTTGCCATGTGTAACTAGTTTTATAATCGATCTGAGATTTTAGCTTGACAACAGTAACAAATCTCAGGTCCTTCAGGAGATAGTGCGTAAACAGTATAATGTTGCTTTTGTATATGTTTTGGTAAAGCAACTAATATCTCATATCCTTGCAATGTGATGGGATGATGTATGTATGAAGTGAACCATGATGTATGTAACATACTAGATCTCAGGCCCTACCCTGGAAGTTGACATTTTGGATTTAGCCAAACAAGGTTGAAGGTTAGACCTAAATAGATGTTTAGTAAAACCCCAATGAGCTAATGCATGAATAGATCACCTTAATGTAACCTAATGTTCTAACATTAATCTTAGGTTTATAATGGATACATAAAATATGCCACATAACTCATTTTGGTGGTAATATGAAGATAAGAAACTTAATTAGATGAATAATTTTAATAATGGGCCGTTAATGGGCTATATGACATATCACATAAAAATAAGTCTCAAAAGTGGAAACAAACTTCAAATTCAAAATCTACATATCAAAATTAGCCTACATGTCAAATTTCATCTAATTTGGACTACCTTGAAATATTAGGATAAGGTTAGGAGAGAGAAAATGAGTAAAAGGATTAAGTAATGAATAATGTGATTATATAACTTCAAATTATGGAAATAATGGCTAATTCATATTCAACACATCAAAGATAACTTGTGGATGAATTTTGGTCCAATCTGGATGTTGTTTGTGCAAGTTATGCAATTTTAGGTACATTCTGGACCTTTCTGCAATTTACCCAATTGGGAGGTTTTCTTTGCAAATTGTCACATGCATTATAATCCTTATATATTCCCTTAACATTATCTAGTTTTTGAACCATAGGGTGTCTAGTTTCACCTTGGTTTGAAGGTGTTTCTTTCCAAGGGCATTTTAGGGATTACTCTCTTAATAAATGAGCTTATCTTTAGAAGCTATCAACCAATGGAATTATTTTTTTGATTTGAGGTCGGTAGGGATGGCCTATAAGTGTCCATAAACTGACACTTGATATTCAAGAAGCCCCTATCAGTTGTCCTCTTGCATGGCCATGAAATCCCTAGGCTAAGGACACATGGAAAGCTCCATGGACACCTCATGTTTGACTTCTTCCTTATCCATAAAGGTTTGCATGTCCATAGGCACCCTTAGTATTGGACACATGGAAAGTAACTTGACACCTCGTTCTTGAATTCTTCATTATCTATAAAGGCTTGCATGTCCATGGACACCCTTATACATGACACATGGAAAGTCTGATAAACACCTCATACTTGACCTCTTTCTTTATATAGCCATATCTACCCCTTCCCAAATCCAAATTCGAAAACTCTTGCTCTTCTTTCTTTCCTCGTGCTTATAGCATCATTCCTAATCTGTTTTTCCATGAAGGTGATGTCCCAAGGTAAAAGGAGGTGCCTACCTTGGTGAAGAAGGCTCGTAGGGTTCCAAATTTCTCTACTTATGATTTCTTAAGCTCCTCCTTGGTGATTTTGACCAAAACTAGTAAGTATCTTCCTTCAATTCCCTATTTTCATGTTTTTAGTCTTCCTTCCACCTTCCTACAGGTCGGAACTATGGATTTCCATGGTGAAACCCCACCTAGAACACATAAACACCTCATCTCCATGTTCTTTTGTTAGGGTTTTTCACCTCTAAAGTGGAGAAGGTGCTTCTTGGTTGAGATAGGAGCTTTGTTGGAGAAAACAACCTCTATAAGCTTGGGAACCTTACTTATTGGATATGTCCACCTTCCCTAGAGGTTCTTTGGAGGTCTAGGCTTGGATCTAGGACTGACTTGGACTGTTTAGACTTCAAAGTTAAGGTATGATGTATCCCCTATTCTTCTATGTTGAGCAATTCACCTATGCTTATTCATTCTCTTTGTCCTATAGGCATTAGCCTATACGCAATGTCTTTTCTTTTGAAAATCATGGTTCATGTGAAGTAACTTATTTGATATTGATCATGTGATCATGGATATTCTTTTGAACTCTTATCTTATGCTTTGTTCATGATGGAACTCTAAAAGATGACATGTGATGTCTTTTGCCCACTTATGAGGTGGATGTATATGTTGGTCACTTATGTGGTGACTAGTTTATATATTCTGACTATACTTTCTAATTACCTCTACATTTAACATGTTATGTGATTCAGTAGCACTAGAGTAGTGTAATTGCATTGGTTTTCATGGCAGATGTGTTATTTCCTACCGAGCAGATGTGATATTTCCTGCTCTTTTGGGATGGAAAGGAAGCTCATACCCAGGGCAAGATGTGTGATTCTTGGCCCATATTTTATATATTTGGGAGATTGGAATTATTCCTTTCTCTATCAGGTTTCAAGTTTATGAGACTTGGTCATGTTTGTGTTTATATTGTTCTAGGGCTATGTTTATCTCACATGCATGGAGGTTGATGATATGGGGTGTGTGCCCGATTTCTTTACATGTGCTTGTGTGGCACAATCTTTATGTTTTATTAATGGCAAGTATTCTTTTTTTATCATACAATTTCAATTCCTTTTCTCTTGATACCCATTTGGGTGGTCCTTATCCTATCTATGCGAAGCCTTTTATATTTTATTTCCTTTATTCTATATATTGCTCAATTTCCTATTTAGTATGCACATACCAGCCTTTGTTGGTGTCATCTATTTTCTCTTCTTTCTGGGGTATGCTTCCAACCCTAGGTGAAGGACTTCGATGATAAGGCATGATGTTTTGGACTAGCTTAAGGAGTTAAAGCTTGGAGACAAAGTTGTTATGGTTTAAATTTCCCTCTACTTAGATCCTTATGTTGTATCATACATGTAAACCCTTATGGGTTATTATGATGTACTTTTGTAATAACCTTATTATAAATTTAATATAGTCAACATTTTTATTCCACTTCTATACTTTGGTTGTTTTGAATACCATCTATTGAAATTTGAAAATGTTACACCTATTCCAGCATACCTTTGAGTGTGTTTGGAATGTATGTTCTATTCTACAAATCTTTAGTAAGGGGGTGATCCCACCTCCTTACAACATGGTATCAGAGCCCATAGTAGTCAGAATCTAACTATTTCAATTTTGTCTCCCTAGTTAGAATCCTTGCCTTACCTTTAAGTGACATGTTTGCCCTAGATTTGATCAATAGATGATGAAGGGTTGATTTAAGATCATATAGTTTCACATTAGAATAATGATGAATAGAACCTTAAAATACTTACAAGTAAAAGATGCATAAGTAACCATAGTAACTTGAGGTTGTTTAGCTTGGCCTTTAGGCAGCTACTAGGACATGAATTTGAAAGCAAAGGTGTCTAGAAAGGATCAGGGTTTGGGGGTTGGCAAGATTTTCCTCCACACTACTAGCTTGGTTTATGAGGACTCCCCAAATCCATATGATACCGGTCTGGCCAAAATTGATATGAATTGTTCAAAATAGCATGCTTTTACGCAATAGTAGTCTTAGACATCTATATGATTTATCTTTAGAGGCCCTAATATGTTTAACTAGTCTCCCAAGTGTAAAGAATTGTTTGAGGATGGACAAGAGCAAGTTAACCCATAGTTCATAGTTAGTCTTTACAAGTTATGTTTCTTATTTTGTGCATGATGCTTATGTAGTTGGATGTAAGGAAGTGTAGTTGAACCTTTTGTACCTAAAGAATAGTTTTGACTTAATAATATGAATCCTTTAAGGGGTGGTGAATAAGTTGTTTTCTTATATATGGATGTTTTGATTTCGAGGACAAAATCCCTTTAAGGGGTGGTGTGTTGTAACATACTAGATCTCAGACCCTACCCTAGAAGTTGACATTTTAGACTTAGCCAAACAAGGTTGAAGGTTAGACCTAAATAGATGTTTAGTATAACCCCAATGAGATAATACATGAATAGATCACCTTAATGTAACCTAATGTTCTAACATTAATCTTAGGTTTATAATGGATACATAAAATATGCCACATAACTCATTTTAGTGGTAATATGAAGATAAGAAACTTAATTGGATGAATAATTTAGATAATGGACCGTTAATGGGCCATATGACATATTGCATAAAAAGAAGTCTCAAAAGTGGAAACAAACTTCAAATTCGAAATCTACATATCAAAATTAGCCTACATGTCAAATTTCATCTAATTTAGACAACCTTGAAATATTAGGATAAGTTTAGGAGAGAGAATAAAAGGCATAAGTAATGAATAGTGTGATTATATAACTTCAAATTATGGAAATAATGGAAATTTAGTATTCAACACATCAAAGATAACTTATGGATGAAGTTTGGTCCAATTTGGATGTTGTTTGTGCAAGTTATGTAATTTTAGGTACATTCTGTACTTTTCTACAATTTACCCAATTGGGATGTTTTCTTTGCAAATTGTCACATACATTATAATTTTTATATATTCCCTTACCATTTTCAAGTTTTTGAACTATAGGGTTCCTAGTTGCACCTTGGTTTGAAGGTGTTTCTTTCCAAGGGCATTTTAGGGATTACTCTCTTTATAAATGAGCTTCTTTAGAAGCTATCAACCAATGGGGGTATTTCTTTGATTTGAGGTCAGTTGGGATGGCTATAAGTTTCCATAAACCGACATTTGATATTCAAGAAGACCCTATGAGCTGTCCTCTTGCATGGCCATGAAATCCCTAGGCTAAGGACACATGGAAAGCTCCATGGGCACCTCATGCTTGACTTCTTCCTTATCCATAAAGGTTTGCATGTCCATAGGCACCCTTAGCATTGGACACATGGAAAGTAACTTGAAACCTCGTGCTTGAATTCTTTCTTATCCATAAAGGCTTGCATGTGCACAGACACCCTTATACATGACACATGGAAAGTCTCATAGACCCCTCATACTTGACGTCTTTCTTTATATAGCCATATCTACCCCTTCCCAACTCCAAATTCAAAAACTCTTGCTCTTATTTATTTCCGCTAGCTTAGAGCATCATTCCTACTCTTTTTTTTTTATGAAGGCGATGTCCCAAGGTAAAATGAGGTGCCTACCTTGGTGAAGAAGGCTCCTAGGGTTCCAAATTTCTCTATTTAGGATTTCTTAAGCTCCCCCTTGGTGATTTTGACCAAAACTAGTAAGTATCCTCCTTTACTTCCCTATTTTTATGTTGTTAGTCTTCCTTCCACCTTCCTCAAGGTCAGAACCATGGCCTTCCATGGTGAAACCCCACCTAGAACCCATAAACACCTCATCTCCATGTTCTTTTGTTAGGGTTGTTCACATCTAAAGTGGAGAAGATGCTTCTTGCTCGAGATAGGAGCTTTGTTGGAGAAACCAGCCTCTCTAAGCTTGGGAACCTTACTTATTGGACATGTCCACCTTTCTTATAGGTTCTTTGGAGGCCTAGGCTTGGATCTAGGACTGACTTGGACTGTTTAGACTCTGAAGTTGAGGTATGATGTATCCCCTATTCTTTTATGTTGAGCAATTCACCTATGCTTATTCATTCTCTTTGTTCTATGGACATTAGCCTATACACAATGTCTTTTCTTTTGAAAAGCATGGTTCATGTGAAATAACTTATTTGATATTTATCATGTGATCATGTATATTATTTTGAACTCTTATCTTATGTTGTGTTGATGATGGAACTCTAAAATATGACATGTGATGTCTTTTGCCCACTTATGAGGTGGATGTATATGTTGGTCACTTATGTGGTGACTAGTTTATATATTCTGACTATACTTTCTACTTGCTTCTACATTTAACATGCTATGTGATTTAGTAGCACTTGAGTAGTGTAATTGCATTAGTTTTCATGGCAGATGTGTTATTTCCTACCGAGCAGATGTGATATTTCCTGCTCTTTTGGGATGGAAAGGAAGCTCATACCCAGGGCAAGATGTGTGATTCTTGGCCCATGTTTTATATATTTGGGAGATTAGCAGTATTCCTTTCTCTATCAGGTTTCAAGTTTATGATACTTGGCTTCCTTTGTGTTTATATTGTTCTAGGTCTATGTTTATCTCACATGTATGCAGGTTGATGATATGGGGTGTTTGCCCTAATTTTTTACATGTGCTTGTGTGGCACAATCTTTATGTTTTATTAATGGCAAGTATTCTTTTGTTATCATACAATTTCAATTCCTTTTCTCTTGATACCCATTTGGGTGGTCCTTATCCTTTCTATGGGAAGCCTTTTATATTTGATGTCCTTTATTCCATATATTCCTCAATTTCCTATTTAGTATGCACATACCAGCCTTTGCTAATGTCATCTATTTTTCCTTCTTGTTGGGGTGTGCTTCCAACCCTAGGTGAAGTACTTGGATGATAAGGCCTGATGTTTTGGACTAGCGTAAGGAGTTAAATCTTGGAGACAAAGTTTTATAGTTTATATTTCCCTCTACTTAGATTTGTATGTTGTAACATACATGTAAACCTGTTATGACCCACTCCGAGTTTAACTAGTAAGTGCAGCGGTTAGTGCATCACCATGATGACTAAGTTAAGATAAGTTCTCACTGATTCGATTAGTGCTTTGACCAATTGAGACCAGATAATTAGCATTCTTTCTTGCCTTGAGGTTGTAGTGGATTCCACACTTGAAATTTTGCACAAGAAATCACTTGATTTGGACCTTTGAGGCAAAAATTATGCCATTTTCAAGTTCTTTGGACCTATAGTGCAATTTACCCATAACTTAATCACCCCTTCCCTTATCTCTTTCACCTGATTGGTCTAGGAACCACTTGAAATGATGCCCAAGCAGTAGGCTTCCTGATCGCAACAAAGGAGTGGAGTGGGGGTGAATCTAGGGCTCCTTGGGCGAGGTAGCTTGGCGCCACCCCTTTCCCTTCTTCTTCCTCCATCTTTCCCCTCCTCTACCTCACCCTAGTGGCGCCCAACAATAGCCCGTCTAGCAAGGACACCGGCCGACCAAGCAGCAACAATGACCAGCTGTAGGGCGCCGGCCAAGGGGCCATTTTGGGCAGCCAGCACCACCAAACTGTGCCCTTGACTCCAATTTTGAGGTCCAAGCAAACAACCGCAGCTCCTCGTCCCTATTGCACCCACTTGCACCTCATCTAGCAAGGGGCAGCGCCTGACCAACAAGAGCAACAGCAGCTGCAGCAACGGCCAAGAGCCATTTGGGTGTGAGGAGTAGCACGATTCGACGTCGTCGAGTTCGACCGTGAGTTTAGGACTCAAATCTGCAGCTTTAGCTGTGTTTAGCACCTAGCCTAGCCCTCCTCTCCAACCTGTGCGTGAGGAGCTACTACTGCTTGTAGCACGTTCAAACTAGGGAAAGCCTAGAGGTAGAAGACGACCCCACTGACGCCCAGAAATAGGACTCTAGACACATTTCCAATTGAATTACGGTCACCTCACCCGCTGTTAGTAGAATTTCACTCACTAAGCACGTATAACTCCAACAATCAGGTGTTTTTGGTTAAATCAGTATCATTCGTAGATGTCAACGTTTACATAGGTGCCGGGTAGTGTCGGCACTGCTCGATTTCTAATTTGCACATTTTATTTATTAACGTTTGCACGACGCTAATTAGTTAATTAATATGTGTGATTTGGATTAGTAAAAATACACGATTGATCAAAACTTAAATTGCTCGATTAAATGTTGAACTCAGTAGCACATGACTAGTAATGACACAATTTTGGTATAAACCCAGGCTGTACGTTTTTAGTAAGATAATAGATGCTCGAATTCAAAGAAATGACAATGACATGAAAAGGGTTCAATAGAAACCTATTTGCACACCCCCGATTATATTTAATGTGAGTGTATTAATAATTATATGAATCGACATGTTTCTCAAAGAAATCATTTGAAATTCTCATTTAATATTAATAATTCATGCCATGACAAGTAATTGACTTTTAATTGAGTTATGTGATGCATAACTTAGAATTTGGGTTGATGAGCTCGATTTTTGAGGAATTACAGATAATTTATAAGTGCTACTGAAAATTTCTAATATATCGAGTAATTAACTCTTGTTAGTGTGTTACAATGATCAATTGTATAATTCCAGTGTATATGAGCCAAGTTGATATGAGTTTAGTTTATTTAAGAAATTTCAATTTGTCTGTATGCATGGTATATGGATTATTCAGTAAATTACAATGTTTTTGAATATACTGCTCTGCCAAGTTTAGAAGGATATACATGTTGTATTCTAAGCTCAGATGAATAGACTCGATACCATAGTGATACTAGATTTAAGAATAAGTAATTGAGAGATACGATATAGTAAGATCTTTCTAAGAATAATAAAATAACAGATATAGGTGCCCTGAACACCGTAGATTTCCTATGGATGTCTGCACCGTAGGGAGGAAACGATCCACCCTGGCAGTGACCAGTATACAGGGATCGGATCGCACCCACAGAGTGTGTGGGTAGATGAATCCCTTGAGGAAGTCTCCTAAGAGAAGATAGGTTACCCAACATGAACCGGAGATCCTGGTGGTAACCCAGAGGTACCCACAGAGCGTACCAAGATGAGGCCCACAGATCATCTCAGACCCTCCTCCCATGTACTCAGCCTAGAAAGAGAGGTCTAGTTAAAGGTCAGATGTTTAGCCACCTTAGTCACACATGACGGTTTGAGTCAAGCAGAACCAGATTCAGTTCTAGGCTTAGCTTCCCGGGTTTTGAGCTAAGTCTTGTATGGTGGGATCGTAGTTCGTTACAAGTCTTCATATGTAGAGTACACTGCATATGATCAGGGCATAAGATAAAATATGTTCATATAGGTTGACAGAGTTTCTTATAAGTTAAAGAGTTAAGAAAGATTTGAGTTAGTTTCACAGCAGTTGTCCTTTAAATGAAATTTTAGTATTCTCTATTATTTAATCGTATCTATAGTTTACATAAATTGTTATCTTAATGAAATGTTGACATGTCCTGTCGTTTATATTATATTGTTTAGATATTCTCAGTATAGTATTATCTTGTATTTTATTCCAATTAATAAACATAAAATGAGTTATCTGTGATGGTTGATAGCTCACCAACCTACTGAAACATTTTTCAGGTCAGCGTCAGGACGAGGAAGCTGACGAATCGTATCACCCAAGTTCTTAGAAGGTAGTTCATAGTTAGATAGAGGTCTCTTAGTCCTTTCCCCTCAGTCCTTAGGCATGTGGTGTGTTAGAGAGAGAATGTAATATATATGTAGTTTAGTATTAAGTTATCTGTTGTGTTTTACTTTCTACATGAACAATGTAATATGTCATGTAAGTTTATTTTTCTTCCAAGTAAGGTTAATGGTAATTTGCTTCCACAATTTTATTACGATCTGATGTTATTCAAGCTATTATGTTTTTCCTTCAAGTTAATTTCAAGTAACTAAGTAAAGAAAAGGTTAAGGGAGGTTTGCCGAGGGTGACTCCCCAGTCTACAGGGTCATTAGAGATGGCATGGGAATCGGGGCGTTACAAGTTTTTTTTGGTATCAGAGCAAAGGTTTGAGTACGTAGTTACTCTAAGTCAAAGTCAGGGGACGATAAGAGACCAATAGGATTAGGACTTAGGTGTCTTCATTCTAACTGCAATTTTCTAATAGGAAGTGTTTTGTTATACTATTGCAGATGGCAGGAAGAGGACGTGGTCATGATGACCAAGCTGAGAGCCACATTGGACCTAATCCTCAGGAGATGGGTCCAGGTGGTGGAGATGATGTGGATGAGGCATCAAGAATGTACATAATGTTTCTTGAGACTAGGGAAAAGTATAAGATGGAGAGGCAAGCTTCTACCTCGAGCAACAAGGACCTGATGAGATCCTATGAGCTAGTTAATAAGCTTGGAGGTACCGAGTTCGTTGGAACTACAGACCCTACAGTGGCAGATGAATGGCTGAGACAGTTAGAGAAAGTGTTCCATCTGATGGAGATGTCTGAGGAAAGACAAATCAATCACGCAGTTTATTTTCTTAAAGGTGGTGCAGAGCTCTAGTGGTGTGGAGTGGAAGATAAAAGGAGGAACACGGTATTGAATTGGAAGGATTTTGTTGATGAATTCCATCTTAAGTACTACCCACCTACTTTTCTGAGTGAGAAGATAAGACAGTTGCAGAACATCAGACAAGGAAGTATGACAATTGGTGAATATGAGGCACATTTCACCAGGTTGGTAAATTTCTGTCCACAACTTGTTCCTAATGATGTAGAAAAGTGCAGAATATTTCAAGAAGGATTAAGATCAGAGATCATCCTATAGTAACCTACCAATCCTAAAAAGCTTCTGATCTCAGTAGGAGTCTTAGGCTTCTCCCATTGTAGAACAAACTCAACTTTCTTAGGGTCAACACTTACTCCATCTCCTAAGATGAGATGTCCAAGAAAAGACACCTCAGCTAACCAGAACTCACACTTACTAAACTTAGCATATAACTGGTGTTGTCTCAAAAACTGTAATGCTATCCTCAGATGTATCTCATGTTTCTCATCATCTTTGGAATAAATCAGAATGTCATCTATGAAAACTACTATGAACTGATCCAAAAATAGTTTGAAAATCCGGTTCATCATATCCATGAAAGCTACTGGGGCATTAGTCAGTCCAAACGACATGACCAGAAACTCATAATGCATGTATCTTGTTCTAAAATCCGACTTAGGAATATCTAAAGCCTTTATTCTCAGATGATGATATCCATATCTCAAATCTATCTTAGAAAAGATCGTCACTCCACACAACTGATCAAACAAATCATCTATCCTTGGCAACGAGTACTTATTCTTTATGGTGACCTTATTCAACTGTCTATAGTCTATACATAACCTCATAGCACAATCTTTCTTCTTCACAAACAAGACTGGAGCTCCCCATGGTGAAGAACTAGGTTGAATGAAACCCTTATCCGGTAATTACTATAACTAAATCTTGAGTTCCTTCAACTCTACAGGTGCCATTCTGTAGACTGGTAGCGCTATAGGTTGACTACCTGGTAACACCTGGATCTCAAAGCCTATCTCTCCTTCAAGAGGTATACCTAGAAACTCATCTGGAAAAACATCTGGGAACTCATAGACTACTGGCTCATCCCATAGACTGACTGTGTTGTTCTCTACTTTGGTATCTACTACATGTGCCAAGAATGCCTCACAACCTTTCTGCAACATCTTATCAGCTACAACAACTGATATGATACACTTATTCAAAACTTTCCTGTCTCTAGTAAAGGCACAAGAAAATCCGCCCTATTGAAAGACAACCTCCTTCTTCCAATAGTCGAGTTGAACTCGATACGTCTCTAGGCACCCAAGATAACTTGAAAAGAGTTAATATCTAGGGATGTAAGATTAACCACGATGGTGTAACCACCAAAGGTCAATAAACATCCGAGATAAAACTCCATCAACACTGTCGATTCACCTAACGGAACCCTCAACAATAACTCAACCGGTAACTCCTGGATTAACTACATTAAGCTCACAAGCTAAAGAACTATGTATAAATGAGTGAGTAGCACCCAGATCTATCAAAACTATAACTAAAATGTTGTTAAAGAAAAGCATTTCTCCTATAATTACTCAAGAAGAAACAATACCTTCTTGTGGTGTCAAAGAGAAGAAGCGTCATGAATCTCTTCCTCTCCCACTATGTCCTAGTTGTCCTTCCCTAGAACTGGGTGTTGCACCACCTCGGGGACCTGAAGCTATAGAGGAACTTGCTCCTCCAGCTAGAGCTTGTCTCGGGACATTCTGGTACTGTGACAGGGAACCATGAACTTCAGTGTTATAGCGTCACCTCTGACACGCTTAACAAGAAAGAATGCACTGTTTGTCTGGTCAGACAACTCTGAGAAGAGTTTTCATATCTTGAAGAAGAGGTTGACTACAGCACCAGTGTTGATCCTTCCCGAGGAAGATAAAGGCTACATAGTTTTTGTGATGCTTCTAGGAGAGGCTTTGGCTGTGTGTTGATGCAGGAAGGCAAAGTAGTAGCTTATGCATCTAGACAGCTTAAGAAGAATGAGGATAATTACCTGACACATGATTTGGAGTTAGCTGTTGTAGTTCATGCTCTTAAGACATGGCGTCACTATCTTTATGGTGAGGCATGTTAGGTGTTTACGAATCATAAGAGTTTGAAATATATTTTCACCCATAAGGATTTGAATCTTATATATCAGAGATGGTTAGAATTGATCAAGGATTATGATGTGACAATAGATTATCATCCTAGAAAAGAGAATGTGGTAGCAGATGCTCTGAGTAGGAAGTCAAGTTCAATAGTAGATGTATTCTCTATGGCATGTTTCAAGAGAGACCTGCTAGTAGAGATGTGGAAGTTGAACTTAGACTTAGGGGTGACAGAGAAGAGTGGTTTGATTGCATAGATGCAAGTCAAGCCTACTTTTTATGATCAGATCAAGGAACTTCAACATAGTGACAGTGAGATACAACATATCATGCAAGATATGACAGAGGAAAAGAGGCCAGAGTTTAGGTTTTCAGATGATGGTTTGTTGTATCATCATGACAGGTTGTGTGTACCTAGAGACAATGATTTGAAAGAAAGGATTCTTGAGGAAGCGCATGCATCGATGTACACTATGCATGCAGGCAACACTAAGATGTACAAGAATCTCAAGGAGTTGTACTAGTGGTCATGTATGAATAAGGATGTAGCTGAGTACGTGGCTAGATGTAGTGTGTTCCAGCAGGTTAAGGCTGAGCATCAAAAACATGCAAGTACCTTGCAATCTCTTCCTATACCAGAGTGGAAGTGGGAACATATCACAATGGATTTTGCGGTAGGGTTTCCCAGGATGTCTAGAGGCTGTGACTTGATGTGGGTGATTGTGGATAGACTGACTAAGTCTACTCACTTTCTTCCTGTTAAGTCAACCTTTGATGTCCCGAAGTTGGCTAATATATATGTGGATGAGATTTTTAGGTTGCATGGTATCCTAGTTTCAATTATATCATATAGAGATCCTAAGTTCACCTCTAGGTTTTGGAATCAGTTGCATCATTCTTTGGGCACAAAGTTGAGGTTCAGTACAACTTTTCACCTGCAGACGGATGGTCAGTCAGAGTGGACCATTTAGACTCTTGAGGACATGCTGAGAGCATGTGTCTTGCATTTTAGTGGAAGTTGGGAAGAACACTTGAGCCTTATAGAGTTTGCATCCAACAATAGTCACCATTCCAGTCTTGGTATGGCCCCATATGAAGATCTGTATGGCAGAAAGTGTAGATCACTTGTATGTTGGTACAAGGTGGGTGAAAAAGAGATTCTTGGACTTGAGATAGTGGATTTGACTATAGAAAAGATTATAGTGATCAGAGAACAGTTGAAAGATGCACATGATAGGCAGAAGAGTTACACTGAGAAGAGGTGTAGACCTCTTGAGTTTGAGGTTGGTGATGAAGTGTATTTGAAAGTTTCACCATGGAAAGGAGTGTTGAGGTTTGGAAAGAGAGGCAAACTGACTCCTAGGTTTATGGGCCCATAGCCTATCAGTTAGAGGATTGGACCTGTAGCCTACAAGTTGGATTTTCCATCTGAGTTGGCTAATTTACATGATGTGTTTCACGTATCGATGTTGAAGAAGTGTTACCCTGGTACAGAGAAGATAGTAGACCCAGAACCTACAAAGCTCAGATCAGATGTGCCCTATTTTGAATGACCTATTCAGATAGTGATCGGAGGATCAAGAAACTCAAGAATTACGAGATACCGTTAGTGAAATTTTTGTGGAGAAACCACAACCTAGAGGAAGCCATGTGGGAGCTTGTATCACAAATGTGTAACATGTTTCCTTTTCTCTTTTAGGAATTTGGACAAAATTCTTATAAGGGAGGGATATTGTTATGACCCACTCCGAGTTTAGCTAGTAAGTGCAGCAGTTAGTGCATCACCATGATGACTAAGTTAAGATAACTGCTCACAAATACAATTAGTGTTTTGACTAGTTGATATAAGCTAATTATCATGTTTTCTTGCCTTGAGGTTGTAGTGGATTTTGTTCTTGAAATTTTGCAAAAGAAATCACTTGATTTGGAGCTTTGACGCAAAAGTTATGCCATTTTCAAGTTCTTTGGACCTATAGTGCAATTTACCCATAACTTAATACCCCCCTTTCCCCTTTCCATTATCTCTTTCACCTGATCGGTCCAAGAACCGCTTGAAGCGGCACCCAATTAGCAGGCTGCCCGATCACAATAGAGGAGTGGAGCGGGGGCAAATCTAGGGCTCCTTGGGCGAGCTAGATTGGCGCCACCCCTTTCCATTCTTCTTCCTCCATCTTTCCCCTCCTCTACCTCGCCCTAGAGGTGCCCAACAATAGCCCATCTAGTAAGGGCACTGGCCAGCCAAGCAGCATCAGTGGCCAGCTACAGGGCGCCGGGCAAGAGGTTGTTTGGGCAGCCAGCACCACCAAACGGCACCCTTGACTCCAATTTTGAGGTCCAAGCAAACAACCGCAGCTCCCCAGCCCTATTGCTCCCCCCCTACGCCTCATCTAGAAAGGGGCAACGCCTGACTAGCAAGAGCAGCAGCTGTTGCAGCAACGACCAGGAGCCATTTGAGTGTGAGGAGTAGCATGATTCGACGCCGTCGAGTTTGACCGTGAGTTTAGGACTCAAATCCGCAGCTTCAGCCGTGTTTAGCACCTAGCCTTGCCCTCCTCTCCAATGTGTGTGTGAGGAGCTGCTACTACTTGTAGCACATTCAAACTAGGGCAAACCCAGATGTAGAAGACGACCCCGCTGACACCCGGAAATAGGACTCTGGATGCGTTTCCAATTGAATTATGGTCACCTCACCCGCCGTGAGTAGACTTTTCTCACTAAGCATGTATAACTCCAACAATCAGGTTTTTTGTTTATATCGGTATCATTCGCAGATGTCAGTGTTTACCCAAGTGCTGGGCAGTGCCGGCACCTCTCAATTTCTAATTTGCACGTTTTATTTATTAACATTTGCACGACGCTAATTAGTTAATTGATATTTGTGATTTGGATTAGTAAAAATACACGATTGATCTAAACTTAAATTGCTCGATTAAATGTTGAACTCAGAAGCACATGACCAGTAACGACACAGTTAGGGTATAGACCCAGGATGTACATTTTTAGTAAGATAATAGATGCTCGATTTCAAAGAAATGATAATGACATGAAAAGGGTTCAATAGAAACCTAGTTGCACACCCTCGGTTATATATAATGTGAGTGTATTAATAATTATATGAATCGACACGTTTCTCAAAGAAATCATTTGAAATTCTCATTTAATATTAATAATTCATGCCATGGCAAGTAATTGACTTTTAATTGAGTTATGTGATGCATAACTTAGAATTTGGGTTGATGTGCTCGATTTTTGAGGAATTACAGATAATTTACAAGTGCTAGTGATGATTTCTAATATATTGAATAATTAACTCTTGTTAGTGTGTTACGATGATCAATTGTATAATTCCAGTGTATATGAGCCAATTTGATATGAATTTAGTTTATTTAAGAAATTTCAATCTGTCTGTATGCATGGTATATGGATTATTCAGTAAATTACAATGTTTTTTAATATACTGCCCTGCCAAGTTTAGAAGGATATACATGTTGTATTATAAGCTCAGATGAATAGACTCAATACCATAGAGATACCAGAGTCAAGAATAAGTAATAGAGAGATACAATATAGGAAGAGCTTTCTAAGAATAATAAAATTATAGACATAGGTGCCCTGAACACCGTAGATTCCCTACAGATGTCTACACTGTAGGGAGTAAATGATCCACCCTGGAAGTGACTAGTATACATGGATCGGATCGCACCCACAGAGCGTGCAAGGAGACAAAGCCCTTGAGGAAGTCTCCCAAGAGAAGATAAGTTACCCAACATGAACTGGAGATCTCGGTGGTAACCCAGAGGTACCCACAAAGCATACCAAGATGAGGCCCACAGAGCATCTCAGACCCTCCGCCTGTGTACTCATCCTAGAAGGAGAGGTCTAGTTAAAGGCCAACTATTTAGCCACCTTAGTCAGACGTGACGGTTCAAGTCAAGCAGAACCAGATTTAGTTCTAGGCTTAGCTTCCCGAGTTTTAAGCTAAGTCTTGTATGCTGGGATCATAGTTCTCTACGAGTTTTCATATGTAGAGTACACTGCATATGATCAGGGCATAAGATAAAATATGTTCATATAGGTTCACAAAGTTTCTTATAAGTTAAAGAGTTAAGAAATATTTGAGTTAGTTTCACAACAGTTGTCCTTTAAATGAAATTTTAGTATTCTCTATTATTTAATCGTATCTACAACTTTGCAGTAGTTGTTATCTTAATGAAATGTTGACATCTCCTATCGTTTAAATTATATTGTTTAGATCTTCTCAGTATAGTATTATCTTGTATTTTATTCCAATTAATAAACATAAAATGAGTTATCTGTGATGGTTGGGTGAAATTCTATTCACTGAGCCAGTAGCTCACCAACCTACTGAAACATTTTTCATGTCAGCGTCAACACGAGGAAGCTGAAGGATCATATCACCCAAGTTCTTAGATGGTAGTTCGTAGTTAGATAGAGGTATCTTAGTCCTTTCCCCTCGGTCCTTGGGCATGTGGTGTGGTAGAGAGAGAAAATAATGTAATATGTAGTTTAGTATTAAGTTATCTGTTGTGTTTTACTTTCTGCATGAACAATGTAATATGTCGTGTAAGTTTGTTTTTCTTCCAAGTAAGGTTAATGGCAAGTTGCTTCTACAGTTTTATTACGATCTGATGTTATTCAAGCTATTAGGGTTTTCCTTCAAGTTAATTCTAAGTAACTAAGTAAAGAAAAGGTTAAGGGCGGTTTACCGAGGGTGAATCCCCGATCTCTGGGGTCATTAGAGATGGCACGGGAATCGGGGCATCCCAAAACCCTTATGGGATATTATGATTTAATTTTGTAATAACCTTGTTGTAAATTGAATATAGTCAACATTTTTATTCCGTTGATATACTTTGGCTATTTTGAATACCATTTATTGAAATTTGAAAATATTACACCTATTCTAGCATACCTTTGAGTGTGTTTGGAATGGATGTTTTATTCTACAAATCTTTAGTAAGGGGGTGATCCCGCCTCCCTACAATGTATATATGGCTTTGGTTCTTTCTGTAAAGAGCTTCCTAGTAATGGATCTCTTGGTAAAAATGTTTTATTTTCTTATTGACTTTCGATAATCGGCTATTAATGGTTGTTTTCATGTTGTTTTGTGTGATGTCACTGTCAGTTTGATAGTGGTCATCACAATTTTTGGTATAAGAGCCTTAGGTTCGTTGATTTCATAGGGACATAGGATTAAAGTTGTTGAGTCTGTTCTAGTGTCCTCCAATATATCTTATAATGACTTTTGCCTATGCAGAAGAAAGGGTTAAGCATAAATATGTCTAGAGAACATGATGAACATGTTGTTGAGAGCAATATTGTTGTACCGGGAGGAGGTGCAAGGAATCAGGCAAGAGAAGAACAAGTGCCTAAGAATCCCCAGCTGGATTAGACTATGTTGGAGAACCTACTTTTCATGTTCTCTTTGGGTAGTTCATGACAATGGTAACGCATATGGCGGACACGATACCAACACCTAGGGCACCAGTCCCCAATGCACTTTTGAACGGTTACACTGTGTAGGAGCTATATAGTATGCTAGAATAGTTGACCCAACATATGTTGATATGTGGCTCACTAAGTTAGAGAAAGCTTTTAAGATCCTTAGCATCCTAAAAACTGACAAAGTTAGGCGTGATGTGTACCTATTGAAGGAAAGTGCTGGCGATTAGTGGGCCATTGAAGAGGAGAAAAGACCCGATGTTGAGGTCGGATGGGAGGAATTCTGACGTGAGTTCGTCAGTAGGTACTTTCCTCAGACATACCTAGATGAGAAAATATCACAGTTTGAATGGATTAGGTAAAGTCCTATGAAGATTAATGAGTATGAAGCTAGGTTAATTGAGCTTCTACTGTTCTATCTACATATGGCTAATACAGACCAGAAGAGGATTCAACATTTTGAGAAGGGTTTGAACGCTGAGTTATCCACTTATGCAGCTGGTTTGGAGAATAGGGAGATATTCGCTACATTTTTTGAATCAGTTAGGTGGATAGAAAGGTCAGTAACTAAAAAACATGAGGCCAACTTTAGGAAAGAACATTCCCAGTTCCAAGAATAGATGTTCAAAAGTTACAAGAAACCAAGGTTTCATGTGTCATTAGCACCATAGAGGTTCAGTGCTTAGACGTATTGGACGTCAAGTAAGGGTAGAGGTTGTGGTTTTTCACTTAGTAGAGCCCATAGCGCGACATCAATGTCAGTAATAGCGCATCCTAGGCCACAACAAGAGATCATAGTCTGCTACAAGTGTGGGAAGACAAGACATCTAAAGAAAGAGTGTCAAATAAGAGATACTGAGGTAACCCAACAACTGAGGCAGAGTCAACTAGGCTTTCAAATACAATAGTTCAACATTGGTGCAGGAGGATGAGGACGTGGGCAAGCATCTCAAGTAGGTTCATCTACACAAGGCAACATAGGATGAGGTCGACATTAGGAAATAGTGAGATTCTATGCTATGATTCAACTGGAGGCACTAGTCAATCCATGAGTCATGACAAGTCAGATGGAGTTATTTCATTCTGATATGTTTTCATCTTACTTCATATCTATTTTGGTTGACCAGGGTGCTATACACTCCTTTATCACTTGTGAAGTGATTCATAACTGTCTTTTATCTGTTAGTCGTAGAACGGATAATTTGCTACCAAAAACTCCATTAGTTAGTTCCATAATGTTGCGAGAGGTATGTTCCCCCTATATTCTTTCTTTCTTAGATCACAACATTCAAGTGGATCTTCTACCACTTGAGATGCATGGATTTGATGTAATCCTTGGTATGGACACCTTGAAAAAGTATAAGGTAGTCTTAGATTATGGTTCCAAGCAAGCTATGTTCACATATGGTAATGAGACATGGATCTTTTAGGGAGATAGGAAGATTCTTCCAACATGTCTAGTATCACTAATGGTAGCCGGGTGACTGTTGTGACATGGGTGTGAGGCATTCTTACCACATGTGGTGGATACCAAGGTAGAAAGTCCTAGAATTCCAAAAGTGCCAGTTGTTAGGGATTTTAAGGATGTATTTCCTGAGGAATTTCCTGATGTTCCTCCACCTTGAGAGATTGATTTCAAGATAAATCGTGTTCCCAGTACGCAACCAATAGCCCAAACACCTTATACGATGACTCTATCTAAAATGGAAGAATTAAATAAACAGTTACAAGAGTTACTTGATAAAGGTTTTATTCGGCCGAGTACATCACCGTGGGGTGATCTGGTACTTTTTGTAAAGAAAAAGGATGGGTATATGAGGTTGTGTATAGACTATAGACAGTTGAACAAGGTGACAATAAAGAACAAGTATCCTCTGTCAAGGATAGATGATTTGTTTGAACAGTTGTATGGTACAACAATATTCCCTAAGATAGATCTAAGTTCAGGACATCATCAGTTATGGATTAAGGAGGATGGCATACCCAAATCAGCCTTTAGGACAAGGTATAGTCATTATGAGTTCATAGTTATGTCATTTGGACTAACTAATGCACCGACAACATGCATGGATTTGATGAATAGAGTGTTTCGGCCATTCCTTGATCAGTTTATAGTGGTCTTTATAGAAGACATTCTAATATACAGTCGAGATAGCCAACACCATGAACAACATCTTCGTCAAGCATTGCCTTTGTTAAGACAACACAAACTATATGCTAAGTTTAGAAAGTGTGAGTTGGTTTTCAAAAGTTTCATTTATAGGACAGATCATATCTGTTAAAGGTATTTGTGTTGATCCTAAAAAGGTGGAGTCCATTCAAGAATGGGAACATCCCAAGACAACAACAGAGATCTGCGGTTTCCTAGGTTTTCCAGGTTACTATAGGAGGTTCATTAAAGACTTAAATTCTATAGCATTACCCCTAACTAGGTTAACAAGGTAGGATGTTCCTTTTGTATGGAATGACAAGTGTCAGTGCTCTTTCCAGTGTTGAAGGAAAAGTTGACCTATGCACTGGTGTTAGTTTTACCTGAGTAAGGGATTTGATACATTATCTTTTGTGATGACTCAAAGAATGGTCTAGGATGTGTGTTGATGCAAGATAAAAAAGTGATTTCTTTTGCTTCTTGAAAACTTAAGAAACATGAGGAGAATTATCCAAAACATGGTCTGGAGTTGGCTGTAGTGATTCATGCCTTGAAAATCTGGAGACATTACCTATACGGGGAGAAGTGTCAGATTTTCACAAATCATAAGAATCTGAAGTACATCTTTTCACAGTAAGAGTTGAGCATGAGACAACATCTCTGTATGGAACTAATTAAAGACTATGATTGCATGATTGATTATCATCCAGGAGAGGCTAATGTGGTGGTAGATGTGCTAAGTAGAAAGTCTTCATCTTCATTCACAGATAAAGCACAGTTGAATTCTTTGGTGTGTTATAAGTGGGACTTGTTAGTCTCCTTATGGAAGATGAATTTACATTTGGAAGTATCTTTGCTAGATAGATTGTTGGCACTGATGCAAGTGAAACATGCGCTGAGACAATGGATCAAAGAAGCACAACATGATGGTAATGGGATACAACAGATCAGATCAGAATATGATAGTGAGAAGCGGGATGGATTCCATGAGTCAGAGGATGAGATAGTTTGTTATCATGGTAGAATCAGGGTACATGATGTTAATGACCTAAGGAAGATAGTTATGGAATAAGCTCACTCATCTATGTATGCTATGCATCCACGAAGTACCAAGATGTATCACAATCTAAAAGATATGTATTGGTGGCCTGGTTTGAAGAAAGATGTAACTGAGTTCGTTATGCGATGTCCAATGTGTCAGCAAGTTATAGCTGAGCACCAAAAGCCTGCAAGAACATTGCAACCATTACCTAAACCATAGTGGAAGTGGGATCATGTGACAATGGATTTTGTAGTTGGTTTGCCTAGAATAGCCAAAGGTCATGATTCCATTTGAGTGATAATTGACATGTTGACAAAGTCATCACATTTTATTTCTATTAAGACAACATACACTGCTAAGAAACTTACATAGATTTATGTAGATGAGATAGTGTGGTTGCACGGAATCCCAACAACAATTGTGTCTGACAAAGGTCCTTAGTTTACAAGCCACTTTTGGGATTGATTACACATAGCTTTGGGTACATAGTTAAAGTTTAGTATTGCTTTCTACCCATAGACAGATGGACAATCTAAAAGGACTATACAAACTTTGGAGGACTTTCTTAGGGCATGTGTTCTTCAGTTTGTAGGTAGTTGGGATATTCATCTGAGTTTGATAGAGTTTTCCTACAATAACAGTAATCAGAAAAGCATTGATAAGGTACCATATGAAGCGTTGTATGGTAGATGTTGTAGATCTCTATTATGCTGGTATGAAATAGGAGAATACCAACTTCTTGGTCCTGAACTTGTGCAACATACAACTGAAAAGATTAAAGTGATACAACAATGGTTAAAGACAGCATAGGACATAAATAAGTCGTATGCTGATAATCGACGTAGACCTTTAGAATTCCAAGTAGGAGACAAAGTGTATCTCAAGATTTCTCCTTGGAAAGGTGTTATCAGATTTGGGAAGAAGGTTAAGTTGCCTCCTAGATTTATGGGACCCTACGCGGTGATAATACGTGTTGGAAAGGTGGCCTATAAGTTGGAACTACCACCTAAATTACACAGACTACATCCAATTTTTCATGTGTCTATATTGAGAAAATGCCATCTTGATACAGTGCTTGTATTACAACCTGTAGAGGTAGAATTAGATGAAGATATATCCTATGTGGAAGGTTCAGTGTTGATTCTTGATAGAAGAATCATGAAGTTAAAAAAGAAGGACATAGTGCTTGTAAAAGTCCTTTGGCATCATCATTGCATTGAAGAAGCCACATGGGGGTTGGAGGAAGAAATGAGGAGGAAGTACCCTTCTCTTTTCTCTTGATATTTTGGGGACAAAATCCTAGTTAGGGGTTAAATAACTTGTAACACCCCTGACCTGGGTTTTGGGATAACCCTAGAATCTTTGCCTATGTAAGTTTCTTTAAACCTTGTCTTAATATTTTAAAAAGTAATTAAGACTTAAGGAGAGTTTAATCTCAAGTTTGAGCTTGTTTGCAAATTATTTGTGTTTTATATGATAGTTTTGGTGCAAATTGCAATTTACCCAAAATGTGGTGTTGATGTGCAAATTATCACATCTAGAGTGTATATTCTCTCTCTTAGAATCATATCGAGGAGAGAGAAAGGAGGGGGCACCTTGTTTGAAGTCTTGGTTAAGTTGGTGAAAGAGCCAAAGAGTGTTGAGTGTCTTGAACCCTAGATGGGGTTGTATCGAGTTATGAAGTGTATATGGGAGTGCCTATCAGCTTGGAAGCCATAGAGGAGGTCCCATATCGGTTTAGTAAATTTTTAGAAGTATTCATAATAGGCTAAGTACCTCAATTAAGTGAATCATATCGTTTTACATGTTACTTGCAAAATATGTATCAGTTTGCATAAAAAATGATATTGGGTTGTGATATCTTGTCAAGAAAGATACCCAATGGCCGATATCTTATCTTTGATTTATCTGCATGAGTTTTGCATGAGGAGATAATTATGGATGCATGGATTCACCATGCATGGGCATGTGTCACCTAAGTGCATATCATGGTGACACTTCACATACACTCTCTCTCTCTCTCTTGAACCTCAACTATATAAGCCTCTCTTTTCACCTATTAGTGAAACCTTTTGACCCTCATATCTTTCCTTTTTTGGTGGATGACCAAAGAAGCTTGAGGAATAGGAAGGATTTCGATTATCAAGCATAAGGTGAATCCATGGTCATCTTCAACCTTGGGTGGACTATGCTTCTCAGATCATGGTTCATTTCTTTCTTTTCTCCTTCACCAAGTTCCTAACTATGGTATCTTATTTCATATAGAAGTGTTGTGATTGAGTATTGGATTTTTGATAAGTCATCTTCAACCTTGGGAGCATGAAGCTTTGGATCTTGAAGCTCTTGTGTTGATCTTGAGGTGGGTTACATAACTTGAACTCAACTCTATTATTATTCACCTTCAATCATGCAATACTTGATGATTCCTTTTCAGTTTCAACTTTCCTTGATTGAATGATGATTCTTTGACATCTAATGGATATATGGGGATGTTTTCCATGAACTAGAGTTTTACTGGATGAAGGGTTGAAGCTTGAAGATGATGGAGTCTCCCATGCACAAACCGATATTGGTTTGAGAAACCCTAACACGATACAAGATTGTATGAAGGGAAACCGATACACTTGAGTTCCTAACCCATTACCGGTTTGCTACATGTGAAGAATATCGTCATTATAGTTTTTTATCTTGTCACCTAAGGCTAAGGATGGGGGCAGGCCGATATCTTGAAGTTGAGTGAATATATGAAGTCTATAGGGATAACCCGATATACCTTAACCCTAGCAACCTGACACCAATGTGAAGGGTGACACACTTCTTGAGTCCAAGGCTGACACACCATGTGAAGGTGTGGGTTATACACTCCTTGAAGTCATGGATGACACACCAAGTAGTGGCGAGGCTAGTACCTTGATAGGTGACACTATCTAAGGGTGTTTATGATGGCTAACCCAATACTATCAAAACCCTAGAGGTTGATATCACTTGGTGAAAGCTAGGGAAACACAATAGATGATGCTATGGTCGATACACTAGATGATAGTGTGGTCAATACCTAGTGTATGCTATGAACGACACACAAAGTGATAGGATGGCCGATACACAAAGTGATAGGGTGGCTGATACACAAAGTGATAGGGTGGCTGATACACAAAGTGATAGGGTGGCCGATACCCTAAAGTGAGGTCAAGATGTTATACTTAAGTGAGGTGAAAATATTATGCTAAAGTGTGGAGAATGTGATCCACCAAGGTATGGTGAACATGATATACCAAGATATGATTCATGACCGATATCACCTTAAGCACCTCAAAATCGATATCACCCTAAGAACCTCAAAACTGATATCTCCCTAAGCACCTCTAAACTGATATCACTTTGATGTGCCATGGGTGACACAAGTGATAGTGTCATGGGAAACACAAGTGAGAGTGTCTAGGTTGACACAAGTGATAGTGTCATGGGAAACACAAGTGAGAGTGTCTAGGTTGACACAAGTGAGAGTGTCTAGGTCGACATAAGTAAGAGTGTCTAGGCCGACACAAGTGAATGTGTCTAGGCCGACACAAGGGTTAGTATGTAGGCCGGCCTTGATGAGCGTAAGCCGACACATGGTGAATATAATCATTTGATACAATATGAAGTAATGAGATGGATACACTTTGATAAGTGTAGGCTGATAAACCCTAAAGTGGGTCAAGCCAATGTAATAAGTATGTTGAAATCAATATCCTAGTAAGGATGAGAGATAAACTTATACTACTCATATGAGAAAGGTAATACTTCATGTTGATAAACAATTGATGATAATTGATGAGAGTAATTAAGTATGATTTAGTACTTATGGCAATAAAATAAGATCTTATGATGTGAATTAGGGTTTGGTTGTTAAATATGAACTTACAAGACCTAATCGGATACAAGGGGAAAACCCTAATCCTAATCATGAGAGGGTTGCAATTTGAATGATTCTCTTTATGACATGGTGATGATACTTACTTGATATTAATTTTACTATGAAATCCTAACCATGTAGGTATTATGAGATAATGAGCATATCCAGGTATGATCTATGATGATTTATCATGATACATATTAAAATAGGCCTTGTGAGCCATGTGATATATATATATATGGGCCTGATGACCTAGAGATTATTGTTGCCTGGTAAGAGGTGACACTGTTCAATGATGAACTGAGGGTTGATACCTAAAACATGTGATCATGATAATGAAAATGTTGAAGGGATGAGATTCCCAGTAATGTGTTCAAGGGATTGAGATCCTAGGATGGGTGTAACAAGATGTGTTCTAATTTATACAAGATTCATTGAAAAATGTATTACACCTTTATTTATAGCATTTATCTATAAGTCATGCTTGTAACTTGACTGATGCTAAAAGATGCTATAATGCACTTAACATATCAAGTGAAACTAAAAATGTAGTTTGTCCTGGCCATAGATCCATTCAGTTTTAGGACTTGTTGAATGGTGAAATGAGCAATTCCTATAGGAAAGTCAAGCACATATTGTTGAATATGTGGGGTGCAACTTGAGGTATCTCCTTGTATCCTTAACTAATAGGATTGGCTGCATGTGATTCTGTGAAGAGAGTGTGGTTGTAGGCAATGAGTCAATATACAATCGGGATTGGTTATGGACCATACCTTTACAAGAGCATCAAGATTGACTACGGGTCACATCCTAATAAGGGAACATCTACGGGTTGTATCTCTCTAGCGTTGAACTTATATATTTAGGTTAGCTAAATAGCAGTTTGACTTGTGATGTCACTGTAGGTTCACTCATACTAATCGAGGGGGTGAGGTCACGGAGTCCAGCTTTTCCATGGACCTTGTATGGAACTAATGCTACCTAATTTAGGTTGGTTGGAGAATGAGTGGTATACCTCATCTCCTCAGGGCATAAGATTGATTGTTGAAAGATGTAATGAGCTATGTAGCATATTTGCTTAAGGATCAAATACAAAAAAATTGGATTAGGCGGCAATTGCTTATGTATGTCATAGTTGATAAATGTGATACATGTTCTTCATATTCCTTCTAAAAGTGATTAGATGATCTATTGCTTAGTCATACATATCTCAACTATTTAAATAATGAGATTTCTCTACTCATCATATAACAAGTAGATATACCTATTTAATTCAATAAAGGTTTCTTCTTCCCTCTTTTATGAATATTTATCTGTGGTAATAATATTGTTGGTATAGGGTTATATCTCCCATTGAGATATGTATCTCACCCTGTGGGTCTCCACACTTTTATGTGAACGTGCACGAGGAGGTAGAGATCATGTAGCCTAGAGCGGACAGAAGCAGCAAGGACATCAGTAACATCTTAGGTTGAGTGTGTTGTTATGTATCTTGTAGAAATAGAATCCTATGTGATGTCCATGTACTCTCAGGTCCTTTGGGAGATAGTGTGTAAAACGTTTTATAATCGATATGAGATTTTGGCTAGAATGCCTCGAGGTATAATGTTGCTTTTGTATACATTTTGGTAAAGCAACTAAAACCTCATATCCTTGCAATGTGATGGGACGATGTATGAATGAAGTGAACCATAATGTATATATGGCTTTGGTTGTTTCTGTAAAGAATTTTCTGGTAATGGATCTCTTGGTAAAAAGGTTTTACCTTTTTTGTGATTTTTGGCAATCCATTGTTAATGGTTATTTATGTGTAGTTTCGTACAATGTCGTTGTCAGTTTGATAGTGGTCGTCATAAAAAGCACAATACTTTTGTGTATAGGACTGTATAATTAGTATTATATAAGAGTTTTTTGGTAATTCTTTTTCTAACACAAATTGAGGCATCTTGGGTTACCAAAATCTAATGAAAATTGGAATAATAAGTAATTAGGGGGTGTAGAATCTGAATATCAACTTAGATCTCTCTTTTGATATACACAAATATCTAAACTAAACTAAATTAATGAGATAAGGCTAATTTTGTTTATCCCAAATTTTCTAAAAAGTATTACAAATTTCATATTGGGAGGAAAGCAATCTATTATCGTATTTAGCCAATACTTTGTTGGGCCATAACATGAACAATATTCATATCAATTTTATTCTTAATCTTCATGTGCCACTTATTAGTCAGTTAGGGATATAATTTGTGAAAATGAATTACAAAGTCCTAATTATTATTCAAATCATGAGGGAGAGAGGTTTTTTTATTGTTCTGAACTATGTAATATTCATTATGAAGTTTCCAGATGAGATTCATTTACTGGTTTATTTATCAAAAATCACATTGGTTAATTACTATGATACCCTTGCATGTGATTTTAAATCATAGAGTCTGATAAACTATAATATTACAGTTCCATTGATTTGAGAACCATGCGGTTAAAATAATAGTCAAAAGGAAAAATGATAAGAAAGCCCATTGTTGGTGTGACAAGGATATATATTAGATCCTGGGAAAAATCATGAAACAAAATGGCATCGCCTTCTCAAGTTGGTTTGATGACAATACAAAGAAGCAGATCAACAACCTCGATTGCTCAGTGAAATAAAATCCAAATCTAAATTGTCAAATCAAGTTAGAGAGATTATCAACAACTTGTGAAATCTAAATAGACCCAAAACACCAAAAAGAAGATACCAGGTGGTACAAAAGCCCAAACTCAGTCTCCCACTATGACCAACAAGTAGAGCGGGAGCAAAGCACTGGAAAAATGTGGAACCAAAAAGATGACCATTTGATCTTGGATCATCACAATCTCAAGGTGATGCCAGACATAGTAAATCCAAGTCATTCAGGGTTAGAGTCTAAGAAAACCAGACTAGCAATAGACTTGCAACGGGGAAGGCCAAAAGTGGAAAATGGGAGTATCTTATTGTTGGGTAGATTCATTGATATCAGAAGCATTTCAAGAGTTTGTTTTTTTATTCCAAAGATTCATCAAAGCATGATGAAACCACCTATATACTCCAGTAGTCGCCTCGGGATCAACAGGCTGCCAATAGGGTTGGTAGTCTACAATGAGGGGTGAAAGAAGGTCGGGACACAAATAATGATGTTCGCAGTTAGTTAATGCTTGGAAAAGATCAAAGAGACTTAGTTGAAGATGAATGGAGGGTTTTATAGAGGTCTGGTAACCTTGGGTGGTGAGGAGAAGAAAACGAAGGAGGGAACTGAGGAGAAACATGGCACTATGGGAGGCTGCTTCCATCTATGGGAGGAGTGCCTCAAACGCTAGGATTTATGTAATATTGGGATTTGGAAGGGGCAAGCAATGTGGGGGATAGGAAACCATAGGATAATGAGGAAGGGAGAGGTAGAGAAAGAATCATAGAGGGAACATCACCCTATGCTTGGTTTCAAAAAAGATGACAGGTAGGTGACAATTCTGTAGTCGTCATATCGTGATCGAGCAGCCCAAGATCGACCCTTGAGCACCAAAACAATATAAAATTGTGTGCCATCTAAGTAATGTGAAACCATATGAAATAAGAGTTCATGGATTAAATCATCAATATATAATTAAATTTAAAGTTTATTTCTTTCCTTTTTAACTGAGGGTCCAAACAGGGTTCAAATAAAACCAAATTTGGCACCTACACCAATTTAGTCATTTAGAATCTAATTTTGGTATCAAATTTCCCTTTTGGAATAAATTACTATTTTATTTATTATCTTTTAATTTAAGTTATATTCTCTCTCCTAAATAAAATTATAATAAACAAGATCATTCAATTGATGTAAAAATTCACAAAAGGCTAATTTTGGTATGTGGAATTCAAAGTTGGGGTTTATTTCCACTTTTGTAGATATTAATAATTTATTTAATATTTTTGGCCTCATCCCATATGTTCTTTTCTAAAATAAATTAGGATAGTCATTATTGTCCAAATAATGTGAAACTTGCACCCAAGCTATTTGGGACCCAAGGAACACGATTATATTTCACTTTATGATTTCCTTTTATGAGTTTTGGCACCATTAGGATTTTTGCCTCATTACCATTATATTTATCAAAATATTATACCTTCTTATAAATATTCACTTAATTGAGTCATATTATCTTCAATTAGTTTCCAAAATATTTTTTTATATTATTCAACACGGATTTCCATATTTAACACATTAAGCCCATTAATTCAATATTTATGAAATTTCCAATTGTTTTCTAATATATGTAATAAGCACATTATACCTCTATTTATCCATTATGTGAATGTTAGTACATAATTAAGTTATTATGTTAATATGAGTGTATTATGATATGTGATGTCAATTATGAAACTTATTCATTTTCAATCCTAAATATGTTATGGGTTAGCATTGAATTAGTCTTGTTATTTGCATTAATGATATTCATTTGGGAATAACTTTATCCTAGTTTAGTGAAATCTTGGAAACCGATCAAAAAAGATTTCTAATCAAGGAATATGGTAAGCTTTTAGGTTTTGGTTTTTTATAGACACCCCTTCTCTGGTGAGCTCCATACCACCACTCTCGTCTACAAGGGGCTGCTTTGGGCCTCCCCTTTAATTTTGTATGGATGAGGCAGGCTCCCTTAGCTTTTTCCCTTCCTCCCTTGGGCCTATGTTCCCTTCTTCTTGTTGGAGTTGACGAGCAACAATAGTGTCACCTCTGTTTCCAGGCGCACCCTACGAGGGTGGAAACGGGCGAGGGATGGCAACCTAGAGTGTTTTCAAGTTGGGAGTGGCCGTTGGGTGGTAGGGAAAAATAGTTGTGAGCATCAACACAATCGAGAAGGAAGGACAACACAACGAATAGGTAGTTGTGACACCTCATCATGCTAAATAAGACTACTCAAAACACAAAATACGATCAAATACTAAATTAATCACATGGTAAAAAATGTGAAATAATTAAAACCAAATTTCACATTATGGACAAATTGTGAAACATTTACATTAAGGTCCTTCATTTTATTCTCATATATTATAACAGGAATTTACATCTGTACTCAATGGCCTCAGCCACATCCTGGGTACAAATGAAGCATTTACATGTACATACCATATCAACATACACTGGCATACTGCCAAAATCACGTGTCGATACAAATATCTTATCTAGAAAACACCACCCATACCCAGACTTGAGAGTAGATGGACAACCCTAGGACTCTACTACTAATATCTACAACTGATCAACCTTCTGAATCTATTGATCACCAAGTTGGTTCTCTTCCAAAGCATGCCCTCGACCTTGTTATCACCTAAAAATATGTGGTGACCCATGAGTGAGACCCAGTCCCATCAAGAGATATAACTTTGTCCAACAGATATTGATTATAACATATTAATTAACAATAAATAAATTAGGTAATTGAAGTACTGAATAAGCAATTGAATGAATTGAACAGTTTAAGCATACTAATAAAGTTAAGCAAGTAAACTTAGCAATAAGTATAACTACTCAAACTTTAAAAAATAGAATCTTGTAAGCACTATGTAGTATAAGGACAAGGCAAGGGCTAATCATTCAATGAAACGTATTTAACCATAACAAAAATACTACACAACTTATATTACATATTTTATTACATTGCCCTGAGGGATTTAAGGAATACCACTCAAGTCCCAACTGACCATTACTAAGTCAAAATTAGTGCCATACAAGATCTAGGATAATCAGATTCCTAAGATCTTCTCCACCCTCACTCAGTATGAGTCTGCCACAGGGACACATCAAGTCAAGCTATTAACAGCCTAGTCCGTCCTTGGTACATGTCATGACACTAGTAATAAAAGGTGTGAGTACAAACCTTGCCATCTAAGGTACAACTACAGTTGTCCTCAAATCTCATCATATACACATATCTAAGACACAACTGTAGCCTTTCTCCTACTAAGGTATGATTGCAGTCATCCTCCCAAACATTTGGAGTCAGGATGACAAGCACCCAACATACTCAACGGTATGCATTCTGAGTTTTCCTGAGGAATACTCATTTCACCATCTAGAAAGTCCTAACACTTAGATGTATCTATGGCACATGGCACTACATGATTAGGGTTACACTTGATTAGTTATTGTCTATTGAATGAATTAAAGCTTCATCATACAAATGGACAAACAAACCCTAATTCATTTGTATCAAGTGTATAAGCATTGCAACTTTAGAAGATATACAACTTTTGAGGTATGAATCTTAATCACATTACCACATGCTATCACTTATTGCATCATAATGAACCACATGTGTCATTATACCATTTCAAGATATTCATGTCTTATCACTAGTTCTAGGGTTTCAACCCTTATTGGAACATAAAAAGGATTTCACTTGAATCAGGGGTCAATCATGCCTAAAGGTCATTAAGACCATCACATTAATTCCTGCAAGATCATCATTATCATTCTAGGCCTTAAACAAGGCTTAAAAGATCGCCAGCACATATGTATCCCATAGATTTTAACATGGAAAGGTACTATGATATTCGATTAGCACTATATTGAGGTTTCAATACAAGAAGGGTGTAATACATTGACACATTAATCATTAAAAAGATCTAATTATAACCAATCACCATCAATTATACATATTAGAGTTGGTGTAACAAGCCAGGTATCATTAAGGGTACACATCTACTTGTTATGGTGATTTATCAAATATACTCATACGAGGGAAAAGGTAAGACTAATAATTAAAGGCATTGAACCATCAAATTTTTATCACTAGGACCCACATATGACACTATGATATTCATTCAAATCCATTGGATCGGATTCATTGTTCAAAGTCATCAATTAGAGTATAGATCCAACCATTAGATCCATTGAAACAAGTGATCATTGGTTGAAGGCTGAAATAAAGTTATATTTAAGAGCTCGACTCACCATCAGTTGTGGTGACATGATCAACCATCAATTGTGACATCATGGGCCACCATTGATTGATAGGATCATCACTACTATCATTTCTCACCATCATATGCTACATTATTATCACTATTGGTTGATACCTCCATTAAGGCACTAATTATTTATCATTAAGTCTAATTGAACCAAAACTTGACCTAAGGGGTGACGATCAGTTGAAACCCTTGGTCACCAACATCAGTTGTCATGGTGCCACCATCAATTGTCTTGATGTCACCATCGGTTGACATGGTGTCACCATCGGGTGATGTAGTAGTGGAGGAAAAAGGCTTGAAAACCCTAGTTTAATCCATCGATTGTTTTTTTTTGGTCGGAAAAAACTCGTGTTGCTTTTTTTGTATTTTATCTATAGTGTTTGTACAATGCGTCCTACCTTCAAGGAAGATAGAGAGAAAAAGAAGGACTATACAGGCTACATACAGAAGAATGAGAGAGAAAAACTATGAGGCAGTCACTGAAAGAAAATGGACCAAAGCTCCCCAACTCAACCACTAGCATACCACAAGAAAACTCTTCAAAGCACTCATCAACAAAAGCAAAGATATCAGTAGAATCACCAGAACCTGAACCTTACTCAACCCTCACATAATTGAGAGGGGAGCAAAAACCAACAACTAGAACAACAAACACCATCACCCATCCATCAGTAGAGCACGGCTCATCCAAAACTATGAAGCAGCAGAGATAATAACAACTGAAGCAGACAGAGATGAAGGAGACGATCAGCAGCTAGAAGCCACCACTGTAGAGAATAGGGCATCATCCAAGATAACCATCAACTAGCAGCAGCAGGAAAAACCCAGCAGACCACCACAATCGACAGCAGCACCCATTCCAAAGAACAAGAAATAGGAACAAAACATGTCTTCAAAGGAACCCAAGCTGCACTATAGAAGAAAAAAGAAAGCTTCCAAAATCACACACTACCAGCCGAACCAACAGACCAAATAGGAGAGGATAGCCTCACTCTCAGATATACCAACAGAATCACCAGAAATCGAAACACACTCAACCATCACAAAGGTGAGAGGGGAGCAAAAACCATCAACTAGAATAGCATACACCATCACCCATCCAACAGTAGAGCACGACTCATCCAAAACAAGCAGCAGTAGGATAAAAAACCCAACAGACCACCACTATCAACAACATCATCCATTCCAAAGAACAAGAACCAGGAACAAGCAGGTATTCAAAAGAACCCAAGCTGCACCATAGCAGAAAATAGAAACCTTCCAAAGCACACACTATCAGTCGAACCATCAGACCAAATAGGAAAAGATAGCTTCACTTTCAAAGAGTGGAAAACGATCATCACCAGCCCATCAGGAGAAGAACAAACAACATCCTCCCCCTGCAGCCAACATGCCACCAAGAACAGATAACTGACCAACCATCCAGAGAAGAGTCACCAGCATCAGAACATCATCCAAAGCCAAAGACCAAGAGGCAAACCACATCAACTCAAATCTTCCACCATCTGTTTAACCAATTTAAACAGGACATCAGGTTCTCTAGAAACATTATTATGAACCCTCTTATTCCTTTGATTCCATAAACAGTACATCACCGCAAAGAAGGTAATGTAATGAGCCTTGAGATTAACACGACTCACATCATTCATATCAAAGGGAATAGAATTAATGAGACCACCCTCCAAACATGCCTTCCAAACATGACAAGAGTACTCACACTGGAAAGAGATATGAGGAGTATTCTCATAGTCAGTCTTACAAAGATGACATCTTGAAACCACAGTAATACCCATTCTCCTACTATAATCATGAGTGGGGAGCTTATTAAGATACACTTTCCAAGCATGAAACAAGTGATTCTTAGGAGCTTTACATTTCCAAAGCCACGAGATAACAGGAATAACCATACCTTTGGTTCTAGTAGCTTCCCAAGCAATACTCAGATTCACTTCAGATTTGTCCAGAAAAAGAATTGAATCATCATTTCCAATCTTAATATTATTATCATAAATAACCTTATCTATGAGGCCAACAGCTCTAGAATTAGGTAAACACCACTTATCAAGCTTCATGACAGTGCTCAAACTAGCTTCAGTACCAATCCCAGTATTAATAGGATTCAACTTCTCATCACACCCAGAAAGAAACTTACCATTAACCCAAGGAACTTTCCAGACTTTAAACTAAGAGTTTAACCCAATGTTAAACTTGACAAACTTCAAGAGGGTAGACTTAGTGGCTAAGATCTTGTTAAACAGCCAAGAGTAATTGGGGGAAGATTCAATATTCCAGAAAGTGTCTTTCTTAAAATATTTAGCATGGATCCATTTCACCCAAAGGCTCTCTTTCATACTATTCAAATCCCAAGCATTCTTAAGAACACAAGCTCGGACCAAATCTTTGCATTTCCTAATGCCAAGCCCACCTTCCGAATAGGGAAGAGAAATTGTATCCCAAGAAACCAGATGAACATTGCTTCTACCTTCAGATTGACCCCACAAGAAATCCCTAATAATCTTGTCAATAGAATCGGATACAGAGGAAGGAATAGGAAAGGAAACAATCCAATGCAGATACAGAGAAGAAAGGGTCGACTTTATAAGCTCCAATCTCCCCGCCAAACTCAGCAACCTAGCTTTCTAAGAGTCTAATCTTTTCTTAAGCTCATCAATTAAACTATAACAATGATTCTTTGAGAGCTTACCCATAAACATAGGAATCCCCAAATACTTCAACTCACTAACATACTTTTCTTGCATATCAAGGATCCCAAGAATCAGCTCAGTCTTAGCCTTTTTGCTGAAAACAACAGAGCTTTTATTGACATTCAACATCAAACCAGACATCATGCCAAACTCACTCAGAACTTTACTAATATACTGAGCATTATCAGTAGTAGCCTTCAAGAACACCATCAAGTCATTAGTAAAAATGAGGTGAGATATAGGCATAAAACTATGAGCTCTAATCAGCTGTAGCTTTTTAGATTGAACACCTTTCTTCATCATGTTAGAAAACCCCTACACCACGATCACAAAAAGATAAGGAGCTAAAGGGTCTCCTTGTCTAATCCCATTCGAAGGATAGAAAACCTTAGTAGGCTCACCATTCACAAGGACCTGGTAGGAAGTGGAATAAAAAATAGCTTCTATCCAATGAATCCACTTAAGAGGAAAGCCCATCTTAAAAAGGATAGAGAAAAGAAATTTCCAGCTAACTGAATCATAAGCCTTCGTCACATCATCTTGAATGCACATACTATTAGACTCTCTACTGAAATCACTCAGAATCTCATTAGTAATAAGAATAGCATCCTTCATAGTTCTGCCCCCAACAAAGGCACACTGATTGCAATCAACAATAGACGGGAGGATAGGCTTCATTCTATTCACCAAAACTTTAGCAACAATCTTGTAGAAAGAATTACATAAGACAATAGGTCTCCAATTGGTAATATGATAAGAGTCTTGTTCCTTAGGAATCAGAGTAATAAAGGATTTGTTAGCTTCTTTAAGCATGGTTCCTTTAGAAAAGAACTCCTTGACAGCCTCAAAGGTATCATCCCCAATAATACACCAGGCAGCCTTGTAAAAGCAACCATTAAACCCATCAGGTCCCAGAGCTTTATCAGAAATAAGGTTTTTCACAATATCATCTACCTCTTTCCTGGTAATAGGGGCAATGATCATCCTAGCTTGATCAATGGTTAAGGTGTTCCCATTCCAACTGTCTCTCCAAACGTCTCCAACAGACTCACTATTATTAAACAGATTCATATAAAAATCCTTAACAACCTTCTTGATATCATCATAATTTGTAATAGTCACATTATTAATCAACAAGCTCTTCATGCTATTCTTGTGTCTTCTTGTCTTAAGGGAAGAATAAAAAAACTTCGAGTTAGTATTACCTTCCTTCAGCCAATGAACCCTTGACTTTTTTTTAAGAAGAGATTCTTCAGCCAACTCAGCCTTATTAGCTTCCTTTCTAAGAAGATTAGCATACTCTCTTTTGCCTTCATTCATAGGATCTAAATCAGCCACACTTTGAGCCTCATTTGCCTGAAATCTAATCTTGGTAGCATTCTCATAAAGGTCCCCGACCACATCTTTGTTCCACTTCAAGAGAGACTTCCTCGCCGATTCCAACTTTCTATACAAAACATAACTCCTATAACCATCAACATCAATAGACCATGCTTCTTTAACCTTGGCGATGAAATCCTGTCTTTGAGCCCAAGCATTAACAAATATGAACGGGGTTTTCATAATCCTTGGGTTACCAATCTTTAAAACAATTCTCCTATGATCACCAATAGAGGTAGAAACCAGCTCACCAGAAAAATCAGCAATACTAGCAATGAATTGAGTATTATGTAACACCCGATCAATCTTAGAAGTAATAAACTTGTCACCACTCTGCTTATTATCCCAGGAATAGAAAGGACCTCCCAAGTTCATATCATAAAGTCCAGTGTTAAGCAGGCAACTATTAAAATCTTCCATAGACTTCTTAGTTGGAGGTTGAATGCTAATTCTTTCAACTTCAGATCTGACTACATTAAAGTCTCCAAGCAGGACACAAGGCTCATTAATAGACCAACACAAAGTTTTTATATCCTCCCAAAGCTTAGACCTCTCCACATCACCATTATGGCCATACACAACAGACATTAAAAAAGAGAAGTCATTAACAGTCACTTTAGCATGAATAAACTGATCCGTCTCCATAATTGTGACAATAGAGCAATTTTTGTACAGAATAATCACTCTACCCAGACAATGAGAGCTGTGGTTAGTTATGTAGCTATAATCAGGAAAATATCTAGAAATCAAGGCGTTAACTTTTTCTATTCTCACTTTCGTTTCTACAAGAATAACAATATCACCATTCATCCTTCTTAGCTCTTCTTGGACAGGTCCAATCTTATTATTGAGACCTCTAACATTCCAAGAAGAGATTAAAATGGATGGAGTCATTTGGATACCTTGGTTGTTGAGCTGTCAGCCTTAGCATCATTAGAAATAACATGAAGCTCCTCCACTTGAGCTAATATCGGAGAGAAATTTGCCTCTACAATCCTATGAAAAATTCCATTACTATATTTAACTTGAAGGTCTGGAGGAAATATGTTCCTTCTTCTGTCATTTGGTTCAGCTACATACTTAGCAACATTTGAACTGTCCGGAGAAACATTAGAACATATCTGCGCCGCCACAGGAGTCGAAGGGACAAAGGAACTACTCCCGGCATCAAATCCTTCATTAACTAATTTGGATAATGCCACATCGTCAGGAATTTCTTCTTCCAGTTCAGCTATCATCTTCCCCTTAAGGATTTCGGCTGCATCAGTAATTTCCTCAATCACAAATTCAGAATTACCATTCAACTGCACCACAGGACATTTATCAAGCACTTCATCTACAGACTTTTTCCTAACTTCCCAAACCTTCCTTTGATTAGCATTAACATTTGGACTAACAGACCTAGAAGACTGTTTCATCATACATTCACCATGCCCCAAACATCCACAGCTAGAGCATTTGTAGGGTATCCACACATAGTCCAGAAAAATAGTATGTTCTTCCCCTGCATCACTCCTCATCATAATCTTCTTTGGGTAATTGGCATCCTTGCACATCAAGACTTGTATCCTGGCAACATCTAGGCGCCTCAAGTTAACAGTATCATCATCCATCCTCACAGGCTTTCCCAGAAGTGAACCAATCCTACTAAAGGATCTGCAGTCCCAAAGTTCAGTTGGGAGGTTTAAAATATCAACCCATACAGGAACATCCGATAGGGCAACTCTGTTGTATTCCTCCCTAGGTTTCCACTTCTTGAAAACAACCAGCCTCCCTTTCACCAACCATTCCACTATTAAAGCATCCTCCATATCTTCTAGATCGTCAAACCTGACTAAGAAAAAACCATCGCCTCTATCAAAAACTTCAAAGAAGCTTCGTGTTCTCCAGAGCGCGTCAAAGTGATTAGTCAACAACAGGATATTAGGATAGAAGTCGATGATGTATCCAATGAGACATTTGTTCCATCTGCTTGCATTTTCGTCTGCCTCCTTCTTAGGATAGATGAGTTTACCATCAACCAAAACAACATCCACGGTCTTCAGATCTGATGGACTCCTGGATATTTTAGGTCTTAGTATCTCCCATCCAAGCGGAGAATTCAGATTATGGACCTGACTATCAACCATTGTTGTCTAAGATCTAACGCTAGTAGCAACGACTGGTAGTCCTCCAACTGGCCTGAGATCTCCTGAGGACGGCTGTCGATGCAACGTCGTCGCCTCCCCCGTCTCCTTTCCGCCTACGTCGTCGGGAGCTCGGGAAGCCATACTATGTCTAATCAGATCTGAAGACCGTGGATTGTTAGGTTCTTAGCACCATAGATTGAGATACTAACCTACCCTAGACCATCCTCTACCTTAGGAAGGTCGTACACCTATTTATAGTTTCATTTTAGAACTAGAACAGAATAGGGAACACCATAAAAATATGAAACCCTAGCAACCATAGCTTCTATATACAAGGATCTTCATTTTTAAGCAAGAACATAAGCAAATAAGCTTGGAGTAAGAAATATAGGTGAAGAAAGCTACAAAACTTGCCTCTACTGATAAGAATATACTTCTAGCAGCAAGGATCTCGAGCAAAGAAGGTAAGGAAACCCAAGTTTCAGATTTGAACTCGGCCAAGTAGGCACCCTTCTCCACAAGTAAGCAAAACCATAGAAGAAAAGGGCAAGAAAATATAGGTTCTTGAGTTCTAGAGAAAATTCTACCATGGAATGGAAAAGTTCCAACCTGGAGAGAGGTATGAGGAAGAAGAATGGAGAAGGAAATACAAGAAAGAAGGAAATACTTACCCGCTTAGGTCAAGTTCAACAAGAAGAAGCTTTAGGAACCCTAGAAGGAAGCAAATCGGAACCCTAGATGCTTCTTCTAAGAAGATTACCTTTTTCTTCTACCTTGGATAGGTTTTCCATAGTATAATAGAGAGAGAGAGAGGCTCTTAGTAGGAGGCAAGTATTAGAGAGCAAAATCTTCATTTTGGGGGGCTAAGGATAAGTATATAAAGCTTGGGGGATAAGGTTGAGAAGAAGCATGAGATGTACAAGCATCTCTTCATGTGTCCATGGCTTCAAGATTGCATGGACGAGGAAACAGCAGTTCCACCGGCTGTTGGGGACTTCTGGGACATTGGTTAATCTTCTCCAAGGTCATCCAGTGGCTATCGGTTGAAGGTTACCTTTGTTTGATCATGGTTTAGGTCTAAAGTTGGGTGAACCATCAGTTGATCATGTCCATAAGTGAACCATGGGTTCAAGTGACCCAAACTGGCTTGAACCATAGACCTAGGGCCTGATGGTGATGACCACCAGCTGTTCCACCAGATGTTGGCCACTGAATGATGCCCAAGCAAGTGGATCCATCAGTTGATAGCCTTGAAGGTGGCTCATCCATGTGGGTGGGGGTGGGTAAACCCTAATTCGACCTAGAATGGAATCTCCTCCAATTCAAGGTACAATTGAGAATCACATGGATCAACAAGATCAATAATGATGAGAAACTATATAAGGAAAATAATTTATGGAACAATTTGCAAAGAAAACCCATCAATTGGATAAATTGTAGAAAAGTCCAAAATGTACATCATGCATAACTAGCTCAGACAATGTCCAAATTGGACCAAATTTGAAACATAAGCTTGTCTTCTGATTCCAAATCATATCACAAGGTTAGATTATGTTTCTAAGAATTCAATTATGCTAATTAAGCTTGTTCAACATTTTAAGCAAGTTCAGGGGCCTTACAACTATAAACCCCTGACAAGGATTTCACCCCAAAATCCTACACAAAGAGAGATGGGTACTTCCTACGTATCTCATCTTCTAGATCCCCCATGGATTCCTCCACACCATGGTGATGCCACAAAACCTTTACTAACATTATATCTCTCCTCTTTAGCTTCTTCACTCTCCTATCCAGGATCAAAACTGGACCTTCAACATAAGAGATATCCTCATCTAACTCAACCTCTATTGGTTGGATTGTCTGCTCTGTATCTGGATGACACTTCCTCAACATGGAGATATGGAAGACATTATGTAATCTGTGTAGATTTGGTGATAGCTCCAACTTGTATGCCACCTTTCCAATAGGAGCCAAGATAGGGTATGGTCCCATGAATCTAGGAGCCAACTTACCTTTCCTTCCAAACCTCAACATACCTTTCCAAGGAGAAACCTTGACATACACTCTATCTCCCACTTGGAACTCAAGTGGTCTATGTCGATTATATGCATAAGACTTTTGTTTGTCCTGGGATGCTTTCAACTATTGTTGTATTACTTTAATTTTCTCAATAGTTTGTTGTACCAACTCAAGACCCAAAAGTTGATACTCACCAATTTCATACCAACAAAGAGGAGACCAACATCATCTTCCATACAAAGCCTCATAAGGAGCCATATCTATGCTTCTCTGGTAACTATTATTATAGGCAAACTCTATTAGACATAGATGTATATACCAACTACCCAAAAACTATAAGACACATGCTCTCAAGATATCCTCCAAAGTCTGAATAGTCCTTTTAGACTGGCCATCTATCTACGGATGAAAAGTTGTGTTGAACCTCAGTTGTGTTCCCATTGATGAATGCAGATGTTCCCAAAAATGACTTGTGAACTATGGACCTTTGTAAAAAACTATAGTTATTGGAATGACATGCAAATGAATTATCTCATCAACATATACTTGGCCGACTTCTCTACTATAAATGTCATCTTGACTGGCAGAAAGTGAGTTGACTTAGTCAATCTGTCTACTATCACCCATATGGAATCATGACTCTTGGTTGTCTGAGAAAGACCAACCACAAAGTCCATGGTAATATGATCCCTTTTACATTGTGGTATTGACAAAGGTTGTAGTGTCCCTACAGGCTTCTGGTGCTCAGCCTTCACCTGCTGACAAATTGGACATCTGGCAACAAACTCTGCCACATCACATTTTAGACATGTCCACCAATACAAGTCCTCAAAATTCTGATACATCTTGGTACTTCCAGGATGCATTGCATACATCGAGTAGTGAGCCTCCTCAAGTACCATCTTCCTCAATCCATCAACATCAGGAACTACTATCCTATTGTGGTAACAGATTGTACCATCATCTTCTTCATAGAAGCCATCATACTTTTCATTGCCAATCCCTGATCAAATATTTTGTATCACAATATAATTTTGTTGTACATCATGAATCTATTGTCTCAATGTAGTTTTAACCTATAACTATGCCAACAAACCTTCTAGCAAGGAAACTTCCAGTTTCACATTCATCTGATGAAGAGAAACTAGCATATCTCTTTTATGGCACACTAAGGAATACAATGGTGCATTGTCTACCATTGGTGATGAAGATGACTTCCTAATTAATGCATCAGATACCGCATTCACCTTTCTAGGATCTTAGTCTATTGTAAAATCATAATCTTTAATCATCTCCATCCATCTCCTCTGCCGCATATTCAGTTCCTACTTCAAAAAGATATATTGTAAATTCATGTGGTCGATGAAGATCTGACACTTTTCTCCATATATGTAGTGTCTCCAAATATTTAAGGCATGGATTACAACTACAAGATCTAGATTATGTTTTGGTTAATTTTCCTTGTGTTTCTTAATTTTTTACAAAGAAAAAGAAATCACATTTTTATCCTGCATCAACACACATCCCAACCCATTCTTTGAAGCATCACAAAAGACAATATAACATTTCCCTTGCTCTGGCAGTACTAACATCGATGCACTAGTCAACCTTTCTTTTAATAGCTGAAAAGAATGTTGACACTTGTCATTCCAAGAAAAAGGAACATCTTTCCTAGTTATCCTGGTTAGGGGTAACACTGTAAAACTGAATTCCTTGATGAACCTCCTATAGTAACATGCCAAACCTAGGAAACTACAAATCTCTATCAGTGTCTTGGGTTGTTCCCACTCTAGCACAGATTCAACCTTCTTAGGATTGACACAAATACCTTTAGGTGATATAACATGTCCTAGAAAAGACACCTCAGATAACCAAAACTCACACTTGCTAAACTTAGCATATAGTTGATGTTGCCTTTACAAAGTCAACACATGGAGAAGGTATTCCTCATGCTACTGACTATCCTTAGAATATATCAAGATGTAATCTATAAATAGGACCACACACTGATCAATATAGGGTCTAAACACCCTATTCATCAGATCCATAAAGGTTGCAGGTGCATTGGTTAGCCCAACTGACATAACCACAAACTCATAATGACCATACCTAGTCCTAAAAGCTGACTTGGGTATGTTATCTTCCTTAATCCTCAACTGATGGTAACCTAACCTAAGGTCTATTTTTTGAAACACAGTGGCACCTCTCAGTTGATCAAAAAGGTCATCAATCGTTGGCAAAGGATACTTATTCTTTATTGTCACCTTGTTCAATTGTCTGTAATCGATACATAACCTCATTGAACTGTTTTTCTTCTTGACAAATGACATGGGAGCACTCAAAGGGGAAGTGCTCAGCCTGATAAAACCCTTCTCCAACAATTCCTGCAACTGTTTCTTTTACTCCTGTGTCTCTGTTGGTGCCATTTTGTATGGTGATTGTGTTATGGGTTGTGTTCTAGGAACAACATTGATATCAAAGTCAATCTCTCTAGGAGGGGGAACTCTAGGAAACTCATTAGGAAGAACATATTCAAACTCCTATACTACTGGTACCTCCTAGATATAAGGACCTCTCACCTTAGTATCTAGAACATGAGCTAAGAAAGATTCACATCCTTATTTCATCAACCGCTCCACTATCATAGATGGCATCAAATAGGTAGGAAGAATCTTCATGTCACCTTGAAAGGTTCATGAAACATCAACATCATGGAGCAATGCCACCTTAGTACTATATTTCAACACCACCGTGTATTTTTCCAAGGTATCAATTACTAGGATCACATCAAAACCATGCATGTCAAGTGGCAAGAGATCCACTTGAATTTTGTGTCAAGAAAAAGAAAGAACACAAGAAGAGCACACTTTCTGCAACTCGGCAGAACCAACCAAAGGAGTTTCTAGCCACATGCTATCAGATCTATGACTAACAAGTAGATAACAACTATCTGTCACCTCTATGGTGATAAAGGAGTGTGTTGCACCCAGGTCTACTAACACTGATACGAAACAAGAAGCAGACAAATCCGAATGAAATAATTCCATCTAACCAACCATGACTCATGGATTGAACACTACTTCTGGCTGGCTCATAGCATAGAACCTAGCCGTCACTTGTTTTCATCCATGTCCTCTGCTAGACTGTCTAGAGGATCTTGCCTGCGATGTTTGACCACATCCTCTGCCACTCCCAGAAGCAAACTGTCATTGTTGTGATCCATGTTGACTCTATCTTGGTTGTTGAGTTACCTCTTCAAATTTCATAGGGCAATTCCATCTAATGTGTCTTGTCTGTCCACATTGATGACACACTCAGTTATCACCCTATGGTCTAAACGGACCTGTAACTGAGACTAATGATGCGCTTCGAGCTCCTGTCAGTGGAAAATGGTAACCCCTACCCCTACTCGGGGTCCACTGTGATGTTGGTTCAATGAAGGTTGACCTTTGTTGTGATGAAGGTGGGAAAAACCTTGGATTCTTAAAGCCTCAAAATGATTTTCCCTGGAACTAAGTAGGCCATTTCTTAGCATTAGTTTCATGCTTCTCTATGGAAGACCTCTCAATCCTACTTACAAATTCCACAAAGGTGGAAAACCTTTCCCTATTCTCCAAGGCTGATGTTGTTGTAGTCAACTCCGTACTTAGGCCCTTCTCGAACCTATAGATCCTTTCCTTGTCAGTGGCTGGCATGTGAGGGCAGAACCTCAAAAGTTTCATGAACTTTGACTCATACTCATTAGTAGTCATTTCCCCATGTTGAATCTTCTCAAACTAAGAGTTTTCTCATCTAGGTATGTCTCTGGGAAGTATCGGCTAACAAACTCCCATCGAAATTCCTCCCAACCTATCACCACTCCTAGCCTTTTCTCCTCTTCTATGGCACACCAGTGTCCAATACTACCCTTGAAAAGGTAGACAACATGCTTAACTTTGTCTTCTTTTGGGATGTTTAGAATTGTGAATGCCTTCTCGAGCTCAATTAGCCACATGTTGGCATATGTTGGATCAGAAGTACCATCATATTCAATAGCTCCAACATGTCTAAGGTGTTCAAACGTATTCCCAACTCCCTGGGATTCCACATTAGGGACAGTTGCCCTATCTTGAGGTGTTGATGTTCTATCTGCTATATGTGTAATCGTGACCATCATCTGTCTAAACATAGTCTGACAGGATTGGACATCATTGTCGGGTCCATCTAAGGCATTGTGGGCTGCTTTAGCCCTATATCTGTCACTCTCACATCACATGCCTGCCTCCTAGCACCTCCTCCTAATACAATATAACTTCTCTCTACATGTTCTTCATGTCCTCCAGACATATCTACATAAGCATAAGCTATGATCATATATGTTGGATTCATAAGAACAGACTCAACCCTAAGTCTTATGTCCTTGTACACTCGACAAACCTAGAGCTTTGATACCAACTTAAATATGACACCTCATCATGGTAAACGAGATTAATCAAAACACAAAACATGATCAACTACAAAATTAATCACATGGTAAAAAATGTGAAATAATTAAAACCAAATTTCACAATATGGAAACAATTACATAAAGGTCCTTCATTTCCATTCTCATATATTATAACAAGAATTTACATCTGTACTCAATGGCCTCAGCCACATCCTGTGTACAAAAGAAGCATTTACATGTACACTCCATATCTACATATACTGGCATACTGCCAAAATCTCATGTCGATACAAATAACTTATCTAGAAAGCACCTCCCATACTCGGACCTGAGAGTACATGGACAACACTAGGACTCTACTGCTAACATCTACAATTGACCAACCTTCTAAATCTATTGATCACTAGGTTGGTTCTCTTCCACAGCACGACCTCGACCTCATTTCCTATGACCACCTAAAAAGATGTGGTGACCCACAGGTGAGACCCAGTCCTAGTGAGACATATAATTCTCTACAACAGATATTGATTACAATAGATTAATTAACAATAAATAAATTGGGCAATTCAATTACTGAATAAGAAATTAAATAAATTGAACAGTTTAAGCATACTAAGCAAGTTAAGCAAGTAAACTTAGCAATAAGTATAACTACTTAAACTTTGCAAAATAGCATCTTGTAAGCACTATGTCATATGAGGACAAGGCAAGGGAAAATCATTCAAATGAAATGTATTTAACCCTAACAGATATACTACACATATTATATTACATCTTTTATTACATTTCCTTGAGGGATTTGAGGAATACCACTCAAGTCCCAACTAACCACTACTAATCAAAATTAGTGTCATACAAGATCTAGGATAACCTGATTCCTAAGATCTTCTCCACCCTCAGTCAGTATGAGTCTGCCACAACGACACATCAGGTCAAGCTATTAACAACCTAGTTCATCCTTGGTACATGTCATGACACTAGTGATAAGAGGTGGGAATACAAACCCTACCATCCAAGGTACAACCACAACTATCCTCAAATCTCATCATATACACATATCTGAGACACGACTGTAACCGTTCTCCTGTTGAGGTATGGCCGTAGTCATCCTCCCAAACATTTGGAGTCAAATGACAAGCACCCCGCATACTCAACAATATGTACTCTGAGTTTCCCTGAGGAATACTCATTTCACCATCTGGAAAGTCATGACACTCAGATGGGTCTATGGCACAGTCACTACATGATTAGGGTTACACTTGATTAGTTATTGTCTATTGAATGAATTAAGGCTTCATCATACAAATGGACATACAAACCCCAATTCATTTCTATCAAGTGTATAAGCATTACAACTTCAGAAGATATAAACCTTTGAGGTATGAATCTTAATCACATTACCACATGCTATCACTTATTGCATCATAATTAACCACATGTGTCAGCATACCATTTCAAGATATTTATTTCTTAAGACAAGTTCAAGGGTTTCAACCCTTATTGGAACATGAAAAGGATTTCACTTCAATCAGGGTCAATTATGCCCAAAGGTCATTAAGACGATCATATTAATTCCTACAAGTTCATCATTATCATTCTAGGCCTTAAACAAGGCTCAAAATATCATCAACGCATATGTATCCCATAGATTTTAACATGGCAAGGTACTATGCTATTCAATTAGCACTATATTGAGGTTTCAACACAAGAAGGGTGTAATAAATTGACACATTAATCATTCAAGATATCTAATTATAACCAATCACCATCAATTAATCATATTAGAGTTGGTGTAACAAGCTAGGTATCATTAAGGGTACACATCTACTTGTTATGGTGGTTTATCAAATATACTCATATGAGGGCAAAGGTAAGACTACTAATTAAAGGCATTGAGCCATAAAATTCTTATCACTAGGACCCACATATAACATTATGAGATTCATTTAAATCCATTGGATCGGGTTCATTGTTCAAAGTCATCAATTAGGGTATAGATCCAACCATTAGATCCATTGAATCAAGTGATCATTGGTTTAGGGCTGAAATAAAGCTATATTTAAGAGCTCAACTCACCATCGGTTGTGGTGACCTGATCAACCATCAATTGTGACATCATGGGCCACCATTGATTGATAGGATCATCACTACTATCATTTCTCACCATCGGATGTTACATTATTATCACTATTGATTGATACCTCCATTAACACACTAACTATTTATCATTAAGTCTAATTGAACCAAAACTTGACCTAAGGGGTGACCATCGGTTGAAACCCTTGGTCACCAACATCAGTTGTCATGGTGCCACCATCAGTTGTCTTGATGTCACCATTAGTTGACATGGTGTCACCATCGGGTGATGTAGTAGTGGAGGAAAAAGGCTTGAAAACCCTAGTTTAATCCATCGGTTGCTAGGTGCTTAACACCATAGATTGAGGTACTAACCTGACCTTGACCATCCTATACCTTAGGAAGGTCGTACACCTATTTATAGGTTCATTTTAGAATTGGGAAAGAATAGGGAACACCATAAAAATCCAAAACCCTAGCAAGCATAGCTTCAATATACAAGGATCTTTATTTTTAAGCAAGAACATAAGAAAATAAGCTTGGAGTAAGCAATATATGTGAAGAAAATTATAAAACTCACCTTTACTTATAAGAATATACTTCTAGAAGAAAGGATCTCGAGCAAATAAGTAAAGGAAACCCAAGTTTCAGATCTAAACTCGGCCAAGTAGGCACCCTTCTCAAGGAGGCAAAACCCTAAAAGAAAGGGCAAGAAAAGATAGGTTCTTGAATTCTTGAGAAAATTCTACCTTGAAACAGCAAAGTTCTGACCTAGAGAAAGGTAGGAGGAAGAAGAATAGAGAATGAAATAGAATAAAGAAGGAACTACTTACTCGTTTAGGTCAAGTGCAACAAGAAGAAGCTTTAGAAACCCTAGAAGGAAGCAAATCGGAACCCTAGATGCTTCTTCCAAGAAGATCGCCTTCTTCTTCTTCTACCTTGGATAGGTTTTCTGCTGAAGAATAGAGAGAGAAGGAGGGAAGTAGTAGAGAGCAAAAGCTTCATTTTGGGGGCTAAGGATAAGTATATAAAACTTGGAGGATAAGGTTGAGAAGAAGCATGAGGTGTACAAGCAGCTCTCCATGTGTCCATGGCTTAAAGCTTTCACAGAAGAGAAAACAATAGGTCCACTAGTTGTTGGGGACTGTTGGGCCATCAGTTTATGGTCTCCAAGGATAGACAACAGCTGTTGGTCAAAGGTTACCTTTATTTGATCATGGTTTAGGTCTAAAGATGGGTGAACCATCAGTTGATCATGTCTATAAGTGAACCATGGGTTCAAGTGACCCAAACCAGCTTGAACCATCGACCTAGGGCCTGCTGGTGATGACCACTGGCTGTTCTACTGGCTGTTGGCCACCTTCTGATGCCCAAGCAAGTGGAGCCATCCATTGATAGCCTGAAGGTGGCTCATCCATTGGGGGGGACCCTAATTTGACCTAGAATGGAATCGCTTCCAATTCAAGGTACAATTGAGCATCACATGGATCCACAAGATCAAGAATGAAGAGAAAACATATAAGGAACATAATTTATGGAACAATTTGCAAAGAAAACCCCTCAATTGGATAAATTGTAGAAAAGTGCAAAATGTACATAAAATTTCATAACTTTCTCAAACAATGCCCAAATTGGACCAAATTCGAAACTTAAGCTTGTCTTATGATTAAAAAGCATATAACAAGGTTATATTAAGGTTATAAGCATTCAATTATGGTAATTAAACTTGTTCAACATTTTAAGAAAGTTTAGGGGCCTTATAGTAGTCATCACCTGGCCCATTGGCCCTACGAGCTGCACAAAGGAGGTAGCGGTGTCGTGGCTTCTAAATCATAGATTGGCAGAATGGGTTGACCATCACATTGAGGGAAAGAAATGAAGGTAAAACTCTATGTGTTTATCCTATAGTTTTGATCAAATATGTTTGAAAATACATAAGTCTCTCATCATAAGGACAAACATAGAATAATAATATATTAGATTCATCAACTCTACAAGATCTACACAATGAGATTGGTCCTAGACCCAAACTCCACTTTTTGTTCTCTTATTTTCATAACAATTTCTACCTTAGTTGTATTGAACTCACTTGATTCATGCTTATGATAATGTTGGGGCCATTGAAGCTCAATCTTACCTTCTAACACCGAAATCAGTAAATTTGTGCATCTCTGATCGACATTAGGGTCCTAATCACCTGTAAGGTCCCTCAATGACTCTAAATGCTATTATGTGACATGTTTTGGATAATGAAGGTGTTGTTTTCTCTATTATACTAATCATACTTCTTAGTGCACCCAATTCTTAATCAACTTTTCAAAACAACTTTACGTCTCCCCATGACTCTAACATCTACACCTAATCCCCTATTTGCTATGTGGATATATATGGCTTGAGATGGTTGAATGTTAATCCTTGATGATGATGGACTTTGAACAAATGAGGTCCTTGACCCATTTGATGCATCCAACCCTGGTGAATCTTTGGAATCAATATCTTTCTAATGTGCTGTGACCTAATTGGCTAAGGACAACCCCATTCATGATATGATAATGTATGTGCCCCTTTTCGGACCTAATATGACCTATATGACTTCATTGTATTTAGTGTGAGCTGATGCAACCCTATTTTAGGGCTCCATCTTGTGTCATATTGTATTTCAATCACATTTATACCTGTTAGATTACATGTTATTCCCCCTAATATGCATATTTGTGTAAATGCACTTATGGACATTATTTGCATGTTTTTCAAGCATTTGGACCATGCTAGGATGGAAGAGAGAGACAATGAGTGATCCTAGGGTTTCTCTACCCTTAGAGAGGCCCAAAGTGAAGTCTGAGTCTCCCTCAACCTACCCTTAGTGGCCAACGCTCCATTGAAGCAAAGATGTCCAAGAAAACACCAAGTTTCAACTCAAAGTGTTGATCCAGAGACCAACACGGCCGTGGTACTACAGAATGACCATGCTAACTCACTCTAAAATCAACATAGCCAACATTGAAGCAATGCAGGAATCACCATAGTCATGCCACATAGAATGGCCATGGCATCAGGACCCAGAACATCTGTGCTACCTTGCATGGTCGTGTTGGAGCTGATCTAGAACAGTCGTGGAGTAGAGAGCGGGCATCTTCCTCCAATCCACCACGGTTGTGGTGACCACCATGGTCGTGCCACTTTCAGTTCAAAACCACCAATATTATTGTGTTTTTGATCCATTTTTCACCTTGGTTGTTCCCATCCTCCATGAAAATGTTCTCCTACACCCACCATGGTTGTGCTACTCAAAAAAACCTAGCTACTTTTCCATTAAATTTCCCACTTTACCCCTACTTGACCTATTGCTTCCACCCCACCTATATATATGTGGGTGGTAGATGGAGGCCGAAGGAGGCCACCCCTAGCTACCTTCTATCACCCCTTTTTTGCATTCCATCCATTCCACTTCATTTCCACCTCCATTCCACTCCATTTCACCATTTCCACCACGAAAACATTAGTTTCTTGGTGTTTTGGCCACTTTCCACCATCATCCCATGCCCTTGAACCTTGGAATAAGGAGGAGGACATCTTGCAATAGCTGAAGAGGAGGACTACTCCATCTACACCAAGATTCATGGCTTCTTCTACCTCTTTCACCCTTCTTTTTGTATTTTCCATTTCCATGAGTAACTAGGCCCCTTAGGTGGGTTGTTTGGGGTCAAAAATGTTACTTTGATACCATGTTGGGAGAAAATGATATGTAAATATTGTGATTTCATTCGAATGATTATGTTCTATTTCTATCTCACTCTTCATGAATTACTTGTTGGTTTGTGCTTGAAATCACCTAAGAATTTAGGGAAATTGCTTATATGTGTGAATTTTGGGATTTGCTCCTAGGTCCAATTCGTGGATCCCTAGCTAGCCACCCATCTTCCTACATGCTTCTCCTAACCTTAGTTGATAGATCTAAATAGATATTTTAGATGAATTTAGTGTTCTTAGCATGGAGCTTTCTCAAGGCTAGAATGTGGGTGATGTGAGGCCTCAAATCTCACTTCCACTCCCATTACTATCCTTAGCCCCTACTCACCCTAAGATCCTATAACCTGGAAACCTAGGCTTGTTTAGACTCTAGTTGAATTACACCTAGATCCTAACCCAATTGAGCCTCTCAAGGATGGTAGGAGGTGTTAGGGACTAGCTCCCCTATACACAACCTATCTTATCCATGGGCAGTTAGTAGTCTAGGGCAATTCATTAGACTCTAGCTTGTTTTTTTGTTTGGTAATATAAATGAAAGCATAAGGTTCACATGTCATCCCCAACTTGATTGATAAATTCATCCCCCAAACAACCCACAAATCCCTTTATTGTTTCAATACCTTAATTGCTTTCTTTCTTAGCTAGTGTTAGCTTAGTTAGTTCTGTACTTGCTTAGTTAGCTTATTTGCCTTGTTCTTGCTTTTCTCTTGCTAGTTTAGGTCTTGAATTTCTCTATTGTCCTGTTTCCTAGCTTAGTGTAGTGTAAACCTCTTTTCGTCTGCCTTAGCACAACTTGCTATTTTCCTTGCTTGCCTTATATTTTCTTGCTCAATAGAATTAACTATCTAGGATAAACTTAGGTTTTGGTCTTATTTTATATCCTTCAATTGCTTTCTTGCTCACCATCAATGTAATCAACAAATCACCTTTAAACCCTTCAACCCTAGACTCCACAGTAGGAACCTAGCCCAAAACTAACCTGGCTCTAGTGTCCCCTTTTCTCTCTATGGATTGACCCTATACGTTTCTCCCTCCTGTACTATGACATGACCCCATGCGCTTTAGGATGTAGTGTTTTAGTAGAAGTAGGTGTGTCAATTTAGGTCCTTATTATTTTTGAAAGTGATCCCACCGTGTGTCCCGATCTAGTGGGGTGCATCTAATCAAATCCCAATTGATTAGTGTGTGCACCTCTGGCAGGATGCACCAAGCTTTCTTGCGCCATTGTCAGGGATAAAGGCACTCGGCCTAGATAGTTAGTTTTGCTTTGATCTTTTCCTATTTCCCTCATCATTACTATTATGTATTCTTTATTCTTTGCATTCTTTGTGCGTATTGGTTTGCTAGCTTGATTTCTTTTGTTTTGTTGTGCCTTGTGCATGTGACAAGCTACTCGGGGAAGACAAGATGGAAAACCAAAATGCATCTCACAAGCCACTTCAAGATTACTTCATGCCTAGCAACTACAAATTGCCAATTTCTAGCATAGTAGATCAAATGCCAGGGGAGCAATTCTCCATCACTCCAGGTCTTCTTAGACTCCTTCGTTCCCTACGACTCAGAGGATGAGAACCCCTACAAGCACTTGGACTCATTTCTTGAAGTATGCGCCACCTTCAGGATGTCGACGGTCAGTGATGATACAATCTGGTTGACCTTGTTCTCTTTCTCCCTCAAAGACAAAACCAAGATTAGTATGATTCAAAGAGGGACATCATGAGCTGGGAAGAGATGAAGAATGCCTTCCTAAGGCAATTCTACTCCATTGCAAGGTCGATTCAAATGTGGAGTACCATAGTGAGTTTCAATCAGATGGATGTTGAGAAGTTTCACAATGCTTGGGAGAGATTTATGAAGATGTTGAGAGAATGCCCACACTACAAGATCCCTTTGTGGAAGCTAGTTCAGTCCTTTTACTCTGGTATATCTCTAAAGGTTCAAGCTATAGTAGATTCTTCTTATGGAGGAGATTTCATGGATAGGCCACCTGAGGAGATATGACCTTTGTTTGAGCAGTTGGTAGAAGGTTCAAGAATCCAAGCTTCTAGCATGATGAATCATGGTGCTTGTGCCTTTGATGTGACATATCTAACTCATAGTGATTCAAGCATGTAAGTGATGAAGATTGTTGGTGACATTGTGAGATTCATGAAGAACCAAGTGACAAATGTTCCTTGCCACTCGGTCAATTCTATTGAGTTATATGGTGAAGAAAAGAAGACACCTCACTCCTATAGCTACCAAGAACCACAAAGTCCAAGATATAGCTCAGGGTTTAAGGAAGAGGTCCTCTCTAGGTTGAAAAGCTTTTCTTATGTCAAAAAGAATGTTACAAGGTTTGAGGAAAGGATAGAGTAGCTATCTTCCATACTTTCTCTCCAAGAAGAAAGATTGTCTCCAAAACCCATCTTATGTTTCAATGAAGCAAGTGGACCAATGCCTTCCTCACAAGTTTTGTATAGTCCACCTCCCTTGCAAGTGCAACCCATATACCACTTCCAAGGAAATACCAAGCATTACACTCCTCCTACCCCTCCATCACCACAACTTCCTCAACAATTCACCTTCCAACCTCAAATTCCCCCCATCCACCTCAATTTCAATACTAAGTGCCACCTCCACCTCCTTCACAACCACAACTAGCTCCCTCTCTCTACCATGAGCAAGGAAGTGATGTGATAGTTCTAAGGAGTGGGAAATCTCTTAAGAAGCCTGCAAGTCAAAGAAAAGTTGTAAAGTAAAGCAAAGGCAGCCAAGTGGTGATACTGTGATTGAGATTGCTAAATATGATTCTATGATACGTCCTGTTGAGTTTGTGATACCCTATGCTTCACCTCACACTCCCTTTGTAGGTCCTACCATACCTATTGTCCTAACTCATGTTAAGGCAAGTAAGGCCAAATCTAGTGAGCCTTCATTCATTGAAGCATTAGATGAGCCAATGGAAGTAAGGAGGAGACAAAAGCACAATGTTGACATTCCTGAGGTGTTTTGCCAAGTGAAGATAAACATTCCATTATTGGATGCTATCAAGCAGATCCCATAATATGCCAAGTTTCTTAAGAGCTTATGCACTGTGAAGAGAAGGTCAACATGGAGAATACCAAAGAGAGTCAAGTTGACCAAAAAAGTGACCTCAAACCTCCAACACTCACTTCCCATGAAAAGGAAAGACCCAGGAGCCCCATTCATACCTAGATACATTGGGGGACATTGCATAGACATTCCCTACTTGATTTGGGATCTAGTGTGAATTTGATGACATGTAATGTCTATGTTGAGCTGGGATTAGGCAAGTTGAAACTGGCACATTGCACTCTCCAATTGGCGTACCATTCCATTAAAGTGCCAAGAGGAAGAGTGGATGGCATTTTGGTAATGATAGATAAGGAAAAAGGCATAGTGTTCCCGGCGGATTTCATTGTTCTTGACATGAAGCCAGACAATAGTAAGATTCCCATCATCTTGGGAAGACCATTTTTATCCGCAATTGATTCTGAGATACACGTTCACAGTGGCATAAAGACAGTCTCTTTCATGGACATGAAGATAAAGATCAACATATACAAGTCTTCAACCTGGTGAGTTTGAGATGAGGATATTGGAAATGGTTACTTCAAGAATCCGACTAGTCATTTGAGAGAAAGAGATTTGAATGAAAGACTTTAGGATATCTATAGTGATCAAAGGGATGAGGTCATAGGTTGAGTCAAATGAGAGATGCATTTATTGCAAGAATGGACACATGAGAACTCCAAATTGATGAATGATGCTAGAATCTCCAAGAAGCCCAGCTGAAGGCATGAAACTTAGTGCTTGTGGGAGACAATCCACATAAGTTTGGGAATTTTTCACCCAACCTTCCATTTTTAATACTTTGGATTTATATTTACACTTTCCAAGAAAACACACACACACACACACTTGTTTTTAATAGTGTTTGTCTAGTTTTAAGATGTGCAGGTGAAAACATGGTGAAATGAGAAAATTTGAGTGAAATTGAGAAAAGGTTTTAAAGAAAAATCACTTTGAATCAAGATTTTGAGTTTTGATTAAAGTTCAAGTGAAAGTAGAATCTACAGTACTCACCAAGGCCGTGGCACCTTGGAATGGTTGTGGTGAAATACATACAAATCGAACAATGTTTCTGGATCCAAAGAAAATTGACAAAAATCGACAAAATGAGCCAACATGGCCATGCCATGTAGCACGACCGTGCAACATGAAGCCACCACAGTCGTACTACGGCTCGATCCAGCACTTGTCAGTCATTTTGCAAAATTTTTGAATCATTTAAATTTCACTCTTGCTTGAACAACACGACCGTAGGTGCAAACCGACGGGTGTGGAGCAACTTCATCCCCCTCTTCCACCTCTGACTCTCCACCAAATCACCCCCAATCCATCTCCAATCAATCCCCCACCATTTCCACTAACCTAACCTCCAGATTTCACCCATTTTCTCCATAAAATCCACCATTTCTCTCCATTTCTCCCCAACAATCCCGTTCTTAGGAGAAATTTGAAAATCTTTGGTTTCTCCACTAATTTCAGTCAAAGATGAAGAAAATGGCTAAGAAAGCAGTGGAAAATCAAGGGTGTAATCTCCTGCCATCAGTGGCCTAAGAACGCCCCTTCTTTAGCCTTGATGGTGTCTTCTACCCCACCGTCAGCCTCCGACTCTAGTGGAACAACATGTTTAACAGAGGCTGATCTTTATGCTTTGATAGATCTAACTGTGGAGGAAGTGTACCCACAGCCACGACGTGCTACACTATTGTCGTCTAGAGAAACACCGCCCTCACCAACCCAGCCCTCAGTTTCAGCAGCCCGACCATCAGTTTTAGTAGCTCGGCCATCAGTTTTCATGACACATCCTTTGATATCCACGACAACATCCTCTGCCTCAAGTAAGAAGGCAACTACTCTTATACGATGAGGATGAGGTGATGTAGGATTCACCCTAGTCAGAGAGAGAACTCAAGGCTACTAATAGTCAAGAAAAAGGACTAAAGCATTGGAGTGCTTGATACGTAAGGTGATAGCCACTCACTACCCATGTTAGGTAATGATGGAGAGCTTAGGATTCTATGCCTATTTCTAGGGTGTAATGGAGAAAATGGGCTTATTTGAGATCCTAGAGACACCACAAGAGTCTTATATTGAGTTGACATGTCAGTTCTTATCCACTTTAGAAAAGGCATCTGAGGACGGTGAAGATGCCATTAGAGTGATGATTGGAGACAAGCACGGGGTCATTACTTCAAAGATGCTGAACAAGATTTTTGCCTCCAGTGATGAGATGGCAAACCTCTTGGATGGAGGGAGGACAAAAAATAACTCAAGTGCGACTTGCATAGATATTTGAAAGCATTTCACTGGTCAAAGCAACTTTTTAGCGGGGAAATCGAAAACAAGCCTGATTCACAATCCATTCCTCTGCCATGTTCAGAAAGTTTTTGCAAATAAAATCTTCAGTAGGTATGAGAATCAAGGTAGCTGCATAAAGAAGGATCTTTTTGTGTTGGGATGGATGGCCAAAGGGAAATATGTGAATTTGGGTGCTTTGTTGATTGATCACTTGAGGATGATCCCTTCCAAGAGTAAGAACCCATTCATTATGGGGGGGGGGGTTGTGACATCCATTGTGACGGCCCTAGGACACAATGATTCTGGCTACACAAGGGAACAGGGGGGAATTTGGTAGACATGCATTACTTAGTTTGTTCTTCCATGATTTCTATAGTGGACCAAAAGATCATATTTTAGGGAAACCACCCATATGCAGGTGTCTCACTAGAGTTATCGTACCACACTCCACCTCTCCTCGTTGAGTATGGTCTGGCTCCAAATTTCCTGGAGTCCCTGAGGAGATATGAAAAGGAGAACCCTAGAGTGGAAGGAATACTAAAGGTGATACTGGCTGAGGGATTGGGAGAGCCCTCATGGGTGACAGAGTAGAGGAAAGAAGCAGAGTGTAGAGAGACACTAGAGTTAGATAGCGAGAGGCAAAGGCAGGGGATAGCAGAGCCAAAGAAGCCTTTAGTGAACGCATATGACATGTCTACCATACATTCATAGTTGGAGGGCATTCATAGTACTCAGGACATTATATTACTGGCAGAGGAGGGATTTCAGTGCACACAAGATACATTGTGGTTAGATCATCATCAGATATACTATATGATCAACCACATGTATCAATTTCAGCATGCCCATGAACAGAGGAACCCCCAGTGGGGGGAAGATTGGTGGGGTGCACTATTTCCATATTAGGATTCCTACCCGCCTCCACAGTCAGACTATTGGGCCACCTACTACCAGCATCCTCCACAACAGGGAGGAGTACGGCCGCCACCACCATAGTGATCATATAGCATATCACTCCTATACTTTAGTGTCATCCTGAGGACAATATGATTCAAAAATTTGGGGTGGTAGGGCGGTATTTTGTTTTCTTGTTTTGTTTCCTTGCTTCTTCTATCTAGATTATATTATACTTGCTTTGCATGCTTGAATGTCATGTAGTTTACTTTTTGTCAATTTTTGTGATTGTGTAATTTAAAAAAAATGCTCTTTTTGCCATGCATTGCATATCATGTAGATTTTTGAATTGCTTGCTTCATGTTTTATTTTCCATAATGAAGGCTTAGATGTGATTGAAGGCGATTTGGCACCATTTTGGCCAATTTTGCCCAATTTTATAATTTCTTGCCTAAAAAGTGTGTTTTGACCCAATCTCTACTTTTCAAATTGAAAATGATGACCTTTGACAAATGCAAGTGAATTATCATAGTTTATTGCTAAATGGCCTCAATCTTGACTTTTTACATGCGCATCACCTCCCTCATGATTATGAATTGTTTGGTGGAATTATGATTGAAGCAAGCCACAAACACTTAGAGCTGTGTAGAATCTCATGATAGAAATTTGATTTTGATATACTAGTACATAACCGACCTTTAGTTTCGGTTATTTAAGGCCTTTAGTGTCGGTTTCTAAGCGACACCTATGTGGGCGACGCTAAAAGCCCAGTCGTTACGCGTCGGTTCAAAGACCGACGCCATAACCCTTCGCGCGCCACCAAAAATGCACCAACAGGGCACTATAGGCGTCAGTTATTAGATAAGAAACTGACGCCATATACCTTCGCGCCACAGAAAGGGCGCCATCTTGGGCACTATCAGCGTCGGTTGTTAGATAAGAAACTGACGCCATATTCCTTCGTGCCACAGAAGGGTGCCATCTTGGGCACTATCAGCGTCGGTTATTAGATAAGAAACCGACGCCATATGCCTTCGCGCCACAGGAAATAGACGTCGGTTATTTATATAAAACCGACACTATAACTATGTGTGTCGGTTTTATACAAATAACCAACACCTATTTTTTGTTTTTTTTTCTGTCAATCTGCAGACCTGTTGTATGGCTAGTCGCAGGATGAGAAACCTGCAGTTCAGTTATGAACTATAGGTTTTACGACATCCATTGATATCAGCCAACAACATGCCACAAACCTGCAAAATTAACAAGAAAGATATTCACACATTTAGCAATGCAACCTGCAGTTCCATTTGATTTTCACACATTTAGAAACATTCATGTAGCTAGCAATCTATAGTTCCATTCATTTTCACATTCACATATAGAAACATTCATATAGCAACCAACAGTTTCATTCATTTTCACTCAGACACATGTAGAAACATCCAGACATGTAGAAACATTCACACATATATTATAATTCAGAAATTCATTTACAAAATATCATTCTTTAGTCATTATTCACTATCAACATCCCAATTATATCTTAAATCCCCCAGTACTTGTATGGTTGTTTCCCATTCTTCTCTTACTTCATTTAATTCTCCCGTCGTATAGGGAGCATGTACATCTGGTAAGGCATTTCCTGTAGTGTGGTCAGTTGTAAACACCTGTAAAGAGAATGATATATATATATAATTAATGAGCTATAAATAAGATTGATATATTTCATATTATCTAATGAGACTATATAATACCTCAGTAATACAATCGATGTCCATTGCGGCATATTTGATAATCATGTGCATAAATCGCATCACGTAGTATCCACATGCCCATCCATTGTCTTGTGTGGCACACTATAAATTCAAACATACAAAATATTAAAAAATACAACTAATTAAGCATTGTTCACATAAATAATATATACATATATTGCAGTCGGGAACTTACTTTCATGTTCTTCCAAATTATTGGCTGGTTCTTTTTTGTGGGGACCTTTCCTCCAGCCTTTTTGAACTCATCAAAACCCCTACATGTTAATGTAACATAGTACATTGCATAATTAAATAGTAATGTAATAACATATGTTAACGGATATGAAAATAAAATATTTCTCACCGGAATAATGCCATTTTCATTATGTGTCCATATTTTGTATTCAATTTACTCCCCTTAGGATCTAGATAATAGACAGTGAACGTCTTGGGGACAATAACCAGTAACTCCCAATGCATACCATTAGAGGTAAAAAAGTTAAAAATTAATAACTCAAAATCCACAATAAAAATGTAATTTTCTTAAGTCCAAATTATAATAAGCAAAGTAAACTTACTCTACATTGAATGGAGCCATTATCATCGTCTTCTTATTTTGAGTAAAAATTGAAAAAGCCTCACAGCAGTATTGTTGAACTGACGGAGGGTCTTTAGCTACTAGACTAATCAAAGATGGAATCAAAAAGCCTACATGTTCGAATGCAAAATATGCACATATCTTGACTAAGTAGCTGCAAAATATGTATTAATTACGCATGCATTAATAAATAAGAAACCAGATCACCAGATCCTACACAAGGTATATGGATGTATAAAGAAGATCTCACCTTATTCATAGCTCTATCACAGATGTATTTAGCCAATCATATCAAAACAACTCCAAAATATCTTGTATAAATAGTTTGCTTTCGTATGATTGACCTGCAACATATGAATCTATAGAAACAGTTATAGGGAAGTTTATATCATGTTTGCCTAACCATATTGCCATACCCCTATAGTTAGGACCTAACGGGACAGTTAGGTCCTGTGGAACCCAACTGGGTAATGTAGGAGGTGGAAGTGGAGGCCTAGATGTTGTGGGTGTCTTCTTTTTAACCTGTATATATATATAATAATTTCAGATCAACTAACATCATATACACACACTAACAATTTAACGTAATGTAAATTTACCATACAATTTCAGTAAATATGACATCCGCTTTTAGCCACAATATCACTCCGCCTAAAGCCTCACCAAGTGTTTCACAATCTGGGTGGGCATATGGCAATGGAAGATCCATCCACTTGGGGAATATATGTACCGGGCTCACACGAATCCAACTAGCTGGTAATGGAGACCCGTGAAACATTTCCCCTGGTAGGGATGGGTAAGCCGACGCCTCTGCAATGACATATTCATTAACTTTTAGATGGCATGGCTTCAACCCCTACAAATTTTTGTGTAAAGAATGTTATATACATATATACATATCATCTTGAAAACATACCATCTTGATTTAAAAAACTAGTTACTATGTCATAAAAATACTTACAGTGGATGTGCTAGGTGGTGGGTCTATAGGAGTACTCCCAACCTCTGCAGTAGGAGTAGAGCGGGATGCTATGATAGGTATTGTCTGCTGAGTGGCAGTCTGAGATGCCTGCCACTTTTTCAGTGCTTCTTCTAGTTTCCTATCAACTAGCTTATCTACCTATACATGGATAAAAGAAACGTTAGCTTCTAATTATTGAATTCTCTTTTTACAGTAACATTATAAAGAAAGAATATGTTACCTCTTCTTGTGAAAGTCCCACTTTTGGGACATGTTTGCGCTGGGATGGCCCAAAAAAAGATTTGATGCCCACACCAGCACCTGTAGCCCTAACACATCCAGGATGCTCTGGGTTACCCAGAGCAACTGTCAATTCATCCCTTGTGCCCTCAGGGATGAACTTTCCTTGTTTCCTCAGCTCGTGCAGCTCCCGCTAATCGCCAAAACAAAAATTTGTAATTAAGTAAACACCACAAATAATCAATATTTGAACGATTGATGTAAGAGTTGTATTTTACCATTTTTGTAGCCGCCTCAGCAGTTGCGGGCTTCCTTATTTCTCCCTTCTTATTTTGCCTCCCAGATATCCAGATATCATGGCAAGGCAGAGGTGTGCTACCTACAGTGGAGGACTCCTGAGTAGCAGCAGACTGAGCAGTAGCCTCAGACTGTAGTCTTTGGCGAATGCCTACATACCCTTTTGGACCCATTGTGTGGTCATGCACATTCAGTGCACTCCTTGATCTTTGTGCCTCATTGAGGGCCTAGTTAGTATGCACATTAATGATTTGGTTAGTAACAGTAAATGTTAATCATGAATAGGTGAATACAACATATATTAATGAGATTGGGACTGACGCCTAATACCTTGAATTCATCCATTTGTCTTGAAGCAACAAATGCGTCCCATTCTTCTTTGTCCAGGAAGTTCCACTGTTCAGTGGTTGTCTTCTTCCTCTTGTCAGCTTCTTTTATGTATTCTCGGGTGAGATTTGTCCTATAGTTCCTTAGGACTCTCCCACAACATTGCATCACGCATTTACGATGCAGCTTTTCATCCAATTCAAATATACTCTGCAAATTAGAATTGCTATTAACTAGTATCCAAAAAATTAGTAATCTACAAAATAGAATTGCAAATTAATAATAACTCACACATAAATCCTTCCATATTACGTCTTTCTTCTCCTTAGAAACTTTATGCCAAGAATCTATCTTACAACCGCAATGGCTACGAGTAACATACCTAAGATATGAAACAAATGAATTGCGATTCACACCAGATGCATTTCCTGCATCATCAAAATCCACAACAAGTTTGGGTCCATTGACCTTTTGCGCTATTAACTTCTTCATCATAGAGATGCCCCTTCTCCTGTCAACTTTTTGGTGTTGCTGATCAAGTGCCTCAAGTGCTTCAGATGGTACATGTGCATCATCAACCTAAAATTTGACAAAATAAACACATTTACAAGATATAACTATAAATGGACATACAGAAATAAATATATGATATATTTTTAAAACTTACATTGTGAGGCAGCGCATTGATGTCCTCACCCTCATGGTAATCATCAGCACAGTCATCAGGAGAATGCCCAGCCATCTGAAAATTCACATTCACATTGTAAAGTTTACATTGTAAAGTAATTCAAATTGTAAAGCTCACATTGTAAAGTTCACATTCACATTGTAAAGTAATTCACATTGTAAAGTTCACATTATAAAGTAATTCACATTGTAAAATTCACATTGTAAAGTTCACATTCACATTGTAAAGTTCACATTATAAAGTAATTCGCATTGTAAAATTCACATTGTAAAGTTCACATTCACATTGTAAAGTTCACATTCACATTGTAAAGTTCACATTCAGAAAAATAAAACATATAAAAAAACATTGTATAAACATGCCTCTAATATTGCGATTTTTTATCAATTAACAATCCTTCATTGTGATCTTCGTGCACATACAAGTCATCATTAGCTTCAATATTTGCTGGTGTTGGCAACCCAACTGAGAATGGACTGGAGTCATCATACTTATCATAGTATTGTTCTTCATCTATAGGATCTTCAATGAACTGTCTTTTACCATGAAGAACAACCGACCATTTATCATTTGTAGGATCATCGATATAAAATACTTGTTTTGCATGTGGTGCCAATATGAATGGTTCATCCTTCTCGCCAATCTTTTCAAAGTTCACTAAAGTGAAACCCAATTCATCCACTATAACTCCTTTGGTGTTATCAACCCAATTACATTTGAAGAGCAGAATTCTGAAATCTATGTAGTCAAACTCCCATATGTCTTCAATGACACTGTAATATGACATTTTAGCTTCACGTGGACTCTTATCATTTGCACTTGCAAAAAACATAGTCGATGCTTGAAGGGTGACCCCACTGTTTTGGACGACACTCTTATCATCTTGGTGCTTTGTGTAATATGTGAATCCATTAATTTCATACCCTTCATAAGACATAACAGTCAATTTTGGTTTAAAGGTGAGGCATTTGATAGTTTCAGTAATATCATCTGGTGTTTGAGATAGTTTATGTAAGACTTTATTTTCAAACCACTTAATAAATGTCTTGTTATGCTCTCTAGCAAGCCACATTGTATTGGCTCGAGGATATTGTCTCTTGATGAAATTGGTATGTTCCTCGATATAAACGTTCACTTCGTCCATGTTGTGTAAAATATACAAGTGACCTTGTTCCAACTACTCACGGCTGATTACTTTCACACGTGATCCCAAAATTCCTTTGCCAAATTGCTCGTCAATATTCTTGGCATTATCAGGAGTGTCATTACCACTGAGAAAGTCATTGCAAAAATCCATAACCTCTCTCGCCACATAACCCTCGATAATACTCCCTTCAGGCCGATAACGGTTTCGAACATCACTTTTAAAAACGATCATGTATCGTTCAAAGGGATACATCCAATGCAAGAAAATTGGTCCCAACATTTTCACTTCCCTAGTCAAGTAGACAACAAGATGTACCATGATATCAAAGAACGACGGAGGAAAATACATATCAAGCTGACATAGGGTAACAACCACTTCTCTTTGCAATTTATCGAGAGTATTAGGGTCAATAACTTTGCTGCACAGACTGTTGAAAAAGAAACAAAGTCTGGTGATTGCAAACCTTACATGCTTCAGCAATATAGATCTAATTGCCACAGGCAATATTTGTTGCATTAGAGTGTGACAATCATGAGATTTAAGACCTATCAACTTCAGATCTTTCATTGATACCAATCTACGGATGTTGGATGAGTAACCCTGTGGCACCTTAACATTTACCAAACATTCACAAAAAGCTTTCTTCTCCTTTCTAGACAATGTGTAACAAGCGGGAGGTAAGTATGTTCTCCGATTTCCCATTTCACGAAATTCTGTTAATTCTGACCTTATTCCCATTTCACATAGGTCCAGTCTAGATTTTATCCCATCTTTAGTCTTACCTGGTATATTCAACAAAGTACCAATGATACTATCACAGACATTTTTCTCAACGTGCATGACATCGATACAATGTCTGAATGTCAAAGAACTCCAATAAGGAAGATCCCAAAATATTGACTTCTTCTTGAATAAAGATTTGTCACTCCGTGTGGCCATAGTACATTGTGATCTCTTACCAAATTCATTGACAAAGTCTTTTACTCTTTCATAAACAACCTCCCCTGGTATAGGTTTAGGTGCACTCCATTCCTCATTCAATCCATTGAATGCTTTGCGCTTCCTACGATACGGATGGAATTTTGGAAGAAACCTTCGATGACCGAGATATACAGTCTTACCGCCATGTTTTAGTCTTGTTGAATCAGTGTTCTCTTCACATATAGGACACGCTTTAGCTCCTTTGACACTATATCCAGACAAATTCCCATATGCTGGAAAGTCATTAATAGTGCAAAACAACATAGCATGCAAATGAAATGTCTCTCTTCGTGAAGCATCATAGGTCATCACACCTTCACCCCAGAGTTTCTTTAAGTCATCAATCAGAGGTTCAAGATAAACATCGATGTCATTTCCAGGTTGTTTAGGTCCCGATATCAACAACGACAGCATTACGTACTTATTTTTCATACACAGCCAGGGAGGAAGCTTGTATATAACAAGCATGATTGGCCAAGTGCTATGTTGGCTGCTCAATGTCCCGTACGGATTCATCCTGTCTGTACAAAGCCCAAGTCTTAGATTCCTGACTTCTTCACCAAATTTAGGGTACAAGAGATCAATCTTCTTCCACTGTGGGGAATCAGACCCATGTCGTAGGATCCCATCATTATTTTTCTTAACATCTGCATGCCACCTCAAATTCTTCACATCTATCGGATTGGCAAACAAGCGTTGAAACCGTGATATTATAGGTAGATACCACATCACCTTGGCAGGAGAACCAGTTTTGGACTCCCCCTAAGTCGTCAATTTATACCGTGACGCACCACATTTTGGACAATCTTTCAAATCCGCATAGTCCTTTTGAAATAATACACAATCATTCGGGCATGCATGTATCTTCTTGGCATCCATTCCCATTGGGCACAACAATTTCTTTACCTGGTATGTTGAGATTGGCAGCTCGTTTCCTTCAGGAAGATTTCTTTCAACAAAGACAACAATGACGTGAAGCTTTTGTCGCTCCATCTATTGTTAGCTTTCAGCTTATACAATCTCAACACCGCGCTAAGCTTCGTAAACTTAGTACAACATGTGTATAATGGTATCTCAGCATCATACACAATGTTTCTAAAAATGGGAGGTGGATCGGTGTCCTCTACCCCACAACTATCCAGCATCGCATCAACGATGTCTACTGGAACTAGTTCATTCACATCTACGTCATCGTAGGCAATTTCTTCTTCCACACAAGCACTGCTATCGACATCCACTGGTTTCGGGTTTGAAATCTCTCCATGCCAGTTCCATTCTATATAGCCTTGTATAATCCCGTTGCACATGACATGACTTTTGATTTCGTCACCAGTGTTGACTTTCAAGTTGTTACCGCAATGCCTACATGGACAGTAGAACCTATCTCCAGGTTGTTTCCTATGTTCCTCGGCAAATCTAATAAATTGGTCAAGACCAGAAATAAACTCTGGGGTGCAGCGATTGCGAATGGACATCCATGATCTATCCATTCTATGATCAAAGAGAAAACAAGTATATATTACAACAAGATTAGGGTATAGGGTTAACAAATACATGTGATGTCATTATTATATATAATAAATGTGTACCACCTATCCCATTCTTGAACACCTAATCTCACTAGTAAGTGTATAATGTGTATTGGGTTTTCAAGAAAATTTCGGCAGCATTTCCCCGCTGTTCTCCAAGTACATATGTACTTAGAGAACAAACGGGGAAATGCTGCCAAAATTTTCTTGAAAACCCAATACACATTATACACTTACATCCTAAGCGAGATTAGGTGTTCAAGAACAGTCCCAAACCGGGGACTATCCAAGATTTACTCCTAATGAGTAAATCTTAGATGGGTTTCTAGGCCAACAAATAATGTGTTGTCATTCTTATACCTAAAATCCTAGTTCTTCAAGTTAGGGTGATTATTGATGTCTTTAAAAGCATGATTGGCAATTTAGGGAAAAGTTCATCATTTACATTCCAAGCATGTCACATGTGTGCATTACAGTTCATCATTAAGCAAGAAGGGTGATTAGGATTCTCACCAAGAACGGGTTTTGATTTTCTATACAATTTTATAAAAAATGCACATGTATGCATATATATACTATACTTTTTGGAACCTTTATACATATCCGAACACCCTAAATAATCATACTAAACACCCAAATACTTTATAACACAACTATAAAACAATGATTATAGCTAAACTATTAAACAATAGACTTGTCACGCATAAAACATCCTATATAACTATAAAACAAAAAAGTATTAAGATATGCATGATACAATAACTATTTTGCATCACATTACAGCAGACTTATCATTGATACCTTACTAACTTATTGCTACATTTACATATCATCACTTGATCAAAAATTACAGCAGTACATTTAACCAAAGTATGCATTCTAAAATCTATGTCATGATTAGTTACATGTAATTTACTTAGATATACAGCAGTACCCGATTACTATGTCTTACATACAAAGTATGCATATTAAATTAAATAAGGCTTATCATAGAACATGTATTGTATATAAGTTCAATATATTACAGTCAATAATTATTTTACTTTCAAAAATTACTTAATGTTACAGGCTTGCAACTCTAATATAAAGAGTGATCAATTAAGGCATTGCCATAGATCAGTGTATATGAGTTATTTATCAAGTTACCAATAAGTAAATAACTTAAAAATAAAATAAAAAAATGCCCACCAGCAGCCTGGGCGTGCATTGGCACCGCCCAAACAGCCGCCTAGGCGGAGGAAGGAAGGAGGAAGAAGGCAGTACCTGGCCTGGAGCACGGAGCGCCGACGACCAGAGACCAGAGAGGGAGGGGGAGAGGGAGAGGGCCTTCCGACGAGCACAGCCGTCGGTGAGCACAGAGGGCCGACGAGAAGAGAGGGAAAGCGCCGGTGAGCACAGAGAGCACAGAGGGTCGCCAGTGAGCACGGAGGGCAGGGAGCGGCGAGCGGCGGTGACAGCAACGGCGGCGGGGAGCAATCGGGGGAAATCGCCAGACCTAGCGCAGAGTCGCAATGAAACAGAGACAATGGGGAGGAAAAGTTCTGTTTGCGGGGCTATTAACTGTACCATAGGCGTCGGTTATTCAAAAAAACCGACAACTAAAACTAATAGTGTCGGTTCTGAACAACAACCGACACCAATACTTGAATATAGTCGTCAGTTTTAACTACAAAAAAAACGACTTCTATATTCATATGCCGATTAAAAAAATTGTTCTCGATTTATGACAAGAGTCGTCAGTTTCTACTTAAAACCGATGCTTAAAGGGTGTGAAAAATTCCCCGCGGACAGTGCGGGAAAACTCATAAGCGTCGGTAGTTGTAGTAAAACCGACGACCAAAATGTGTCTCGCGAATAACCTTTAGTCGTCGGTTTGTTATTTATCAACCGACGCCATATGTCAAATTTTAAAGGTAATTTTTTTCGTTGGAAATTTTGGATTTGGCGGTTAATTTTAGGTGTCGGTTTTTTATTAAGTAACCGACACTTAATAAAAGAGGTACTCGTGCCTGGTCGCCCTTCATAGATTGGATGTCGGTTTATGTTATCAACTGACACTGTAGAGTTTAGGTGTCGGTTTATTTATACAACTGACACCTTGAAAAGTGACTTTATAAGCCATTTCTGTAGTAGTATATTGCTCATTCATGTGATGTGTCATTGCTTGATGAAATTGTTGGAGTAACTTTTATGCAGGAGATATCATGTTTAAGTCCATATTAGTAACCCCACTTTGACTCACTTTTATTCTACCATCTTCTTACCTCTCTGCCTCATGAAAGGATGCCAAAGTGCACACATTCAGCCTTAGCCACCTCCAAAAGTTTGGGGTGGCCATATCCATACCCCCATATACTCTCATCATCATGTTCCCTATCCACATCAAGGGAAAAGAAAAAGAAAAAAGGCAAAAAAATAAAAGATTATCCTATTTAAGAGCATCTAAATAAAGAAAAGATGAGTGTGTAAAAGCACTCCAAACACTTACTGCTACCCTTTCCTCCTTTTGCATGCCCATGGAGCTAGGAGACATCAAACCTAGCTCTTTTTGCCCTGTTATGCAGCCACGTGGGTTATGGACATATGATATCAAATGCATGAATGTTAAACAAAAAAATTAGTCATTTTTTACCTTCGCTACCTTGAAAAAGGTTTACCTAGAGTGATATAATGGCCATATGGATTGATTGTGTTTTCTATGCTCTATACTTGAAGGTTACATGCTCAGTGCTCTCATCATAATTTATTTGTAAAATAGGAAAGGAGAGAGGTGTAATGCATGTACCTAGTCATCCTTGAGCCCATATAGTCAATATTCATCTATTGCAATGCATTTATCATTTCTTGATTGTGGAAAAATTATAGAGAGATTGAGTCGGAGCATACTTGAGGACAAGTAAATTTTAAGTTTGGGGTGGTGATGCAACCCTGTTTTAGGGCTCCATATTGTGTTATATTGCATTTCAATCACATATATACATGTTAGATTACATGTTATTTCCCCTAATATGCATATTTGTGTAAAATGCACTTATGGACATTATTTGCATGTTTTCTAGGCATTTGGACCATGATTGGATGGAATAGAGAGAGAATGGGTGATCCTAGGGTTTCTCTACCCTTAGAGAGGCCCAAAGTGAAGTAAGAGGCTCCCTCAACCTACCCCTAGTGTCCATTGAAGCAATGATGTCCAAGAAAACACCAATTTCCAACTCAAAGTGTTGATCTAGAGACTAGAATCACTGTGGTACCATAGAACAGTCGTGTTATCTCACTCTAAAATCAACAGAGTCAACATTAAAGTAGTACAAGAATCACCATGGCCATTCCACATAGAATTTCCATGGCATCAAGACCCAGAATGATCATGTCACCTTGCATGGTGGTGTTGCAGCTGGTCCAGAATGGTTGTGGAGCAGAGAACATGCATCTTCCTCCAAGCCACCACAGTCGTGGTGTTCATGCCACTTTCAGTTAAAATCCACCAATGTTACTATGATTTTCATCTATTTTTCACCTCGTCCATTCCCATCCTCCACGACCATGTTCTCCTACACCCACCACGGTCGTGGTACCCACCACAGTTGTGCTACTCACAAAACCTAGCTACTTTTCCACTGCATTTTTCATTTTACCCCTACTAGACCTATTGCTTCCACCCCACCTATATATATGTGGGTGGCAGATGGAGGCCACCCCTAGCTACCTTCTATCGCCCCATTTTTGCACTACATCCATTACACTTCATTTCCACCTCCATTTCATCATTTCCACCACCAAAACACTAGTTTTTTTGGTGTTTTGGCCACTTTCCACCATCATTCCATGCCCTTGCACCTTGGAAGAAGGAGGAGGACAACTTACAACAGATGAAGAGGAGGACTACTACATCTACACTGAGCTCCATGACTTCTTCTACCTCTTTCTCCCTTCTTTCTGTATTTTTCATTTCCATGAGTAGCTAGGCCCCTTAGGTGGGTTGTTTGGGGTCAAAAATGTTATTTTGATACCATGTTGGGGGAAATGATACGTAAACATTGTAATTTCTCTTGTTAATGATTATGTTCTATTTCTATCTCACTCTTCATGAATTGCTTGTTAGTTTGTGCTTGAAATCACCTAGGAATTTAGGGAAATTGCTTATATGTGTGAATTTTGGGATTTGCTCCTAGGTCCAATTCATGGATCCCTAGCTAGCCACCCATCTTATTACATGATAATAAATTATCCTAATCCTAGTTGATAGATTTAAGTAGCTAGTTTATGAATTTAGTGTGCTTAGCATGGAGCTTTCTCAAGGCTAGAATGTGGGTGATGTGAGGCCTAAAATCTTACTTTCACTCCCATTACTACCCTCAGCCCCTAATCACCCTGAGATCCTCTAACCTAGAAACCTAGGCTTGTTTAGACTCTAATTGAATTACACCTAGACCCTAACCCAATTGAGCCTTGCAAGGGTAGTAGGAGGTGTTAGGGATTAGTTCCCCCATGCACAATTTATCCTATCCATGGCCAGTTAGTAGTCTAAGGAAATTCATTAGACTATAGCTTGTTGTTTGGTTTGGTAAACTAAATGAAAGCATAATGTTCAGATGTCATCCCCAACCTAATTGATAAGTTTATCCCCCAAATAGCCCACACATCCCTTTATTACTTTAATACCTTAATTCCCTTCTTACTTGGATAGTGTTAGCTTAGTTAGTTCTTTAGTTGCTTAGTTAGCTTCTTGCCTTGTTCTTGATTTTCTCTTGCTAGTTTAGGTCTTGAATTGCTCTGTTGTCTCATTTGCTAGCTTAGTGTAGTGTAGACCTCTTTTCACCCGCCTTAGCACAACTTTCCCTTTTCCTTGCTTGCCTTGTCTTTTCTTGCTCAGTAGAATTAGTTGTCTAGGGTTAACTTAGGTTTTGGTTTTGTTTGCTTTCCTTCAATTACTTTCTTGTTCACCATTAGTGTAATCAACAATCATCTTTAAACCCTTCAACCCTAGACTCTATAGTAGGAACCTAGCCCAAAACTAACCTATCTCCAGTGCCTCCTTTTCTCCCTATTGATCGACCCTATACTTGTCGCCCTCCTGTACTACGACACGACCCCATGCTCTTGTGGGTGTAGTGTTTTAATAGAAGTAGGTGTGTTGGTTTAGGTCCTTTATAAAAAATGAAATTGACCCCACCATGTGTCCCAATCTCATGGGTCACATCTAGTCAAATCCCAATTGATTAGTGTGTGCACCTCTGGCGGGACGCACCATGAACTAATATCAATATAGGTATTAATCTCATGTCCTAACCTCTTAAATCAGATTTTATTCTCTTATTATTGACCCCTTTTATGTTGTCATGTGATGGACCCTAATTATATAAATCTTATATGTTGGATATTGAATGTATATTGATGTGTTTTGATACCAAATTTGACAATGCGGCCTAGACCCCAAGGGACATCAACTCAACTTTGATTTTTCCTCTTATGTCCAAATATCATTGATATAAACCATTCCTTATGCTTGAATATCATGTCTTTATGAATCGTGACCTTGTTGCTCTATGATGAGTCTTTTAACCTAGAATGTACATAAGTGACACAAATCTTGAAATATTCATATAAAATGAATGGAACATAAAAATGAAATGAAAGTTGAATCACACCTTCATGATGGAATCTATATCACTAAAATATCATAAAATTCACAAATAACCAACTTGAAACCTTACTTGTCCAAAACCGTAAAATGAAGCAAGTAAGGGTAAATGGCGGTAATTTAATGCATGCAAGTAAACTTATGCTTAATCAGTTGTAGATTGTGGCTAGATGATTGAGGATAAGTTAGGTTATGACATCTCTAATTAAAGTACATACTTTAATATTTATATGATTATGACTTTCTTGCTTGAACTGTGATACACATGTATTTTTATTTACTTCCTCAAATATTGCCATATAGTACTCTATTATTGTACTCAATGTTGATTTTTTTTATTTTATAACATGCACACATAATTGAGAACTCGAATATACAAATATTGTGCACTTACTTGTACTCTCAGGGTAAGGACACAAGGTCGAACACCCTACTTGAGTTGTCAATATAGGGTGGACCATGTAGATAAAAGGATTAGCTCTTGGCAATGGCCTTGAAGTCCCTCATCTAGAAAAGGGTTAGCTAATCTTGGGCACCCTTACAAACCCTTCCAAAGAAAGTTTTTAAAAAAACTTGTGATACATTCTATTTTTGTTATAATTGGAGTAATATGACATAAAATATGTGCTCTATTTTTCTCAATACTTAAATTCTTTATTTTTTGTTTGTTTACTTATGCGATCTTTTCAAATTACACAAAGATTTATATATACATGCATATATATGTATATGTATATATATACATACACAGATGTATATATATAAATATTTAAAAATATATATAAATATATATATATATATTCCCTATACTCAACACCTCATATGTTGACCAACTTGTTTTACATATATTTTAGAATTCAAAGATGGTTAGGAATTAGTGGGCTTGGTGATCAATGTTCAAGTGTACTTATGGTAAGATCCTAGCTACTATACATGTACAAACTTGTGTAAATTTGACTCTCAAATTATAACTGAAACTATGTAATAAATAATGTTGCTATTAATATACTTGCGGATTGTTGAGATTATGTTGGTGGGTTCATCTTGTTATATATTCATGTATGCTAAGCTTTTATGCTTCTAAATTTGTGCTTTGATAATACCATGTTAGGGATGAACACCTGGGTCCTATCATCATTGACTTTGTAGTCATTTGGAGGTAGGATTTGTGTAATAAATGATTATGTGATACATGGGCTAAACTTAATTGTTTAATATACTCTCATCAATGGGAGGACAACTATACACTAGCTTTTTCATCTTCCACCACTATGCCTATGTCTGATCACTTCCCTATCTTCATTAACACCAACTATGTCCTATGGGGATCTAAACCATTCTGTTTGAACATTTTTGGGTAAATCACACAAAATTCAAAATCCACCAAAATTGTCCTAAACCAACTATCTACTTGAAACTGGGTTGAATTTCCTCAAAACAAATATTAAAAATACCCTCAAAATATGGAATAAAAATATTTTTGATAACATCCATCAAGATCTCAATAACAAAGAATCACTGCTATTCCAACTTGATGGTGACCCATTTATAAACCAAGCACATATTCTTGTTGTCAAGCTGAAATGGAACATCTTACTCTTCAAAATTTTGTGGAAACAAAGATACAAAAACCAAATGGATGAAAGTGAGGATAGGAATACCAAATTATTCCACAATTTTTTTAGTAACAACATTAGAAACAACTCCATCCAAAGTCTCTGAGGTCAACACACCATAAAAAGACACATCATCACATCACACATTCTAGAACATTTTCAAATACTCTTTAATGAAAAACAAAAAATTTCACATACCTCCACATCCAATTGGACATCCTTTGTCCAACTTGTATTGATAGTCTATACAACCTCATAGAGAAACTAAAATTAAGCTAGTCTTAGACCTACTGGATGTTGACAAGTCACCCAGACTAGATGGTATTTGTACTGAATTCTACCAATACATGTGAGAGCACCTCATACTTGACTTCACCAATATCTTCTAGTACATATATATCCATGATGGCATCAGTCCCCAAATAGATATCTTCAAGCAAACCACATTGTACTCATAAAAAAATGACAATTTGGATTTTGTAAATCATTTTAGACCTAATCTTTAACTCATCCTACACAATCAATGCCAAAATGCTGAACACTAGGATGAAAATACACTTAAATGAAGTGTTTCATCAACAACAATGTGCCTTCTGTGAAAACATGAACTTCCCAGATGCTTACATCATAATCAGTGAGACGATCCATACATGTCACCTTAGTAACCCCCCTTCTAGCCATCAAACTTGTCTTTGAAAAGGCCTTTGACCACATAAACTAGACTGATCTTCACAAGTGTATGGAAGGATATGATTTTCCCGATAGATGTATACAATGCATTAAAGCATGCAACTCCGCCCTCCATTTCTCCACCATCATCGATGACACTCCCTTCAGATATTTTCAGAGCTCCAATGGTCTCAGGAAAGGGGACGCAATTTCTCCATATCTTTTCATCCTCTTCACTTCCATCATCCCCAGTATGATCATGTTGGTATGTATGCCTTGAGAGCCAATCATGGGATGATTGGTGGGATACATTAAGATTTATTTGATAAACATCAAAGGCAAGCTTCCAATTCATTCTGGTTCAGTTAGTTTGAGATAATGACAGAATAGATTGAATGTCTAGAGAATGACATTACTCAATGACGTATGCTTTTAGGTTAAGGACCTAAACGATGAGATCATACAGATGTTAAGAGTATACATTCTTGTTATGTCCCTAGTTGGATGTCATTGTGGAAGTTTGATAGACAACAATGACACACAAGACTAGATTGTGCGTTAGTTGATGATATAATCTCATTATTCATGATATAGTGATATCAAACCAAGCACATAGGTACTTGTTAGAGAACAAGTGTATCAGACAGACCCACCATGAGAGTGACACATGGAACCATGACTTGGTAGTCACAGTCATCTCTCATAGTGATGGTGGTGAGTGTGATTCTTTGACCTAAAATCACTATACTCAACACATGTCATTGGGTACACTTTGACATCATCAAATGCAGTCCTGAAATATAGATTATTATAAAGGTGATGATTGGGTGACATTGACACATGGGGATTTTGAGGGGTGAGTGATAGATATGGGATTTGTCCCTCCTGAGGGAGTTTGATGTCCATGACCACATGATGAGTAGGACTGAGAAAGGCATGCACATGCATGTGTGAATCAATATGTGATATTGATGCCACACATATGTCATCCAGTCTGCTCTAAGATCAAGGAAGTGAATAAACATTGAAAGGATCACTGTTCCATGCCATGAGTTCATTCGGGATATTAGTGACAAAGGAATTATACATTCACTATAATACTAGTCACAGATTGTAGGATTGAAAGTTGTTCTCCAACTTTCCTTTTCACTTGGGTAGCACTGATGTGCGACTAGGCACCTCTCTTTGATTGTTAAGTCATAAGTGTTATGGACTTTCACTTCCAACGTGAAATGGGCCTGCAGGGACACACACATAGGAATTAGCCTGGAAGAGGAGTTAATCCATGAATGATGTTTAGATTGTTTATTAAATGTGTTTAGTAGTTCAATTAAACATTCAATCAATTAACTTGACTCAGAATCACCAAGTTCAGGTGTTGGACTAACTGATTTGGGTGTCAGATTGATTGAGAACTGCATTGATCGATTTCTGTACAACATGGACTGCCAACCAACCGGTTCAAGCTGTTGAACCAATCGAATCAGGGTCAAGTGAGATGACCAGTTCAAGTGTTGAACCGATTAGTTCAGCTGGACCAAATGAGCCAGTTTGGGAAAGTTAGGTTGGTGAGAAAATATTTTCATTTCACTTGTCCAATTCAATTGGGATAAGTATTGATCTTTGGATTAATTAGAAACAGAAAGAGGAAAGTCAATTGAGAACTGCCCTGGGAAGTGAAACAAATGGTTCATGAATGAACTGATCGGTTCAGCTCCCCAAATGATTGGTTCATGAGATGAACCGATCGGTTCAGTCCCCAAACGATCGATTCGTTTGTGAAACGATCGGTTCATTTGTGAAACGACCGGTTCACTTGCTGCAATGTATCAATTCATGAAAATTCTGGACCCTTCTACTCCCGCTTTAGTCTCGCATTGCCCGAGGCTGAGAACCCTAACCCTGACCCCTCCTATATATAGAGGGGTACTGGGGGCTTCTCAAGAATAACTCAGAACAGCAGTTTTCTCTACAAAGTTGTCCTCTCTAGTTGTGGTAACCAAGAGAGCCCAAGCAAGTGATACGCGACTAGGGAGGTACAATAAGGGAAAGACAATTGAAAGATGACAAATGGTGGTGGGAGAGCACGTCGTTGACTAGTACGCCGACAAAAGGGGACGACTCCTTCTAGTTTCATGTAGGATAGGATGATTGTATTTCCCAGTGGTCCATGTGGACTACTACAGAGGCGGGAGATTTCTACCGCTTGGAGGACAGCTGTCAATCCGTCAGTCTAGGTGCAACCAGGAGCTGCACAGACTTCGTCCAAGACCGGAGGTAAATAATGTGCTAGCCACAAGGCAACGTCACCGAGAAAGCCTCAGGACAAGGTACTCCTCTACAAACCATCCTTCCTACTGTATATATGTTGACGAGATCTCTTTGGATTCTGGGTTTGGGGAGAATTTTTTTGTTTCTGTTGCCATCTCTACCTCCCCAAAGCCCTACAGTGGTATCAAAGCCCCATCAACGTTCTATACTTTAGGATAATCGATATGATCAGTTTTTGGTTTGTCACCTTTTATTTATTGCATATAATGTGAATAATTAATTGGCTTTATGCATGTCCAATATAAATCCACAAATCCTTATATATACATATATGATATGGTATATAAATGCATTTGATACACATCACCCTTAAACGGTTTCTGTGGTGATTGTAGCGTAATTGTGGCCATAAACCCTAAATCTGTGTGTGGTTGTTTTTTGTTGCTTGCATCTCGGTCTGCACACTGATTCCCTACCTCCTATTCCTGATGTAACTCGAGATAACTCGAGATTCTTTTCTACCTTTGCTCCCCCTGAATGTAACTCGGGGTTTCCCAATGCAAATGTAAATAGGATTAGTTTATTTCTTGTTATGTCAAAGAACAACAGAGACCTGGAGGATCGAGACGATCGTATCGAGCATGAGACAATCGACTGGTGGACCAAGATGGCCGGCTCCTGGAGCAAGATGAGTGGGTGGCAACCTGAGGAGATGCACGACGATCGGTGAACCGATCGACTGGAGGTTCCAGTCGATCGGCTGGTGGCACCCAACTGACCAGCATGATGGCGAGTCGATCAATTATGGAGATGAGTTGATCAAACCTAGAATGGCAAAGCATAGAGTTCATCTTGTACATGTTGCATGTGATGTGGACCTAGATGACCGTGATTTCTCTTGGCTCAAGAAATCACATTAGGATGGCCATAATCATCACTTTTATCATTTCACATGTTTTCTGTAGGATATAGCATGTATATGATATGTACTATATATTGTGGTGATTGGATATGTATATGTACCTATAAAACCAAATCCCTCAATAAATATTAAGTTTTAGATGCCTTCCAAATGTGACACATGTGAAAATCTTGATCGACCAAGTGTGGGCACACCCTAACGTAGTGCACCGTCTATCTCGTGGAAGCGTAAAGGATGGATATGTGGGTCTGCCCTAGAAGGGTGCATATTCATCGTGTTAGCTTTGGGTCGGACTTAACAAGGTGACCTAGATAGGATCTAGCACCTTAAGGCATGGAGGTGATCATGGCAAGGAGTTGCACATGACATCTTTCAAGAGTTGCATATGATGCAATTGACAAGAGTTGTCGACTTAGAAGATCTAAGTTGTGGGTGAAAACCCTAGTTGGTCCATGACTAAGAGGATTTTGGGATCTTGACGCACTAGAAGGTTGTACGCTGCAATCTTCCGAATTGATGGTGAGGTCTATCAATTTGAACAAAAATAGTGGGAGCGATAATTAATTAAATTCTTAACTATATCGTAAAACTTTTCAATCAAATAAAGTCAAAATTGAGTTTTTAGACTAAATTGCATATATTTCCTTTTGTATTACAAATGGCCACAAACAACAATCACTTCTCATTATGATCGGTCCTTGAGAAGGACAAGCTAAATGGGACTAACTTCTATGACTGGTTTAGGACATTGAGAATTGTTCTCACTCAAGAGTGAAAGTTGTATGTCCTGGATACTTCAGCTCTAGAGGAACCTGCTTCTACTACACCAAAGGCAGAAAAGGATGCATTTAAGAAGCATTCTGAAGATGACATTGATGTGAAGTGCTTGATGTTGTGCTCTATGAACCACGAGTTGCAGAGACAACATGAGAACATGGACATCATTGAGATGATTCAACATCTCAAGAACATGTATCAAGACCAAGCACGGTAAGAGAGATATGATGTCTCCAGGGTATTGTTTAAGTGCATCATGACAGATTGAGATCTAGTTGGTCCTCATACGCTCAAGATGATTGGGTATGTGGAGAACCTGACAAGACTAGTATTTCCCCTGAGCCAAGAGTTGTCTATTGACGTGATACTACAATCATTGCTAGAATCCTACAATCAGTTTGTGATGAACTATAACATGACAACTTTGACAAGCCATTGACAGAGTTGTTGGGCATGTTGAGGATAGCCGAGGCATAGATGAAGAAGGACAAGCCTAAGTCTGTGATGTTGATCAATAGAAAGAAAGGCAGGTCCAAGGGCAAGGGCAAAGCTAAGAAGGGTTCTGATGCAAGCCAGCAACCCAAGTCATCTTCAGCTCTCAAGGCCAAGGGAGGCGTGACCAAGGGAGACAATTGCCACCATTGTCAAAATCCAGGACATTAGAAAAGGAATTGTCCTCTCTATATGGAACAACAAAAGAAGAAGGAGGCGATGAACATCTCCACCTGAAGGTATCATGAAATAAACTTGTAACACTTTTGAGGTATATGATACCAAGATGTAAAGGGATAAGCACTCCATAAATGGGGCAAGTGTTGCCACCATAGATAGGAGTACTTTAGTTTATTTTCAGCCTTGAAGGCATGTAATAGAGTTATGAACTTCTATTTCATATTTGCCAATATAATAGAAACACTTTATTTTTTCATCTTGTTGTGACAAGGATGGCTATCAACAAAGTTGACGTTTCAATTTTGAAGATGTGATCTTTTATGGCAATGCCTTTCTTTATCTTTTGGTACTTGGTATGCATAAGATAAAATGATACCTAAAAGATATTGATAACTCAAACAACGAATTAGCATTATCATGAGAAATTCATCTCTAGTTTCCATGTTGATGGATAAGCTAGACTCTTTTGGTTGTGAACCATTAAGAGACATGAATATCTTGGACATGATGACAAGTCAATCTTCACTAGATGTAGTGGGAGAACGACTATCCTATTAGGTATAATACATATGATATATTTACATACCTATTGGAGCAAATGCTAATACTTCAAATGGTGTTTAGAGAAATACCAATATGAATATCTTGAAGTGTTCAAGAAAATCATGAATGAAGTACAAATTTGGTCAAAGTAATAATTCTTGACGTGATCAATGAATGAGATACTTAAACCAAATGTTTGAGAATCTTATGAGTGATTATGATAGTGTATCATAGAGAACTCATGATTAAGGCATAGTGAAGTCTAAATAGAAAAGGAGTCATACTCTAAGGAGTTAGAGGATGATTATCGAATAACTAAATTCTTCTTAAATAGAGAATACCTTACACGAATAAAGGATATTAAGAATCACAAAGTGTTGTGAGTTCTCAAATTCCTTAACAGATACACCTCAAATATCTATAAGATGAGTCAAGAATCTAGATGATATTGAGGAACCGGATTTTGAGTTATGGTTTATGACCATAATATCCTAAATGACTTCCATGTGAACCATAAGGTATGTATGACCTTAGCGGTAGCACCCATTGGGATAAAGTCCATAAGTGCGAATGAGTCTTAAGCGTTAAGACACATGGATGACATTTTAAGAAGGATCATGCTTCTTGATTGCAACTTAATGACTAAGAGATTTGGCATATGGATATTAAAACCGCATTCCTATGAGGAATAAGACAAGGATATGTATGTGACACAACCTATAATGTTTATGAATCTATTAATGCAAATAAAGTCTATAAGTTACAATGGACTAATCAATGTGATTGATTGAGTACAAGAAACTCAGAGCTAGGATCTTTACTTTGATAATATAGTCAAAGGGTTTGACTGATATGACAAAGATAAAGAAGGGATCTGTGATTTAGTGAGAGCGTATTTACATTCCACATATTGATGAGGAATGAGATGTTCTAGAATGGAATCCTTTGTGGAAATTATCTTTAGGGAAGATAGATATGTTTCCTATGTGATAGGAATAGAGACCTATAGAGATAGTTCTCGAAAACCTCTTGACTGGGAAAAGAGAGAGCATACATTGGCAATCTATACTAAAGGGTTCAATATACATAGATTCAGTATGAGAAAACTTGTCCATGTTACATGGAGTTAGTATCCCAAGGCCAAGTGTCCAATTCTCATGAAGAATGGGAACACTAAGAATAGATATTGATCTATCATGTATGTAATCATCATGTTATCTTGCATGTATGGACATAGCAAGAATAAAATGCATTTATCATCTTGTATGTAGGACATGACAATATGGTATGCTCATCCTGATAACTCATATGTGGGACATGACGAGTGGATGTCTGTCTAGTTCCAGTAAGGGTTACTAGAATACCATGAGAACTTGATAAGAACTTGAGAAGTACTAGTTCTATGGAAATAAGGAAGGTTTCATTGTAAAGAGTTACACTGATGTGAACTTCCAAAAAAGATAGAAAATTTATCGCAAAATATATATGGGATATATAAAAGTGAATGTGTGTTGAAAAATGGAAACGTTCCAATAAAGCCATTTTAAAAGGAAATGTCGAGTATCTGTGTGTTGGAGAACAACAATCGATACTATATGGATCTAGGAGTTCATGGAGATGAACTTATAGGCATTCTGGTCATTGATGACAAGTAAGGATTGCTTGGTCATGCAATGAGGATAAAGGTTAGCAAAGGAATATTGGATCACATATTACAGCAACTCGATCTCATATGTATGACGTACAGTGAAGAGATGTGAGACATGCAATAATATCGACTTAGGCAAAGTGTTGTCATAACTCACTACGTTAGCACTAGAGTACAGTAACATGTGGGACATGTTTGGAGATCACTAAGAATATGATTCAAGGGTGATTGTCTCGTAGTGCAAGTGGGAGTCTATTGGTATGTATTCCATGAGAGCCAATCATGGGATGATTGGTGGGATACATTAAGATTGATTTGATAAACATCAAAGGCAAGCTTCCAATTCATTCTCGTTCAGTCAGTTATGAGATAATGACAGAACAAATTGAATGTCTAGAGAATGACATTACTCAATGACGTATGCTTTTAGGTTAAGGACCTAAACGATGAGATCATACGGATGTTAAGAGTATACGTTCTTGTTATGTCCCTAGTCGGATGCATTGTGGAAGGTTGATAGACAACAATGACACACAAGACTAGATTGTGTGTTGGTTGATGATAGAATCTCATTAGTCATGATATAGTGATATCAAACCAAGCACATATGTACTTGCTAGAGAACAAGTGTATCAGACAAACCCACCCTGAGAGTGACACATGGAACCATGACTTGGTAGTCACAGTCAGCTCTCATATTAATGGTGGTGAGTGTGATTCTTTGACCTAAAATCACTACACTCAACACATGTCATTGGGTACACTTTGACATCATCAAACACAGTCCTAAAATATAGATTGTTATAAAGGTGATGATTGGGTGACTTTAACACATGGGGATTTTGAGGGGTGAGTGATAGATATGGGATTTGTCCCTCCTGAGGGAGTTTGATGTACATTGCCAATTGATGAGTAGGACTGAGAAAGACATGTGCATGCCTATGTGAATCAATATGTGATATTGATGTCACACATATCTCATCCAATCTGCTCTAAGATCAAGGAAGTGAATGAACGTTGAAAGGATTATTGTTCCAAGACTTGAGTTCATTTGGGATATCACTGACAAAGGAATTATACATTCATTGTAACACTAGTCACAAATTGTAGGATTGAAAGTTATTCTCCAACTTTCCTTTTCACTTGGGTAGCACTGTTGTGTGACTAGGCACCACTCTTTTCTTGTGAAGTCATAAGTGTTATGGACTTTCACTACCAATGTGAAATGGGCATGTAGGGTCACATGCATAGGATTTAACCTAGAAGAGGAGTTTATCCATGAATGATGTTTAGATTGTTTACTAAATTTGTTTAGTAGTTCAATTAAACATTCAATCAATTAACTTGACTCAGAATCACCAACTTCAAGTGTTGGACTAACTGATTTGGGTGTCAGATTGATTGAGAACTGCATTGACCAAATTCTGCACAACCTACACTACCAACCGACCGGTTTAAGCTGTTGAACCGATCGGCTCAGGGTCAAGTGAGATGACCGGTTCAAGTGTTGAACTGATCGGTTCAGCTGGACCAAACGAGCCAGTTTGGGAAAGTTAGGTTGGTGAGAAAATATTTTCATTTCACTTGTACAATTCAATTGGGACAAGTATTGATCTTTGGATTAATTAGAAACGGAAAGAGGAAAGTCAATTGGGAACTGCCTTGGGAAGTGAAACGACCAATTCATGAATGAAACGATCGGTTCAACTCCCCAAATGACCGGTTCATGAGATGAACTGATCAGGTCAGTCCCCAAACGATCAGTTCGTTTGTGAAATGATCGGTTCACATGTTGTAGTGTATCAATTCGTGGAAATTCTGGACCCTTCTACTCCCGCTTTAGTCTCGCATTGCCCGGGGCTGAGAACCCTGACCCCTCCTATATATAGAGGGGTACTGGGGGCTTCTCAAGAACAACTCAGAACATCAGTTGTTCTACAAAGTTGTCCTCTCTGGTTGTGGTAATCGAGAGAGCCCAAGCAAGTGCTACCTGACTAGGGAGTCACAGAGAGGGAAAGGCAACTACAGGATGACAACTAGTGGCAGGAGAGCACGTCGGTGACTAGTACACTGATAAAAAGGGATGACTCCTTCCAGTGTCCTGTAGGACAGGACGACTGGAGTTCTTGGTGGTCCGTGTGGACTACTATAGAGGCGGGAGATTTCTACTGCTCAGAGGACAATTGTCAATCCGTCAGTCCAAGTGCGACCAGGAGCTACAAAGATGTCATACAAAATCAAAGGTGAAGACCACGCTAGCCATGAGGTAACGTCATCAAGAAAACCTCAGGACAAGATACGCCTCTACAAACCATCCTTCCTACCGTATAGATGTTGACGAGATCTCTTTGGGTTCTGGGTTTGGGGAGAAGTTTTTTTTATTTCTGTTGCCATCTCTACCTCCCCAAAACCCTACAGATCAAACTAGGCGCTCACTTTGGACTCATCTCATTACCTTATGATTACAATGGAATCATCATTCAATATACTGACAACACTGTCATATTCATTGACCCAGATGATACAAATATTATCAACACCATACATGTATTAAGACCCTTCTCATACATTTTGAGGCTTACAATCAATCTTCATATATTGGAAATCATTGGTTCACATGCTAGTATGGATAAAACTCTATTAATATCTATTTTACTATAAGTTATGATACTTTCCTTTCACCTACCAAGTACATCCTATTTCACCTCAACCCTTACCTAATTCCATCTAGAACAATCATCACTAAATTCAACCATTACATTTCATCATGGAAAACAAACTTCCTCAATCTGGTTGGTAGACTCACTCTCCTTAACAACTCACTCACATCTCTAAACACCTACTACCTTAGTCGTACCCCCCTCCCTACTAACATCCACAAAACCATCAGCCACTTTAGAAACAAATTTCTTTGAAAACATATCAGGAACTAAATCCACTTGGTCAATTGGGATATTATATATACACCAAAATATATGAATGTTGGGGCATCATCTATTGGTATGTATGCCCTGAGATCCATGATATGATGATTGGATTGTGATACATTATGATTGATTTGATAAATATCAAAGGCAAGATTCCAATTTATTTTGGTTCAATCAGTTATGAGATAATGATAGAACAAAATGAATCTCTAGAGAATGACAGTACTCAATGACGTATGTCTTCAGGTTGAGGACATGAAGAGTGAGATCATACAGATGCTAAGAGTTTGTACATTCTTGTTTTTTCCCTAGTCAGATGTCATTGTGGAAGGTTGATAGACAACAATGACACAACAAGACTAGAGTGTGTGTTGGTTGATGACAGAGTCTCATTAGTCATGATATGTGACATCAAATAAATCACATAGATACATGTAGGAGAACAGTGTATCAAACAGACCCATCGTGAGAGTGACATATCGAACCATGACATGGTAGTCACTGTCAGCTCTCATAGTGATGGTGGTGATTGTGATTCTTAGACCTGAAATCATTGCACTCATTACATGTCGTTAGGTACACTTTGACATCATCAAACGCAATCCTGAAATATGGATTGTTATAAATGTGATGGTTGGGTGACTTTGACACATGGGGTTTTGATTGCGAGTGATAGATATGGTATTTGTCCCTCCTAAGGGAGTATGATGTCCATGGCCACTTGATAAGTGAGGTTGAGAAAATCATGCACATGCACGTGTGAGTCAATATGTGATATTGATAGCACACATATCTCAGACAGTCTGCTTTTGATCAAGGAACATGAATGAATGTTCAAAGGATGACAGTTCCATGCCTTGATTTCATTCAGAATGTCAAAGACAAAGTAATTATACATTCACTGGAACACCAATCACATACTATAGGATTGAAAGTTGTTCTCCAACCTTCCTTTCCACTTGGGTAGCACTGATGTGTGACTAGGCACCGCTCTTTGCTTGTGATGTCATAAGCTAGTTATGGACATTCACTGCCAACGTGAAATGGGACCTATAGGGTCACACACAAAGGATTTACCTAGAAGAAGATTTTATCCATGAATGGTGTTTGGATTGATTACTAAAGGTGTTTAGGTACTCAATCAAACATTCAATCAATTGACTTGACTTAGAATCATTAAGTTCAAGTGTTGAACTAATTGATTTGAGTGTCAGATTGATTGAGAACTGCATTGACTGTGTTCTGCACAATCTGGACCACCAACCGACCGGTTTATTGGTTGAACCTATCGGTTCATGGTCAGTGAGACGATCGGTTCACTTGGTGAACCGATCGGTTCGACTAGACCAAACGAGCAAAGTTGGGTTGTCCCGATTTGTGAGAAAAGTTTTTGTTTCACCTGTACAATTCGATTGGGACAAGAATTGGTCTTAGTATTAATTGGAAATGAACAAGGAAAGTCAATTGGAGGCAATTCTGGGACGCGAATTGAATGGCTCACACTCCCAACCGACTGGTTCATTTGTGAAACAACCGGTTTGGCTGCCGCAGTGCAATCAGTTCATGGAAATTCTAGACCCTTCTACTCCCACTTTAGTCCTGCATTGCTCGGGGTTGAGAACCATGACCCTGACCCCTCCTATATATAGAGGGGTATTAGGGTCTTCTCAGATAGCACATCTCAGAACATTAGTTGCTCTGCAAAGTTGTTGTCCTCTCTAGTTGTGGTAACTAGGAGATCCCAAGCAAGTGTTATCTGACTAGGGAGGCACAATGAGGGAAAAACAACTGCAGGACAACAACTGGTTGTGGGAGAATGCATTGGTGACTATTACACCGATAGAAGGGGACAACTCCTTCTAGTATCCTATAGGATAGGATGACTAGAGTTCCCAGTGGTCCGTGTGGACTATCTAAAGAGGCGGGATGTTTCTTTCGCTCAGTAGAACGACGGTCAACCGCAGTTTGGGTCAAGACCAGGAGCTGCACATACGTCGTTGAAGATAGGTGGGTGAAGACCGCACTTGTTGTGAGGCATTGTCACTGAGAAAGCCTCAAGACCAGGTATGACTCACTAAAACTATCCTTCCTATTTCATGGTCGTTGATGCGATCCGTGGTTATGGTGGTGAGATAATTTTTTTTGTTTCCGCTACCTTCTCCCTCACCTAAAACCCAACAGTGGTATCGGAGCCACATCAACGTACTATGTTTTAGGATTAATTGATATGATCGATTTTTGGTTTTACCATCTTTTACTTATTGCATACCTAAAACCCAACAGTGGTATCAAAGTCACATCAATGTACTATGTTTTAGGATTAATTGATATGATCGGTTTTTTGTTTTACCGTCTTTTACTTATTGCATATGATGTGAATATTTAAAGGACTAATCTAAATATTCAGTTAATGCCACATAATCCCAAACTAATATATACATATATGATATGGTATATATATGCAAACGATACACGTCGCTCAAAATAGTTTTGATGGTGCATGTGTAGCATGGTTATGGCCTATAAACCCCTATGTGTGTGCTTGGTTAGTTGTGGTTGTTTTCTCTTGGTCTGCACACTGAGCCCTCTTCTTCTTTTCCTGATGTAGCTCAAGATAACTCGAGCCTTCTCTTTTACCTTTGCCCCTCCCCCCCTGAATGTAACTCGTGGTTTTCCAAAGCAATATGTAAAAGTAGGATAGTTTATTTCATGTTACGTCAAAGACTGGCAGGCACCCAGATGAGTGACTGGAGGTGCGAGATGATTAGATGGAGGTGCCAACCGGTGGGCTGGTGGACCAAGACGACCGACTGATGGTGCAATTGGAGGCCTGACGAGGGGCAGACGACCTGATGAACTGACCGTCTGGAGGAGCCAGGTGATCGGTTAGAGACAACCAACCGACCGGCCAGGAGGCGAGCCGATCAGTCGTGTGACGAGCTGATAAAACCTGGAACAGCCTAAGCACAAGATCTTCATCAACTACAAGTTGCATGTGATGTAGACCTAGATGACCGTAATTCCTTATGGATCAAGGAATTACAATAGGATGGCCATAATCATCACTTTATTTTTATTGCATGTTTTCGTTATTGGATATAACATGTATATGATATGTACTATATATGTGGTGATTGGATACTTATATGCATATATAAGCATATTAAAACCCCTCAATATAATATTAAGTCTTAGATGTTTTCCATAAGTGGCACACATGAAAAGCTTGATTGACAAGCGTAGGCATCCCAAGGGTGGTGCGTTGTCTATCGGATGGTAGTTGTGTTGGCCCACCAAGCGGGGTTCACTTCTATCGTGTTGGATTTTGGGTTGGGCTTAACTAAGTGACGTTAATGGGATTAAGCACTTAGAGTAATGGAGATGTTCATGGAAAACAGTTGCACATGTCATATGTCCAAGAGTTGCATATGATGCAATTGGTAAGTGTTACCTACCTTAATAATTGATTATGGACGCTAGAGTTGGCTGGGTAATAATTCAATTGTTTTGGATCTTCGCTCACTAGAAGGTTGTACGTTGTAATCTTATGAATTGATGGTGAGGGCTATCAATTTGAACAAAATAGTGGGAGTGATAATTAATTAAAGGCCTAATTATATCGTAAAAATTTTCAAATCAATCAAATTAAGTCAAAAGAGTTTTGGACTAAAATTGCATATTTCCCTTTTGTAGAATAAATGGATGTCAACAATAATCACTTTTCATTACGATCGGTCCTTGAGAAGGACAAGCTGAATGGGAATAATTTTCACGTCTAGTTTAGGACGTTAAGAATTGTTCTCACTCAAGAGAGAAATCTCTATGCCCTAAATACACCAGAACCAGATGAATTCGCTCCCACCACACCAAAGGCTGAAAGGGATGCTTACTGGAAGGAAACTGAGGATGCCATTGATGTGGAGTGCTCTGAACTATGAGTTGTAGAGACAACATGAGAGATATGATGTCTTCAAGGCACTGTCCTAGTATGTCATGACAGAAGGAGATCCAAAAGGTCCTCACACACTCCATATGATTGGGTATATGGAGAACCTGACACGACTGGGATTCCCTCTGAGCCAAGAGTTGCCTACTGGTATGATACTGTAAACATTGCGAGAATCATATAGTTAGTTTGTGATGAACTACAACATGAACAAATTTGACAAGCCATTGACAGAGTTGTTGGGCATGTTGAGAACAGCCGAGGCACAAATGAAGATAGACAAACCCAAATCTGTGATGTTGATCAGTAGAAAGAAGGGTAAGTCTAAAGGCAAGGGCAAGGGCAAAGCTAAGAAGGGTATTGATGCTAGCCAGTAGCCCAAGTCATCTTCAGCTCTCAAGGCCAACGGAAGGGTGAACAAGGGAGACAAATGTCACCATTATCAAGAGCCAGGACATTGGAGGAGAAAGTGCCCTCTCTATCTGGATGAAAAAAAGAAGAATAAGGAGGGGATGGAAGTCTCCACCTCAGGTATCATGAAATAAACTTGAAACACTTCTTTAATTTGAGGTATATGATACCAAGATATGGATATGACATTTATGATATGCAGGATCTGAAAAGACGTGATGGCCTTTGTGAAAGGACCAAGAAGGAGCACTCATCATTGGAGCAAGTGTTGCTGCCATAGATAGGAGTATTGTTTAGTTTGTTTCAGCCCAAAGGGCATGTAATATAGTTATGAACTGCTATTTCATTTTTCCAATAAATAGAAACACTTTATTTCTGCATCTTGTAATGACAAGGATGTCTATCAATAAAGTTGATGTTTCAATTTCAAAGATATGATCGTTTGTGGCAATGCCTTATTTATCTTATGGTACTTGGTATGCATAAGATAAAATGATACCTAAAAGTTATTGGTGACTCAAATAATTAATTAGCATTATCATGAGAAATTCATTTCTAGCTTCCATGTTGATGGATATGGCCAGACTCTTTTGGTTGTGAACCATTAAGAGATATGAATGTCTTGGGCATGATGACAAGTCAATCTTCACTAGATGTAGTGGGAGAATGACTATTCTATTAGGTATAATACATATTGATGTATATACATGCCTATTGGAATAAATGCTAATGCTTCAAATGGTGTTTATTGAAATACCAATATGAATATCTTGAAGTGTTCAAGAATATCATAAATGAAGTACAATCTTGGTAAAAGTATTAATTCTTTGATGAGATCAATGAACATGATACTTAAACCAAATGTTTGAGGACCTTGTGAGTAATTATGATAGTATATCATAGAGAACTCATGATTAAGGCATAGTGATGTCTAAATCAAATAATGAATCATACTCTAAAGAGTTAGAGCATGATCATCAAATAACTAGCCTTCTAGAATTCTTCTAAAGAACATGCTTTACACTAAATAAAGGATATTAAGAATCACAAGTGTTGTGGGTTCTCAAATTCCTTATGTAACAGATACACCTCATATATCTAGGCGATGAATTGGTCATATGATGAGCCAATAAGCTAGATGATGTTGAGGAACCAGATTTTGAGTTATGGTTTAAGGCCATAAGATCCAAAATGACTTCCACGTGAACCACTTAAGGTATGACCTTAGTGGTAGCACTTGTTGGGATAAAACCCGATACTGGAATTGGGTCTTAAGAGTTAAGACTGACATGAATGACATTTAGAGAAAGGATCATGCTTGATATTGGAACTTAATGACTATGAGATTTGGCATATGGATATTAAAAATGCATCCTGACAGGAATAAGATAAGGCTGCGTATGTGACACAACCTGAAGGGTTTTATGAATCCAATAATGCAAATGAAGTCTATAAGTTACAAGGGATTAATCAATATGATTGATTAAATACAAGCAACTCAGAACTAGAAGTCTTTACTTTGATTATATAGTCAAAAGGTTTGATTGATATATCAAAATAAAGAAGGGATCTGTGATTACAAAGATTTAGTGGGAGCGTATTCACATTCCACATGATGATGAGGAATGAAATGTTCTAAAATGGAAACTGGTGTGGAAATATCTTTAAGGGAAGATAGAGAAATGTCCTATGTGATAGGAATAGAGATCTATAGAGATAGTTCTTAAAAATCCCTTGACTTGGTAAAGAGAGAGCATACATTGGCAATATGTACTGAAGGGTTCAGTATGCACATATTTAGTGGGATAAAACATGTCCATGTTACATGGAGTTAGTATCTTAGATGCTAAGTGTCCCAAATTCTTATGAAGAATAGGAACACATAGATAGATATGAATCTATCATGTATGTAATCATCCCATTATCTTGTATGTATTAGACATGATAAGAAAATATGCATTCATCATCTTGTATGTATTGGACATGACAATATGATATGCTCATCCTGTTAACTCGTTTGACGAGTGAATGTCTGTCTATTTCTAGTGAGGGTCACTAGAATACCATGAAGAACTTGTTTGGTACTTATGAAGTACTAGTTCTATGGTAATATAGGGAAGAGTTGAGTGTAAAGAGTTACACTGATGTAATCTTCCCAAATGATTGAAAATGATCGCATAATATAAAATATAAAAGTGAATATGAGTTGATAAATGGAAACGTTCAGATTCAAAAGCTGTTTAATTCTGAAAGGGAATGCCGAGTATCCTTATGTTATGAACAATAGAGGATACTATATGAATCTAGAAGTTCATAGAGATGAACTTATAGATATTCCAATCCTTGATGACAAGTAGTAATACCGAGTCAAACAATGGAGCTAAGTGTTAGGCAAGAAATATCAGATTGCATATTACGACAAATCCATCTCATATGATATGTCGTACAACAAAGAGATGTGAAACATGCAATATACCTACTAAAGCAAAGTGTTGCTAACTCACTATGTTAGCACTGGAGCAACAGAAACATGTGGGACATGTTTGGAGATCACTAAGAATATGATTCAGAGGTGATTGGCTCACAGTGCAAGTGGGAGACTATTGGTATGCATGCCCTGAGAGACAATCATATGATGATTGGATTGGGATACATTATGATTGATTTGATAAATATCAAAGGCAAGCTTCCAATTTATTCTGGTTCAATCAATTATGAGATAAAGATAGAACATAATGAATGTCTAGAGAATGACAATACTCAATGACGCATGTCTTCAGGTTGAGGACCTGAAGAATGAGATCATACAGATGCTAAGAGTTTGTACATTCTTGTTTTGTCCCTAGTCAGATGTCATTATGGAAGGTTGATAGACAACAATGGCACAACAAGACTAGAGTGTGTGTTGGTTGATGATAGTGTCTCATTAGTCATGATATGTGATATCAAACAAAGCACATAGATACAGGTTAGAGAACAGTGTATCAGACAGACCCACTGTGAGAGTGACACATGGAACCATGACATGGTAGTCACCGTCAGCTCTCACAGTGATGGTGCTGATTGTGATTCTTAGACCTAAAATCACTGCACTCATCACATGTCGTTAGGTACACTTTGACATCATCAAATGCAGTCTTGAAATATAGATTGTTATAAAGGTGATGGTTGGGTGAGTTTGACACATGGGGTTTTGACTGTGAGTGATAGATATGGGATTTGTCCCTCCTAAGGGAGTATGATGTCCATGGTCACTTGATAAGCTAGGCTGAGAAAAGCATGTGCATGCACGTGTGAGTCAATATGTGATATTGATGGCACACATATCTCAGACAGTCTGCTTTGGATCAAGGAACATGAATGAACGTTGAAAGGATGATAGTTCCATGTCTTGAGTTCATTTAGGATATCAGAGACAAAGGAATTATACATTCACTGGAACACCAATCAGAGACTGTAGGATTGAAAGTTGTTCTACAACTTTCCTTTTCACTTGGGTAGCACTGATGTGCGACTAGGCACCACTCTTTGCTTGTGATGTCATAAGCTAGTTATGGACATTCACTGCCAATGTGAAATGGAACCTATAGGGTCGCACACAAAGGATTTACTTGGAAGAGGAGTTTATCCATTAATGATGTTTGGATTGATTACTAAAGGTGTTTAGGTACTCAATCAAACATTCAATCAATTGACTTGACTCAGAATCATCAAGTTCAAGTGTTGAACTAATTGATTTGAGTGTCAGATTGATTGAGAACTAAATTGACTGTGTTCTGCACAATCTGGACCACCAACCGACCGATTCACTGGGTGAACCGATTGGTTTGAATGGACTAAATGAGCAAGGTTGGATTGTCCCAATTTGTGAGAAAAGTTTTTGTTTCACTTGTACAATTCAATCGAGACAAGAATTTATCTTAGTATTAATTGGAAACAAACAAGCAAAGTCAATTGGAGGAAAGTATGGGATGCAAACCGACCAGTTTACTAAGTGAACTGACTGGATCACACTCCCAACCGACCGGTTTGTTTGTGAAATGACTGGTTTGGCTGCCACAGTGCAATCAGTTCATGGAAATTCCAGACCCTTCTACTCCCACTTTAGTCCCACATTTCCCAGGGCTGAGAACCCTGATCTTGACCCCTCCTATATATAGAGGGGTACTGGGGGCTTCTTAGATAGAACAACTCAGAATAGTTGCTCTGCAAAGTTGCTGTCCTCTCTAGTTGTGGTAACCAAGAGAGCCCAAGCAAGTACTACCCGAATAGGGAGGCACATCGAGGGAAAGACAACTACAAGACATCAACTGGTTGTGGGAGAGTCTGTCGGTGACTCGTACACTGATAATAGGGGATGACTCCTTCTAATGTCCTATAGGACAAGATGACTAGAGTTCTCAATGGTTCGTGTGGACAATCTATAGAGGCGGGAGGTTTCTACCACTTAGGAGAATGATAGTCAACCGCAGTCCAGGTCAGGACCAGGATCTGCACATACGTCATTGAAGACACATGGGTGAAGACCGCACTTGTTGTGAGGCATTATTGTTGAGAAAGCCTCAGGACCAGGTATGACTCGCTAAAACCATCCTTCCTATTTCATAGTTGTTGATGCGATCTGTGGTTATGGTTTTGTGGTGAGAGAAATTTTTTTGTCTCTGTTGCCTTCTCCCTCACCTAAAACCCAACATCATCAACATCAAATATATGTGTTTCTTTTGATCCATAAAATCATTGTGACACTCTTCTGAAATAGTAACAACATTTAGAAAATACATGTCCTAGACATATACTACCAAAATAAAACACTTCAGAAATTAAATATCATGATACATCACCACTTTAGAAACATATCAACCATCACATTTACCTAATCCACAATTGCATCAATACCCTGACACATTACCGATAACATCAAGTTTTGAACCGACTCCTGGTTCCATTGGAAGACTATCTTACAATCAATTTCAAACATTACTACTAATAAAGCTTTAAAACTACTAGGCAGTCAATGAGGCAACCTACTCAAAAGAGCCTTCACATCTCACCTCCTATACAGTATCTCACTAGACATTACCAAGCATCTACAATCAAACATCAAGAATACCACCTTTTGGATATGGGTACTGTCATACTCTCCCAAATGAGCATACATCTTCTTCTCATACAATGGCCACCTATGACCTACAAACTTCATTAACATCACATGAATTTTATTACCTTTAAGGGTTTGAAAAAGCCAAGACTAAAGTCCTTTTGGAATGTTGTTTGTGCTTCTAATTGTGAAGATCCTTTCCTTATTTGGTTATAAAAAGCTAAAGGGCCTAAACATTGTCTCTTTCACATATGGAAAGCATATCTTAATAAACTTTCAACTGGGATTATGCAAGAAGGATGGGGTTTCAGACGGATTCTATTTATTTTCTATGCTTTAATGCATATGAGGACTTGGCTTATCTGATGTTTCACTGTAGTTTTGTCAAATGTATATATTCTTCTGCTTTCAAGGACTTTAAGTTGAGTATTTCTTTCTCTAGTTGGTCAGATGTCAAAGGATTGACTGGAGAAAGCAAAGTTTTGTTTTTATTGATACAATATAGTTCTTGGATGGAAAGAAATATACGTGTACACAAAGATAGGTCTAATTTTGCTGATATTATCTGGAGTAGGATCAAGGGTGATTTCATCTATCTCACTGATATGAGTTATCCTTGAGTTAGATGTTCGTCTACTATGAAGGTCTGGGCCTTCCTGATTGTCATTGGATGTGAAGGAATGTTACCCTTCTTTTATTTAGGAGTCCCTTGTTTTGGAGATGAGCTATAATTGTACAAGTTTTTTTGTTTCTTCTCTGGATTTTCTTTTTATATTACTCTTCCACATTGGTTGAGTAAATGTAGTGTACAAACACTTCAAAGGAAATTACAAAAAAGCCCCGCTCAGTTTGCTGACAAAAAAACATCACGGTTCACACACAACTAAACTCAGGTGGATCATTTGGTATGAAATATTTGAAAAAAAGAGGCATCCAAAATCCTTCAATCTGCCTTCTTTGCTCTCAACACAAGGAAACTTACATACATATTCTCTTCAACTGTCCCACAACCACACTCTTTATAAATAATTTTTTCATTTCATGGAGCACCATATCTCGACACCTGCACCTGTAGACATTCAACATATGTTTTTGATATCAAATTCTAAACATCATGTCACACAGGGGGTGAGTAAATCATAGTCCATAACAGAATATCAGTCTGGAGTGGCTAATTTGGGCCGGTCCGCTGTTGGACCATTTTGTGTTCCGTCCGATCTGCAGTTTAAAAATTCTAAAAATTTTGTAGTCTGATCCGGTCCAAAACTGGTCAGATCGTAGACCAAACTGTAGATCGTTTTATATATAAAATGTCCTTAAATATGAAGTTTATTGTGTCAAAAGTACAAATAAAATGAGTGTGTACATTTTATATTAATATTAAACAATTGTTAGAAGTAATCAAAGTTATCAAAGTGTAAAGAAGTGAAACCACTCCTCTACTAGAAAGAAAAGACTACATCCCTTAAACCAAACACCACATAATTTTTTTTGCCAAAGGGATGGATATCAATTCATTCAACATGTATGTATCGTGACATAATGAGTAGCGGTGGAAAATAAATATTATCTAACAATTTACAAGGCATAATACAACACTTCACCACATATGGGTGTCCGAAAGGAGAACTAACACATAAACCTAAGATCAAGCTGAGGGTCATCTAACCACCTCTTCAAGTCTCCCAAAAGCTCAGCTACAAGTTTGATGTCGAGGTTCACCTCTCCTTGATCTAACATGGGGTTGGAAGCATACCCCACAAAAGAGAAGAAGAAAAGAAATACATCAGCAAAAAGCTGGTATGTGTATACTAAAGAAAACTTGAGCAATATATGGCAATAAGGACATCAATTATAAATGATTCACATGCAAAAGAAAAGGACTACCCATACAGGCATAAAATATAAGATTCATAACAAAAGAAATACTTGCCATATGTTAAACAATAAAGAAGTGCCACATGCACATATCATGACCAACATCCTGCAAACATGTGAGATAAGCATAACACTAGAATATTATAAAAGACAAAGGTGGCCAAAAATCACAAATCATGAACCTCGTGAGACATGGGCCAAGAATCACACATCTTGCCCTAATGGTACATGGGCCAGGAATCACACATCCTGCCCTGGCATGGGGAATCACACCACTACAACAAATATCACATTTTCTGGCATAGCAAAATGCCGGAAAAAAATAAAAAATATGTTGGCATTGTTCTTCATCGTCACTTTTCATAATGCCAGAAATATGTCGTAGAAAAGCGTGTCGGGAAAAGTTTTCCGGCATCTTTAATACACCGGAGAATGATATCAAAACTGGCATTATATTGATGCCAGGAATTCTCATTTCCAGCACAACTTCTATGCCGGGAATTCTCATTTCCAATACAACTTCTATACCGGGAATTCTCATTTCCAACACAACTTCTATGCCGGAAATTGACTATAAACAACACGTTTAACACTTTTGGAAAAAGCACAAATGGTAGCACACATAGGTGGATACCTAGATGTTTGTGGGTACAAATGCCTGTGTGGGCACATGTATAAACTGGGGTACACCCGTGAGCGTGCTCAACCAGGCAGCTGACACACATGTGCTCTCCTCACACACTTCGTGGGCATGCTAGATAGCACGCAAGCTGAAAAAGGAAATCGTAATGTGGTGAGAGCATACGTCCATGCACAGGCCAGCGTGCATACATACTTCAAGACAACACAATGTCAATTGCAACAATTACTTGTCAAGGTTAAAAATATTATATAGTACATAATTTTTTATTGAAATGAATAAGTTGACAAGTACAGAATTATATGTACATTTCTCTTTGTACATTATACATTGTCATAATAGAAAAGGTAAAACATTGTATTTTTCATTTTGTCATTTGTGACATACTTATTCTTCAAGGCGTAATGTTAAACGAACATGTACAAGGTAACAAATGTACTATTGTAATGAATCCAACAGATGCACCTAGCAGCTGAATTCCATTGTCATTCTCTAAAGACGTCAATAACGCAGTCGATAACGGATATTTAAGCTGAGTTGTTGTTGATGCAGAATGTTTAGTGTCGTCCAGGAGAGAATGAGCTTGTATTCTATTTGAAATTTCACAGACATTGGGTTAAGCAGCTACTCGGCTTCACATGCTGACAAGGAACCGGTAGATTTTTGATCAAAGAATGTCTGGCAAATTAAAGAGCCTTTCTGACTATGAGTCGCACAAAAATTGTCTGGAAAAAGAGCTACTCGGCTTCACACTTACTAAAACTTGTCCGGCCAATAGAAACTCGTCGTAGAGTCTTCCTGTACACCCTAGAAACAACCAAACAACAGAAGTATAAATATTGTGTACATAGGAAAAAAGTGCATCATTAGAACAAAGTAGCCAATCCTAACAAAAAATTGCTGCCTCTGATTTTTCTCATAATCAACTTGGCAGATTATTTAAAACAAAAAAAGATACATGTCAACAAGCAACTGTCTGTACCTTACTCTTTTTCCTCTTCACCTGTGCCGCTGCAGGGACAGCCTATGTAGGATGGCACCACCAGGTGATGCTGGTGGACTGACGCTCACAAAATATGTGCAGTTGCAATGAGGAAGGTTTTCTGCCCCTTCAGACAAGGAATGCCTTTCACAACTAACATTGCCCAACAACTCTTCTACCCCTTCTCAGAACCTATCGTTCAGTTTCAATTAATGCACTCCAGGAAACCTCTGCCACCAAGTCTCTTGCTCAACTAACTAATTGGGTTGGGCTTAAACACGTGTTTGAGAAGGGCCATCAGGTAAGCCACCAAGGCTTCCACTGTGATAAAAGATGTTGTTTATAGGGAAATGTGACATTAGACATATGGAAAGGAATAGCTAATCAATAAAACATCTTTGACAAAGATAATTACCTATCCCCTTCACTATTTACAAGACGATAGGCATTCGTTTCAGCAGAGGGAAGTCCCAGCTCACGACGTAATTCTGCAGCAGCACTGATTCTAGTATTGATTAGCTTTTCCATATCAAGCGCACATACTGAATGCCTAAAGTAAGAAATGTTGAAAGTTATAAACTAAATGTGGTATTATATATTTTCCATAAACATGCTAGTCCAAAATGTAAGGAACGTGCCTTGTTATTTCTTGCTCTAGCTGCATAATTCGAACACAGTACATAGAAACTGAATTATAGACACCCCATCCTATTGGCTTTTCAGAACCATCAGCCACCAGCACAACATCGCCAGTCTTTGGAGGTGGTCTTCCAATTATTCTATCAACAACGCCACTATAGACCATAGGATTTCCATCCTTAAAGAGTTGCGCTTTGCCTTTCTTCAATACAACTTTTGCCATACCTGAATGACGAATTTACATAACAGTGAATCAGACATTAAAATAACCTGAGGATACAAGAATGCTATTTCTAGAGAAAGAACCTCACTTCCAATTGAAAATGTGAATATGTACAAAGAACAAAGCAAAACTATGCAAGAAACCCAATATCTTCTTGCAAAGGTAAACCACCACTGACAATATTCTCTCGTTTCATGCTCAGAAGACTTTTTGCAATTTAAGTATAGAGGGTTACGCATTTGACTAGTGGATGAAGATTTTGTGCAATTTTTGTTTGAAGATTTTCTTTAAGCACCCAGCATTTACTTGTGAGACTGATAAAGGAGGGGCGGAGCGTCACTGCTAGAATCTCACCCTAGAAATCGAACCCAGAAAATCAGGTGAATTCTTTGTTGGGCTAACATTTTTCTATTGACCTTAAGAATTCTGACAGCACTTAAAGTATGTCACAGGGGCTAGATTTTCATATACCTGAGTGACATGTTTCTGTCTGCTTCATAGATGGCGAGATTCAAGGGTACTCCACAAAGTCGGTTATCTGCCATAAGTTTACAATTGATGCTTCTCTACACACGTGATCGAATCATACTAGATTTAACATTATATAAAAAGCATTTAATTGAGAAAATTACATAAAGTTACACAAACGACATGAGATTAGGTTGTTATACGGTAGTTATAGTGCATTCATCGGTTTTACAGTTTAGTTATAAACATGAGGGCTTCAAGAAGTTAGTAGTTTTCACAATGGCGGCGACACTCTATTGTCTCATTTGTTGAATGCCCGTCACTCATTTTGCAAAGCAGAACAGTTCTTTGCTTGTCGATGATCTAGAACAAGCAAAATGAAAAGGCAAGAATACTGCAAATATAGACAATGGTAAAACCTTTCCGGTTTGCAGCGATTTCATGCAATGTGGGGAACGCAGAGGCGGCGGAAGTGGCGATACAAGTTTGGATAGAGGCCGCCTTCATCATACGAGCTGTGCATTGCATCATTCGGATGCCTCGGCAGTTCGGTAGGACAACACCAGTCCTGCTGTCGTGGGTGGCGAAAGTCCTTCTGCTGCGACGACGCCCTTATCAGTTCGGTGTTACACCATTTTCTATGAACAAAGACTGATGCCCATAATCTTCATCAAAGGAAATTGTCGTTATTGGAAATGATGGTAATTATATATATATCTATATCTATACTACTATAAAAAAAGCGAGTTTGATGTTGCGCTCTCTTTGATTCACTCTCTAAAGATGGTTTTGATTTAGTTAGTGTAGGCGGCCATAAATCTGATGTCAGCTGGTACATTAGTTTAAGTTATCGCACAACTAGAGGAGAAAAAAGTGTTCGTGTGAGTGAGAAGATATACAATCAAGGAACGAGTATCATAACTTGTATGTGGAGATCTAGTTCACGTAAGGGGAGAAAAAAGTGCTTACTTTGGCCTTTATTGGTGCGTACACGACGAACGCGGCGATATAGAGTATCTCGATGATGCATCCGAGAGCATTAATGGTGATGAGGAGCATGGAATTCGTCTTCACAATCGCGTAGTAGATCCATAACATAGCGCTGAACAGAGAAACCACGTAGGGAAGGGACTGGAACCCTTCGGTCAACTTCTTCTTGTAGATCTGGTAGAACGTCGGCCTGCAAGAAAGGGGGCAACAAATTAACATGGAGGAATACACCATAAGATGTCAGGTTCAGAACTCCGGCGGTGGTTTAACATGGGGATATCAGTAGGAAGTAGGCATGCAAAACTCATGTATGTATAAGTCAGCTCTCCAAGAGAGATTGAATATGCACTCTTAAGAGGGTATACTTACAAACCACCAAGCACAAATGATACTCCAGCTGCGTATATCCTCCCTCCAGTTTCACCAGGGTGAATGACTAGAGTGCCGCCATACCAGGCAAGGAATGCCCATATTGCAAATGAAAGCCCAGTGCTACCAACTGCCAACCCTTTTGCAATTCCTTGCTTTATCCCCAGCTTCACTGTTCTATCTAGTATTATAGTGAACTTCTCCACGATTCTGTTTTCTGCAGTAAATGCATAGATCGTTTTAATTGAGCTGAAGGCCTGCTCGACTGTTGCATTTGCCTTTGCATACTGTTTGTATGATTTGTGCGAGATGTGGAGGAGATATTTTCTGTAGGTCAAGCCGGGAATCACCAGAAAAAGCAATAATGGGAAAGCTACTAAAGAGAGCCTCCATGAGAAGTAAGCACTGAAAGCTAATCCTGAGATGAACACCGATGAGTGCATTATAAAAAGAGGTACCTATAGAAGCGAATGAGAAATTATTAGAAAGGAGGAAAACGTTTCACCACCAATGTATAAAGTGAAAAATGCACCTTATTATTAAAAATGTCAAAAGTTAAATACGGCTATCAAGTCTTGGCCTTTCCATTTCTATTTTGCAGTGAACTTGAGGACTTAATGGAATGCGGTAAACAACTCCACATTAATTGTAAGAAGATAGGGGGTGTTACAGATTTTTAAGGAAAATGAAATATCCTACCATCTGGTAAAAGTTGATTATCGATGCATTGATAGATTTTTCACATTCTAATAATGCATACACAAATGTCACAAGATATGAGAAGGTATTATATATATATGCAATAACTTGATCTATATGAAGAGAGCAAATAACCGTCTTCATTTTTCAGCTAGTATTCTATTAAAGAAAGAATCTACTTTTACTATGTTATTGTCAGTAAAAACTTTTCATCCAAAACAATATCTTCTATGTTATGATTTCTGAAATGATAACATCTCAAGTTTGACACAACGTTGAAATATGTCTAACCTAGTTAAAAAAAAGTCAATTTTAGTCATTAGCAGATCTTAATTATAATTATAAGTCAGCTCTCTAAGAGAGATTGAATCAGAGGTTGTTAGTGGAGAGGGAGGCTTACATTGGAGCGAGGTAGACGAGGACCGTTACTATGTTACCTACAAACACAAAACAGATCAATGTTCACCAGCTGCATGTTAGATGGGAAGATTGGAATACATAACGTATAAAAATCCTAACATGTAGATCTACATGATTGAGAGCTACAAGATAAGCTTCTAGTGCTTCTGTCCACATACCTATCAACCCGAAGGTGAACGCCAATGGCTGCTGCATGTCTAGCCCGCCAGCCATAACTCCTCCTTCCTCGAAGAAGATGATGCAGAATGAGGGAGAGTGGTTGGAAGAAGGGCCGTAAGGTGACGAACCCTTCAAAGTAACCAACAAGTTGCTGGTACTACTCCTAAGGTTGTAATGCCGCCTTTCCTCTCCTCTCAACTCAAATTCCTACCCTCCCTTATATAGCATTGTGACACGAAGATGTGTGTGTTCCAGCTCCATCCCACATTGCCTTCCAGCACAGAGACCAGGCAGCGAGTTTTGCTGTACACAAGGCATGCAGCTGGCCTGGTGTACTCCCAGCCTCCCAGATTTGAGGCCTTGTGGTGGGGCCCTCGGGGGACTTAATTGCAACCATCACCAATTCAGACAAGGAATGCCTTTCACAGCTAACATTGCCCAACAGCTCTTCTGCCCCTTCTCAGAACCTATCGTTCAGTTTCAATTAATGCACTCCAGGAAACCTCTGCCACCAAGTCTCTTGCTCAACTAACTAATTGGGTTGGGCTTAAACACGTGTTTGAGAAGGGCCATCAGGTAAGCCACCAAGGCTTCCACTGTGATAAAAGATGAGCAGAAGATTGTGGTTCTTTATTGTTAACAATAAACAAAATTATACATTTAGATGCTTAAGAGAACTACCTGGATTTTGTCTTATTTTCTGTCTTCTAATTTGTAGAATGACCACTGCTACAACTAGCAAAGTGAGAGCAGATACAACTGTTACTATTACTGGAATCACCACTTTGCTTCTTTTCTTCTCATTTTCACCACAAACTCCTGAACCGGAGCAAGAACCTGAGTTCTCTCCTATTATGTTACAAAAGGAAAACATATTTGAGAGACTGTGGTTGTTTAAAGAAGAAACAAAAAAGCTTCTTTCGATGATGAGGTAGGAACCATCATGCTTGAGGGTCAATGCACCAGTAGCTGATCGGTCTAAAAGCCCTTTTGGAATTTGTCCATTAAGCTTATTTCCTGATAGATCCCTGAAATATGGTATATGATATATGAAGGGTAAATGGCATATCTTCCATTGATCTTCAAGGTAGTTGACTTGACATACTCTTTATGTTAAACTCATCTCACATTTGTAGTTTTCTATCAATATTCTTGTACCTACATGGCTCACCCTCTACTTCATTTGTGTAACTTCATCGATTATTTCATGCGATATGATACACTATCACAAATATAGAAAAAGGGGTTAGGGGATATGGTTATCTATATGCTTAATGTTTTACCTTTAAAAAGGTAGGCTCTGATTGATTTGCTAGACTTTGAATTTAAACAGGTAGATGATAGCATATTTCACAATGTAATATCTTATAACTGATGTTGATAGTAAGTAGAAAAGAATTTGTCATTTACTCTACTAGTGAATTTTTTATTCAATTCACATGTGATATCTAACTAGGACAATCATATCATCCAATATAAGAAATATTTTGTCTTTGTTTTAAAATATAACATTTTATACCAACAACGTCAACAATATATACAAACGTAGAAATTAATAGAACTTATCCAACCTTAAGATCTCTTGAGAAAGTAGAAACAGAAAGCAATGGAAAAAATGTGCCTAAAAGTGATGGCTTATCGGAGTCACGAGCCCACATGGATTCTTGAATTTGGTTAGATAAGGTTAACCCACATACAACATAAGACTTACAAGGGGAAAATAATATCGTGAACATCATAATTAATCAAGGATATTAGCGGAACTTGATGAAACAAGCTCCAATATCCAAGGTTTTTGTGTGTTATACTGTAGCAGCGACCAAATAGGGAAATTTTGGTCCCTGATCAGCAAATACACAAGATATTTTGTTCCGCCCACTGCCTTTAGTCTGATTCAGTATAACAGAAGTTGTGGTTTGGCTCATTTGATATATAGCAAGTGAATGCACGTTGAACTAAGTAACCAATGGAGATCTTTAGGAGGTATGTGGAACAAAAATTTCAAATCAAACTATCAAGATTGAATTTTGTAAAAGAATCAACATAAATTAAGAACTACACACCAAAACAATTATTGTCCTTGTCAGGGAAGCTTAACTAAACCAAAAGTAAGAATTGTTGAGTCATGGTGCTGTCAATTAGAATCATGTTAGCATCCATATTTCCTTGATTTAGAACAGATTAGACCTTGTTGGGATCATCGAATTTTAGATTCAAATGGTAAATGCATAGAATTAAATCTGAGTTGTATATATATCACATTCAAGAATGAACATGATATTAGTCCAAATATGACATACCTGCTCAAGATCCCCCGGCTCAGTAGGTTTCATTCCTTGTAGTGGGTGAGGGAAATTTTGTTGTACAAAAAATTACAAGTTGGTTACTAGAAGGATTTCAACAAGATACAAATATAAATTATGAGTAACATGAAGGGTATTGATAGCTGCAGTGAGAGTGACAAATAAAAGAACAACTAGTACTAGGTAATTTTAAAGGGAATGAAATATTTCCAACACACAGAAATTAACAGTATTTCAAGTTATGCATGTTATATGCCCAACATCTACATGGAATTAACCAATATCATAAGAATGATGCCTATTCTAGTGAAATGTCTTCTGATAATTAAGATAGTACTTATCGGAGTCATGAGCCCACATGGATTCTTGAATTTGGTTAGATAAGGTTAACCCACACACAACAGTAGAATTATAAGGGGAAAATAATATCGTGAACATCATAATTGATCAAGGATATCAGAGGAAATTGATTTACTAGAAAGTCTGGCACAAAAATTATTTAGGTGGACATGTACATGTTAGTAAATGACTTCAATAACATGTAAAATTGGATGGTGATTATCAATGCAGAATCAGTCCATCGAAATCATAACAAACATATGACCAAGTATTCAAAGAAAAGGATGTGTATAGAGGCAGAGCATCATACATACATGTTGATCCTTGATAGTCTCTTTAGCTTCTCAGGAAAAGTAATGTGCCCCCTTTCCATCATCCTGTGATCATACATGTTGATCCTTGAAGTAGTCAATGTGTATAAATGTGCATACATACACGTTGATCCTTGAAGTAGTCAATGTGTATAAAAGAACAAAATATTTACTACTTAATTCCATATATATGAAACATAACCAACCACACCATGCACTCATTCCAATCATATATAATAGCTTTACTAATTCTACGAACCAGTTTGTGAGAGATTTTCCAAATCAAAGCCAAAGCCCAACAAACCAAGGACCAATGCACTTCTTTATAAATGCCTAAGCTTGATGGATGCAACAACAAGACTATATATATATATTTAAAAGACTGATCCTAAATTAGTCATCTAAAAGACTGATTACCATCCTCTTAATTCCAATTCATAGAAGTTTTGTCTTAGCTACAAAGAAGTAGTCAGGTAATACACTGCCAATATTAAATTAAAAACATTTATATATTATCTACAAATAAGATAATAGAAAAAAAGATCATCTATGAGGTCCAATGCTTGATTGTGTCATCTAAAGAATGAGTTCCATAAGTCCAATAGGGACCCCAATCTTACTCCAAAACCTATAAAGAAATTGTGTTAATAATATGATCTATGATTAGAAATGTAATATTAAATTTATGAAATACCTCATCATTAGGGTTGTCAATATTCATGCCATCTATAATCCTGCTAGACTTTATTACATTGAATAACTCTATGATGTAAGTGTGAGCTTTTTCAGCTTTCTGATCAGCCTGTTCAGCTCTAGCTCTAGCATCTGTTGCAACCTTTTCTGCTTGTTGAACTCTAGCTCGTGCATCATTTTCTTGTTTCTTATATTTTTCAATCTCCTTCATATAAATTGGATTTCTATAGCGAGAATGACATGCAACTGTACTTCCCCGCATACGTACATGGCCTGGTCTTTTGGGTCCAAAGACCTTCAAGCATATTTCATCGTCGCTAATTTCAATTGTTCCATGTTCACGCTGAGACACAAAATCTATGATTTGTGCCTAAACAACAAATTAAATTGTTAGAATTTTCAATTTGCAAATTTGTTGAAATTTATGTCGAGCTATAATCATGGTTACCATCTTTTCTTCAGCAACAACATCTACAAGCTTTTTTTCTTTTCTCGTTCGAGTCTTTTCGAGCATCCTCACGTGACTTGGCACAACTCCATTGTTATTGATAGTCTGTATTTTCATAAAATAGATTATGAAATATGAAGTATAACCTTATACTATAAAAATAGGAACAATAAGAACAAATTTCATACTTCCTCATGCTCTATAACACTAAATCGAGTCCTTCCAGTACAGTGAAGCATTGACTGTTTAGAACGACTGATCTTGTTACGAGTACTTGCAGCCTTGCAAATAAACATAAAATAAGATCAATGGATAAAAACATAAAGATAAGTAAAAAATTTGCTACAAGAAAATATCAATAATAAAGAGAGTAGATCATTGTATAGACTCAGAAATTTATTTCAAATTTACCTTAAAATAGTCACTTTTCCAGTATTTTTTCACAAGAAACTCCCAATCAGATTTTGTTACATTTGGAGGACAATTTCTTAGAGCTTCATCATCAGTGGCGTATGTCAAATAAAGAACATACAATTCAGTCTTAAATTCACGCCAAGCCTTATTCAATGATCGATATATTGAACGTGTTCTGAGGTCATTTTCCCCAGGTAATAACTCATCACTATGAATGATAAAATCATCCTACGTAATAGTTAAGAAAATATTAGAAATGCACATTTATTATTCAATGAAGTAACACATAGAAACTATACGAAACCTGGATCAACTGGAGCATCTTCTCCTTCTTTTAACTAGGCATGCGACTCCACCTTGTATAACTAAGAGGTGCATTTATGGAATTGTGAACAATAACTCCAATTCGACTGGCCATAAGAGTTTGGCTTTTACTTATTGGATTACCTTCAGAATTAAATTCTATCTTTATTTTAACTCCACCACCATTTCTGAATGACCTGAAGCTTATATTTTTCATTTTCCCTCTAACCCTCTTTCTCTTCGGTTGATCTAAAACATGAATAAAATAATGATTACCTTATTCATAATTAATCTAGAACTAATTAATTGTTACCATGATGGTTATCCGTCTCTTGCATAACTTGATTTGGATCCGTATCTGGTTATGAGTGATTTTCTAATGTCCGGGACCTCAAAATCCTATTACTAACATTAGCCTGCCTTATGGGTACATCATCATCATTCATTGAACCTTCGAGAACTCTATCTGTGACCAAATCCTCCTCTTCAGGTTGAGCTGCCAAATATTAGGAATTTAATCACTAAAATAAATATGTAAGACTACCGAACACATATAAAAATATTAGATTTACCATAATCCATTCTATCACGCACAATAGGAGATGGTACACATGGCATGTTATGTAGATAAATACCTTCACCATTGTATGACCCTCATGTTTCTTTTCTAACACCAACATGTTTAGATTAACGTGTATTACAAGTTTCACTATCAAAATTAACTGTATTTCAAAAAAACTAAAGCTAATATATTGTTTATGTAGAAGCTTTTTTGCATTAGTTATGTACAAACAAGGTCTAGTTCTCACCAGTATTCTTTTTGGTCAAATTTTGAAGTGGTTCAGTAGCTTGGTCAGAGTAATTATTAACATATTGATCCCTCAAGATTCTCTTGCTAGTGTTTGTTCGCCTTACTGAAACATCATCATCCATTGTGTGACCTTTAGGAACATCATCCATGGTGAATCCTCCATCTTCATAGTGAAATACAGTCAAATCTATATAAATATATACATATGCATAGGACAAGCAAACAACACTTGAATATTTAAAATTTAAATATTACCCTAAACTTTTCTAGCATGTGTGATGGGTGGTGCTTCATGTTGCTTCGCATGAAAGGAAACACCCTCGTTGTTCCGTTCCACTCTTTTTTGTTTTGCAACTCCAAAATGTTCAAGTTGATGCGGAGGATTACAAGCTTTGTGGCTAAATTTGACTGCATGTCATGAAAATGATGTTAAACCATGGTGTATATAGAAATGAATATTGTATTACTTGTAGAAGTATCATTATCACCATTATTCCTGTCCTTCAAATTTTGAACAATATTTAGGGCCAGTCCTTCCTCTACATATTGAACAACCATACATTAGGAACTATCAATATATACTTATGTAGGATAATAGACACATATAAAACAATTAAAATTTGGATATTACCTTGATCATTTCTAGCATGCACATTAGGATGATCTTTGCTTTGCTTGTCATGTAGAGAGAAACCATTACTATTCGATGCCCCCTTTTTTTGCTTTCACAACACCAAAATGCTCACGTTGATGTGGATTACAAGATGTTTGGCTGATTCTGACTGCATTTTATAGAAATAATGTTAAAACATCATGTATACATAAAAAATATAATCTACATGTAAAGATACAAAGTCAAATTGTCACCAGAGTTATTCTTGATCAGATTTTGAGTTGGTTCAGCAGTCTGACCAACATTTTGAGACTTTAGAGCACTGTTGCCAGTATTTTTCTACCTTACCACAACTTCATCTTTGTTCATGTAATCTTCTCTAAGATTATTCATGGCTAGTCCCCCATCTTCATATTGAACTGATATACATTCTTAACTTTATCAATATTTGCAAAAATATATGATATATATACATACATATAAAAACACAGATTTAATGTTACCTTGAGCTTTTATAGCATGCACATTTAGAGGAGCTTTGCACTGCTTGTCATGTAGAGATGATCGTATCTTTTCATCCGAAACACCAGAACATTCACGTTGATGCAGATTACAATTTTTTTGGCTATTGTTGGCTGCATTTTACACAAGTATTGCTAAAACATAATGCTCAAAAGGTATTATGTATTAATTGTAAGCATACAAAGTCAAATTATCACCAGTATTCTGAGTGGATAGATTTCTTGGACCAGACGTCAACATATGTGAATGTTTTTGCAAATTGTAAAGGGCTAGTGTTTCTAAAAGAAAAAGGAAAGAAGAATTTAGCATAAAGAACACATACTTCTTCCTTAAAACTAAAATATAGAAGTCAACAACTAATAGACCTTCACTCATCTTTCTCATCAAAAAGTTCTTATAGGTTTGAATTTGTTGAAGAAAACCATCATGCAGGGCATCTACATTCTTGTCTTAAGAAATTTGAATGGGACTTGCTCCCATGTGAGGAAGGGATGGTGCCCCATTTTTTTTCTTTTGCAAGAACAAAATCTTCAACTTGATGAGGGTTTTGAACATTGTCGCTAGTTTTAGCAACATTTCATGAACATAATTTTATACTACTGTATGCATAGAGACATATATTAATTTATTTTAAAACTATACTTGGATTGTTGCTGGATGAATTCCATGGACTAGCCATCAACATGCGTGCACATTTTTGTGCAATCTCATCAATAGATTTTTTCTGCAAAGATGAAGTTATTAAGTGGAAAAAATTATGTATAAATTTCTACTTTTTTAACTGATCTTCATAATTAAAATTTATCAAGATACACATGAGATTCAATTGAAACATTTAAAAAATATAGCATACATTACTTACTTTGGGTCTTGCTATAATGGCCAGCCATTAGAATCTCGTAATTACCAGCAAGTTGGTTGTGGGTACTAGACAAATTGACCATATTTCCTACATGTATCTCATCAGATTATTTAAAAGGGTAATGATCCAAAAAAATATCAAAAGAAGCAATCAAAGGAAACATTTATAATCATTTGCTAATTATAATCACATTATGGTAGATAACACAAGGGAAATGATATCCATCAATGTTCACAAAGAAATAAGTAAAATTAACCAAAGTCTATAAAGAAAATACAGATTAACAAATTATAAATTCAGTTCATTGTCTCCCATGTATGGTCTCCATCTTTTTCCAGCCATCCTTTTTTCTTTGCAGATTTCATGGACAAAGACTTCACTACATCATGCCTCTTCCAATTTGAAACATCAAATGCATCCGAGGGGAATGATGAAGATGTAGATAAATTTGATGTGTTTTCTTGAAATGCACTTTCATCATCAATAATAGCTTCATCTCCATGTGTCATGTTGTACAAGTCGCGTGGTGGTGATTCAGTAGAAACAATCCAATTACTTTTGGAAAGGTCACAGGCATAAAAGCATTGTTCTTCTTGGCATGCTAGTATAAACGATTCATTGGTTTTCAACTTGTATTTTGTATTTAAACTAACAAGACCATATTTGTTTCGCTCAAATCCTCTTCCTTCATTATGCATATCCCACCACTCACACCTAAAAATATGAGCTTGTCTTCCACCTGTGTATCTCAACTCTAAAATTTCAGTCAAAACACCATAATAGATAAAAGGTCCATTGGTGGAGTCTACTTTAACAAGAACACCACTATTTTGTGTTGTTAACCTATCATCACGATCTTCAGTATGGAATCGAAATCCATTTATGTCTAGACCTGTAAAAGTTAACACCTCTTTATCAGGACCGCGAACTAAACATAGAAGTTCATCGTCCACCCTGCCTTGTGTATGTAATTGAACCACCTATCATAATAAATAAATACACATTAACCACAATGGTCTATTTTTTTAATTTAAATTAGATTAGAGTAATTTAAAAGCTTACCCGACTCTCCAACCAATCAAAGAAGTACTTTTTATGGTGCGCCTCAATATTGTGAACACCCATATCTTGGATTAGTTGTTTGTGCTCACTAAAAAAATATTTATTTTAAAATTGGAAAACTAGAAGTCAAGTCAAGTAAAAATGTAGCTAAATAAATATAAGTTACCTTATAAACGGTAATATTGCATCTGAATTTTCAAGAACATACTTATGAGCTTGCTGCCATTCATTAACACTAAGGCTAATGGTTGTGCCTACAGATAATGTTTTCCCGATATATTTGAAAACTGTATATTGAGATGAAATTTTTGTCTCTCTAGTGTCATGGTATCGTGGATGATTAAATATAATTTCATTCTCCTTCATGTACCTTGAGCAAAAAACCAAGCATTCATTGGTGATATACATCTCAGCTATTGAACCTTCTGCTCGGTTTTTATTCCGCACATATGACTTTAATGTTCGGAGAAACCAACGAAACCAAGGAAATTTAAAACATAGAAAATTTTAAAAAAAAATATGTAAAACATAATCACCTCTCAATTGGATACATCTGTAACATCCCTGACCTGGGTTATGAGTCAACCCTAGGTGTTTTTCCTAAATATGTAATTAAATCTTTGTGATTAACTCTGAGCATGTAATTAAGTTTCTCAGAAATGTATATTTCAGTATTTGCTCCTTTTTATTTAAAGTTGTAGCATTGTTTTGATATACAGGGACCTATGTGCAATTTACCCAGTTAAAAGGGTTAGCTTGCAATTTGCACATGATGAGATGTTCCTTTGATGTTGAGACATCATGAGAATCTTTTTGGCAAAGTTTGAGGGATTTCCCAAGCTAGGGCACCAAGGTGCAGCTGTGGAAGCAATCCCTGTGCTTGAAACCTTAAATTGGGGTAAAATGTAATTTACCCAAATTAAGGGATGCAAATTGTGAAATATGTCATCTAATGTATCTTTTTAGACTCTTGCCATCATTAAGAGAAGAAATGATGAGGAAGTCACCTCAATTGAGTATCAAGTTATGAAATATGCCTTGTGATTGAATAACCAGGGTATATGTGCAATATCTCTTTATGTATGTACCTTATTATTATTAACTTGCTCTCCTTTACCTTCTTTTCCTAAGACCTTAAGAGAAGGTTTGTCCTTAGAATAAAGAGGAAGGGACGCTCAAGTAAAGAAGGAGGGACCTAGTTGGAATTATGGACAACTTATGAACTAATGTTGAAAATCCTACCCCATGTATATAAGCTCTCCTTCCCTTAGTTGCAAGGGAACTTACCCTTCGTTCCCTTACTGTTTTATTTCTTCAAGGACGACCAAGGACTGCCTTGGAGCTAAGGAGGACGACCAAGGGAAACAAGGTAGGTTTGGAACCCCTCTTCTTGCCTAATTCCATGGTTAGAACTCGAATTCAAGGTCAATTTGGTGGCTAACTCTCGAAACCCTATCTTTCTAGCCATCTCCTTTCGTCTTTTCTTGGAGTTTTCACCTTGGCCAATCTTTGGGAACTCAAGGACGCCATTAGAGCTTGGAGCTTGAAAGCTTGGAGCTCAAGAAGCAAGCTTTAGGCGGGTTTTATAACTCTAAACCCATGCTTCATTATGTACATCTTTATATGCGGTTTGATGATAGCTCTTAGTGTTTCCCTACTTTTCCCTGCTATTTTGCAAGCAAATACATGGGATATTCGTACTGTTCTTGAGCTAGGAGATGAAGGCGTGATTTCCAAGAAAAACCCACCGCTTTTCACTTCCTTAAACGGTCTCACCAGTTTGCTCTCTCGGTCTCAAGACCGCGAGGTGAGCAAACGGTCTCGAGACCGCGACAGGGAAAACGGTCTCCAAGACCGTTTGGCCCCGTTGACCGAGCGTGGACCGTATAAGAAATCTGTTCCTAATTATATAGGCTAATTACCCTCAACATTTAGGAGGCTAACTCCAAGGGAATCGGGAGATATGACCTTTTTAAGTAAGAACTTTATTTGAATTTATTCCTGATTTTCAAACGGTCTGAAATTGCCTTTTTGGGCAAACGGTCTCAAGACCGTGTAAGGTCGTTGACCAGGCGTTGACCGTATGAGATTACTGTTCAAAATAATGTTAATTAACAACTCACCAAGTTTTATGGTCTAATTCCAAACGGGCTAAGAGTTGAAGGGTGAATACTAGGGCTAACCCTAGATGAAATCAGTACTGAATTTATGGTGACCTAATTAGGGTTTTTAGGGTTGATTGACCTAAACGGTCTCAAGACCGTTTAGGGGTTACCCAAACGGTCTCAAGACCGCGAGGGCAATCAACCATGACCGTTTGGAGGTCTGGGGTCAAGAATAGTTGATCAATTGAAGGTATAATTACACCAAATTACTTTGCAATTAAATATTGATATGATCATCAACTCAATGGGTCAAACCTTGAATGAATTTGCACTAGAATCCAAAATTGGATGGGAAAACGGTATCAAGACCGTTTGGAACTCATCCAAACGGTCTCAAGACCGAGAGGACAATCACCCAAGACCGTTTGAAGGTCTAGGGTTAAGTAATTTGACCAATTGAGGACCTAATTGCAAATAAGTTGTCAATTTAATCAAAATTCTATTTTGTGGTTCAATCATGGTTCAACCCCTATCAAATCACCTTAGACCTTGATGAAATCTTGGGCAAACGGTCTCAAGACCATGTGGGGTCCACCCACATGATCCCAAGACCGTTTGGGCCAAGTTTGGGCCCAATTGGAGCTCAATTGAAGGGTTCAACCTTGTGTTGATGCACATTGTTGAGTATTGATGGGTGAACATTGATAGACCCTAATTGAATCGTTTTTAACCCTAATTGGTCAACAATTGAGGGTCAATTGAATAACCAATTGGTTAAGCATAACCTTAGTTGACCCAATCCATAGGTGGTCAACAGGGCTTTGACCGTTTGAGGGCTTCAACATCGGTTGACATCATCGATTGTATCTTTGTTTTTGTTGATGGACCAAACGGTTGTGACCATGTGAGAGGGCTCACGGTCTCAAGACCGTGAGAGGGCTCGCGGTCTCAAGACCGTGAGGGGGCTCACGGTCTCAAGACAGCAAGGGGCCTCACGGTCCTGAGGTCAAAGTGGGCAAACAGTCAACATCTCTTCGCGGTCTTAACATTAGGTTGAGCTTCGCGGTCTTGAACCATTTGAAGAGGCTCGCGGTCTTGGAGTCTAAGGAGGCTCGCGGTCTTGAAGTTAGAAGAGGGCTCGCGGTCTTGGAAAGTCAAACTAGCTAAATGGTCAACACTTTCAAACGATCTCAACTCAATTGAAGAATGATGGTTGAAGGTCAATCAATGTGATTCAAAGTTGACTTCATTCAATCAATTGATGATATAAATGGTACAATGTTGCCCTAATTAAACCCTAATGATAATCTAGGATATTAAGGGATTAAATAACTAATGTTTTGACCATGATGATGATCAATGAGGTGAATTACCAAAATACCCCTAAAGGGTAAATTGAGTAATACCTTGATCAGATCAAACCCTAATCACATGATAGTGATGTTTTGGGCTATGTTAGCCTATGATGACTTAATCCGACCTGATCTAGAGTGATGTTGACATCACCTAACCTTATGATGAGAGATAAAGTACTTCTAGAGAGATAAAGTACTCCTAGAGAGAGAAAGTACCCTTCTCAGGTGAAAATTCAATTAAAGCATCTCCAATGCACATGAATGAGCATAATTAGGGTATGATCCACCTATGTGAGATCATAGAAACCCTAATTATAATAAATAACGAACCTTTAACTAATCTAAGAGCATCAATGAAGATGTTACTCATACATGATGATGTTATGAGTTCAATTCAACTTGATATGAATAGTAAACCCTAATTCAAGGGTAATGGTATGCTTTTGAGTATTAAACTCTATTTGATGAGAATTAGAGATTTAACTCTTATGACGGGAGTAGGAAGCATATTCCTTATTTCTGTATTACCTTTATCAATTGTATTAACCTTGCAGGTTCTGATATGAAGGTAATCATATCCAGGTATGGATGTTGATGTTATATTCATTAAAGGCATGTTGTTAGCCTTATGAATAAGTAAGGTAATCTGATGCTTTGACAAGTGGCATCCTATGCTGATAATGGGTTGTGAGAGCCATGAATACCATCAAGGTCATACCTCAGAGATGACTTGTGATGACGATAATAAGAAATGATGATTGATATGAGATAGGCCTGTTACATTTAGTATTCTTCTTTTATAGCTGCTATGCTACTGTTATTGTTTGAAGAACAATGTATGCTGTTAAAGAATACTGAATGTACCTAACTAATCAAGTATAATGTAGAGCCCTGATCATAGATCCATCATTGTCAGAGATTAAGTGATGGTGAAACAGTTTTTCCTCAGGGAACTCCTGGAGCACATACTTTTGAGTATGTGGGGTACATGGATGTGTAGAACCTTACATCCTAGTGTAGGAAAGTGATGTAGATGTGTAATCCATCCATCCTTCACTATATTTCCATATCATATCAGTGGTAGGTAAACATGAAACCTCCTGATGATGAAGAAAGCACAGATATCCGTATCAGTGGTAGGTAAACATGAAACCTCCTGATGACGAAGAGAGTACAGAACGCCACTGTGACTCTAGAATAGCGAAGGACCAGTTTACCCTGGTGAGCTATAGTAGTAGAGACACGAGATGTCCTACAAGTGATCCTCTTACTGACTGAGGAAGGTGAAGGTCATGAGAATCCAGCTCTCTTAATGACCTATGTATGATACTGATGTGACTTCTCAGCGATCAGTTGGAGTATGAGTGGTAAGCCTCATCTCCACAGGGCATAATTTTGTTTGTAAAACATAATCAACCATGTAGTATAACTTGTTAGAGATGACTCCAAGTTAGTTGATTGATGTTACATTGCAATAATGTTTATATTCTCCATACCTCCTAAATTGTAGAGATCTTGTTATACCTGCAACTGTTATAGAATACTTTGAAGGCTTTCCTGCTTAAAATATTCTTTGATGTTATAATAAAGCTTCTGGCGAAGAGTTATAACTCTCGCTGGGACAATTATGTATGATTGTCTCACCCCGTAGGCTTCAACTTTTTAGGTGGGCGTCGGAGACAAAGGAACCAGCCTACAGGTGATCAGTCTCAGCAGCAACATCAGGGGCAGCAATAATCTCAGGTGGAGATTGTCCTGCCATATGGTGTAGTTAGAGTCAGTCCTATGTGTCCTCTGTACTCTCAGGTCTTGGAGTCTTTTGTATAGTGATCTTGAGATTTTGTATCTTGATGTATATAATTACTCAAGAAGTAATTATCCTGAGATGTAAACAGTTAATCTCACTTTATGAAAGAAGCTTTTATGGATTCAAGCTCTTGTCACGAAAAGTTTTAATTTCCCGTGATTTTTGCCTTCCGCTGATTACCGATTCGCTTCCGCTAAGTTTTAATCGTGTTTATGTCATGGTTTGGAGATCAGAGCCCACAACTAGTGGTATCAGAGCTCTAGGTCAGTTGAGTCTACAGAGGCATAGGACTTAGGATGTTGAGTCTACCTTTAGTACTCCTTCCTTATCTAATAGAATCTTCTGCTCCTCAGGAGAAGAAGATACCTAAGGATGTCAGAACATCGTGATGAGAACGTGGCAGAGAGTAGTTCTAGTGCACCTTGAGGCGGTGCAAGAGTTCCGAGAATAGAACAACCTGCACCTGAGTTGCCAAGAGAGCCACCCCAGTTCGACCCAGCTGACATGAGTTATCCAGCTGTACAGACGATGTTCGGGCAGTTCATGACTGCCATGACACATATAACCGATAGGATGCCCATTCCTGCACCTAGGGCACCTGTCCAGCCTGAAGCACAAGGTATCGGTAAGACATTCGAACGACTTCGTCGTGTCGGAGCTACCGAGTACTTCGGAACTGCCGACCCTGCAGATGCTGACTTATGGTTGACAGAGTTGGAGAAGGCTTTCAAGATTCTTATGATTCCGGAAGCTGAGAAGGTTAGACATGTTGTCTATCTTCTCAAAGGCAGTGCTGGTCACTGGTGGAACATGGAAGAGCAGAAGAGACCTGGAGTAGAGTTCTCATGGGAAGAGTTTCGTCGGGAATTTATCAATAGATATTTTCCAAAGACCTTCCTAGATGAGAATATCTCTCAGTTTGAGAAACTAAGGCAGGGTATGATGAACATTAGTGAGTATGAAGCTAAGTTCATGGAGTTGTTGCGGTTCTGTCCGCACATGGCTGCTACAGATGAGGAAAGAATCAGAAGATTCGAAAAGGGTTTGAATTCTGATATGTCAACCCCTGTGTCTGCCTTAGAAAACAGAGAGAGATTCTCTACCTTCGTTGAGTCAGTCCAAAGGATAGAGAGATCTGTGGTTGAGAAAAGACAAACACATAAAAGATATCCACAGTTCCAGGGTTCTTCATCTAGGGATTCCAAGAAACCTAGATTCTCTGCACCTAACCCTCCACCACCCAGATCGAGTTTTCAAACTCAATGGACACCAAGCAGAGGTAGAGGACGGAGTCAACCGCTTCAAGGGATGCACAGTTCTGCATCTGAGTCAGTCATTGGACCACCCAGACCACAACAACAGGAGAGGAGTTGCTACAACTGTGGTAAGGTGGGACACTTGATGAAGGATTGCCATTCTAGGCCTGTCGGTGTGACACAAAAAACCCCGAGACAGAATCAACAGGGATCTTAGAATAGACAACATCAAGGAGCAGCTCGAGGACGTGGACAAGCGTCTCAAGCTGGATCATCAGCACCACCTCAACACCAGGCGACTGCGAGGTTCTATGCTATGAACCCACCTGAGGCAGTGGTCAATCCACGGGTAGTGGCAGGTCAGATGAAACTTTTATTTTCTGATATGTTTACATCCTGTGTTTATCCGTTCTGATTGATCCGGGTGCTACGCCCTCTTTTATCACTCGTGAAGTGATTCGTAACTACAATGTGACTGTTAGTCATAGAGCAGATAATTTGTTGTTAGAGACTCCGTTAAGTGGGTCTGCCGTTTTGCAGGAAGTATGTTCTCCCTGCATCCTTTTCTTTTCTGACCATCGCATTCAAGTGGATCTTATACCACTTGATATGCAGGGATTTGATATAATCCTCGGGATGGATACCTTAGAAAGGTATAGAGTTGTCTTGGATTGTGAGTCCAAGTTGGCTGTGTTTGCTGATGAAAGCAACACATGGATCTTTCAAGGAGAAAGAAAGATTCTGCCCACCTGTCTTGTATCAGCTATGGTTGCTGATAAGCTGTTGAGGCAAGGATTTTATGCATTCTTAGCCCATGTGGTAGATGTTACCAAGGAAATTTCCAATCCTACTGAAGTTCCTGTAGTCAGGGAATTCGAAGATGTATTTCCTGAAGAACTTCCTGGTATACCACCACCTCGGGAGATTGATTTTGAAATTAATCTGATCCCAGATACGAAACCCATAGCTCAAACTCCGTATAGGATGGCGCCTGCCGAAATGGCAGAACTCAAGAAACAGCTTCAAGAGTTACTTGAGAGAGGTTTTATCCGACCGAGTACTTCACCTTGGGGTGCTCCGGTCTTGTTTGTTAAAAAGAAAGATGGGTCAATGCGTTTGTGCATCGACTACAGACAACTCAATAAAGTAACAATAAAGAATAAGTACCCTCTGCCGAGGATTGATGATCTCTTTGACCAGTTGCGTGGTGCAACAGTCTTTTCAAAGATAGACTTGAGGTCTGGATATCATCAACTCCGCATTAAGGATAGTGACATATCCAAGTCTGCCTTTAGGACAAGATATGGTCACTATGAGTTCACGGTTATGTCGTTTGGACTAACCAATGCACCAGTTGCATTCATGGAACTCATGAATAGGGTTTTTCGACCTTTCCTTGATCAGTGTGTTGTCGTCTTCATAGATGACATTCTGATTTATAGTAAGGATGCTCAGCAACATGAACAACATCTTCGCCAAGCTTTGACCTTGCTAAGAGAACATAAGCTATACGCTAAGTTTAGCAAGTGTGAGTTCTGGCTGCCGGAGGTATCTTTTCTTGGACATGTGATATCCGCCTCGGGAATTTGTGTTGACCCTACAACGGTAGAATCTGTTCTACAATGGGAACAACTGAAGACACCGACGGAGATTCGAAGTTTCTTGGGGTTAGCTGGCTATTATCGAAGGTTCATTAAGAACTTTAGTTCTATAGCTTTACCTTTGACCAAGTTAACCCGGAAAGATGTTCCTTTTTCTTGGAGTGATAAGTGTCAACAGTCTTTCCAGTTGCTGAAGGAGAGATTGACAAGTGCACCTGTTCTAGTGCTACCTGAACAAGGAAAAGGATATGTAGTCTTCTGTGATGCTTCCAAAAATGGACTAGGATGTGTGTTGATGCAGGATAAACAAGTGATTTCTTTTGCTTCCCGACAGCTTAAGAAACACGAGGAGAATTATCCAACACACGACCTGGAGTTAGCTGCTGTGGTTCATGCTTTGAAGATCTGGAGGCATTATCTCTACGGAGAGACATTCCAAATTTTCACAGACCACAAAAACCTTAAGTATATCTTCTCTCAGCATGAGCTCAACATGAGGCAACGTCACTGGATGAAGTTAATCAAGGACTACGACTGTACAATTGATTACCATCCAGGCAAGGCCAATGTTGTTGCAGATGCCTTGAGTAGGAAATCAGCAACATCAACCATGAATAGAGCACAACTAAATTCTTTAGTATGCTCTAGGAGAGATATGCTTATCTCTTTAAGACAAGACAATGTACAGTTGAAGGTGTCATTGTTAGCCGGTTTGTTAGCTGAGATGCATATTAAACCTACCCTAAGAGAGCATATTAAAGAGGCACAGCTAGGTGATGCTGCAGTTCAACATATAAGATCTGAGTATGGAAATGAGAAGCAAGATGGTTTTCATGACTCAGAAGATCAAGTAGCTTGTTATAATGGGAGAATGATAGTGCCGGATGTGGACAACTTGAGGAAGTTAGTCCTGGAAGAAGCCCATTCTTCCATGTATGCTATGCATCCAGGGAGCACCAAGATGTATCAAAATTTGAAAGATATGTATTGGTGGCCTGGGATGAAAAAGGACGTTGCAGAGTTTGTTCTGAGATGTCATGTGTGTCAGCAAGTTAAAGATGAACACCAGAAGCCTGCAGGGACAATGCAACCTTTACCCATACCACAATGGAAGTGGGACCACGTGACCATGGACTTTGTTGTTGGCCTACCCAGGACAAGTAAAGGACATGATTCCATTTGGGTAATTGTTGATAGGTTGACTAAGACAGCACATTTCTTACCTGTCAAAACAACCTATTCTGCTGAAAGGTTATCAGAATTGTATGTTAAGGAGATAGTGCGTTTGCACAGAGTTCCTGTCACAATAGTTTCTGACAGAGGTCCTCAGTTTACAAGTCGTTTTTGGGAACAGTTACACCAAGCCTTAGGCACCAAGCTAAGGTTTAGTACGGCTTTTCATCCACAGACTGATGGACAGTCGGAAAGGACCATACAAACCTTAGAAGACCTATTGAGAGCATGTGTTCTCCAGTTCACCGGAAGTTGGGATCTACACCTAAGCTTGATAGAGTTTGCCTATAACAATAGCTATCAGCGTAGTATTGATATGGCACCTTATGAAGCCTTGTATGGTAGACGTTGTAGATCACCTTTGTGTTGGTTTGAGACTGGTGAACACCAGTTGTTAGGTCCTGACCTTGTGCAGCAGACCACAGAAAAGATTAAAGTAATACAACATAAGATTAAGACTGCTCAGGATGGGCAGAAATCTTATGCTGACAAACGTCGTAGACCCTTAGAGTTCCAGGTTGGAGACAGAGTGTATCTTAAGGTCTCACCTTGGAAAGGAGTCCTTCGTTTTGGAAGGAAAGGGAAGTTAGCTCCTAGATTTATGGGACCTTATCCAATCATTGAACAGATTGGAAAGGTAGCGTATAAACTAGAGCTACCATCCGAGTTACAGCGGTTACATCCTGTGTTTCACATTTCTATGTTGAAGAAATGTCACCCAGACACCGAATCAGTTCTACAACCCATGGAAGTAGACTTGAATGATGATATATCCTATGAGGAGGGACCAGTGTCAATTCTTGATAAAAGAATTAAGACGTTAAAGAAGAAAGATATAAGTCTTGTGAAAGTCCTCTGGAACCATCGTGGTGTTGAAGAAGCCACTTGGGAGTTAGAGGATGAGATGAGAAGGAAATATCCTGCCCTTTTCTCGTAATATGTTTTATCGATTTCGGGGACGAAATCCTTGTAAGGGGTGGATAATTTGTAACATCCCTGACCTAGGTTATGAGTCAACCCTAGGTGTTTTGCCTAAATATGTAATTAAATCTTTGTGATTAACTCTGAGCATGTAATTAAGTTTCTCAGAAACGTATATTTCAGTATTTGCTCCTTTTTATTTAAAGTTGTAGCATTGTTTTGATATACAGGGACCTATGTGCAATTTACCCAGTTAAAAGGGTTAGCTTGCAATTTGCACATGATGAGATGTTCCTTTGATGTTGAGACATCATGAGAATCTTTTTGGCAAAGTTTGAGGGATTTCCCAAGCTAGGGCACCAAGGTGCAGCTGTGGAAGCAATCCTTGTGCTTGAAACCTTAAATTGGGGTAAAATGTAATTTACCCAAATTAAGGGATGCAAATTGTGAAATATGTCATCTAATGTATCTTTTTAGACTCTTTCCATCATTAAGAGAAGAAATGATGAGGAAGTCACCTCAATTGAGTATCAAGTTATGAAATATGCCTTGTGATTGAATAACCAGGGTATATGTGCAATATCTCTTTATGTATGTACCTTATTATTATTAACTTGCTCTCCTTTACCTTCTTTTCCTAAGACCTTAAGAGAAGGTTTGTCCTTAGAATAAAGAGGAAGGGACGCTCAAGTAAAGAAGGAGGGACCTAGTTGGAATTATGGACAACTTATGAACTAATGTTGAAAATCCTACCCCATGTATATAAGCTCTCCTTCCCTTAGTTGCAAGGGAACTTACCCTTCGTTCCCTTACTATTTTATTTCTTCAAGGACGACCAAGGACTGCCTTGTAGCTAAGGAGGACGACCAAGGGAAACAAGGTAGGTTTGGAACCCCTCTTCTTGCCTAATTCCATGGTTAGAACTCGAATTCAAGGTCAATTTGGTGGCTAACTCTCGAAACCCTATCTTTCTAGCCATCTCCTTTCGTCTTTCCTTGGAGTTTTCACCTTGGCCAATCTGTGGGAACTCAAGGACGCCATTATAGCTTGGAGCTTGAAAGCTTGGAGCTCAAGAAGCAAGCTTTAGGCGGGTTTTATAACTCTAAACCCATGCTTCATTATGTACATCTTTATATGCGGTTTGATGATAGCTCTTAGTGTTTCCCTACTTTTCCCTGCTATTTTGCAAGAAAATACATGGGATATTCGTACTGTTCTTGAGCTAGGAGATGAAGGCGTGATTTCCAAGAAAAACCCACCGCTTTTCACTTCCTTAAACGGTCTCACCAGTTTGCCCTCTCGGTCTCAAGACCGAGAGGTGAGCAAACGGTCTCGAGACCGCGACAGGGAAAACGGTCTCCAAGACCATTTGGCCCCGTTGACCGAGCGTGGTCAGTATAAGAAATCTGTTTCTAATTATATAGGATAATTACCCTCAAAATTTGGGAGGCTAACTCCAATGGAATCGGGAGATATGACCTTTTTAAGTAACAACTTTATTTGAATTTATTCCTGATTTTCAAACGGTCTGAAATTGCCTTTTTGGGCAAACGGTCTCAAGACCATGTAAGGTCATTGACAAGGCGTTGACCGTATGATATTACTGTTCAAAATAATGTTAATTAACAACTCACCAAGTTTGATGGTCTAATTCCAAACGGGCTAAGAGTTGAAGGGTGAATACTACGGCTAACCCTAGATGAAATCAGTACTGAATTTATGGTGACCTAATTAGGGTTTTTAGGGTTGATTGACCTAAATGGTCTCAAGACCATTTAGGGGTTACCCAAACGGTCTCAAGACCGCGAGGGCAATCAACCATGACCGTTTGGAGGTCTGGGGTCAAGAATAGTTTACCAATTGAAGGTATAATTACACCAAATTACTTTGCAATTAAATATTGATATGATCATCAACTCAATGGGTCAAACCTTGAATGAATTTGCACTAGAATCCAAAATTGGATGGGCAAACGGTCTCAAGACCGTTTGGAACTCATCCAAACGGTCTCAAGACCGAGAGGACAATCACCCAAGACCGTTTGAAGGTCTAGGGTTAAGTAATTTGACCAATTGAGGACCTAATTGCAAATAAGTTGTCAATTTAATCAAAATTCTGTTTTGTGGTTCAATCATGGTTCAACCCCTATCAAATCACCTTAGACCTTGATGAAATCTTGGGCAAACGGTCTCAAGACCATGTGGGGTCCACCCACATGATCCCAAGACCGTTTGGGCCAAGTTTGGGCCCAATTGGAGCTCAATTGAAGGGTTCAACCTTGTGTTGATGCACATTGTTGAGTATTGATGGGTGAACATTGATAGACCCTAATTGAATCGTTTTTAACCCTAATTGGTCAACAATTGAGGGTCAATTGAATAACCAATTGGTTAAGCATAACCTTAGTTGACCTAATCCATAGGTGGTCAACAGGGCTTTGACCTTTTGAGGGCTTCAACATCGGTTGACATCATCGATTGTATCTTTGTTTTTGTTGATGGACCAAACGGTTGTGACCATGTGAGAGGGATCACGGTCTCAAGACCGTGAGAGGGCTTGCGGTCTCAAGACCGTGAGGGGACTCACGGTCTCAAGACCGCGAGGGGCCTCGCGGTCCTGAGGTCAAAGTGGGCAAACGGTCAACATCTCTTCGCGGTCATAACATTAGGTTGAGCTTCGCGGTCTTGAACCATTTGAAGAGGCTCGTGGTCTTGGAGTCTAAGGAGGCTCGCGGTCTTAAGGAGGCTCGCGGTCTTGAAGTTAGAAGAGGGCTCGCGGTCTTGGAAAGTCAAACTAGCTAAACGGTCAACACTTTCAAACGATCTCAACTCAATTGAAGAATGATGGTTGAAGGTCAATCAATGTCATTCAAAGTTGACTTCATTCAATCAATTGATGATATAAATGGTACAATGTTGCCCTAATTAAACCCTAATGATAATCTAGGATATTAAGGGATTAAATGACTAAAGTTTTGACCATGATGATGATCAATGAGGTGAATTACCAAAATACCCCTAAAGGGTAAATTGAGTAATACCTTGATCAGATCAAACCCTAATCACATGATAGTGATGTTTTGGGCTATGTTAGCCTATGATGACTTAATCCGACCTGATCTAGAGTGATGTTGACATCACCTACCTTATGATGAGAGAGAAAGTACTTCTAGAGAGAGAAAGTACTCCTAGAGAGAGAAAGTACCCTTCTCAAGTGAAAATTCAATTAAAGCATCTCCAATGCACAGGAATGAGCATAATTAGGGTATGATCCACCTATGTGAGATCATAGAAACCCTAATTATAATAAATAACGAACCTTTAACTAATCTAAGAGCATCAATGAAGATGTTACTCATACATGATGATGTTATGAGTTCAATTCAACTTGATATGAATAGTAAACCCTAATTCAAGGGTAATGGTATGCTTTTGAGTATTAAACTCTATTTGATGAGAATTAGAGATTTAACTCTTATGACAGGAGTAGGAAGCATATTCCTTATTTCTGTATTACCTTTATCAGTTGTATTAACCTTGCAGCATCTGATATGAAGGTAATCATATCCAGGTATGGATGTTGATGTTATATTCATTAAAGGCATGTTGTTAGCCTTATGAATAAGTAAGGTAATCTGATGCTTTGACAAGTGGCATCCTATGCTGATAATGGGCTGTGAGAGCCATGAATACCATCAAGGTCATACCTCAGAGATGACTTGTGATGAGGATAATAAGAAATGATGATTGATATGAGATAGGCCTGTTACATTTAGTATTCTTCTTTTATAGCTGCTATGCTACTGTTATTGTTTGAAGAACAATGTATGCTGTTAAAGAATACTGAATGTACCTAACTAATCAAGTATAATGTAGAGCCCTGATCATAGATCCATCATTGTCAGAGATTAAGTGATGGTGAAATAGGTTTTCCTCAGGGAACTCCTGGAGCACATACTTTTGAGTATGTGGGGTACATGGATGTGTAGAACCTTACATCCTAGTGTAGGAAAGTGATGTAGATGTGTAATCCATCCATCCTTCACTATATTTACATATCATATAAGTGGTAGGTAAACATGAAACCTCCTGATGACGAAGAAAGCACAGATATCCGTATCAGTGGTAGGTAAACATGAAACCTCCTGATGACGAAGAGAGTACAGAACGCCACTGTGACTCTAGAATAGCGAAGGACCAGTTTACCCTGGTGAGCTATAGTAGTAGAGACATGAGATGTCCTATAAGTGATCCTCTTACTGACTGAGGAAGGTGAAGGTCATGAGAATCCGGCTCTCTTAATGACCTATGTATGATACAGATGTGACTTCTCAGCGATCAGTTGGAGTATGAGTGGTAAGCCTCATCTCCACAGGGCATAATGTTGTTTGTAAAACATAATCAACCATGTAGTATAACTTGTTAGAGATGACTCCAAGTTAGTTGATTGATGTTACATTGCAATAATGTTTATATTCTCCATACCTCCTAAATTGTAGAGATCTTGTTATACCTGTAACTGTTATAGAATACTTTGAAGGCTTTACTGCTTAAAATATTCTTTGATGTTATAATAAAGCTTCTGGCGAAGAGTTATAACTCTCGCTGGGACAATTATGTATGATTGTCTCACCCCGTAGGCTTCAACTTTTTAGGTGGGCGTCGGAGACAAAGGAACCAGCCTACAGGTGATCAGTCTCAGCAACAGCATCAGGGGCAGCAGTAATCTCAGGTGGAGATTGTCCTGCCATATGGTGTAGTTAGAGTCAGTCCTATGTGTCCTCTGTACTCTCAGGTCTTGGAGTCTTTTGTATAGTGATCTTGAGATTTTGTATCTTGATGTATATAATTACTCAAGAAGTAATTATCCTGAGATGTAAACAGTTTATCTCACTTTATGAAAGAAGCTTTTATGGATTCAAGCTCTTGTCATGAAAAGTTTTAATTTCCCGTGATTTTTGCCTTCCGCTGATTACCAATTCGCTTCCGCTAAGTTTTAATCGTGTTTACGTCATGGTTTGGAGATCAGAGCCCACAACATCCATCTATATTGCACAGGGCCTCCAAGAATTGCTTGGTTTTCTAGGTGAACGGGAAGGTGTACCATTACATCGAAGAATGACAGTGTAAATATTTGCTCCATTTTACATAGTGTAACAACAATATGATCTTCTAACCTCTTCAGATCTTCTATCGTTAAAACTTTAGAGCACAACTCTTTAAATGATATACTAAGCTCCGTTAATGTCTCAGATACATCCTTTAGAAAGATTCCACGCATTGCAAGAGGAAGGATTTTTTTGTAAAAATACATGAAAATCATGAGATTTCAACCCAGAAATTCTACGCTCGTCAACATTCACACATCTAGAAATATTTGAGCACAACCCATCTGGAAATTTAATTTCTTTTAAGAATTCACAAAACCTCTTTTTTTCCTCAGATGATAAAGTAAAACATGGAATAGGGACTTTTAACTTTCCATTCACAATACATGGGAGAAGCTCCTTCCTTATATTCATATCTTTTAAGTCTTTGCGAGCTTTTGAATTATCCTTAGTCTTCTCATCAATATCCATAATCATTCCAATTAAACTATCACAAACATTCTTCTCAATATGCATTACATCAAGATTATGGTGAACACGAAGACTCTTCCAATAAGGAAGTTTTAAAAAAATGCTTTTTTTCTTCCAAGCATGAGAAGGTTTTTCTTTTGAACTTCTTTTCTTTCTCTTTCCCAGGTTTGTTTCAAAGATGTCATGTAGTTGACTCAAAGCTTCTTCTCCAGATAGTTCTTGAGGACGAGGTCGTGGTTCTTGTTTCCCATCAAACGCATGGTCATTCCGCCGCCATCTATGATCTTGTGGTAAGAATCTACGATGCCCCATATAACAAAATTTTCCCCCATGTTTCAATCTGAGAGACCAAGTATCCTTGTGACAAGAAGGGCATGCTAACTCACGTTGGGTGGACCATCCAGACAAATATCCATAAGCATGAAAATCATTAATTGTCCATAATAGAGCCGCATACATTTCAAAATTTTGTTTTGACACAACATCATAAGTTTCAACTCCTACATCCCACAACTCCTTTAACTCCTCGATCAATGGTTGTAAATAAACATCAATCTTGTAGGTAGGAGACTTTGGCCCAGGAATGATCAAGGATAAAATAAGATAATCTTGTTTCATACAAAGCCATGGAGGTAAATTATATGGAATAAGGATAACGGGCCATATGCTATAAGAATGACTCATGTTCCCGTATGGATTAAATCCATCAGAAGCCAATCCAAGCCTAACATTGCGAGGGTCTCTAGAAAAAGATGGATTCATCTCATCAAATCTTTTCCACTCTTCAACATCAGCTGGGTGTCTTAGTTTACCATCATTTATGCACTTTTCTTGATGCCATCTCATCTTTGAAGTTGTTTGATAGCACATGTACATTCGTTTTAATCTTGGTATTAGTGGAAAGTACCATAGAGTCTTAACAGAAATCTTTTTGACTAACTTAATTTTTTTCCTTTTTTTATTCTTGTCTTTGGTTGTGTTGTCAAGAGAGGTATACTTCCACCTGCTAGCGCCACATTTCAAACATACATCTTCTTTCTTTTGATCCTTCCAAAACAACATGCAATGTTTTTCACAAACATCTATCTTTATGTAGTCAAGTCCCAGGTCAGTAATATACTTTCTTGCTTCATGAAAGATTTAGGCAATCAACAACCCTTGAATGCCTTTGATAACAATGCAATCAGACTATTAAAGAGATTTTTGCTCATTCCATGAAAACCCTTTAGCTGTAGTAATTTCATGGTGAACGATAACTTGGAGTATTCATCACAACCATCATAAAGTGGTTCCTTCACATCTTTCACTAGCCTACAAAATGTAGCAAGTTCATCACTCCACTCATCAATTTCATAGTCTCCATCCATTTCATCAAAGTTTGGAACATGGTTATCAGGAAATCCTAGCCCATCCCTTATCATTCCCTCAATATCATCAGCCTCATCCACAACGTCATCAGCATCATCCTCAACGTCATCACTATCATTTTGATAATTGACATGACATGATTCACCATGGGCTACCCAACATGTGTACCTCTCAATTATGCCATACACTATCAGATCAGCTGACACATCATCCTTTGTCTTGCAACTTCCGTTGTTACATTAATGAAAGGGCAAGGTATTAAGCCATCAACTTCTACATTTCTAGATGCAAATTGAATAAATTTTTCAACACCATTTCTGTACTCTGGTGATAACCTATTTTTATTTTTCATCCAGCTCTTATCTATTCCAGACATTGAATCCTACAAAGAAATGAGCTACAATTAATTCTAGATTTTAAGAAAATCATTTAAATTGGTTACTCAATAATTTTTGTGTCAATATTACATAAATATCAAACCATGTGAGCATTAACACTCAGAAAAAAAAATTGGAGTACATATAAAAATTTAGTGTATACGGTAAGTAAGTATACAACAAGTTATCTAAACTTTGATATGTAAACGGACATAAAACATTTAGATAAAACTCACTCAATTCCATGGGTTGAATGGAGCTCCTTTTCATTATAAACCACCCAATGCTTAAAAATCAAAATCGCAATACACTATATTGAGCGGGGAGAATTGTTATTAGAGAACAAATTTAAAATATATAACCAATCATATATTGTATATTTCAGCAAATACGAAGATCAAATATTATGGTGCAAACTACCATTAGAATCCCTTAAACATTTTATCTAGATAGAAAACTTGTTAGTCAGGTGTAATATCGGTAAAACATTAATGATTTGCCATTTTGGACTTCCTTTTCACCTACAACATGTTCCATGATATGTAAAAAGGACATTCAAAAAGATCTAAAATATTGGTGTGTGTGACCGAGAAACAATGTCTAAATTTTAGCATAAACTCCTATCTATAGTACATGATATTGAAATTTCTTTTGATCTCATTCAACTCTGTTTTACTACTAATATGATTTTAAATATATAAGGCCATGAATTTTATTGTAACAGACATCATCTTCGTTTCAACTTTGCCACATATAGAAGTCTACTATATTTCATGAGTGAGACAAACATAATAGATGGAATTACCTTTATCATTATCAAATCAAGTATCATATGCCTCATCGCAATCATCATATGATTGGCTCTCTGGGCATACCATACCAACATTGTAGATATATCACATGAAATAAAGATTTACACTATTAGACATATGGTAGTTTCCTTTACACAATTATTTGATATGCACTCTAGTAAAAAAATTGAACCCTATATTTTGTGATAGTTGCTTTATTGTAGGACATTCTAGGTTATACAATGATCATGAATATATAATGAGGTGCTTCTTATAAAACTTATTTGTTTTTTTTAAATTCAAATGTAGTAGTTAATATCTTTTGTTATTGATGTTTCTTTTTGTACTAACTTCTTTTCTAGAGCCGAATAAAGAGAGATAGGAGAAATTTCTTTAAGCCTTTATGTATATATAGTGAGTTAAGGTAATATATATGGAGAAATTTCTTTCAGCCTTTAACCACAATCAAACCTAAATTATAACTAAATGAAGGACTGCCACCTGGCAAACCCATGGCACATAGACACCAAGAAAGCTTCCGTTCTATCAACGTCTAGGTGGGCATCTTGATAACAATGCTTTATATACATTTGATCTTGCTATTGCTGTAGCTTAGAGATATCAAAGTTGTTCTATTCCACAGTCCTGATAGAAGAGGACAGTCCCATTGCCAAGGCCACTTCAAAAGGGAAGGAGTGAGCTAAATGAGGACGACATTTGGAAAGATTGTCTTCTCGTTAGATAGCAATGAAAGGGAAACTAATGCTTTTCACTAGGATGATATAACATAGAAGGGCTCAAAATTAAATAGAATGTCATGAGTTCACAAGGTTATGAATAGCATTGTCATGTTGGACTAAGGCTTAAAGGTAAAGAGGATGACATGAGTATACAAGGCTAGGGAGTTGAATTGAATACATGAACATGTTGGAGATGTCCACCATTGGTTGTGACTACATAGGAACTCATGATGTTGGGTTTGCCCAAAAAAGGGGCAGTCCATTTTCCATACATTTCTGTGTAAATGGACGTCGGTGTGCGGTTGCTTTTCTCGGTGTGGGCTGGAACTGCGTCAAACCAAACAAATGGAGGTTGAATTTATAGCGAGTTGGAACAACATGTGTTCCAAGGTCGCCCAACCAAATGAGGCCTAATATGGCAAGGTTGCCTTTTTTAATATGTACACACAATCTTACTTTCCATAGGCAAAAACAAAGCAGCTAGACCACATGGTGTGGACTGGGAGTTCTTTATCATTCAGTGGGAAATTATCAGGTTTTCTCCTCTAAAAAGTATTCATGCAGCATTAAATAGATATCCTTTGCCTTAGTTTTTATGTGATGCCCTTGTAGTTCTTATTCCTAATAAAGTAACTAAATTCCTACCACTCCTTGTCCTTTCCCCGTGATGTACTTTCAGCTATACAAAAATAAAAGATACATAGCATGTCCTAATTTTTACTTTTCGAAAGCACCCATCATGCTAGTCATCGTGATGAAGTGCCAAGCCGTTGTGCATCTTACTATGCACATGCTCATACAACTAAGACCACTATGAAACAATACATTTCAACATTACATGTGCAATGAAGGAAACATAAAGGAAGGAGAAGGCATGCTGTCTTGGTGGTAGGAATGGAACGATCAAAGCAGTAGCCTACAAACTAAGAACTGATTTTGTCAGAATTGATTTTTCTATCCACATATCTATGTACGAGTCATCCACCTAAACAAGGTGTTAAAACAGTAACAGAGGGTGTGCCTCTGTACTTTACAATGCTCATACAACTAAGACCACTATGAAACAATACATTTCAACATTACATGTGCAATGAAGGAAACATAAAGGAAGGAGAAGGCATGATGTCTTGGTGGTAGGAATGGAACGATCAAAGCAGTAGCCTACAAACTAAGAACTGATTTTGTCAGAATTGATTTTTCTGTCCACATATCTATGTATGAGTCATCCACCTAAATAAGGTGTTAAAACAGTAACAGAGGGTGTGCCTCTGTACTTTACAAAGTCTGAGTAGTCTTGGTTATAAAACCTTCCAACTCGTTAGGAAATTGTGACTGTATTAAAAGAGACAAAGTCACGTTCTAATACCTTATTGTTAAACCAGAGTAATACCATAGATATTATACATACCTTCTTAAGAGCAAGCTACGTTTGTAATATAGTACTACACGATCATGGATGTGCTGAAATGCCTACTTGATATTACCTACATCAGCTGTAAATTAACTCGCAGTCACACCAAAAGCAAATGGATAAGTGAAGGTTCTGCGGTGAGCAATCCATCAAGTCACTAATGATATACTGGAAACGTTTAGGCTAGATTGATTTCAGTAACTAGAATGATATCGTGATCCTTTCATTAATAACACAGTAAAACAACAAGGGAGAAGGAAAGCATGTAGTACCTTCACGAAACCTGAAGGCTCCAGTATGAGAACTGAGATTGTGTACTTGGATTTAAGTTCTCCTACACGTGAAGAAAATCAGTTCCCTATCCCTGATTTGTCTGAATCTTTAGGAAATCGGACTAACTGACCAATCTGAAATCTGGCACCAGAAAAAATTGGGGAAAAGATGAGGAGATTTGCCGGGAGGGGGAGAGATGGGCCGTATGTCGAATAGATCAATACGGAAGAAAATGAGGAGGGAGAGAACCTGGCGGCGGAAATAGCAGGGTGTGCGCGAAGAGGGAGAATAGGGGGATGAACCTGGCGCCGCACGGAAGGGACGATGAAGGTGCGGAGGAAGAGGGAGAGGAGATGGCGCCGCACAGAAGAGGAAGAGGGAGAACAGGGGGAGGAACCTGGTGCCGCACGGAAGGGATGAAGCAAAGCAGCCGATCACTGGATTTACTGGGACGGCCGGTGCACGCGGTGCTTCGTAGAGGAGGACATCGACGAGACGTGGGCGGCCCGGAGACGTGGAGAACGGCGCGCGGAAGGGAGAAGCAGTTTTGCGCATGGAGCGCGGCCGATCGTGCAAGGAACGGGGACCGGAGGAAGCGCGGGTGAGGCGAGGAGGCGTGCCACGCTAGATTTACTTAAGCGGGCAGTTTTTAGGATAATTATGACTTTGGAGTCCGTTTAGCTAGGAACCGGGAGCGGGAGCGGGAGAGACCTGCGGTACTACTAACAAAAAATGCCGTGTAATCCAGCGTTTGTTGTAGTGCACATCCACCACCCAAATATATATAACATGGGCCAGGAATCACACATCCTACCTGAGCATGGGGAATCACACATCCACCATCCAAAATATCACAATGTTGCCACAAATTATAGTTAGACAAAACCCATGCAATTATACTACTCTAGGGCTACGGAATCACATAGCAGGTAAATGTAGAGGCAAGTAGAAGGTATAGTCGGAATTATTCAATGTTGCCATTACACAATGGACAACACATACATATTAACATCCACTTCAAAGTGGGCATATATCACAAAGTAAACTTCCACATCACAGTGGGCATAAAATATCAAAGGTCCAACATGTACCAAGGCATAAGGAACAGAGTCAAGTGAATATACAAGTTCATAACAAGCAAGATAGTTCACACGAACCATGGTATCAAAAGATAAGACATATTGTGTAGGCCAAAATTCAAAAGAATGATAAAGTAGGTGAATTGCTCAATATGGATGAATAGGGGATACAACATACCTCAAATTAGAGTCCAAACTGCAAAGCACTCCTAGATCCAAGTCTAGGTCACCAAAGGCCTATTAAACACATATACATATTTTATGTCAATTTCACACACATTAACAAAACCCTAAAAACCACCTTTTATCATTACATGAATTAGGTTATGAAAACTATTCCAAATTTTAGTTTACGTTATTAGGATTCCAAAATATATTTTATTATTTTCTGACTTATAAATATTCAGTTATGATTTTTACAAGTTAATTCATCATTAAATAGATCTATTGAAAACACTTGTTATTAATCTTTAGATTCAATCATTAAAACATATACCAGTAGTTAGATCTTATTTTTTTATTCCAAAGAATATTTTTCCATATTTTTCTGATCATCCAATAATTAGTTATCAATTTTTAAGCATCGGCCAATCAGAATCCAAAACTAATCCATGTCAGTGATTCAACCAAGAGAGAGGGAGGATGGGCGGGCCAGCCCTACATGACATGGCCCAATCGGCAACAGCCGCATCCTCTGGTCAAAGCTCAGCCAAGATCGTGAGGCCCGCGGGGAACCAAGGGAAAACAAGAGGCAAAAGGTCGCAAATACCCTTGGCAGCTAAACATGAGAGAAAAGGAAAACAAGAGGGTAGAATCGAGAAAACACCCTAGCCCATTTTCCTACTCTGCACATGCCATGGCTGCGAAGCAGCATGGCCCCAACTCAGGGAAATTGGGCGAATCCAAGGTAGTCGCCAACTCGAGAAAGCAAGAACGTAGAAAGAAAGAGATGCACGAAACGAACCTGCATATGTAGTCAATTGGCACCGAGATGGCACGGAGAGGGAGTAGCGACCGCCACAAACCCTAGCCTAAAAATCGACTACTGACGACAACTCACACGATGGGCACCAAAATTGAGTGGATAGGATGACTAAGCAAAGAAAAATGAACCACATGGTAGTCTTATATATAAGTATGGGAAAGCATCTCAGGTTTTCCCAAGGTGACTAAGCTACTTTGGATCCCAAGTTTAGGTGTTTCCAGATAACTCAACAAAATTGGGTAAATAAGGGATTGACTTATGCAGAATTAAAGCACAAACTCATTGACGAAGAAATCGTCGAAAATGATTAATAATCGAGGGAGATATCCTCGTCCGAAAAAACCACAGAAAACAACCTATACCCCTACTCCGATTGGAGCTAGGAGACAATCCTAGAACCGTTGGATCCAAAATCCACGGTCTAGATCGGGCGCACTTAAATCAAAAGTGTGACAGGGAAAATCGATCAAATAAATAAAGTAAGAATTGCATTTAATGTCCCTTTTTCTCTCTCTCTTTAAATAAGGGTTCAAACATTATCCAAATTAAGCCAAATTTTGCTCATAAGTTAAATTAAACATGTATATTCCGAATATCCAATTAGATTTCACTTTTGGAAACTTTAGATATGGTTTTTAATTAATTTTTTGTTTCTCGTTCTAGATGCATTAATGACTCATGGATTAACCAAATTGGGTGAAACTTCATCCACAAGTTAACTTAAGTGTGTTGAATACAAATTTGCCTTTATTTCCAACTTTTGGTGTCATGAATTATATTTATTTATTAATTACACCTTTTAGGCATTTGCTCTCTCCTATATATACCTATTAATCAAACATTATCCAAATTAGTTGCAAATTTTCTCAAAGGCTTATTTTTATGTTTAGATTACAAATTTGGAGTTAGTTTTCCAATTTTAGGGCATTAAATATTTTATTTCACTTTATTGGCCTAATTTCTATTTTCTTTTGATAAGAACATTAGTATATGCATTTATCTTCCAATTTAGATGATATTTTGCACTTAAGTTTCTTTTAGGTCAAGAAAATGAGATTGAGTGCCAAATTATTGTTATGGATTTTTGTTTATGATTTTTGGAACAATATATTCCTCATTATCTTCTTTTATCCATTAAATCCCATACCACCTCCAATTATTGCATTTATCATCTCTTTTATATATAGTGTGGATTTTCTCTTCTTTTTCCTATTCTAAAAAGTACTAGAAAGTTCTAGGACGAATTATCTCATTATTTTTATTACATAGTGAAAATTTACCCTTGAAACCCATTGATTAAAACTCAACAGGTGTATTTGTGCATATAACCCTATATTAAGAATATATGGGAATTATTTATCCAATTAAGTTCTTTAATTTCTTATTATCATCCAAATGATTCATTATTAAGCACAAGTTATTATGTATTCCCTTATATACTTGAGGTGTCACATTTTATGTTCCATTATTGACTTAATTATATGTATTGGGTTATCCTTATTTGGCTAAGCAAAAGGGGTAAAACTACTAGGGTAGGGTTCTAATTCTGGTATGTTACAACACACCACCCCTTAAAGGGATTTCATCCTCGAAATCAAAACATCCATAAGCAAACTTATCCACCACCCCTTAAAAGGGTTCATTTTAACAAGTCAAGCTAATCATCATCAAGGTATTAAGACTACCACCATATCTTTTAGTTATGAAAGTTTTTGAGTTTTATATTTCTCATGTATCCAGCTAGAAGTCATACCATCTAGGGTTGAGGTTTAGGTCCTCATGTCTCTAACCTATCAACCCTACATGATCATCCAAAAGTCATAAGGTTTCCTACACAAGGCAAAGATACTAGGTGTAAGCAACCTAATATAATGGTAAACATCCTAAGGGAGACATGTTTGAAATAGTTAGATAACCGACTGCTAGTGGATCTGATACCATGCTGTAAAGAAGTGAAACCACTCCTCTACTAGAAAGAAAAGACTACATCCCTTAAACCAAACACCACATAATTTTTTTTGCCAGAGGGATGGAGATCTATTCATTCAACATGTATGTATCATTACACAATAAGTAGCAGCGGAAAAGAAATATTATCTAACAATTTACAAGGCATAATACAACACTTCACCACATATGGGTGTCTGAAAGGAGAACTAATACATAAACCTAAGATCAAGATGAGGGTCATCTAACAACCTATTCAAGTCTCCTAAAATCTCAACTACAAGTTTGATGTTGAGGTTCACCTCTCCTTGATCTAACCTGGGGTTGGAAGCATACCCCACAAAAGAGAAGAAGAAAAGAAATACATCAGCAAAAATTTGGTATGTGTATACTAAAGAAAAATTGAGCAATATATGGCAATAAGGACATCAATTATAAATGATTCCCATGCAAAAGAAAAGGACGACCCATACGGGCATAAAATATAAGATTCATAACAAAAGAAATACTTGACATATGTTAAACAATAAACAAGTGCCACATGCACATATCATGACCAACATCCTACAAACATGTGAGATGAGCATAACACTAGAATATTATAAAAGCCAAAGGTGGCCAAAAATCACACATCATGAACCTGGTGAGACATGGGCCAAGAATCACACATCTTGCCCTAATGGTACATGGGCCAGGAATCACACATCCTGCCCTGGCATGGGGAATCACACATCCACCACCCAAATATATATAACATGGGCCAGGAATCACACATCCTGTCTGAGCATGGAGAATCACACATCCACCATCCAAAATATCACAATGTTGCCACAAATTATAGTGAGACAAAACCCATGCAATTATACTACTCTAGGGCTACAGAATCACATAGCAGGTAAATGTAGAGGCAAGTAGAAGGTATAGTCAGACTTATTCAATGTTGCCATCACACAATGGACAACACATACATATTAACATCCACTTCAAAGTGGGCATATATCACAAAGTAAACTTCCACATCACAGTGGGAATAAAATATCAAAGGTACAACATGCACCAAGGAATAAGGAACAGAGTCAAGAGAATATCCAAGTTCATAACAAGCAAGATAGTTCACACGAACCATGGTATCAAAAGATAAGACATATTGTGTAGGCCAATATTCAAAAGAATGATAAAGTAGGTGAATTGCTCAATATGGATGAATAGGGGATACAACATACCTCAAATCAGAGTCCAAACTGCAAAGCACTCCTAGATCCAAGTCTAGGTCACCAAAGGCCTATTAAACACATATACATATTTTATGTCAATTTCACACTAACAAAACCCTAAAAACCACCTCTTTATCATTACGTTAATTAGGTTATGAAAACTATTCCAAATTTTAGTTTACATTATTAGGATTCCAAAATATATTTTATTATATTTTTCTGATTTATAAATATTTAGTTATGATTTTTACAAGTTAATTCATCATTAAATAGATCTATTGAAAACACTTGTTATTAATCTTTAGATTCAATTATTAAAACATATACCAGTAGTTAGATTTTATTTTTCTGATTCCAACGAATATTTTTCCATATTTTCTGATAATCCAATAATTAGTTATCGATTTTTAAGCATGGGCCAATCAAAATCCAAAGAAAATCCATGTCAGCGATTCAAGCGAGAGAGAGGGAGGACGGGTGGGCCATCCCTGCATGACATGGCCCAATCGACAATGGTCGCGTCCTCTGGTCAAAGCTCAGCCAAGATCGCGCGGGGAACCAAGGGAAAACAAGAGGCAAAAGGTCGCAAATACCCTTGGTGGCTAAACATGAGAGAAAAGGAAAACAGGAGGGTAGAACTGAGAAAACACCCTAGCCTGTCTTCCTACTCTGCACACGCCATGGCTGCGAAGTAGCAGGGCCACAACTCGGGGAAATTGGGCGAATCCAAGGTAGTTGCCAACTCGAGAAAGCAAGAACATAGAAAGAAAGAGATGCACGAAACGAACCTGCAGATGTAGTCAATTGGCACCGAGATGGTGTGGAGAGGGAGCAGCGACCGCCACAAACCCTAGCCCAAAAATTGACTACTGACGACGACTCACACGACGGGCACCAGAATTGAGTGGATAGGATGACTAAGCAAAGAAAAACGAAACACACGGTAGTCTTATATATAGGTATGGGAAAGCATCTCGGGTTCTCCCTAGGTGACCGAGCTACCTTGGAGCCCAAGTTTAGGCGTTTCCAGAAAACTCAACAAAATCAGGTAAATAAGGGATCAGCTTATGCAGAATTAAAGCACAAACTCATTGACGAAGAAATCGTCGAAAAAGATTAATAATCGAGGGAGATATCCTCGTCCGAAATAACCACAGAAAACAACATGTACTCCTACTCCGATCAGAGCTAGGAGACAATCTTGGAACCGTTGGATCCAAAATCCACGGTCCAAATTGGGCGCTCTTAAATCAAAAGTGTGACAGGGAAAATCGATCAAATAAATAAAGTAAGAATTACATTTAATGTCCCTTTTTGTCTCTCTTCAAATAAGGATTCAAACATTATCCAAATTAAGCCAAATTTTGCTCATAAGTTAATTTAAACATGTAGATTCTGAATATCCAATTAGATTTCACTTTTGGCAACTTTAGATATGTTATTTAATTTATTTTTTGGTTCTCTTTCTAGATGCATTAATGACTCATGGATTAACCAAATTGGGTGAAACTTCATCTACAAGTTAACTTAAGTGTGTTGAATACGAATTTGCCTTTATTTCTAACTTTTGGTTTCATGAATTATATTTATTTATTAATTACACCTTTTAGGCATTTTCTCTCTCCTATATATACCTATTAATCAAACATTATCCAAATTAGTTACAAATTTTCCCAAAGGCATATTTTTATATTTAGATTACAAATTTGGAGTTAGTTTTCCAATTTGAGGGCATTAATTTTTTTATTTTACTTTATTAGCCTAATTTCTATTTTCTTTTGATAAGAACATTAGTATATGCATATATCTTCCAATTTAGATGATACTTGGCACTTAAGTTTCTTTTAGGTCAAGAAAACGAGATTGAATGCCAAATTATTTTTATGGATTTCCGTTTATGATTTTTGGAACTATATATTCCTCATTATCTTCTTTTATCCATTAAATCTCATACCACCTCCAATTATTGTATTTATCATCTCCTTTATATATAGTGTGGATTTTCTCTTCTTTTTCCTATTCTAAAAAGTACTAGAAAGTTCTAGGACGAATTATCTCATTATTTTGATTACTTAGTGAAAATTTACCCTTCAGACCCATTAATTAAAACCCAATAGGTGTATTTGTGCATATAACCCTATATTAAGAATATATGGGAATTATTTATCTAATTAAGTTCTTTAATTTCTTATTATCATCCAAATGATTCATTATTAAGCACAAGTTATTATGTATTCCCTTATATACTTGAGGTGTCACATTTTATGTTCTATTATTGACTTAATTATATGTATTAGGTTATCCTTATTTGGCTAAGAAAAGAGATAAAACTACTAGGGTAGGGTTCTAATTCTAGTATGTTACACAAAGTTTTACTATGAAAAAGTTATGAAATGTTAGAAAGTTCTGATTGCAGTCCAAAGGATCCGGTCCCGGTAGGTCCAATTTTGAAACTGTCCGGTCCGATCAAATCCTACTTCAAAATGGTTAGATTTACCGTTCACACTTTTATACAAATATGGTCCTTGATTTGATCTAATCTGATTAGGTTCCAGACCGATGCTCACCCATACTGTAACATACAATAAAAAAATACCTTTAACCTCTTTGATATAGACCATATAGAGGAAAGAAGATTTTTTTAACAATTATAATAATAACACAATTAGACAAACTATAAATGTCCACGGTCATGTCACCTCCTTTTACATTCTAGATCTACATGACACCATAGATAAAATTGGAGATTTTAGCAGAGACAAATATATTCTAATTTTGTAACTATTATTCTTTAAACCATATGGTGGAGGTTCTTCCCCCTTATATTTTGAATTTTGAATTTACTTATCTTTTCTTTAGGGGTGTCAAAAATTTGGGCTCGTGTTGGTTCGAGTCAAAAAATCATGACCGGATCGTTTGGCTGCTCATACCTTTCAACTCAAAACCAAAACGGATTGAAAAATCTAAATTCAGAACCAAACCGAAACTCGGATTCCAAGATGATTTAGTAAAATAATTTTTGTAGTAGAATTTATTATAAATAATTTCATTGTCTAAAATAAACTACCAAAGATGTTAATGATCATGTAACATTTAACAATTATAATATTATTTTTCTTTTACTTTTCTTAGATAAAATACTACCAACAATAGAACATTTATACCACCTAAACACAAGAAAATCTCAACGGTTACAACATCACATACATCATACTAAAACAACACATATATCACACAAAAAATTATTGCAACATCACCTATATTATACCAAAACAACACTTTCACATCAAGATATAAACCATCAAACCAATCGAGATGACTATTATCATATCAAAATAATATTCATACCACGCTATAATAATATATGTATAACAAACACCATTATTGGTGCTATTTAACACATAAGTAAATTCTAACACAACAAGAATTCACAATACTATATAAAAAAACACATTTACACATCAAACAATTAAAATATGTTACAATATCATATCGACTCGTATAAAAATTCAAAACATAGTATGCACCCCACAAATATATGTATATAAGTAAATATCTAGAATCCGTTTTTGTCCGATTTCTTAATTCGGGACTGATCTAGTTTAGATTCGAACAATAGTCTTAAATCTGGAACCGATCCAAAACTTTACAATTACAACTTGGACCCAATTTTTTACGGATCGGAGACAATCAGATTCACGGGTTGCTACAAATTTTGACAGTCCTACTTCTCTTATTTGTCCCGGTTCTAGACTCCATGATTTTATTGGTACTCATAGTGCTATCAATTTGACTTTTATTATGTTGTTCATACGGTTGTATACTAATATTTATTATAACTATAAAATGTTCATAAAAAGATCGCCAACAATTAAACTAGTGTTCTGACGATTGGCAGTTTCGTCTCTTAACTTTGTAGTGTGTTTTTAGGATCAAGAGAATGCATCGTTATCCCTCAAAGATGAAGCCGACGTGACCACTAGCATGCCGAGAAGTCTCTGTTCTTGTTCACAACTCGAGCAAAGCTCCTGAAAGGTAAAAACGACATTTGGGGGCAAGGGAGAAGGCTCCTGCATGGTATGGTCATCATCTATTTCTAACTAAATAGTATATTAACAACCCATTTTAAAATAGTACATACAAAAGTTATATCGCCTGCATGTAGTCAGAAAAATGTCATTAGATGCTTGATTGTCCAGGCTAGATGCATAATAAAGATGAAAATCTTCTTGCTCACGTGCTCCCCTCCTAGCATTATCCAGCTCAGTGGTTCAAACTGAAAATCAGAGTTTTATAGTATGAAGACACTTGGTATTTTTTAGGCCAGCCTATTTTTCATATCATATACACGTATATATATACAGATAAATATATTCATTTACATATATATGTGTGTGCACAAGCGTGTGCGTGTGTGTAAACATTTATACAAATATATACAAGTTTATATGCGTATGTGCTTGAGCAGAAATATTTATAATCACGTAAGAATAGAACATTATGCCATTGCAGTAGGTAAGACTTGAGAAAGAAGCTCAGAGAATATATATCAGAAAACTACAACACTGCCTCTATGTTAATTTGGATTCTTTAATAAAAACTACAGAACTCCCTCTATGATAATATGGATTCCATGAAAATTATTAACAACATCATCTCACTACTGTAAAAAACAACAGTAGAAACAAAAACACAACGTTTCCCACTCTTTACTTGTCTTCGAATAAGACATTGCACTGTAACCCACCCCTCTACGAAGGAAAAGTTGGATTTGGAAATCAGTGACATGAAAGTTTATAAATTGGGCCATCTTTGCACTTTTCATACAATCACACAATCAACGACGCTTGAAGCCTATTTAATTAAGTTTGATTCAATCTTAATGCAATGTCATACATTACTCCCAAGCTTGGTTTGGTGCTTTGTGTCGTTGAATGTGATTTCCACATTTGGTACCAATTCCATTACCCAATTCACATTATTTATTCCACAACCAAGATTAGCTCGATCATGCCTTCCACACTGGCATTTATGGACCCCTCATTATTTATTTATGCAAAGACAGTATAATGGGCTTTAACAGTCCTATCATTCAACATTACTTCATGTTCCTGCTAGCAAAGGGAAGCCATGCAGTATAAATATGTTCTTTGAGATACATATCCTGTTCATCTATGTTGTATAATTTTTTTGTCTAATGAAATATCTGAACCATTTAGACCGAATATTATAAGATTCAAATGAACCTACTACTCAACTTATAACTACGCTACTATATTGTTAACTTTCTCATTGCTAATAAATAACAGCTTTGATTATTTTTGTAGCTGAGATGGGCTTCGGTGCTTTGAGGAGCAAAAGAAGATGACGTCATGAAATGCAACCCAAGCAGTCAAGAATCAAAATGGGCCACGACTTGCTCTTGTATTGGACCTACATCCGTCTATTTGATCTGAAGTTACTCTATTAGTCTGTTACACCTACCCACGACCATTTTTGGTGTAAAGGAAAGACTCTACATAACCTAATCTTTTGATCTCTTGGGTTGTAAAAGCACAAACATGAGTTGTTGTATAAAGTTTGCTGAACTAAATTAGTACATATATTGTAAATATTTATATTTCATATGGTGTTCGCATAACAATCCTTTTTAAAGTCGATTTCATCTACAAGTAAAGAGACTTTTTGACATTCAAGTAGCAATGCACTCAATATGTCACATTCTCACGACACTGCCTATTACAACAGTTAGGTTGAGAAAAAAAGCATCAACATTTTCATAATCTGTGTATGTGAATTCTTCCACGATAGAATTTGGCACACTGTCCCAACAATGAAATGCACTGTATTTAAATATTACTAGCAACATACACATGCATATGCACGTGCCCCATTGAACAAAGGAGGAATACGTGGTGAGAGAGGAAGGGAAGCGTGGAGTTAGGGTGGATTTGTTTGACTCGGAGAGAGGGAAGGAGTTTGTTAAGAAATAGAGTAAATTTTGATGTGGGAGGAGAGTATGTGGTTTGAAGGTGAGGAGTGGGGAGAGTGTGTGTATAGAGGGGGGTGGGGTAGTTGAGGAAGGAAGAGAGATGGGTTTGGAGAACATGAAGTTGTTGGGTGGAGGGGTTTGGAGGATGTGGTTTTAATGTGAGGTGGTTTTGGAATGAGAGAGAAATTAGGATAAAAACGGAATAAAATAGAGAAAATATGTCAGAAGAGAAAGAGTCAAGGAGAATGCAGGGATTTTGAATTCTTGCTTCTGATTGGTTGGAATAATTTTTTGAAAAAGAAAATGGCAGCGGATGTAATTTAAACAACAAACTCGCTCTTTTTATAATAATATAGATATCATTACATTATGTAAATCTAAAATCCCGTGCATAGCACGGGCTTACTACTAGTGTTCATAAAAAGATCACCAACAATTAAACTAGTGTTCTGACGATTGGCAGTTTCGTCTCTTAACTTTGTAGTGTATTTTTAGGATCAAGAGAATGTATCGTTATCCCTCAAAGATGAAGCCGACGTGACCACTAGCATGCCGAGAAGTCTCTCAACTCGAGCAAAACTCCTGAAAGGTAAAAACGACATTTGGGGGCAAGGGAGAAGGCTCCTGTTTTCTAATGTACCGACACGTGTTTTACTGGGGGGTGCAATTACGTCGGTGTTGTAAGGTTTTTAACCCCACGAAGGATAGAAGTGCGAGGTAAAACGTGTCTTGAGTTCTAACCTCGGCCGCAAGAAGGCCAACATGGAAACCCCACGTGTCCGGCTCACACACCCATAGGAAAAGCACGAGCATGTTCGGCCGTCCGATCTGCTTTTCGAGCATCCCTGTCTCTTCCCACGTCAACTATCCGAGGGAGCCATTTAGACCCCAATAATAGAGGAGAGCCCGTACACGCATTATAAGGACGTGCCCGGAAATACCGCCAGTCCGTCCCACTATTTCCTGTTGTCTTGTCGTGTCGGTTAGCATCACCACCAAGCAGCAGTAAGGCGAGGTGAAGGCGGTGAAAGGCGAAGGGGAAGATGAGTTCTGGCGGAGGAGGCTCGACCAAGGGTGGGCGCGGGAAGCCCAAGTCGTCGAAGGCGGTGTCTCGGTCGCATAAGGCCGGGCTGCAGTTCCCCGTGGGCCGCATCGCGAGGTTCCTGAAAGTGGGCAAGTACGCTGATCGCGTCGGCGCCGGAGCGCCCGTGTACCTGTCCGCTGTGCTGGAGTATCTCGCTGCCGAGGTAATTGCCGTTTACTCTTCTCCTGTTTTTTTCCCTCTCCCTTTGCTTTCATTCCAAGCAGGTCATCGAGCTTCGTTTGGCCTGTTTTAGTCCTGGTGTCGGAACTTCCGTACACTAATTCTCATCCGACTCGTGGTACAGGTTCTGGAGCTTGCCGGAAACGCTGCCCGCGACAACAAGAAGAACCGCATCGTGCCACGGCACATCCAGCTGGCCGTCCGCAATGATGAGGAGCTGAGCAAGCTTCTGGGGGCGGTGACCATCGCCAGCGGCGGCGTTCTGCCTAACATCAACCAGACGTTGCTGCCAAAGAAGCACGGCAAGAGCCACGCAGCCGAGGAGGAAGGGGGCTAAAGGCGGGAGAGTTGGGGATCAATGATCAGCAGTAGTAGCCTCGAATGGTACGATGTACAGTAGGCGTGAAGTGGGTGTTTCTGTTCAGCAGCTGTATTTTGTAAAGTCTGTATTTTGTGTTGCTGGGACGGTTGGTAGGTAGGTGTAGGATTAAAATCTAGTAGGTAGGTATATCTTGGATAGTTATTCCTGGTCTGTGTAGATGGCATTGATGATGAGGGCCGAATAGGTTGGGTGTATGTAGGATACTGTTGTCTTGTTCACGTGTACAGCCAGGTAGTTTGTTTTGTCATCTTGAAAATGTAAGATTCTCTAAATGCCATGCCTGGTTTTTCTCTAGATCTACGGTTTTTGTTGTTCTTGATCATTCCTTTACTAACCGTCAAAATGATAAAAAAAAATGCTTTTACATATTGAAAAAAAAATGTTTTTACAAAAACATGGTCCCATGGAGAACAATTGAAGTGGCCAGTTCTTTCTAAACCGTGATCCTTGGGAGTTCGGACGATCTAAATTTAACAGGCATTTAGGGCCGGGCAGTGCGGCTGTGGTTTCTGATCAACCACATTCAATTATGTAAAGTTATTCAAGAAATTATTTTGTGATTTTCTACATTTATTCTCAAATGGCATATAAATTTTTTTGTTGGAATTGCCTGATTGGAAAGTTGGTTGTTGGGGAACATCATTTGGTCAACCGGATCGTAATAGTTTTGGATAAAGGTCATCTCTGTTGAAGTTCCCAAGTAATGATCTAATGTTGTTAAATGTTAAATTTTAAATACGTCGGTGCATGCAATTAATGTCTTCAGCATATGAGAAAGCATAATAAATTAATATAGGAGAACAAAATGACAAAAGTTTAGGAAAACAGATCAAATTGTTCGTTGAAAATGATTTTTTTATTTAAAGAAATCAAGTATCCCACGATCCTTCTCCATTCTATTCTACATCTATATATAGAGAGATTCTATTCTATGAATGGGGATTCTCTTCGCTCTCTTTCCCCACCGGGGAAAGTGGAAGCTAAGAGTGGCTCACTTCCCTAGTAGACATAGAATGAGACATCCTAAAAAGTCATCCAGACATCCTAAAAAGTCATCCATAAAAAAAAAGATCATTTCTTCCTCCCTCTATTTCTGACTTCTCTTTCTGTTCCGGAGTATCTCATTGAAGAACATGGAGTTCAAAGTTTCTCATCTTCCTCTCTTTTCTTTTAGCCTACCTAGTAAGACTTTTCCTTCTTCGGGACGGCATATGCAACTCTTGAATCTTTTACTTCTGGGGCAAACAATACTTGCGTTGCGGGAGATGTCCGCCCGTACACACTACACTCTAGTTGTGTTGTGTTTTGTAAAGTGTAAACTAATGATCTTCATTGTCATAGGTGAAATCAAGTTGTCATAGGTGAAATCAAGTGTACAGATCACACACTACACTCTAGTTGTGTTGTGTTTTGTAAAGTGTAAACTAATGATCTTCATTGTCATACTATAATTAGGTTATATACAAATTTTGAACTCATTTGGATCAGAATAAGTCACTCATCCGAAGGCAATAGAATCGACGCACGAAACTAATTTGAAATGTATAATTTTTTTGGTCTTCATAACATTAGATCATTGTCATACTATAATTAGGTTATATACAAATTTTGAACTCATTTGGATCAGAATAAGTCACTCATCCGAAGGCAATAGAATCGACGCACGAAACTAATTTGAAATGTATAATTTTTTTGGTCTTCATAACATTACCTATGAATGTCCAAATGAGATCAAATTTAATATATGAGCTATTTAAAAGATGTTTGAGAAGGTCAACAGATTCGATTAAAAAAAAAATATTTGAGTGTATTCTGTTCTGGGTACACTCGAGTGTATTCTAACCTGACTCTCTTTCTTTTTTTTATATATATATATATATATATATATATATATATATATATATATATATATATATATATATATATATATATATATATATATATATATATATATATTAGAATTGAGGCTATTGCAACGAAGGAGGAATCCAAAAAGCGGTTGAGTTGAGTAGGCCATCGAATTACTTTGAGTTGATCCGGTCACGAACATGATGTAGACGTCTTGTTTGAGTTGATCCGGTCACGAACATGATGCAGACGTCTTGTTTGTGTTGACAACAGACGATGTAGACGTAATGGCATGAACTACCTCATGACAGATTGTCTTGGATGAGAGGAAGGAAGGAAGACGACGCTTCTTGCAGGAGACGATTCTCCAGAAGTGGCATGGAACGACTGCGGTAGTAGAGGAACATCTTACTAGGGTTTACAAAATGCAATTACAAACCATTGACGACTGTGTGTTAGTATTCCGAGAGACCTGTCTTTAATCTTAATGACCAGATGTATTTATAGCCTTACACGTTCCCTGATTCTATTTTTACTAAAAGACAGTCATTCGATCGTCCTTGTACAAAAGTTGCAGAAAAATCCACAAGGGAGACACTTTCCAGTTAAGAACAATAATTTCAGTTTGGAAAGAAATAATTAATTAAATTAATAATTAATTACATAGATATATTCTTGTACAAAATTAGAGGGAAGATAAAAGACAATTTCCACACGTCACAAGCATGAGTTTATGCTCGACTTGGTGAGGTGAGGCGTGGTGTGGCACATGCGCGCATGCGTGTTTGCACATGTGTTATGATCATCATGCCTACCAAAGAGGTGAACATACTTTCTTCTAGGATTCTTTGGATACTAGTGTCACATATGATCCAATATATAAGGATCACAAAATTTTAAGAGTGAGCAACGTGCGAAAAAATCCTCTCCATTTGCACAAGACAACACATTACCTTTTCCACTATGTACTAGCTGCACTCGTTGGGCTTAACCCATGATATATACATGTTGTAGTAGTCATACATCTAGCAATTCCTTACAAAGTCTAATGTGTAGTGTGTTCTGCCAATCATTCTTCCATATTATGCTTTCAGTAGGTACCTTTCGATTTGAATCTACCTGAGTTAACCAATTGTGACCCTATAGGAATTAGGTGAACAAAAGTCTTGAACCTGAACATTGGGTGGAAGAGTATATGTTGATAACAACATAATAAATAGGAATTAAAGGTCATGTATCCAAAAAGCATATCTCAAGATCAATATCAGGAAACAACCCATTTCTACTATTTTGGCAACATCAATTATTTAGTTGGAGTCTCTAAGGATTTATTGCTAACATCCTGTCCTAAGACTTGACATTGTTTAGAGACGAATCTCTTACTAACTTGCATTCATGACGTTAACAAGTTTTCTAGGAGATAGAAACACAGTTGCAAGAAGTATCAAATGAATTACATAATGTCATCTAATTCACTCGACACCTTATTAGTACCATATTGAACCCAATTTGTGGGATCTCCACTCTGTTGGGTTGAGTTGCTACTGTATGTGATAATAAGGGTTTCAGTTACGTCCCCAACCTACATTTATCCACTAAGATCAAGGTAAGACCTTTAGTGAAAGAATCCATTGTATTATCTTTGGTACTTACGTAGTCCACAGCCACGACCTTACTACACACAAACTCCCTTACAGATTCACTTGGATGTGTCTACGTTGTTTTTAGTTGTAATTGGAACTCTTTGTCTTGACAAAAGTTGTTGTGCTATTACAATGAACTGAAATTGCAGGAATCTTTTTCTTTACTTTTGGTAAATTATACATAAGTTCATGTAGTCATTCAACTTCCAATCCAGTTTCATCTAAAGCACACAACTCCGCCTAAAAAATAGATTGAGACAATATGGTCTGTTCTTAGACATCCAGGAAATGACTCCTCCTCCAAATAAGAATACATATCTTGAAACACCATTACTCTCAAAGTTCATGAAAATCTAGCTTGCATTACTATATCCTTTGACCACAAGAGGATATTTACCATGATTCAGTCCAAGAGAATAAGTTCCCTTCATATACCTCAGAACTTTTTCAAGAGCTTCTCTATGGGTCTTATGGACAAGTGTGTGTATCTACTTAACTTTCTCATGACAAACCAATGTATGGGCGTGTTCATTTCATAAGATACTTCAAACTTATGACAATATGAGAGTATCATACTTGAGACACTGGAACCTCTCTCTTATTCTTGAACAAGACATTGGATGAATCATATAGAGTCCTAACATGTTTATGTGATGTATACTCAAATATCTCAAATATCTTTTCAACATAGTGAGACTGAGAGAGAGCTATACCATTAGTAGACCTTGTGATTTTAAGCTTAAAATCACATCACCCACACCCATATCCTTCATCTCAAACTTGCTACACAAGAATGAATTTGTGTACTTTCATATCAGAACCAAGAAGTAGGATATCATCGACATATAAGCAATAACAAAATGAATTCACCATTTACAATTTTGTAGTAAAGACACTTATCAAATTCATTAGAACCAATTCATATAATGATATTACAGAATCAAACTTCTCATGTCATTATTTAGGAGATTATTTCAAACCATATAATGAATTAACAAGTTTAAACACTCTAGAATCATTCCCATGGCTCACAATTTCCTCAGGTTGTTCCATATATATATATATATATATATATATATATATATATATATATATATATATATAGTAGTAAAGATACTTATCAAATTCATTAGAACCAAATCATATAATGAAATTATAGAATCAAACTTCTCATGCCATTATTTAGGAGATTATTTCAAACCATATAATGAATTAACAAGTTTACACACCCTAGAATCATTCCCATGGCTCACAATTTCCTCAGGTTGTTCTATATATATATATATATATATATATATATATATATATATATTCTGAAGATCCCCTTGTAAGAACGCGGTCTTTACATCAATCTGATTGATATAAAAGTTATAAATGGAAGCCAATGCTATAAGCACTCATATTGTGGTCATATGGAAAATAAGAGAATATGTATCAAAATAATATAGTTTCTTCCCTTTGTGTGTAAACCTTAGAAACTAACCTAGCTTTATATTTATTGATTGTCCCGTTTGCATTAAATTTCTTCTTAAAGATCCATTTGAATCTAACTATAAAAAAACTAGGAGGCAAATCCACTAATTCTCAAGTTCCATTCAAGAGAATTGATTGGATTTCATTATTAGTAACTTCTTTTCAAAACTAAGCTTCTGGAGAATCCATAGTGTGTTTGAAAGATACAAGATCATCCTCAATATTGTAAGTGAGAAACTCACTTCCAAAATCTTTGGATGTCCTAGGTCGTTTACTTCTCTGTGATTCAACCATTAGCTTGTTCTGAGTCGCCCTCTACATTTGTCATCCTTTCTACGTGCTCTGGAATAGAAACTGTGGTGAATGAATCCTCTTGAGATACTTCATTGGGCGCACTAAATTTCATGGGAAATACATACTCAAAAAATGTAACATCACATAATTCCACAATTGTATTGACCTCAACGCTTGAGATATTAGAATTTACAATCAAGAATCTATAGGCATAACTTGTCTCTACATAACTCAAGAAAATGACATCAACCACATTCGGTTCCAATTTCTCCCTTTTGTGTTTAGGGAAAAGTACCTTTTTAAGGAACCCCAGAATCAAAGATATGTGAGACTCAATTTTATCCCTCTCTATAACTCAAATGGACTACTTTCTACATGTTTGTGGGAAAATTTGTTCAGAATATGACAAGCTATATTCAAAGATTCCCCCCACTTGAAGTTGGGTAGACTTGAGATTTGGAGTAAAGAATTAACTATATCTATCAGGATTCTATTTTTATGTTATGTTATCTCATTAGATTGTGGTGCGTAAGGAACGGTAACCACATGAATTATACCATGGAATTAGACAAAATTCCAAGAACAAGTTTGAGGCATATTCTCCTCTCCTATCAGACCTTAATCGCTCAAGTAATTTATATATTTGTGTTTCATCTTCTTTCGTATAAATTTTGAATTTATATAATGTCTTGTCTTTACTTTTAAGTAAATAGAAATAACGATATCTACTGACATCATAAATAAAAGTTATGAAATAAGCTTTTGATCCTTAGTAACAATCCCACTAAATGCACACATATCACTGTGCAGTAAATGTAATATTTCCAAATTCCTATTCACAAAATGAAAAGGCTTCCTAGGTAATTTAGCTTGCACACATATTTCACATTTATTATGAATGATGTTGGATTTAGGGATTAAATTTAGATTCATCATACGTTTCATTGATCCAACATTAACATATCCCAGACGTGTATGACAAACATCACACTACTACAGAACCTACCTTTAGTGTCGGTTATTTAAGGCCTTTAGTGTCGGTTTCTAAGTGACACCTATGTGGGCGATACTAAAAGCTCAACCATTACGCGTCGGTTCCAAAATCGACGCCCAAACTCTTCGCGTGCCACCGAAAATGTACCATCAGGGGACTATAGGCGTCGGTTATTAGATAAGAAACCGACACCATACACCTTCGCGCCACAGAAAGGGTGCCATCTTGGGCACTATCAGCGTCGGTTATTAGATAAGAAACCGACGCCATATACCTTCGCACCACAGGAAATAGATGCCAGCTATTTATATAAAACCGACACTATAACTTTGTGTGTCGGTTTTATACAAATAACCGACGCCTATTTTTTTTCTGTCAGTCTGCAGACCTGTTGTGGCTGGTCACAGGATGAGAAACCTACAGTTCAGTTATGAACTGCAGGTTTTACGACATCCATTGATATCAGCCAACAACATGCCACAAACCTGCAAAATTAACAACAAAAATATTCACACATGCATTTAGCAATGCAACCTGTAGTTCCATTTTATTTTCACACATTTAGAAACATTCATGTAGCTAGCAATATGTAGTTCCATTCATTCACATTCACACATGTAGAAACATTCATATAGCAACCAACACTTTCATTCATTTTCACTCAGACACATCTAGAAACATCCAGACATGTAGAAACATTCACACATATATTATAATTCAGAAATTCATTTACAAAATATCATTCTTTAGTCATTATTCGCTATCAACATCCCAATTATATTTTAAAACCCCCACTATTTGTATGGCTGTTGCCCATTCTTCTCTTACTTCATTTAATTCTCTCGTCGTATAGGGAGCATGTACATCTGGTAAGTCCGATCCTGTAGTGGGGTCAGCTTTAAACACATGTAAAGAGAATGATGCATATATATAATTAATGAGCTATAAATAAGATTGATATATTTCATATTATCTAATGAGACTATATAATACCTGAGCAATACAATCAATGTCCAGTGCGGCATGTTTGATAATCATGTGCATATATCGCATCACATAGTATCCACATGCCCATCCGTTGTCTTGTGTAGCACACTATAAATTCAAACATACAAAATATTAAAAAATACAACTAATTAAGCATTGTTCACATAAATAATATATACATATATTGCAGTCGGGAACTTACTTTCACGTTCTTCCAAATTATTGGCTGGTTCTTTTTTGTGGGGACCTTTCCTCTAGCCTTTTTGAACTCATCAAAACCCGTACATGTTAATATAACAAAGAACATTGCAATTAAATAGTAATGTAATAACATATGTTAACAGATATGAAAATGAAATATTTCTCACCGGAATAATGCCATTTTCATTATGTGTCCAAATCTTGTATTCAATTTACTCCACTTAGGATCTAGATAATAGACAGTGAACATCTCGGGGACAATAACCAGTAACTCCCAATACCTACCACTAGAGGTAAAAAAGTTAAAAATTAATAACTCAAAATCCACAATAAAAATGTAATTTTCTTAAGTCCAAGTTATAATAAGCAAAGTAAACTTACTCTACATTGAATGGAGCCATTATCACCGTTTTCTTATTTTGAGCAAAATTTGTAAAAGCCTCACAACAGTATTGTTGAACTGACGTAGGGTCTTTAGCTACTAGACTAATCAAAGATGGAATAAAAAACCCTACATGTTCGAATCCCAAATCTGCACATATCTTGCCTAAGTAGCTGCAAAATATGTATTAATTACACATGCATTAATAAATAAGAAACCAGATCACCAGATCATACAGAAGGTATATGGATGTATAAAGAAGATCTCACCTTATCCATAGCTCTATCACAGATGTATTTAGCCAATCATATCCAAACAATTCCAAAATATCTTATATAAATAGTTTGCTTTCGTATGACTGACATGTAGAATCTGAATCTAATGAAACAGTTATAGGTCAATTTATATCATGTTCGCCTAACCATATTGCCATACCCCTACAGTTAGGACCTTACGGGACAGGTAGGTCCTGTAGAACCCAACTGGGTAATGTAGGAGGTGGAAGTGGAGGCCTAGATGTTGTGGGTGTCTTCTTTTTAACATGTATATATATATAATTTCAGATCAACTGACATCATATACACACACTAACAATTTAAAGTAATGTAAATTTATCATACATTTTTAGTAAAGAGGACATTTAATTTTCGCCACAATATCACTCCGCCTTCTGCCTCACCAAGCGTTTCACAATCTGGGTGGGCATATGGCAATGGAAGATCCACCCATCCTTGGAATATATGTACCGGGCTCCACGAATCCAACCAGCTGGTAATGGAGACCCGTGAAACATTTCTCTGGGTAGGGATGGGTAAGCTGACGCCTCTGCAACGACATATTCATTACTTTTTAGACGGCATGGCTTCAACCCCTACAAATTTTTGTGTAAAGAATGTTATATACATATATACACATCATCTTTTTTTGAAACGACTACAATTTCATATATACATATCAACTTGAATTAAAAAACTAGTTACTATGTCATAAAAATACTTACATCGGATGTGCTAGGTGGTGGTTCTACATGATTACTCCCAACCTCTGCAGTAGGAGTAGGAGTAGAGCCTGCAGTAGGTATTGTCTGGTAAGTGGCAGTCTGAGATGCCTGCCACTTTTTCATTGCTTCTTCGAGTTTCCTATCAAATAGCTTATCCACCTATACATGGATAAAAGAACTGTCAAATTCTAATTATTGAATTCTCTTTTACAGTAACATTATAAAGAAAGAATATGTTACCTCTTCTTGTGAAAGTTCCACTTTTGGGACATGTTTGCGCTGGGATGGCCCAAAAAAAGCTTTGATGCCCACACCAGCGCCTGCAACCCTAACACGTCCAAGATGCTCTGGGTTACCCCGAGCAACTGTCAATTCATCCCTTGTTCCCTCAGGGATGAACTTGCCTTGTTTCCTCAGCTCGTGCAGCTCCCGCTAATCGCCAAAACAAAAATTTGTAATTAAGTAAACAATACAAATAATCAATATTCGAATGATTGTTGTAAGAGTTGTATTTTACCATTTTTGCAGCCGCCTCAGCAGTTGCGGCCGTCGTTATTTCTCCCTTCTTATTTTGCCTCCCAACTATCCAGACATCATGGCGAGGCAGAGGTGTGCTACCTATGATAGAGGACTCTTGAGTAGCAGTAGACTGAGCAGTAGCCTCAGACTGTAGTCTTTGGCGAATGCCTGCATACCCCTTTGGACCCATTGTGTGGTCATGCACATTCAGTGCACACCTTGATTTTTGTGCCTCACCGAGGGCCTAGTTAGTATGCACATTAATGATTTGGTTAGTAACACTAAATGTTAATCTTGAATAGGTGAATACAACACATATTAATTAATGAGATTGAGACTGACGCCTAATACCTTGAATTCATCAGTTTGTCTTGAAGCGACAAACGCGTCCCATTCTTCTTTGTCTAGGAAGTTCCACTGTTCAGTGGCTGTCTTCTTCCTCTTGTCAGCTTCTTTTATGTATTCTCGGGTGAGATTTGTCCTATAGTTCCTTAGGACTCTCCCACAGCGTTGCATCACGCATTTACGATGCAACTGTTCATCCAATTCAAATATACTCTGCAAAAGAGAATTGCTATTAACTAGTATCCAAAAATTTAGTAATCTACAAAATCGAATTGCAAATTAATAATAACTCACGCATAAATCCCTCCATATTAAGTCTTTCTTCTCCTTAGAAACTTTATGCCAAGAATCTATCTTACAACCGCAATGGCTACGAGTAACATACCCAAGATATGAAACAAATGAATTGCGATTCACACCAGATGCATTTCCTGCATTATCAAAATCCACAACAAGTTTGGGTCCATTGCCCTTTTGCGCAATTAACTTCTTCATCATAGTGATTCCCCTTCTCTTGTCAACTTTTTGGTGCTGCTGATCAAGTGCCTCAAGTGCTTCAGATGGTACCTGTGCATCATCAACCTAAAATTTGACAAAATAAACACATTTACAAGATATAACTATAAATGGACATATAAATATAAATATATGATATATTTTTAAAACTTACATTGTGAGGCGGCACATTGATGTCCTCACCCTCACGATAATCATCAACACGGTCATCAGGAGAATGCTCAGCCATCTGAAAATTCACATTCAAATTGTAAAGTTCACATTGTAAAGTAATTCAAATTGTAAAGCTCACATTGTAAAGTTCACATTCACATTGTAAAGTAATTCACATTATAAATTAAGCTCAAATTTTAAGTGATGGTTTGATACTCAGTTTGAACAACATATTAAATTTTTAGAATTTTTGTATAGTTAAAGTAATTCAAATTGTAAAGTTCACATATTCAGAAAAATAAAAACGTATAAAATAAAACATACCTCTAATATTGTGATTTTTTATCAATTAACAATCCTTCATTGTGATCTCTGCGCACATACAAGTCATCATTAGCTTCAATATTTGCTAGTGTTGGCAACCCAACTGAGAATGGACTGGAGTCATCATACTTATCATAGTACTTATCATTGCTCTACCCCACAACTATCCAGCATCGCATCAACGATGTCTACTGGAACTGGTTCATTCACATCTACGTCATCGTAGACCAGAAATAAACTCTGGGGTGCAGCGATTGCGAATGGTCAAGACCTATCTCCAGGTTGTTTCCTATGTTCCTCGGCAAATCTAATAAACTGGTCAAGACCAGAAATAAACTCTGGGGTGCAGTGATTGCGAATGGACATCCATGATCTATCCATTCTATGATCAAAGAGAAAATAAGTATAGATTACAACAAGATTAGGGTCTAGGGTTAACAAATACATGTGATGTCATTATTATATATAATAAATGTGTACCACCTATCTATTCTTGAACACCTAATCTCACTAGTAAGTGTATAATGTGTATTGGGTTTTCAAGAAAATTTCGGCAGCATTTCCCCGCTGTTCTCCAAGTACATATGTACTTAGAGAACAAACGGGGAAATGCTGCCAGAATTTTCTTGAAAACCCAATATACATTATACACTTACATCCTAAGCGAGATTAGGTGTTCAAGAATAGTCCCAAACTGGGGACTATCCAAGATTTACTCCTAATGAGTAAATCTTGGATGAGTTTCTAGGCCAACAAATAATGTGTTGTCATTCTTATACCTAAAATCCTAGTTCTTCAAGTTAGGGTGATTATTGATGTCTTTAAAAGCATGATTGGCAATTTAGGGAAAAGTTCATCATTTACATTCCAAGCATGTCACATGTGTGCATTACAGTTCATCATTAAGCAAGAAGGGTGATTAGGATTCTCAATATACTCAACAATGAAACAAGTTTCCGAAAGAGGTTTGGTGAAGATATCTATAACTTACTTAAACATTCAATTATAAAGTACATATACACTTAATTCAGAATAGCATGACGCACAAAGTTACAGTCAACATCAGTATGCTTTGTTCTATCATAGACTATCAGATTGTTAGTAATGAAAATGGCAGTCTTTCTTTCTAGTGATATAAGAATATCAAACACATATACAAGAAAATGCTACTATAGTTTCATCTGTTGTGTAGCCTACAACAAGGTATTCAACTTTAACATTGGATAACCATTATAGTTTCATTGACATTTTAAAGAACAATGGTAAGGAGAACTGGCAGCGCCGGAGCAGAGGAGAGGAAGAAGCCGGCGTACCTTGAGGGCAACGAGGTGAAGCCGGCAACGCCGGAGCAGAGGAGAGCAGCTGGAGGTGAAGCTGGCAGTGCTGGCGGCGAGGATCAGAGGAGAACTGCGGCGACGACGACGACGATGAGGAGAACTGCGGCGACGGCGGCGAGCGGCAAGGACGACGAGCGGTGGCAATGGCAACGACGGCGAGCGGCGACGGCGACGAGCGGCAGCGACGACAACGGCAGCGGCGGCGAGCGACGAGCGGCGACGGGGAGAAATCAGGGGAAATCGCCAGACCTAGCGCGCGTCGCAATGAAACAGAGAACAATGGGGAAAAGTTCTGTTTGTGGGGCTATTAACTGTACCATAGGCGTCGGTTATTCAAAAAAACCGACAACTAAAACTAACAGTGTCGGTTCTGAACAAAAACCGATACCAATACTTGATTATAGTCGTCGGTTTTGAACTATAAAAAACCGACGTCTATATTCATATGCCGATTAAAAAAATTGTTCTCGATTTATGACCATAGTCGTTAGTTTCTACTTAAAACCGACGCTTAAAGGGTGTGAAAATTCCCCGCGGACAGCGCGGGAAAACTCATAAGCGTCGGTAGTTGTAGTAAAATCGACGACCAAAATGTGCCCAATTTCTGTCTCGCGAATAACCTTTAGTCTTCGGTTTTTTATTTATCAACCGACGCCATATGTCAAATTTTAGAGGTAATTTTTTCACTGGAAATTTTGGATTTGGCGGTTAATTTTAGGTGTCGGTTTTTTATTAAGTAACCAACACTTAATAAAAGCGGTACCCGTGTCTGGTCGCCCTTCATAGATTGGATGTCGGTTTATGTTATCAACCGACACTGTAGAGTTTAGGTGTCAGTTTATTTATACAACCGACACCTTGAAAAGTGACTTTATAAGATATTTCTATAGTAGTGTCAGATGATACAAAATTCATGCATACATTACTATTACCATTCAAAATTTTGAAACAAGTTTAATAAGAATCTTAAATAAGTTCTTCATATCACATAAATACCCCTTTTCAAAAAATAAACAATTATGAAGGCAAGTAATAATAGTTTTACTACATTAGCAGTCTAATGTAAAACCATCTCTAACTAAATTGCGCCACGCACTAAGAATATTGCGTCAAATCGATAGAACATGACTGACTCTATGACACGTCATAACCTTTCCCTAAGGAAAAGTTAAGTTCACCTTTCCTTCACCTTTGACTTCTACAATACTAGAATCACCCAAAGTCATTGGTCGACCTTTGGAGGCCTAGTTAGACACAAATAAGGACTTGTTAGTACAAACATATACATTAGCCCTAGTCTCAATTGACCAATATAGTGGTTCAAAAATAGAAAAAATTTCATGTTTATAGGCACATACCCATCATTGAGGTTCAAGGATGCAGTCATGATGTTGACCGTAGACTCCTCAGTTGTAGATGCGACAACTTTCTTTGCCTTCTTTGTGAGGCAATTCTTGTCCCACTGTCCAACCTATCTACAAGTCGAATAAGATTTGTTCTTCGATTTCTTCTGGATCTTGTCCTTAGGTCTAAGTAAATTCTTTTATTTCTTATCCTTATTCTTAACAATAGTTAAATTGACACTAGAATCAACATCAGTGGGTATCTTGAAAGACTTATCTTTCAGGTGTTCTTCCTGTATATTGATGTCCATCATGAGATCGTTCATTGACATGTCTCCTTTGTGATGTTTAAGAGACATTACAAATGAATCATAAGATTTTGAGAATTTCTCAATGATTGACATTGCAACAAACTTTTCAAGAAGTTTCAGACCCGCATCTTCGAGCTCTTGTCTCAAGAGTTAAAAATCATGTGTTTGGTGAAAAATAGATTTACCCTCAACCATCTGAAATTTTAGAAATTTAAAAACACAATATTTTTCAGTTCCCCTAATTTTCCGTATTGTATTTCTTTTCTAACGTTCCCCACAGAACCTTAGATGTAGTAACATGCAGCTTTGAGTATGAGCCATACAACTTGTTCAATGGAAATAATATTAACCTTCAACACGTCTTATCACCCTTCTTCTAGGTTGCAATTAAATTAATATTATCAGGGACAGTTTCATCATGTTTGGGTTCATCCTATTCTATACTAATCATACCCTACCATGTTTAGCTAAATTTACATCCTACTTTCTCAATAAGTAATTAAAATTAGTTCTATTAAATTTTTTGGACATACTAGACGTATCAATTTTCATGTCAGAACCTTGAATAGCCATAGTTAACTAATGACAAGAAATTATTTTCTTTAAGTATTTTGTTAAATTTCATTTACGTCGTTACATGTAACAACAACACATGCAATTTAGTTAACATGTTCAAGCAGATCCAGATAAGAAAATATAGAATAAACCAATGCAGGAGAATAGAATGATAAAAAAGTTCGGAACACAGACTAGACCGTTTGTTGAAAATTCAATGTGTTATTTAAAGAAATTGCATCCCTCAATCCTTCTGGATAGGCACTGTCCTAGTTGATCCGGTCACGAACCTGATGAATACATCTCGCTCGTGTTGACAACGAACGATGCATACGTTGATCGAGATGCACGACCAGTGCAGTCCAACGATTGCTGGAACCACCATCTGACAAACCGCGTCTTGGAAGACAGAAAGGAAGGAAGATGACACTTCTTGCATGAGATGATTCTCCAGAAGCGTCAAGGAGCGACAACGACTAAGGATCGTCTCACTAGGGTTCGTAAAAGGCAATCACAAATTGTTGACGGTTGTGCATTTGTATGCTGAGAGATCTACCTTTAACCCTAATGACTAGACATATTTATAGCTTAGCACGCTCCCTAGTTCTGTTTCTATCAAGATACAATCACTCAATCATTCTTTTATACGTTACGGAAAAATTCATGAGTCAAACACTTTCTAATTAGGAGTAATAAAATCATTTTGAAAAGAAATAATTAATTAAATTAATAATTAATTACGTAGGTATATCTTTGTGTAAAATAAGACAAAAGACAATTATCACAACCCACAAATTCGAGCCCGTGTCCGGCCAGATGAGGCACTACTACAGAACCTACCTTTAGTGTCAGTTATTTAAGACCTTTAGTGTCGGTTTCTAAGCGACACCTATGTGGGCGACACTAAAAGCTCAACCATTACGTGTCGGTTCCAAAACCGACGCCCAAACTCTTCGCGCGCCACCGAAAACGCGCCATCAGGGGACTATAGGCGTCAGTTATTAGATAAGAAACCGACACCATACACCTTCGCGCCACAGAAAGGGCGCCATCTTGGGTACTATCAACGTCGGTTATTAGATAAGAAACCGATGCCATATACCTTCGCGCCACAGGAAATAGACGCAGGTTATTTATATAAAACTGACATTATAACTTTGTGTGTCGGTTTTATACAAATAACCGACGCCTATTTTTTTTTCTGTCAGTCTGCAGACTTGCTGTGGCTGGTCGCAGGATGAGAAACCTGCAGTTCAGTTATGAACTGCAGGTTTTACGACATCCATTGATATCAGCCAACAACAGGCCACAAACCTACAAAATTAACAACAATAATATTCACACATGCATTTAGCAATGCAACCTGCAGTTCCGTTTTATTTTTCACACATTAAGAAATATTCATGTAGCTAGCAATCTGTAGTTCCATTCATTCAAATCCACACATGTAGAAACATTCATATAACAACCAACACTTTCATTCATTTTTACTCAGACACATGTAGAAACATCCAGACATGTAGAAACATTCACACATATATTATAATTCAGAAATTCATTTACAAAATATCATTCTTTAGTCATTATTCACTATCAACATCCCAATTATATTTTAAAACCCCCACTATTTGTATGGCTATTGCCCATTCTTCTCTTACTTCATTTAATTCTCCCGTCGTATAGGGAGCATGTACATCTGGTAAGTCTGTTCCTGTAGTGGGGTCAGCTTTAAACACATGTAAAGAGAATGATGTATATATATAATTAATGAGCTATAAATAAGATTGATATATTTCATATTATCTAATGAGACTATATAATACCTGAGCAATACAATCGATGTCCAGTGCGGCATGTTTGATAATCATGTGCATATATCGCATCACATAGTATCCACATGCCCATCCGTTGTCTTGTGTAGCACACTATAAATTCAAACATACAAAATATTAAAAAATATAACTAATTAAGCATTGTTCACATAAATAATATATACATATATTGCAGTCAGGAACTTACTTTCACGTTCTTCCAAATTATTGGCTGGTTCTTTTTCGTGGGGACCTTTCCTCTAGCCTTTTTGAACTCATCAAAACCCGTACATGTTAATATAACAAAGAACATTGCAATTAAATAGTAATGTAATAACATATGTTAACAGATATGAAAATGAAATATTTCTCACCGGAATAATGCCATTTTCATTATGTGTCCAAATCTTGTATTCAATTTACTCCCCTTAGGATCTAGATAATAGACAGTGAATGTCTCAGGGACAATAACCAGTAACTCCCAATGCCTATCACTAGAGGTAAAAAAGTTAAAAATTAATAACTCAAAATCCACAATAAAAATGTAATTTTCTTCAGTCCAAATTATAATAAGCAAAGTAAACTTACTCTACATTGAATGGAGCCATTATCACCGTCTTCTTATTTTGAGAAAAATTTGTAAAAGCCTCACAACAGTATTGTTGAACTGACGTAGGGTCTTTAGCTACTAGACTAATCAAAGATGGAATAAAAAACCCTACATGTTCGAATCCAAAATCTGTACATATCTTGTCTAAGTAGCTGCAATATATGTATTAATTACACATGCATTAATAAATAAGAAACCAGATCACCAGATCATACACAAGGTATATGGATGTATAAAGAAGATCTCACCTTATCCATAGCTCTATCACAGATGTATTTAGCCAATCATATCCAAACAACTCCAAAATATCTTGTATAAATAGTTTGCTTTCGTATGAATGACCTGCAGAATCTGAATCTAAAGAAACAGTTATAGGGCAATTTATATCATGTTCGCCTAACCATATTGCCATACCCCTACAGTTAAGACCTAACGGGACAGGTAGGTCCTGTGGAACCCAACTGGGTAATGTAGGAGGTGGAAGTGGAGGCCTAGATGCTGTGGGTGTCTTCTTTTTAACCTGTATATATATATATATATATATATATATATAATTTCAGATCAACTGACATCATATACACACACTAACAATTTAACGTAATGTAAATTTATAATACATTTTCAGTAAAGAGGACATCCGCTTTTCGCCACAATATCACTCTGCCTTCTGCCTCACCAAGCGTTTCACAATCTGGGTGGGCATATGGCAATGGAAGATCCACCCATCCTTGGAATATATGTACCAGGCTCACACGAATCCAACCAGTTGGTAATAGAGACCCGTGAAACATTTCCCTGGGTAGGGATGGGTAAGCTGACACCTCTGCAACGACATATTCATTACTTTTTAGACGGCATGGCTTCAACCCCTACAAATTTTTGTGTAAAGAATGTTATATACATATACAATCTCAACACAACGCTAAGCTTCGTAAACTTAGTACAACCTGTGTATAAAGGTATCTCAACATCATGCACAATGTTTCTAAAAATGGGAGGTGGATCAGTGTGCTCTACCCCACAACTATCCAGCATCACATCAACGATGTCTACTGGAACTGGTTCATTCACATCTACATCATCGTAGGCAATTTCTTCTTCCACATAAGCACTGCTATCGACATCCACTGGTTTCGGGTTTGAAATCTCTCCATGCCAGTGCCATTCTGTATAGCCTTGTATAATCCCATTGCACATGACATGACTTTTGATTTCGTCACCAGTGTTGACTTTCAAGTTGTTACCACAATGCCTACATGGACAGTAGAACCTATCTCCAGGTTGTTTCCTATGTTCCTCGGCAAATCTAATAAACTGGTCAAGACCAGAAATAAACTCAGGAGTGCAGCGATTGCGAATGGACATCCATGATCTATCCATTCTATGATCAAAGAGAAAACAAGTATATATTACAACAATATTAGGGTCTAGGGTTAACAAATACATGTGATGTCATTATTATATATAATAAATGAGTACCACCTATCTATTCTTGAACACCTAATCTCACTAGTAAGTGTATAATGTGTATTGGGGTTTCAAGAAAATTTCGGCAGCATTTCCCCGCTGTTCTCCAAGTACATATGTACGTAGAGAACAAACAGGGAAATGCTACCGAAATTTTCTTGAAAACCCAATACACATTATACACTTACATCCTAAGTGAGATTAGGTGTTCAAGAACAGTCCCAAACCGGGGACTATCCAAGATTTATTCCTAATGAGTAAATCTTGGATGAGTTTCTAAGCCAACAAATAATGTGTTGTCATTCTTATACCTAAAATCCTAGTTCTTCAAGTTAGGGTGATTATTGATGTCTTTAAAAGCATGATTGACAATTTAGGGAAAAGTTCATCATTTACATTCAAAGCATGTCACATGTGTGCATTACAGTTCATCATTAAGTAAGAAGGGTGATTAGGATTCTCAATATACTCAACAATGAAACAAGTTTTCGAAAGAGGTTTGGTGAAGATATCTATAACTTACTTAAACATTCAATTATAAAGTACATATACACTTAATTCAGAATAGCATGACGCACAAAGTTACAGTCAACATCAGTATGCTTTGTTCTATCATGGACTATCAGATTGTTAGTAATGAAAATGGCAGTCTTTCTTTCTAGTGATATAAGAATATCAAACACATATACAAGAAAATGCTACTATAGTTTCATCTGTTGTGTAGCCTACAACAAGGTATTCAACTTTAACATTGGATAACCATTATAGTTTCATTGACATTTTAAAGAACAGTGGTAAGGAGAACTGGCAGCGCCAGAGCAGAGGAGAGGAAGAAGCCGGCATACCTTGAGGGCAATGAGGTGAAGCTGGCAGCGCCGGAGCAGAGGAGAGCAGCTGGAGGTGAAGCTGGCAGCGCCGGCGGCGAGGATCAGAGGAGAACTGCGGCAACGGCGGCGAGCGGCGACGACAATGAGGAGAACTGCGGCGATGGCGGCGAGCAGCGGCGACGACAACGACGGTGAGCGGCGCGCGAGGAGACGAACGGCGGCGGGGAGCAATCGGGGGAAATCGCCAGACCTAGCGCACGTCGCAATGAAACAGAGAACAATGGGGAAAAGTTCTGTTTGCGGGGCTATTAACTGTACCATAGGCATCGGTTATTCAAAAAAACCAACAACTAAAACTAACAGTGTCCGTTTTGAACAACAACCGACACTAATACTTGATTATAGTCGTCGGTTTTTAACTACAAAAAAACCGATGTCTATATTCATATGCCGATTAAAAAAATCGTTCTCGATTTATGACCATAGTCGTCGGTTTCTACTTAAAACCGACGCTTAAAGGGTGTGAAAAATTCCCCGCGGACAGCGCGGGAAAACTCATAAGCGTCGGTAGTTGTAGTAAAACCGACGACCAAAATGTGCCCAATTTCTGTCTCGCGAATAACCTTTAGTCGTCGGTTTTTTATTTATCAACCGACGCCATATGTCAAATTTTGGAGGTAATTTTTTTCGCTGGAAATTTTGGATTTGACGGTTAATTTTAGGTGTCGGTTTTTTATTAAGTAACCGACACTTAATAAAAGCGGTACCTGTGTCTGGTCGCCCTTCATAGATTGGATGTCGGTTTATGTTATCAACCGACACTGTAAAGTTTAGGTGTCGGTTTATTTATACAACCGACACCTTGAAAAGTGACTTTATAAGCCATTTCTGTAGTAGTGAGGCGAGGTGTAGCATGTGCAAGCGTGCGTGCATGTGTGTTGTGATCACCATACCCACCAACGAGGCGAGCATACTCTCCCCTATGACCCTTTGGACACTAGTGTCACTTGTGATTCTACATATAAGGACCAAACAAATTTTAGGAGTGAGCAATGTGTGACAAAACTCTTCCCATTTGCACAAAATAACATGCTACTTTTTCTTCTATGTACTAACTGTACTACATTGGGCTTAACCCATGTTGTATACATAGATGTAGTAGCCATATATCTAACATCTAATACCCTAGTGCGTGGTTATAGCTAATTCGTCTTCATTAGCCATCATGTGAGGTCTAGTTGAGAGCGCAACTCTTCCCTTGAGAATCGTGACAATTTCTTGGCCAACTTACCTATTCTAACTGCCTGAGCCTAGAATTTTTCATTTCCTGGCTGAGAATTGTGACCTTCTACCTCTTTTTTATTTTTTGAATCATCTGCTTTGGAGTTATCAAGAAGGCTGCGATCGTGGAGGCGGGCGTCTGGTTTTTTTTGTAGTAGTGTTGGATTCTTGTAGAGCAAAACACAATAAATTTGCTGAAGAGTACTAAAGCGAGGTCCGATAAATCACACCAGTTGACTCGGGGAACGGTTGGTTAGGAAATCTTTTATCTTTCCCCACCTGTATTATGAAATGTTGTAACTTTTTAAGATCTTAGTTGTCAGATTTAATTAATGGTAGATTTTCTTTTCTTGGTCGCTTGTATTTCAGCCATTTTGTAGCAGTGAAATGTTATGTTTTTAAAATCTTAGTTGTTGGTTTTGATTAGTACGTGTAACATCCTAAATCTTGACATAGATAAAGCATATAATGTTGCATCCGTTTAAAAACGCGAACTCAAAATTTTCAAGTCGTAATTTATCCTTTATTCAATTTTCACTTAAAATTGACATGATAAACTCTAGTTTCTCTAAGTTAATTTTAAATAAGCCACAAGGATGAAATGTGTTTACAATTGGTCTTAGTAAAGTATTGAGTGACCAAATTACAAATAAAACCTCTTTCGCTCGTGATTTGAATAACAATTAAGCCTTCTTAATTCATTTGCACAAATTATATCTCTAAATGAAGAACAAGTGGCACACGAGGATTAAGAATAAATTTGATATGCATATTGTTCATGTTTTGGCCCAATAAAGTTTGTTATCACTTGTTTCCCTCCCAATTTGAAATTTGTAATACTTTTTAGAAAATTTGGGATGGTCAAAATATTCTTACGTCATTAATTTAGTTTAGATAGTTTTGTCTCTTAGAAGAGAGATCAAAGTTGATATACACTTCCAAATTAACTAGGATTTCGATTTTTGTTAGATTTTGATAACTGTGGATGCCTCAAATTTGTGTTAGAAAAAAAATACCAAAAACCCTCTGGATGCTTCAAATTTGTGTTTGAAAAAAAACCCAAAAACCCTTGTACATAGGAACTGTGCTTTTCCTATTTATTTGTCACGCGGACCTCTCCTCCTGAATAGTCGCCCCCGTCCGACTCCTGGCTCCCATCGAGACTCATTAGTGTCCTCGGTTCCCTGCCTCTCTCCCTATTTGTTGGATGTCATTGGCAACAGGATATACATCCACTTTCCTCGCTCCCTCAGTCTCTTTTCCATGTTGATAAAACACCACGCCACGATGTCTACAACATCGAATCACCTTGCTGAGCTAGAAGATGCAAAACTAATCGGGACTTTAATCTTCAGAGGAGTCTACTCAATTTTGGTCTATCCCACCACGTTACAATAGAACTCAAATCGTGAATCTTCTTAACCATGCTCTCATCTATACTACTATAAAAAGAGTGAATAATTTTTATTAATTATAATAGTGCCACTGACCAATCAGAACATAGCATTTTTAAAATGCCACACTCTCCTTAATTCTGTCTCTTTTCTCCTTTTTTAAAGAGTTTTTGTACTTTTAGCAATGATTTTCTCCTTTTCGCACAACAAACCGATTGACAATACTCACTCTTCTCCCATAGTTGTAACCACTCATAATCTACACACGTCTTGTTGTAACCCCTGCGGAAAGTTCCTCCACGATCTACTATCTACCACAACTAACCACCCCACTATTTCACAAAACAAATTATCCGTTTAATCTTTATTCCCGTGATTTCTAATAAATCAACATTGTGTGGCATTATATGAAGGTTGCACCTTCTCCCTCTTCAACAACTCTAAAATTAACAGACTCCACCTTTCCCACCCATGCGCCTCCTCGCTATTCTCGGTCCACTCCGTCCCCAATTACTATTACTTTAATGATTTCCTCACGTTCTCCTTATTACCAACAACCTCCATCCTTGCTCTTCACCGGCGAGTCAAAATATAAGAGTCAACTTTGGCCGCCATGGTTACAGCAAAGAGGAGGCCGCCATGGTTGCAACAAAGAGGAGGCCAGGTTTGTGATTTGTTTCCAGATCAACATCATTTCGGAGGCAAATTAGGGGACCAGGTGATCGCTCCAGTTTGCAACCTTACTTTGCCATCATGGTTGCAACAAAAACGAGGCCAGGTTTGTGGTTTGTTTCCCGATCAGCATCATTTTGAAGGAGTATTATCTGCAACATTTTCCTGATCTTGGAGAATCAAGTTTTGTTCTCCTTTCTTGCCTTCCTAACGTTGGGTCCCCTTTAGACTCACATTTCTACATCCATGTTGTCTAGCGGTGAGGTTTTGGTGGTAAGGTGGGTGTAAAGGTGTAAGGAATTGCGAAGAAGACAAACCACTAAACAATACATATTAAAGTAGAAATGCTGCATCAGTGGAACTGAGAAGTCAATGATCGAGCCCGATGTTGCTTCCTAACAAGAAGTGTGTTTAGCAAAACAGTTACAATCATTACATCAACATCATAGACCGTGGCGTTAGATCAATAATACTGTTAGCATGTGTTCTGTAGACATGTTTTCTTTAAACTTGTACGTGTTGCTATTGCTCATTGTGCTTGCGTGTAACCTATTAGATAATATACCCAACTTACTGTACAACATTACAATGACATTTTAAACATTTTTTTCCTTTGTATTTATAACGATAATTTGTCTTGGAACAGGTAGATGTCTGCAAATAGCAAGCCACCTGCATTGTGTTACATGTCGTGGATTGAGGACGCCTAAAGAAACAAAACCCAGCAGTTGAATATGTCTATCTCCACTACATTGCTGTCATATTGGACGTAAGCTCAAACCAACTACCAAACTATTGCAGTATACCTACACACGAAAAGCAGCGCCTGATCAAGTACTCAAGCATGTGATCAAAGCAACCGAGCAGCCAACCATGGATACAAGTTGGTGTGTTAAATATGTCTACTTTACTAGCCTCCCATTGTTCTGAAATCTGAATTATCTGGTATGTGGGTTTCTTTCAACTTTCTCCAATAGTATATGTAAGAATGTCTTTCTTATAATATTTCTTTACTTGTCCTATCTTGACTTTCTCATACCACTAGACCTGCAAAGATTCTGACTCAACTTTTTGCTAAATGTCACGCTATTGCTCGGTATGATACTAATTTGGAGAATGAGGTCGTCCTCTACATCTACCTCCTATATTTATGTGTACAGTCCCTGCAGTTCGACATTGAAGATATAAACATGCATGTAACAAACGATTAAACGTTTTCACTGCCGAAGGAGTAATTTAAGGGAGGAGGTGGCATCCTAAAAGTGTTACTTGTGAGGCAGGAATGATGGGAGCTAGCGAAAACGAGGGGGAGTGATTCATTTGTGTTGTTCCTTCTTTAAACATAATTAGTCTTTTTTTTCTAGGGTTAAGAAGTATATGCTTTTATTTTCCAAGTCTATTCAAAACGACCTTTTTTTAACTTGTGATGTACACAATTTCTTAGAGGGTTGGTATCGATGTATTCAATGAATCTGATGTTGTGACAGTTTAGTGAAATGTTTCATTTCGCAGGTTTCCTTTCTTATACATCAGATTTAAGCCCTTCATTCAATTTTCTACACAATTCAGACATATTCAAACTTTTGGTATTTGATTATCAGATAAGAACATTTCTATTTCTTTCTCATGTTTCTTTCTATGTATCTTTTTTTGACATGTTCATGATAGCAAATGTGCCACTACGTTACATATATTTCTAATTTAGTAGCCAAAATACTATTGTTTACATCTTGGGCATTCTCTTCCCACAAAGTTGACTTGTGAAAGTCAAGTTGATTTTTTTCAAAGAAATTATAATTTGAAATTTTGAATTTCCATATTGTTAGAATACAACGTAGGAATCTTCTAATTACAAAAAAAGGTAGGAACTTTTTGGCGCACCTTTATCTAAGCTATATATATACATGTGTATCCTTCATGTTTATACTAATTAATGTAACTACAAGTATGGTATTTCAATTCTGTCTAGGGTATCACTTGAATCTTAACAATATCCACACACAACATGATCCCAAAAACCATCAAGTATCTTTTGATTTAGACACCCAAAGTGAAAAAAATTAATTGCATAATTAATGAGAAGAGAAGTACAACTTCTCTATTCTACGTTGCATTTTATTGGATTTAAAAAAAGTAACACGTCTTTTCCTTTCCTCATGGGCAAACAACAACATAATTGTTGGCATTCAATCATTATACTTTTTCTTTACTTACTAAGTCAATATCTTGAACTATTATAAAAAGGCACATCTAAGTCATAACATTATCCAAATTGATTCACTGTGCATGGTACCCAATATTTTTAATTACAAATAATGATGTATTATTCAATCTCATTATTATGTTGGGAATTTAAATTTCTAAATAATTGGGGTTAGAAGTTGAAAATAAAAATTTCAAACCTAAAATCATTGTGGTTAAAACTAAAGTATTATTATAATGTTTATTTTGTTATTTTAAATGTAAAAATGAGGTTTATTACCTATTCTACTTTTTGTTTTAATAAAATCATAGGATTCAAAAAATTTCATCCCAAACATGTTAATATGTAAAAATTGAATTAACATTTTAGCATGAAATTACAATAGTATTATATCAAATTGTGATTGCATTGAAATATCAGTTTGATTCATTAGAGCACAAGTTGCATAAAATGTTAAAATTGTAATAAAATAGAAGACAAATAGGCAACAAGCTACAATACTATTATATCAATTTGTGATTGCATTTAAAAAAATTTGTTCACAAATATATGTTATCATAAAAATATGGCATAAAAATATTGTATCTAACTTTATATGATACTTCATATACAACAATTTATATTTAATAAAACAAATGTTACAATATACTTTACAACAAGTATTCATAATACCATCTCCTAGATATATTTTCAAAATGCATAGCATGCATGTGTAGATAAAATAGTTTTCAGATTTTTTTGTATGATCAAATAAAGATTTTCCATCCTTTTCTTATTTTACACGAAGGTATTGTAAAAATCTTTCCACAATGATTTATGTTGATAAAAATCTAAGGGATTACACCTTGACACCATCTCCAACATACTTTGCAAATGTATGATAAAATTTTGACCATATATTCATATGATGTGAATTCCGTAAACCCTTTATTACCTCAAAATAAATATTAATATAGATAGCATAATAATTTTTAGAAAACAACTTTATGTTAAAAGATTAGCCAGAAGACTGATTTTGTTATCTTATTTACACTCATGCCATTTTTCTTTCTAAATATGTAATACATATAATAAGTCATGAAGTTAAATTTTATTAGACAATTCTCTTATGCTTTATAAGTGTACTCTATAGTTAAAAAATATAGACTGTATATTTATAAAATTTGTATTATATAAAAATTTCAAAATACCATAGTTCACGTGCATGGCCGTGTGTGCATTTACTAGTCTATATAAAAGGCCAATTTAAAACCACCGTGAGGGGGTAGACACCGGAAACAATGACTAGAAGCCATGCACATCTTCGACCCCAACCACACCTTCATCTGCTATCATCCGAAGGTTCTTCGTTGCCACTAGAAGCTAAGGGATCACAATCACCCATCCTGACATGTTTCTTTATGCCTGCAAGGATGATTGCAAAAGCCAATTTTTTCATATTTAGAGTTTGTCTTCCTAGGTACAATTCTATCGACCTACACATTGTGCCACGATCCTGGCCCTTCCTGACCATGCTTTGATTTTTTTTCTTTGCGTTTGGACTAGTGAGGACCTAAGTTTTTGAAACCATGAGGTTTTGATCGACGCTAGTCAATTTTTGTCGACTCTCAATCCTAACTCCACCATTATAATGGCGGAAGTGTGACCTAGGGCATCATACTACTGCATCCCTTGATCTCTGGGGACCTATTTTGCCCAAGGAATCCTTTGCGAAGGGCCTTAAGCCATGACGACCTTTGGTTCACCATCAGGAATCTCGAAGTTTAGTCTATTTCCATAATGTTTCTAGTTTCTCATTTCTCAGGGAAGACAGAAGCCCAAGGGGTTTGTCTCTGCTCCAGTTTTCCTTTTTCATGTGTCATGCCCTCATGGGTCGTTTTGGTATATATCCGCCTAATTCATCCATCGACCACATGTGAGAGACTTGGCCAAGAGTCTGACCATGATTGGGCTAGCTAGGCAGGACCACCAACACTTGATTCGTTGTTGCCTGCCTAGATTTTCAATGAGTTTCTATTGCTCAGATCTTTATAAATTCATAGAAAATGCTACAAAGCTCGGATGAAGATGGAACTTATATGAATTTTGTTAATTTTTCTAAGATCTAGATGACAGACTAGTGTTCAGGGTCTATTTTTTGGTTATCAGAAGCATCAAACTTAGTATGATTAAGGTTTAAGGTGATGAACGAAATACAAAATGATGGAAAAAGTCATTTCTAGGGAAATTGTGAATCAATCGATTCAAGGTAGCGAATGGGTTTCATCAATCTAACGAGAGTAAATAGGATATTGTCTAAGAGAGAGGTAAGTGGGTTCATGCACTTTGAATATTAAGTACTACTTTTCAACCACCTTATGATTTTTATGATGATCAAATTGAATTATATGTATAGAGCATACACCAATTTAAATATTTCTTACAACAATGTTATTATATGATGCTTATGATTTCATTCCATTTTCTATTTCATGAAAGAGGAAACCATGCCTAGTGAGAGAAAGCTCCAACTTTTCTCTAGAAACATCACCCCTCTCCATACCACATCAAAGAGCACCATCTCCTCATCCACTACACCTCAACCTTTCTCTCTGACTGTCTCTCCGTCCTACTTTCTCCACCAGACAGTGACTTTCCAGTCCTGGCCCCCTGGTACTAAAACACCAAACCTGTAGTAGTCTTTACTATCTCGTACTACAACATTCTCTCAGCTGCTAGATCTACCAGAGAGTTCAACTACCATGCATGTGATTTAACCCTATTTTAGGGCTTCATCTTGTGTCATTGTGCACTTTAATCACATCTATACCTATTAGATTACATGTTATTTCCCTCAATATGCATATTTCTATCAAATTCACTTATGGAGGCTTTTTGCATATTTTATAGGTACTTTTTCCACTACTTGATGGCATGGAAAGAAGATGGTCCAATCTAGGGTTTCCTTAGGCTTGGAGGAGACCAAAATGTGGCCAAAACCACTCCAAACCTACCCCAAGTGGTCAAAGGATGTATTGAAGCAATAACCTTCATGGATGGCCAAGTTCAACACTCAAATGCGGGGGAAGGACTCCAGAACAGCCTTGCTACCATGGAATGGCCATTCTGGGACATGCCCCAATCAACATGACCTTCAAAAAATGACCCAAAATGCCAACATGCCCGTGCTAGCCAGAGCCCAGCACAGTCATGCTACAAGTCCCAGAAACCTAAAATTCCCCTACTCATTCCATTTTTATACCACAATCATTCCCATCCACCATGGCCATGCTACCCATTGCCCACCATGGCCGTGCAGCCCAGTATGACCGTGATACACACAATTTTACCTGATTTTTGCACTGTTCTACCCACTTTGCCCCCACTTAACCTAATGCTTCCCCCACACCTATATATACCTAGGTGGTGGCTCTAGCACGAGGTTGGTCACCTAGATCTACCTTCCACCACCTCCTAGCTCCCCATTTTCCCCCCTTAGCCATTCCACTCCATTTCCACCTCCATTCCACTCCATTTCACCATTTTCACCACCAAAACACTAGTTTATCCTAGTTCCTACCCATAATCCCCTTCATTCCATACCCTTGCACCTTGGAGGAGAGAGGAGGATGTCTTGCAATAGCTAGTGAGGAGGATTTCTTCATCTACACTGAGCTCCATGGCTTCTTCTACCTCTTTCTCCTTTCTTTTTGTATTTTCCATTTCTATGAGTAGCTAGGCCCCTTTTGGCGGACTGTGTAAGGCCCCTAAACTTACTTAATGAGTTGAACAAGCTTAATTATCATAATTTAATGCTTATAACCCTAATATAGCCTTGTGCTATTCTTTTAAATCATTATACAAGCTTAAGTTTCAAATTTAGACACTGTTTAAGCAAGTTATGCAATTTTATGCACATTTTGTACTTTTCTACAATTTACCCAATTGAGAGGTTTTCTTTGTAGTTTATCACTTGCATTATGTTCCTTGGATATTCTATCATCATTATTGAGATTTTTGAGCCATGGGGCGCCTATTTAAACCTTGGTTTGAAGGTGTTTGCTCCAAGGTATTTAGGGTTTTCCCCTTCACGGATGAGCTACCTTTAGTAGCTATCAACTAAGGAATTATGTGATTGGCTGGGAATTTCGACAAAAGAAAGATAAGTAGGTATAGAGGGATGGTGGGAGAGCTGCTTGTGTGTGTGCTTATATATTCTTTATAATTTAAAGCCATGGACACTTGGATATATACTAGAATTTCAACTTTTTCTTTTTCTTTATACTAAAGTGTCATATACTTATCCACAAGCACCAAAACAAACCATTTCCTCTCCACCACTTCCCTCCTTCTTGCAGCTTCGTTCTCCCTCTGTTCAGTTGCGAATTTTGGTGCTCAAGGAAGAAGAAAGTGGGGATCTTCTTGGAAAAAATTCTAGGGTTGCAATTGATTTCCTTTTTGGGTCTAAAAAGCTTCTTAGTGATCTTGACCTAAAAGTGTAAGTTTTACCTTATTTCCTCTGTCTATTTCTTCGTTATCCTTTCTCCTATCTTTCTCCTGGTCGGAACCTTGCTGTTCCATGGTATAAATTTCTCTAAAGCTCTAAAACCCTACTTTTCTTGCTCCTTATGCTTAGGGTTTTCTCATTTGATGAAGAATTAAAGGTGCTAGATGGACGAATTCATAGCTTACTCTTGGATTTTCTACCCTACCTGCTCGAGATTTCTTCTGTGTGGGGTTTCATCCTCTCATTAGAGGCAAGTTTTGCACCACGTTTACTGCTTACCATAAGCTTTCTGGATCATGTTCTTATATATGGTTTCTCAAATACCATTTGTCACAGAATCACTTATCACTGACATCCAAATCCCTAATGGTTTGACAACCAAAGGCAAGAGACCTAGGCGTACATCCCTATAATGGATCAAAAAATGTATGCATGAATAAAACCACATTCATGAACATAGAAGAATACAATAAGAGACAACATGGAAGATCAAAACAAACTAAACTAGTAGCTGACATAATATCTTAGTCCCCATATATCAACCCATATGGATCCCATTCATAATTCATGACATTTCATAAGAGTAAGAGAAATTGCTTATCATAATAGAATGGAAGCAACAATCATACCAACGGTCATAGCCTATGTATTACCTAAAATCTATAAAATAGGTACACATTAACACAACTATGTTCAATATTATATAAAACACATAAAATCACATGTTTAAGAGAACATGTATGATTGTAAAAGTATATATAATACAAAAAATAAAGAAGTACTATTAATGACTTTCTAATTAACTAGCAAGCGTTTTCAGGCACATTTCCGTTTCCATTTACTGGCTTCCAAAAGGAAGGGTCTTTGAGGGTCATTAAAGCCAAAGAAATGAATGACACATGTTTCAATGTGAGGGATTACATGTCTAAGTCATCGGTTAGCCCTTTATATAGACATGGTTCATCCTTTTCTTGCAACTCAAGTATGATGCATAGCCTTGTCACCTTACCCAAACAATATAGGTTGGTTCTAGAAAATTGTAAATGAACTAGATTAATTATGTTTGAAGGTTTTTTCAAAATATTATGATGGAAACAAAAGTACAAATCATAGGGAACAAAAATCTCTAGTAGTGTCTAAGGTGCATACACCTTAAATATAAGACAAAATATCACAAAAATGTTGCCTCTAAAAGATGAATTAAAACTAAAACTAAATATGATCTTTCAACATGAGTCTAAATAAGTGAATATTTCCTTATTTTAGGTTTGTATAGAGGTGACCCTCCCTATATGATATCATCAAATTTATAATTAAGAGGAGGTCCATACAGAAATTTGATGACAACAACTTAAAATAATATATAAAAATAATGATAATCATGTGAGAGAAGGTGATAAGTAAAACATTTTGTGTTACTGACTGTGGGTAACAAACTCTTGTAGGTTCACCACTTACATTGACTTGTATCACTCTGCACCATCATTTCATTTACTACAAAAAAGCAAAGAGGATACTTAGAAGAATGTGTCCATCCTTGAATGCAACTATTTAAATTATTCTAGTTTTATCTCTAGTGATTTTCCAATGTAGATGGTCTTGACATGGTCACCATGATGATCTTCTTAGATACTATGAAGGGAACTCCAATGTGGTGTATTATCACCAAATCTACAAAAATATGTACCAACCAAAGTTGTCCTTTGTAGTCAGACCAAAGCTTTCAAGAGTTCTTGTATTCATTTATACTAAATTGGTATAGGCAATACACTCAGTTTAATGTGGTTTTGGATGCAAAACCCTTTGTTACATAATAAAAATATAAACCTTTTAGCATTAAAGGATAGACACATTCTTCTAAGTATCCTCTTTGCTTTTTTGTAGTAAATGAAATGATGCTGCAGAGTGATACAAGTCAATGTAAGTGGTGAACCTACAAGAGTTTGTTACCCACAGTCAGTAACACAAAATGTTTTACTTATCACCTTCTCTCACAGGATTATCATTATTTTTATATATTATTTTAATTTGTTGTCATCAAATTTGTGTATGGACCTCCTCTTTATAAATTTGATAATATCATATAGGGAGGGCCACCTCTATACAAACCTAAAATAAGGAAATATTCACTTATTTAGACTCATGTTGAAAGATCATATTTAGTTTTAGTTTTAATTCATCTTTCAGAGACAACATTTTTGCGATATTTTGTCTTATATTTGAGGTGTATGCACCTTAGACACTACCCGAATACTAGTTTATCTTTGTGAAGGAAAAATTCTAGTATTTTAAATATTCTCATTTCATCATACAAGACATCAAATATCTTATTTTCCTCATATGGTAGTAAATTAACCAGTAGTACAATTGTCCAATATTTAGAATAAGTGTTAATATTAGTATAGTTTGCACATATTGTATAATCATTAAATCCCTCTTCTCTACCCATACATTAATATTTTTCTTGAATACCACAACCTATGTTTATATCCCAAAATTTTTGGTCATGTGGAATGATGGTGTTAGGAATGATGTTATGTTTCCAAAGATTCCTACCATACGGCTAGCCATTTTACTTTTTCAACACCACATATATATAGAAATATAATTTTTATATATTTCTAACTCTAATAGTGTCTCAATAAATAATATATTGGTTTAGATATCGAACTAGGGAAGATTAGGGGATACTTTCCAAGAAATTGGAGGTTGGGAACTAACTGGTTGACTAAAACATAACTTATTTAATGAAAATAAATGGGTACGCCATTAAGGAAAACTCATATATTAATTTTTTAATGTGCATATTTTTTTAGTATATATTATTGATATACAAAGCGCATTACTATTTGAAGACCATTTAATGACTACCCTGATATAATAGATATTATGGGAAATATGAATGCTTGGATTATAGTAGTAGTTGTAGAGATAAATATGCAGTAGAAAGAGACTAATTTATATTTTTATGAGAAAATATTAAATACCTTAAATATTAAGTATTTTATAATGGGATATGGTATTTAATATTATTATGAACATAATATATGTATATACCTCAGTTTGTGTGTATTTAATTTTATCATATGATCAATACTAGGTGCATGTATATCTTATACTATTATTGATTATGTGATGCATTGCTTTCCACATATAATACACATTATCTCTGAATATAAATTTCAATAGAGAAGGCCAACATTCTAACAAAGGAAATACTATTTTGTTTAGCCTTGATCAAAATTTTAACAGCATACCAGAGTAGCACTCTGCATGACATTTTCTATATGTTCTATTGATAGACTATAGACATTGTGCACTATAACCATCATAGGGAAACTTCTATGGGTATCACTGATAATGATGTTTTTTATTTTCTTATTGTTGAATCTTGCAATTCTTGTAGTTCAAACAGCATATTTTGCATGAGTGATCTTCCCGAGAATATCCTAATGGAAATCCTTATACGGCTTCCAATGCCCACACTAGCAAATGTTGCAAGACATGTTTGTTGTTTGTGGAGGTCCCTGATACATCAACGCTTCTTTTCATTCTCCCACACTTCTTCCTATCCTAGAGTCCTTTCTCAAATCCCATCTTCCCTAGGGAAAAAAATATGTAAAATATTATCAAGACAAGGTTATGGTGATGATATCATCAAACATCATAGAGGTTATTGTTGCATTTTTTTTCATGAGCCATCTAAACAACAATGTTTCCAAATCATGTACAAGCGCTTCTTCATAATGGATGATCTCAAAGTGGAAAACTCATGTGATGGCCTCCTTCTTCTCTCTAATGATGATTGCCCAGCATATGTGTGTAACCCTTTACTTCACTTCATGGCTCCCTTACCAGTCAATCACTTATACAAGCCACCCATTTTGAATTGGAGAATATATTCTAGGATGGGTCTAGGATTTGACCATGTAGATGAGGTCTATAAGGTGTTCAGTTTTATACATTCACCTAAATTGAAAGACCACTATGAAGCTCATGTATGTACACTTCACACAGGTGATTGGGAGTGGCGGATGGTGGCACAAGGGGATATGCACTATAAAGTTAGTGGTCCATCTGCCCTCGTTGAGGGGAAATTGCATTGGGTGACAGGGAAAAATTATCTTCTTTCTATTGATTTGCACAACGAAATGTTCAATTATATTTCATTGCCTATGATAAGTGATCCAACAAATAAAATAATCAAAGTTGGGGCAACAAATGTAGGAGGGAAGCTAAGTGTGCAATTGAAATGGCGGGAAAAAGAAACTTACTATTCAGAATTGTGGATAATGACAAAGTATGGTAAAATTGAATCATGGATTAGGGAGGAGGAATTCAACAGGAGAAAGTTTTTGGATTGTTGGTGGTTGCAACCACCCTTGACAACTTTTCTAAAGGATTCTTTATGGAAGGAATTGGTCTTGGAAGAAGCCAAAGAATCAAATTTATATAATACTTATTCAAAAATTCCTTTGATGCCACCCATTTATGTGACTTCAGTTCCATATGTTCCTACTTTAATATGGGTTGAATCTTGGAAAAAAATCATATTTTAGAGATTTGATGTGGAAGCTTATATATTAGAGGTCAACATTTATACATATGCTATTATTTCACAATAATGTGTATTCTTATTTATAATGTGTTTTTGAAGTATTATTCAATTATGCATGTATACTTTTTTCTTTAAATATATATCATTATCATGAAACATATTATGTGTCATTTTTTTTATAGAAGATGAGTACATTAATCTCATACATAATTGCAATGATTAATAACTTATTATTGAGAAACTACTCAAAATAGACATAATTTATCTAAGTCTCAACTTGTGATATCCCATATTTTGGTCATACAGTATTGTGATGCAAGACATTTGGTTGACATTCATTAGATAAGACGTCAATGTTATGTGAAATAGTATATAAATTATCTTTTATGTATGTGCATGTCTATATACATAAATACACATATATGTGTATATACTTATAAAATCACCTTTTCATGATAATATAGTATCAACTGACGCATCCATAGTTAATTTCATCTAAAAATTAATTGAGTAACTTTAAAATATTATAATAGTTAAAAAAATATCAGGATATAAAGACATAAGTATGATTATCCAATCATTTATATCACGATGTTATAAGTGGTACATCTTTTCTTTAACTTGTATATTGTGGATATTTGTTATTAGATTTTTCTTAACAACAAAGATATACGTATGATTGTCCAACCATTTATATCACTATAAAAATTTATTCATTATTCATTCCTTTATTTACATTATCCATATGTAGAAGTACAACAAACATATATTATCCTCTCCGATCACGGGCTTGTACAATCAAAGAGTATATTTTTCCTTGATTCTTTAGGATGTGTTGACTATAATAATATATTTTCAGAAGACTTGCAAGACATTTGCTCTTTTATTTGGAAAGAAAGAGTCATCTTCTAGATAATACCATGAAGTGGTAGGGAAATGAATGGAGTAGTTACATAGAATGTATCAGTAAGACATGGAATATGCCATCAAATATACCCCTTTCTCATCTAGAGTTTGATATAATACATTGGTTTAGAGTTTATTTTATGAATCTCAACCAATCCTTACAATCATGTAGGAAAATGCAATTAATAATATTTCAAATCCACATGACCAATCTATAAAATATACTTTTGGATGACTCCTACTTTTTCAACTATATAATAGGAGTCATTTGTACAAGACACTAAGCCTTGTAATCATCAACATACTCATTCTCTATTAATTTCACTTAATTTATACTAAATTGAAACATATACTAATCATTTAGTGATTATTTATAACTTTTTGGAATTAAACTTGCTCGGGTGGTGTGGCTCGGTAAGTCCCAGATGAAGGGCCCGGGTTCGACCCTCGGCGAAAACCACGAGGTGAAATTAAAGGCCCCACGTTACTGAGTGTGCCGCAGTGCCCCCCTTTGGACGTGGCTGATTCTGAGGGTTTACGCTGCTTGTGGGGGCCACAAAGTGGTGCTCGTGCGGGAGTGGTTCCCTCGTAAATAAAAAAAAAGAATGATGAAAATAATCAACATACACAATGTAATACATCACATACTTTGCACTTGATAGTAATAATGGTTATTATGTTGTTATATATTAGTTAAAAAAGTGAGAGTGTAAATACTTAATGTTGGTGTGAATCTCTTGTCTAATTATTAGATACTGAGATTACTAGATTACAAAATTCAAAAAAATCATATAAAAATAAAAGTGAATTTGAAAACAAATGCAAGTTAATATGTTTCATTTATGTTATTTTCTAGTCTATTTATGAGTAGGGGAATGGAAATTAGCAACCAAATCAATGCACAAAATTAGCATAAGATATATATAGATATATAACTTTATTATGAAGAATATTGGCAAAGAATGGAATGACTATGTGAAACAAATTCATTATAAGAAGTAACCAAATTAACTTACTAAACCACAACCTCACTTAATTGTAGATGTTCACTTGTGGTCTATACTAAACGTATGATAAAAATTTGGATGATAACTTTTGTAAATGAAAGGTTATCATTATATACACAAATGAAATATAAAAACTTAAATCCTATGATTTGATCCAACTATGCAACCCCTCCAAACACATTCCACAAAGGTTCACTAGTTCATGGCATAGTATGTTACCCTATGATCTATCTACTACTCTAAGCTCATCCCCTATGTAGCACATGCCAATTTCCACCATTAGAAGAGTGATGATACTGATCAAAATTATTTGTCATATCATGCCAAAAAGTTCTAAGAAGAAGTTGCTCATACTGAATATTACACTAAATTCAATGGAAAAACCATTTTCAAAAGCCAAAATAAAGAACAATGGTTCATCTTAAAGGCACTGGGCATATTGTATGTAACATGTAGGCATGTGAATGTCACCAGGTAGACCTATACGATAGTTGAATCATAGTTCTCAAAAGTTATTTTTCATATCTAATGACATTGTCACACTGTATGAATACAAGTATATTGATATGATGGTTAGAATTTATGAGGATGTTTCTAAACTTCTAGTTTGGATAAAAATTATTTTATCAATGCAATTACTTCAATTAATACTTAATATATGGCTATGCCATTTGTGTTTACTTCAAACTTAGTTTTCATCTCAGAGGTACTGAACATATTTTGAAAAAAGTGTAGAAATGTGAATATATTTAGGTAGACCTATTCCATAGTACAATGGCGGTTCTTAAAAGTAATTTTTTGTGTCCAATGAAATTTGTCAAACTATTTTAATGTATGTATAGTGACGTCATGGCTAAGAGATATGAAGTTGTTTCTAAATTTTTAATTTGGATAAAAAAATATTTTACAAATTTAGTTAGTTCAATTAACACTCACTATATGGCTATGCCATGCATGTGTACTTCAAAATTGGTATTAATTTTTCCTCTATCTAAAATTGATTATATCTCAGATTAAAAAAGTTTCAAAATGAGTACAACTTTGCACAAGTGATAAACTATACATGTTTTAGGCTACTAATGCCGAATCGATTCATGTTATTTTCATAAAAAATAAGGAGCAAAGTGGTATGCCTAATTTATAAGATAATAGAACTATGGTGATCCAGTCTCTCAATAGATGTGTGTTGTTTAATTTATAAAATATTATATTAGTCTAAGTCCACTTTCAATTAGTATACTTTTTTAGATAAAGAACTATTATATCAAAAAACATATACTACACATATCAACATTGTTATATTAAGTAATAATTATCAAAAAGCACATGAATTGCTAGAAAACTAATCAAAGGCTTGACTATGATGTTCTCAAGTTATAACATAATGTTATCTAAGTGTTTAGTTGTTACATTCCTTAATGTAATTGTTTTATAGTTGTATTGGAGAATTGTTATTAATTATTTATGAGTGTTCATATATAACAAGCTTGTGTAGGTGTATAGTTGTACTCCATTCAAAGAGAGGATCTAGAATCCACACCCTTCATTCAGTTTGGAACTTGATATATGCCCTCATTTTTTAGAATTTTGGATAATAGTAGGATGAATTGGAAGTGCAATATCTCAAAATAGGAATTTTAATCCTATTGGGTAGATCAACTTAAGTTTCACACAACATATTGGTTGACTAGTTGAAAGTTTGGGTTATTGACAACGGGTATCGATATCATTCCTTAATCATGATATACACTAGGAAATAGACATTTCATTAATTGTTTATATTTGTAACTTAAAAACTAATCATCTTACTATTTATTTTAGTCTATGAATATGATCCCATATCATAACTGAGATTGTCAAATAATATTTTTTGGAGGGTATGTGTTTAAGACTGATCTTGAAAAGTTTGAAATTATATGTAGACACTTGATAGGTGAAAATTTTCATTACATATGTGATTGATGGCCTAATAAGGATGATTTCAAACTATATTTAACATAATACAATCATGTGATAATTATTTTTCTAAAATAGGTAATGGTAACAATAGTTAGGTGAGATATATACTAACACAGTTTAGAGAGGTAAATACCATCCTGGTTAAGAAAAGGTTTATCACACTGCATATGATTGAGGAAATTAAACAAGTGACCAAACATTGATGTTCATTTTTATATTATCCTTGTACCCATCTTAAGAAGAAGATAAAATTTAAAAAAATTCAAAATCATTCAAATAAAAGTTGGTATTGTTACGTATTATGTATTATCAATGTCTTGAGCCATGTTGACTTAAAATTAACTTTTTATTCCTTTTAAGAGCATATTGGCATAATATTATAGACATGTTTATGATCCCATTGCTCAATGTTTTTGTGATATTATCATTTTAGGCTGTAACAAGTCACATGTTTGATGAAAATTAATTGATATACAGCTCTAGCCAAGCCACTATTACAATGCTTTTGGATAAATAACTCAAGTGGGATGTGAAAGTTAGGGTATGTAATCTATATCACAAAGAAATTAGCAACACAAAACATAAGTAAGACATGTCAATATAGTTTTAAAATCTCTTCAACTAGATCATGAATGTCTTAAAAGATATCCACGAAAATATCTACATATTACATCCATGTTGAACTTCATGATTTGTACTTGCAAATTGTAATTGTTAATTTATAAATTTGTTGAAGTAGTTACATGAATGACATGTTGGTTCCTATCCTTATCCTTAGTGAGAACTGATCATAAGGCACAATTGAAATATGTAGCTTATAATTAAAGTAAATTAATTGAATGTTTTTTTTGACATAACACACAATAGAGATGTTTCCCTATTTTACCGTCACATGATTTTCAACAGTGTCATGAGGCTATGGGAAGAAGGTTCCTTTTATCGATTGGATTCTCATATGTCATGTGATTTTCATGTTGTGGTTAGTGATTTATATGCCGAATAACACTCCCAATGTCTAATGTAAGATGCAAGGGTATACATGTCATTAACTAGACAACAAATTTCAATTTTTGTGGATATTTGACCAAATCAATTCCAAAATTACAATATGTTAGAAACTTGAATAAATCAAATAAATTCATGTTAAGTTAGAAAATTCAAAATTAGTCACAAAAGTATTATTCAAGATGAATTCATCTACCCAATTTTCCAACCATGTTTTAGTGTTCTTACATATGATTTCCTCAAAATCTCATTTAAACACAAAATTATGTAATATATCATCATCTGGACCTATGTAAGTAGTTATCAAATCATGTTTACCCTAATTGGTATGTCACCTTCAACTAAAAACCTTAGGATCATAAATCAAATACATATCTCTAATAAGATGCGATGCACATGAAAATTGGAAACCTTGTATCATGTAATTTTTACCTTATGATTGGAAGGTTGTCACTATTATTATATAGTGAATCAATAACATATCACAATTATACAAAGCAAACCTAGCCTATATTGATGCATAAAATAATCTACAAACCCTAATTATTATGAAGTTGATGTATAACCTTCAATCATCTAAAATCTTAATTTCTGGGAATGAGGCACAAGAACCTATAAAAGGTATATATATGTTGGTTTTATGGTTAAAGGAAGGTAGGCGCTGGATTAGAATTTGTTCAGGAACATTTCTTTATATGGTAAATATCATCATACAAATTGAGTATCTAGAATCAGTTATCATTCACCTTATACTCTATTTTATCTTGATGTTCAAGAACATGTAAACATACAAATATTTTTTTAATAGTTGTTTTCTTAAATGTTCATTTTAGAGATTGTGTTATGTTTTATGCTTCTAGGTTCCTAATTTAGGAAACTCATATCATATTCATGTAAATAAATTTAAGGATAATAATTATAAGTAAGAAATGTTAAATTAGTGGTATTATTTTGTTCTCATATGTTTTTTGTTTCAATCCTTAGGACCTCCAAATGGAGAAACTCATGGAGCCATGATGCATTTAGTTATTGTTCAATTCAGTGAAATAATGTTATCTTGAGATGATCCTTTTGTAGCCTTATGAACACAATGATGCATAATGGATTTGCCTTATGGTCTAGTGGTCTCAACAAAGTGTTAATTTGATCCTTCATAGGTCTCATGAGCATTTATGTGCTTAGTATAGGATTCAAGTACAAATCAATCAAAGTTATGATAATGAATAGTAATCAATGTTTATCATGACCTTTAACTTAGTCATAGACATGTTTAACCTCCTTCCAAGCATTATGTTATGTTACTTATAATACACCCAATATTTCTTACTCTTACTACTTTTTTAATATATGATTGGTATATAATGTTTGTAGGAGAGTGCATCATAATGAATATCTCGAAAGAGGTAATGTCTTGAATTAAGGAGGTTTTCATCTCATAGAAATAGGAGTTTTTACTTGAATGGGTGTCAACTATATCAAGATTCTCTAGTTTCTCTGGCATGACCGTGGCATTGAAGAAGCTATGTGGGAGCTAGAGGAAGAGATGAGGAGGAAGTACCCTTCTCTTTTCTCTTGATGATTTTGGGGATGAAATCTCTGTTAGGGGTGGATAATTTATAACATCCTTGACCAAGGTTATGCATTAACCCTATATGTTTTGTTTAAAAAAGATAATTATATACTTGCTCTTATCTTTTGAAAAGTAATTAAGGCTCAAGAGGAACTTATGTTTCAATTTTAGTCCTTTTTGAATAATGTTGAAAATATTATTTTGCCTGTTTGGACTAAAGTGCAAATTACCCAAGTTGAGGGGTTAACTTGCAAATGTTACATGATAAATTTTCCTCAAGTGTTGAAGCATCATAAGAATGAAAATGATGTAGAGGTATGGCTTGTGGAAGCCTGAGCACCAAGAAAGAGCTTATTAAGCAATGTTTGTGCATTAAAACCTAGTTTTGGTGTACTGTGCAATTTACCCAAAACCTAGGGACCAATATGCACAATATCACTTTTAGAGAGTCCCTAATGTTTCTTGGTATCAATTAGAGACAAGAAAATCAGAGGGGCATCCCATTTGAATCTCTTTGGAAGAGAGAGAATCTTGATATTAAAATAATCAAGATTTAAGCATAATTGAAACCCTAATTCAATTTAATGCAAAAATAAATATAACACCAATTTTGGGAATTAAAGGATTTGTATAACACTTTCTCTCTCTTGAAATTCCCTTACATATATCCCATTTTCCGCCCACATGAAATACTCTTTTCGACTCTTCTTTCTTTCTTTGCTTTGTCCATGCACAAGGGAGCTTAGGAGCAACAGGAGGACGTGCCCCAACCTGTAGGTAAGCTCCATAGTCATCTTCAACCTTGAATTCATGGTGGAAATCAAAATTCAATGCTTATTTTCTCCGTTTCTCCATTCAATCTTCAACCTTGATCATCCTTTGCATCCAAAGACTTGAGGACGGACCTTGGATAGTTGAGAAAGCTTCATTCACCATTGAAGACATGGAGCTTGAAGCTTGGATTCAACTTTGAAGACGGGTTATATAACTTGAACCCTTAAATGTTATTATTGATTTTGATTTTTCATCATATGTTTAATCTTTCTTCTTTCCCGAAATTCCTTTTGATTAGTTGATGAAATCACCATAAGAATCACAAATTTTTTTGAAGGTTTTTAGCTTGAAACTGATGATGTCATCTTAGCACACACCTCAATTAATATCTTGAGCAAACAATTTGCAATGTTGATGACCAAACGGTCTCACGACCGTTTGAGGCCAAACGGTCTCAATTGCTGATGTAGTTGGATGAAGATCCAATGGTTCCAATTGATCTAATTAAAATGGTTATAGTGATGGATGATCCATTGATTACAAACCCTAATCGGATTGATTTGGTTGAAACCCTATTTGAATTGGATCAATTTCTTGGTTAATGGTCCAAATGGTCTCAAGACCGTTTGGAGGCAAATGGTCTCCATACCGTTTGAGGCCAAATGGTCTCAAGACCATTTGGAGTTCAAGGGCTGTGATGGATGATTGTAGATCCAAGAGTTGTAATTTAATGTACTCTCAATGGTCCAATTGATGATTGATTCAATGAAGTAAAACCCTAATTGATTGGTTGGAGGAAACCTTAATTGATCCATTCAGTTTCTAGGTGCTTTGGACCAAATGTTCTTGAGACCGTTTGAGTCCAAACGGTCTTGAGACCATTTGGGATCAAACGGTCTTCAAACCGTTTGGAGGGCAAATGGTCTCAAACCGTTTGATGTTCAATCGGTTTCAATGACGGGTTGTTCATTCGGTTTCAATGATGATTTGATCAAATGGTTTCATAGGATGAAAGCACAAAACAGTTTCAAAACTGTTTAAGAGCAAACGCTCTCAACCCTAGATGCCCAAACGGTCTCAAGACCATTTGGAGGGCAAACGGTCTCAAAACCATTTGAAGGTCAAGGAGGTCAAAACTGTTTGAAGGTTCAAAAGTATCAAAACTGTTTGGAGACCTAATAGACTCAAAGTTATGAAAGATCAATTAACCCTATGATTGTTAATGATGTTTATCAATTTCAATGGTTGTACCTTTAAGGTACTAGGGTAATTAGTACCCATTGAGGGGTTAACCTTTGATGCTTATGGAAGCAATATCTCAACACACTATGCTAACCCTAAATGTGTGTACTTGAATGAGGGGTTGACCTAATCTAATCAAGTTTGAAGTAATCAACATCCTAGAGAGGATGAGAGAGAGATGAATTCATACATGTATAATAATCATGTAGTGGTTAAGCCTCAACACTTTCAACATGAATAAAATATGTAATTAGGGTATGATTCTTGATAAAGAAATCATGAAACCCTAATCGAGAAGGTTGATGAGCCCTAACCCTAATTTAGGGCAATGCTAGGTGTAACCCTAATCTAGGGTAATGATGTAACACAAATCTAGGGTGATGATATGAGAAATCCCAATTCAGGGTAATATAATGAAAAACCCTAATTTAAGAGGATGCATCATGAAACCCTAATTTTAGGTAAAGTTACATGAAACCCTAATTTGGGGAAAAGTTATAATGAACCTTAATTCAAGATAATGATGTGTGAAACCCTAATCAAGGGTGATATCATATGAAAACCTAATCAAGGGTGATGTCATGCGAAACCCTAATCAAGGGTGATGTCATGTGAAACCCTAATGCAGTGACGTGATGTGAAGCACTAATCAAGGCTGATGTCATGTGAAACCTAATGTAGTGATGTGATGTGAAACCTTAATCTTGGGTAATATGATGATAAACCATAACCCTAATTTTGGATAATGGGATGAGTATCCCTAATTGACATGAATTTGGGAAACCCTAACCCTAATGAGTGAATCGTGATGCTACCATTACATTGCATACTGTTGATATGTAATTGATATAACTGTTATCGTGTGTACTAACTATGCATGTATCATGAGATGTTGGACATAGCCAGGTATGAGCCATGATGTTTTATTATTGAAACTATTTTATGGGCCTTGTGAGCCATAATATGCTTAGTTGTCTAATAAGAGGTAACAAGAGATTAATGGGCTTTGAGAGCCATGTGAGATGCCTGTATTGCAAGTATCATGCTTATCTTGGTCAGATGACCTGAAGGTATTAGTTACTCGATAAGTGGTAACAAGTGTTCTTTAATGAACTGAGGGTTTGAATACCCATATTCCATAATCATGATGATGAGATGTTAAGGGATGAGAATGCCCCTGATGTGACAAGGGATTGAGATCCCAATGTTTTATAAAGCCTTGAAAAGTACTTGATAGAAGTATTACTCATTCTTTGTAGCATTTGTTATACTAATTTATGTTTGAAAACTTGACTGATGCTAAAAGATTATGGTAATGTACTTAATTAATCAAGTGAAATCTTATCATGTAGAGCCCTGGCCATAGATCCATCATCGTCAGTAGTTGGTGATGGTGAAATAGGTTTTCCTACAGGATCTCTTAGAGGGCATACTGTTGAGTATGTGGGGGTCATGGGCGCGAACATCCTTACGCCCTAATGGAGGAATTGATGTGAGATAAAAATTAAATCTCTCAATCCTTCATTATATATGCCAGGATGGATGTATCACTAATCTACCGATACGGGATGGATGTATCATGAATCTCCCGATAATGTTAATGTCAGATCGATGTGAGATAAACATTAAATCTCTCGATGCCGAAGGAGTACAGTTGACGCTGTAACTCTATAGTGAAGTTGCCAGTATACTCTGGAAAGCTATTTGGTAGAGACACAAGATGTCCTTCATGGGATCTTGTACTGACCGAGATAAGGATGAGGTCATGGAAATCCGGCTCTTCCATTGACCTAGGTATGGTACCGATTTCGATTTCACAATGGTCGGTTGGAGTATGAGCGGTATACCTCATCTCCTCAAGGCTTAAGTATGATTGTAAAAAGTAATCAGTCATGTATCATATTTGCTTAAGGTTGAAAAATGAGAATCAATGGTTGATATTACTTTGCTTAGCATATCCTAGATGGATAATTGTTATACATACTCTTCAATTCCTTGTTGGATAAGTGATATGCTGCTTTATCAAAATATAGCTGAAATGCTTTGAATAAGAATAATGCTCTAATTTGTTTAGACATTGATTTACCTGCTGTTGAATATATATGATTCCTCTACTCAGTTTTATTCTATTTAACTGCAATAATAATATTTCTGGCAAAGAGTTATATCTCTCGCTGGGACAATTTCAATTGTCTCACCCCCGTGGGATCCAACTATTTAGGTAGACGCATAAGAAGAAGCAGAAACCCTATAGCAGGGGAAGAACAACAGTAGCAACACCAACAGGGACAACAATGATATTCTAGGTGGAGGCACTGGCTGTCATATTTTGTATAGAGAGTGCTATGTGTCATCTCTGTACTCTCAGGTCCTCGGAGTTAGTAGTTAGTAGTTAGCACTTTTAATGAATTGATATGAGATTTTGGCTTGATGCCTCGAGGTTCTTATGCGGTCTGTGTATAGTTATAACAAGGAAGTTGAAGCTTGTAACCCTCGAGAAGAGACGGTACAGGATATGTACTTATGAACCAGGATGTAAATAAAATATTTTGGTTCTTGATAAAAGAGTTTTCCTGTGTTTGGATCTCTTTGTAAATGGTTTTAATTTTTAGTGATTTTTAGTAATCCACTGTTAATAATCGCTTCCACTTAGTTAATGACATTTTGGTCAAACAATGTCCCACGATTAATGGTATCAGAGTTCTAGGTTTGTTGAGTCTACAGAGACATAGGATTAAGGTTGTTGAGTCTGTTCTAGTGTCTTCCAGTATATCTGATAGTGTCTTCTGCTCATAAAGGAGGATAAGAAGAACTTAAAGATGTCTGGATTACACGAAGAACATGCTGCTGAGAGCAACATTGCTACACCAGGAAGAGGTGTAAGGGACTAGAATAGGGAAGAACCAGTACCTGAACATCCCCAGCTTCACCAAGCTGCATTGGAAAATCTAGCTTTCCATGATCTATTTGGGCAGTTCATGGCAACCACGGCGCATATCGAGGATAGGATGCCACCGCCTGCATCGAGGGCACTAGACCATAATAAAGGATAGGGAGCCGACAAGACTTTTGAATGACTTCGCCGGGTAGGAGCCACAATTTATGCTGGAACAGCTGACCCAACAGATGCTGACTTATGGTTGACTGAGTTGGAGAAGGCCTTTAGAATCCTCAATATCCCTGAAGTAGAGAAGGTGAGGCATGCAGTGTACCATTTAAAAGGGAGCACTGGACATTGGTGGACAATAGAAGAGGGCAAGAGGCCAGGTGTTGAAATTAGATGGGTAGAATTCTGACGAGAATTCGTCAATAGATACTTCCCCAAGACGTATCTAGACGAGAAGATCTCTCAGTTTGAGAGGTTAAGACAAGGAACAATGAACATTAGCGAGTGTGAAGCTAAGTTCATGGAGCTTTTGCAGTTCTGTCCGCATATGTCAGCTACTGATGAAGAGAGAATTCGACATTTTGGAAGGGCCTAAACACTGACTTGACCACTCCTGTGTTTGCCTTAGAGAACAGGGAGAGGTTCACCACCTTTGTGGAGTCCGTGAGACGGATAGAAAGGTCGGTGATTGAGAAGCGTCATACTAAGAGTAAGAAGGTGTATACTCAGTTTCAAGGATAGAGGTCTGGAAGTTTCAAGAAACCAAGATTTTCCGCACCAACACCACCACCAAGGTTCAATACCCAGACGCAATGGACGTCGAGTAGGGGTAGAGGCTGTAGTTTACCACCAGAGGGAGCCCACATCTCAACATCAGTGTCAGTTATAGGACCACCCAGGCCACAGAGGGAGACCAGAGGTTGTTTTATATGAGGAAAGATGGGCCATTTGATGAAAGACTGTCGAGCTAGAGATGTAAGTGTGACTCAACCTCAGAGGTAGAGTCAGCAAGGCTCTTAGAGGTGATAGTTTTTGAGTGACACTAGAGGACGTGGACAAGCGTCCCAAGCTGGTTCGTCGACACCCAACAACCGAGCACAGGGTCAACAACAAGCAACGAAAAGATTCTATGTGATGAATCAACCCGAAGCAGTAGTCAACCCTCGAGTTGTGACATGTCAGATGGAACTATTTCATTCTGATATGTCTTCATCCTGCTTTGTATCTATTTTAATTGATCTGGGTGCTACACATTCGTTTATCACACGAAGAGTGATTCATGACTGCAACATGACTGTCAGTCATAGAGCAGATAGTCTATTATTAGAAACCCCTTTGTTGTGATTTGCAGTGCTGCAGAGGTGTGTTCTCCCTGCATTCTTTCCTTCTCTGAACATCACATTCAGGTGGATCTTATGCCACTTGAGATGCACGGGTTCGATATAATCCTTGGGATGGACACCCTAGAAAAGTATAAGGTTGTCTTGGATTGTGATTCCAAGCAAGCTATATTCACAGATGATGGTGATACATGGATCTTTTAGGGAGATAGAAAGATTCTTCCAACCTATCTAGTGTCGGTTATGGTATCTAAGAAGCTGATGAGACAAGGATGCTTTGCATTCTTGGCACATGTGGTAGACACCACAATGGAGAACCCTAATCTTTCTGAAGTTCCGATAGTCAGGGAGTTTGAAGATGTGCTCCCTGAGGAACTTCCAGGTGTACCTCCACCCCGAGAGATTGATTTTGAGATTAATCTAATCTCGAGTACACAACCAATAGCACAAACACCTTATAGAATGGCACCTACTGAGATGGCAGAGCTCAAGAAACAGCTGTAGGAGTTGCTTGAGAAAGGTTTTATCCGACTGAGTACTTCACCATGGGGTGCTCCGATTCTCTTTGTTAAGAAGAAGGACAGATCGATGTGGTTATGCATTGAATACAAATAGTTGAATAAAGTAAATATAAAGAATAAGTATCCTCTGCCAAGGATCGATGACCTGTTTGATTAGTTGCGTGGTGCAACTATCTTCTCTAAGATGTATTTGAGGTCGGAATATCATCAATTGCATATCAAGGAGAGTGACATACCTAAGTTTGCCCTTAGGACAAGGTATGGTCACTATGAGTTCATAGTTATGTCGTTTGGACTAACTAATGCACCAACTACATTCATGGAACTCATGAATAGAATCTTTTAGACTTTTCTTGATCAGTTCATAGTAGTCTTGATAGATGACATCTTGATATACAATAGAGATGCTCAACAACATGAGCAACACCTCCGTCAGGCTTTAACTTTGCTAAGAGAGCATAAGTTGTATGCTAAGTTTAGCAAATGTGAGTTCTGGTTACTAGAAGTTTCTTTTCTAGGACACATAATATCTACCTCAGGTATCCGTGTTGATCCTAAGAAGGTAGAAATGGGAACATCCAAAGACACCGACGGAGATACACAGTTTCCTTAGACTGGTAGGCTATTACAGGAGGTTCATTAATAACTTCAGTTATATAGCTTTACCCCTAACCAAGTTGACCAGGAAGGAGGTTCCTTTTGTCTGGAATGACAAGTGTCAACATTCTTTCCAACTGTTGAAAGAAAGGTTAACAAGTGCACCTATGATGGTGTTACCTGAGCAAGGGAAGGGGTACATAGTTTTCTGTGATGCATCTAAGAATGGTCTAGGATGTGTGTTGATGCATGATAATCAAGTGATTTCTTTTGCTTCTCGACAGCTCAAGAAACATGAGGATAATTATCTGATACATGATGTAGAGCTAGCTGATGTGGTCCATGCTTTGAAAATCTGGAGACATTATCTCTATGGATAAACATTTCATATTTTCACAGACCATAAGAATCTAAAATATATTTTCTCACAACATGAGTTGAACATGAGGCAACGCTGCTGGGTGGAGTTAATTAAGGACTATGATTGTACAATTGATTATCATCCAGGAAAGGCTAATGTAGTGGTTGATGCACTAAGTAGGAAATCATCATCACCAGTCTTAGATAAAGCACAATTGAACTCCTTAGTGTGCTTTAAAAGAGATATGCTTATCTCCTTGAGGCAAAATAATATACATCTTAAGGTATCATTGTTAGCCAGGTTGTTAGTTGAGATGCAAGTGAAACCTACTCTAAAATAGCATATTAAAGAAGCACAACAAGTTGATACTGTGGTTTAGCAGATCAGGTCAGAGTATGGTAGTGAGAAACGAGATGGCTTTCATGAGTCAGAGGATCAGGTAGTTTGTTACCATGGTAGGATGGTAGTACCTGATGCCAATGACTTAAGGAAGTTAGTCTTGGAGGAAGCTCATTCTTCAATGTATGCAATGCATCCAGGGAGCACCAAAATGTATCGTAACTTGAAGGATATGTATTGGTGGCCAAGATTGAATAAGGATGTAGTTAAGTTTGTTATGCGGTGTCCGGTGTGTCAGCAAGTTAAAGCTGAACATCAAAAGCCTGCAGGAACAATGCAACCTTTACCTATACCGCAGTGGAAATGGGATCACGTGACCATAGACATAGTGGTTGGTTTGCCTAGAATAACCAAAGGTCATGATTCCATATGGGTGATAGTTGATAGGTTGACTAAGACATCACATTTCCTTCCTATCAAAACAACCTACTCTGCTGAGAAGCTTGCACAGATATGTATAGATGAAATAGTGCGGTTGCACAAGGTTCCAGCTACTATTGTTTCTGATAGAGGTCCCTAGTTCATGAGTCATTTTTGGGAACGACCACATAAAGATTTGGGTATGCAGTTAAGGTTTAGTACTGCCTTTCACCCACAGATAGATGGAAAATCTGAGAGGACCATACAAACCTTGGAGGATTTGCTTAGGGCATGTGTCCTTCAGTTTATAGGAGGTTGGGATCTACACCTGAGCTTGATAGAATTTGCTTACAATAATAGCTATCATCACAGTATTGATATGGCACCATATGAAGCATTATATGGTAGACGTTGTAGATCTCCTTTATGTTGGCATGAAACGAGAGAATATCAACTTTTGGGTCCTGAGCTTGTGCAGCAGACAACTGAGAAGATTAAAGTAATACAACAACAATTAAATACTGCACAGGATAGACAGAAGTCGTACGTCGACAAACGACGAAGACCTTTAGAATTCCAAGTTGGAGACAAAGTATATCTCAAGGTCTCACCTTGGAAAGGTGTCCTTAGATTTGGAAGGAAGGGAAAGTTAACTCCTAGATTTATGGGGCCTTATCCAATCATTGAATGTTGGAAAGGTAGCCTATAAACTAGAGTTGCCACCTGAGCTGCATAAGTTGCACCCAATGTTCCATATCTCCATGCTGAGAAAGTGTCATCCCGAAACAGAGTTAGTTCTGCAACCTGTGGAGGTATAATTAAATGATGATATATCATATGTTGAAGGACCTGTGATGATCCTTGATAAAAGAATTTAAAAGCTGGAAAAGAAATACATTTGTCTTGTGAAAGTTCTCTGGCATCACCGTGGCATTGAAGAAGCTACGTGGGAGCTAGAGGAAGAGATGAGGAGGAAGTACCCTTCTCTTTTCTCTTGATGATTTCGGGGACGAAATCCCTGTTAGGGGTGGATAATTTGTAACATCCCTGACATGGGTTATGGATTAACCCTAGATGTTTTGTTTAAGAAAGATAATTATATGCTTGCTCTTATCTTTTGAAAAGCAATTAAGGCTCAAGAGGAACTTATGTTTCAATTTTAGTCCTTTTTTAATAATGTTGAAAAAAATGTTTTGCCTGTTTGGACTAAAGTGCAAATCACCCAAGTTGAGGGGTTAACTTGCAAATGTTACATGATAAATGTTCCTCAAGTGTTGAAGCATCATAAGAATGAAAATGATGCAGAGGAATGGCTTGTGGCAGCCTGAGCACCAAGAAAGAGCTTATTAAGCAAGGTTTGTGCATTAAAACCTAGTTTTGGTTGTATCACTAATCTCCGGGATAAACATTAAATCTCTCAATGGAGGAATTGATGTGAGATAAACATTAAATCTATCAATCCTTCATTATATATGCCAGAATGGATGTATCACTAATCTCCCGATGTCAGGATGGATGTATCATGAATCTCCCAATAATGTTAATGCCGGATCGATGTGAGATAAACATTAAATCTGTTGATGCCGAAGGAGTACATTTGACGTTGTAACTCTATAGCGTAGTTGCCAATATACCCTGGAAAGCTATTTAGCAGAGACACAAGATGTCTTACATGCGATCTCATACTGACCGGGATAAGGATGAGGTCATGGAAATCTGGCTCTTCTATTGACCTAGTTATGGTACCGATTTTGATTTCACAATGGTCGGTTGGAGTATGAGCGGTATACCTCATCTCCTCAGGGCTTAAGTATGATTGTAAAAAGTAATCAACCGTGTAGCATATTTGCTTAAGGTTGAAATACGAGAATCAATGGTTGATATTACATTGCTTAGCATATCCTAGATGGATAAATGTTATACATACTCTTCAATTCCTTATTGGATAAGTGACATGCTACTATATCAAGATATAGCTGAAATGCTTTGAATAAGAATAATGCTCTAATTTGTTTAGACATTGATTTACCTGATGTTGAATATATATGATTCCTCTGCTCAGTTTTATTCTATTTAACTACAATAATAATATTTCTGGAAGAGAGTTATATCTCTCGTTGGGACAATTTCAATTGTCTCACCCCACTGGGATCCTACTTTTTAGGTAGGCGCAGAAGAAGAAGCAGAAACCCTATAGCAGGGGAAGAACAACAACAACAGTAGCAATAGGGACAGTAGTGATATTCCAGGTGGAGGCACTGGCTGTCGTATTTTGTATAGAGAGTCCTATGTGTCGTCTCTATACTCTCAGGTCCTCAGAGTTAGTAGTTAGCACTTTTAATGAATCGATATGAGATTTTGGCTTGATGCCTCGAGGTTCTTATGTTGTCTGTGTATAGTTTTAACAAGGCAGTTAATGCTTGTAATCCTCGAGAAGAGACGGTACATGATATGTACTTATGAACCAAGATGTAAATAAAATACTTTGGTTCTTGATAAAAGAGTTTTCCTATCTTTGGATCTCTTTGTAAATGGTTTTAATTTTTAGTGATTTTCAGTAATCCACTGTTAATAATCGCTTACGCTTAGTTAATGATGTTTTGTTCGAATGATGTCCCATAAAGAAGGTGGATCAAGCTCACATGCCTACACCTATGTTCGCTCAAGATTATCCATAGCTCTTCATGCTTATCTCATAAGCTATCCAACATGCCCTTCTGGCCAAAGTTTCAACCTACTTCCAGTACTATTGACGTGCTCTCCTACATAGGGGTATGCTCATCTATGCTCACATATGCCCATAAGGGTTTCTATATGGTCATCACTAACCTCATCAATGAAGGAGTTATCCTTCACCCTCACATGTAGAACCCTTCCCAAGTTGGGTCACCCAAAAGGCACTAGGTCAACCAACCTCACATAGCTCATACTTCTCATAGGTATTCCAAAACCAAAAGCATGTCAACCCATGTGCATGGTTGACCATGATATCTAACTCATCATTCCATCTCTAACAACCACTTAGGGTTTAGGGGGAGCATCATCCTCAGAGGATGTGCCGGGTCTCTACCTCCTTCTGGAGACCTCTGCCTCCAAGGCTCTACTCATCCTCCTATTAAGAAGGTCTAACCTCAGGTCTCTCCTGAGGTCACAACAACACCTGTCATGCAAACTAAGCATGTAACTATCATTAGTTTAATCATAAACTATTATCTTATGTCCATGACATCTTATTTACATGCTTTTCATTGATTTGGTGGAGGATTCCTAAGTCCTTATTGTAACATCCCTGACCTGAGTTAAGCCTTAACCCTAGATGTTTTGCTTAAGCAAGTCATTTATTTTCTTGCTTTTATCTTTTGAAAAATAATTAAGGCTCAAGAGGAACTTTTGTTTCAATTTAGTCCTTTTAGAATAATATTGAAACAATGTTTTGCCCATTTTGGACTAAAGTGCAAATTACCCAAGATTGAGGGGTTAACTTACAAATGTTACATGACAAAATGTTCCTCAAGTGTTAAAGCATCATAAGAATGAAAATGATGCAGATGTGTGGCTTGTGATAGCCTGAGCACCAAGACAGAGCTTGTTACGCAATGTTGTGCATTAAAACCTAGTTTTGGTGTAATGTGCAATTTACCCAAAACCTAGGGTTCAATATGAAAAATACCACTTATAGAGAGTCCCTCATGTTTCTTGGTATCATGTAGAGAAAATAAAAGGAGAGGGGCATCTCATTTGAATCACTTTGGAGAAGAGAGAATCTTGATATTAAAATAATCAAGATTTAAGCATAATTGAAACCCTAATTTAATTTATTGCAAAAATAAATATATTAATTGAATTGTCCTTCAACAAAAAATATGATGGTTGAAATTTCATAAGTGTGGACGTCCTTGTGCCTTGCAATGACCACGAAATATCTAAAGTGAGTGGAGAGCCCACTCACATTAGTAAAAGGAAAAGTAATATCCACTCAATTTTGGATATTATTATTATAATGGTTAAGGTGCTTAATTTGCTTTCTTTTAATTCATGGATAATGAAGAGGAATTACAAGGTGGGGGGTATGTATTCATATGCAAGGGATGGAGGGGAGTATGTGGCACCAATTTTGGGAGTTGAAGGTATTATTTATCACTTTCTCTCTCATTGAAAGTCCCTTATAAACATCTCATTTCCAACTCAAATGAAAAGCTTTTTTGACCCTTCTTTCTTTCCTTGCTTTGGTTGAACACAAAGGAGCTAAGGAGCTGTAGGAGAACGTGCCCCAACCTGTAGGTAAGCTCCATAGTCATCTTCAACCTTGATTTCATGGTGGAAATCGAAATTCAATGCTTAATTTCTTCTTTTCTCCATTCAATCTTCAATCCTAGCCATTTCTTTTCACTCAAAAGCTTGAGGACGGACCTTGGGAGGTTCAGAAAGCTTCATTCACCATTAGATACGTGAATCTTGAAGCTTAGTTTCAACTTTGAAGGCGTGTTATATAACTTGAACCCTTAAATGTTATTATTGATTTCCTTTCTCTTACATATGTTGATTCTTTCTTCATTCTCAAAATTCCTTTTGATTGATTGTTGAAACCACCACAAGAATCCCTAAAATTTTTGAAGGTATGAAGCTTGAAGATGATGATGTCATCTTAAGCACACACCTTAATAATATGTTGTGCAAACGGTTTCATAATTGAGTCCAATCGGTCTCAAGACCAATTGAGACCAAATAGTCTCAAGACTGTTTAGAATCAAACGGTCTCAAGACCGTTTGTGTTACGACCCGCGTCGAGCTTATTCCGTAAGTATGTTGTTAAGCATGTGTTTAGCTGATGTGTTAAGTTATAAGCCTGTGTTTGTTAATAATGTTTAAAATGGTTATAATATGTGCTTAGTGTGTTTTCTAGCTTCTAAAGCGTGTAGTATCTTACGCTTGAAGCGTTGCCAGAGAAATCGTTCGAATCCGACTTTCGAGTCAAAAGTTGCATGTTTTTGGGCTTTTAGGGACCCGTTTGTAATTTTCAAAAGTTTTGAACTTTGCGATTTGGCCCCTAGGTTTTCTTCCTTATCTACTCTTTCTCCCTTATCTCGTTTCACTTTTACAGAAACGAGAGAATGCTTCTGCGTTCTCCTTCCTTGCGTGAGAAAGGGAGAAAGAAAGAGAGAGATAGAGGGAGCTGAAGAAGGGAAAGGCGTCGGAGCTCCGTTTTGCTCCGATCAGCTGCTGCAGCTCGTCTTCTTCACTCCGTTGATCGTCATCTTCATCGATTCGGACCGGATTTGCAGCTGGAACTGCGTTTGCAAGAAAAATGACCAAGGGATTGGGGTGCACGGTGCAGCCCTAACTCGTTTCCTTCTTCCCTTCAGGTGCGGTTTAGTTGTATGCGTCGTTTGTGATCATTTGGTGGTGTTTGTTCGAAGTTTGCCCGTCGATTCGAGAGAAATCGACTTTTGCAGGCCGTTTTTGTGTTCTGCCTGTACGTGGTTCGGCCGAGTTCCAATTCGGTCGGCCGAGTTCTTATTTAGGGCTTTTGTACAGCGTTATCTGATCGGCCGAGTTTTGATCTTGGATCGGCCGAGTTTCCCTAATTAGATATACGAACAGCGTTTTGGTCGGCCGAGTTTGGTCCTGATCGGTTGAGTTTCTTTGTAGGTTGTTTCGAACGGTGAGTTGGTCGGCCGAGTTCCCCAGGGGATCGGCCGAGTTTCCAGTTGGTCGGCCGAGATTGTTCGGCCGAGTTTCAGGATCTGGGAAGCGATCGGCCGAGTTCCTTAGTGATCGGCCGAGTTTCAAGTGGTGAGTGGTAGTTCACTTAGAAATCATTATTTAACTCATTTTAAATGCTTAATTGCTTCAGTATCAGTTGATATGACATTTAAACAGTGTAGCATGTACATTTTAGTGTGATAAGTTCATTGGAACTTGCAATGTATGATGTAAATGATGAAAAAGAGGAAATCATATGTCTTACTGTTGCTATATGATACTTCTGTTAATTGTTTATCTGTTGGTTAATTAATAGACCTAAGTGCCCTAACACCGTAGAACCCCTAAAGGAAGGTCTGTTACTTAGGGGTGAAACTCGTGTCCAACATCAACCGGTTGAGTAATTCTGGTGGCACGAGGATAGAAAGAGAGGCAGTGTCTAACACCAATCGTGTGTGTGTCACGATGGCACTGGGGAAAAGGAAAAGAAAACTTGGTTATCTAACATCATTCGTGTGTGTGTCACGAAGGTAACCCTGTGACCCTCCGCCGGTGTACTTCGGTTAAAGGAGGAGTCGGGAGCACACGTGGTTGTGCATTGAAGCCGTAGAGCCTATGTTCTGGCCGGAGAGCCAGGGGTCCTGTAGCAGAGCAGGGCTGGCGTCAGACTTAGCATTTCCCAGGTGTGTCGCTAAGTCTTGTATGGTGGGACCGTAGCATGAACTTGCTGCGGATCTTTATATGCAGAGTACACTGCATATATTTAGGGCATAATAATAAAATGAATAAATAATCAAGTAGGTTCACAGTAAATTTATATAACTGCATATCTATCTGAGTTTCCTGTTGATGTTTAGATGTGTGGTTATTATCTGTATATCTGCTATGTCAATAGAACTGCCCTGTTTGAACTGTATATCTGTTTATTTTCAGTTAATAAACCTGACGAGTTGTTTAGTGATAGCTAAGTGAAATGTTATTCACTGAGCGAGTAGGCTCATACCTCTACTCAAACATTTTCAGGTCAGCATCAGCATCAGGAATCAGAAGGATCGTTTCACCCTAACGCTTAGTCGATAGAAGGTTGGTGGTTAGTCTAGTTAGAGGTCTCTTAGTCCATTCCCCTCGATCCTCAGGACAAGGTGTGAGTGAGAGAGAGAATGTGTACACAGATGTAAATTAACTGTTATGCTTTATTTTATATCGGACAATGTATTATACTGCAGACTCTGTGTATATTTCTTGTCAGTTTAATAGAAGTGCTTCCACAGCTTGTTTAGTTTCATTTACAGTATAAATCAGTTTTTCCTATTAATGTTGTTAATTGTTTTAAAAAGTGATGAATGGTTGGCTTATATGTGAAATCCCACCTGTCGTGCCCTAATTTCGTGGTTTTTGGTTAATGAGAGATTGGGGTGTGGCAACTCTTGGTATCAGAGCTTAGGTTGAGTACATAGTTACTCAGAGTCCAGGTCTGGGGACGATAAGAGACCAATAGGATTAAGGTTTAGGTGTCTTTCTTCTATTTGTAGTTTTCTAACAGGAAATATTCTGTTATATCATTGCAGATGGCAGGAAGAGGCTTTGATCGTGATGATCAGGCTGAGAGCCATGTTGGCCCCGATCCTTTGTACTTGGGTCCAGGTGGTGGTGACCACGTGGATGAAGCATCCCGGATGTACAAGATGTTTCTGGAAACCAAAGAGAGGTACAAGTCCGATAGGCGAGCTTCTACTTCTACCAGCAGCAAGGATCTGATGCGATCTTATGAGCTTGTGAAAAAGCTTGGTGGCACAGAGTTTAGTGGCACTACAGATCCAGCAGAGGCTGATGAATGGTTTAGACAGATAGAGAAGGTTTTTTGCCTGATGGAGCTTCCAGAAGAGAAGAAGATTAATCATGCAGTCTACCTTTTGACAGGCGATGCAGAGTTGTGGTGGCGTGGTGTGGAGGAAAAGAGGAGAGGTACAGAGCTTTCTTGGCAGGATTTCTCTGAGGAGTTTCATCTCAAATTCTATCCACCCACTTTCCTTAATGAGAAAATCAGGCAGTTGCAGAATATCAAGCAGGGGAACATGACAGTTACAGAATATGAAGCGCTTTTCACACGGTTGGCGAACTTCTGTCCACAGCTTGTTCCCGATAACATAGAGAGATGTAGAAGGTTTCAGGAAGGACTAAGGCCAGAGATTCGGCATACAGTTTCTGCTACTAGTAGGAGGAACAGAGAGAACTTTGGTGAGTTTGTCGAGGCTGCTAGACAGGTTGAAGAATCTGTGAATGCTGACAAGGTGCCTGAGTCTAAGAAGAGATCTGCGGACTTTAGTAGAGGGCAATCCAGTAGTGGATACAGAGGTGGAGGTAGAGGTTTCTTTTCTAAACTTGGGCGTGGTTTTGGTTGTTTCGGCAGGCAGAGATCTGAGGATGTCACTACTTCTAGATGCAGAAGAGGATACAACCCAGGAAGATGGGGCAGTGCCGATAGTGGACAGTCTTCTGGGTCGTCAATATCAGTGACAGGTCCTCAGAGGCAAGAGATACCGCCATGTGACAAATGCGGAAGGCCACATACTGGTCAGTGTTGGGGTGCAAATCCTCAAGGTTGTTTTATCTGTGGACAAGTAGGACATTTCAAAAAGGAATGTTCTCAGCTTCGACAAGCAGCATCACAAGCTTTCCAGCCTCAATACCATGATGTTCTGAGTTCTTCTGTGGCTTCTGGTTCTAGAGGAGGTGGAGTGTCTAGTGGCAGGAGTGGTCAGAGAGGACAACGTGGCAGAGGGAGAGCTTCAGCACGTTTCTTTTCTTTGACACCTCAGGAAGGTATAATTTCATCACAAGTTGTTATAGGAGAGATGCTTTTGTTTAATAGTATACCAGTCTCAGTTTTGATAGATCCGGGTGCTACTCATTCTTTTATATGACGTTCTTTAGTTGGTGAACTTAATCTGTTAACTCAAGAGTTGGTAGATGAATTAGTGTTGAGGGTTCCACTAGGTGGACCAACAGTTTTATCCGAGTCTTGTCCCGGATGCTTGTTATCTTTTGGAGGTTTTACCTTTGCTGCAAATCTCATACTCTTGGATGTAAATACTTTTCAAGTCATCTTGGGTATGGATTGTCTTGAAACATATCGAGTGCAACTCGATTGCTGGAAAAAGGAAGCTACCTTTCAATTAGGAGAATTTTCTTGTGTCTTTACTGGAGACAGGAAAATTCTGCCTACGTGCATAATATCAGCTGCTGTAGCTGATAAGATGTTACAGAAAGGATGTGAAGCGTTCCTTGCTCATGTAGTTGACACCAGAGCAGAAAAGAGAACTGCCAGTGTTTATGATGTGCCTGTGGTTCGTGAGTTCTCTGACGTTTTTCCAGAGGAGTTACCAGGCTTACCTCCTGTCAGAGACATTGATTTTGAAATTCAGATATATCCAGGTAGTCATCCAGTAGCACTGCCAGCCTATAGAATGGCACCTGCAGAATTGAAGGAACTCAAGGTACAGTTACAGGAGTTGCTAGATAAAGGTTTCATTAGACCCAGTTCTTCACCATGGGGTGCTGCAGTCCTGTTTGTTAAGAAAAAGGACGGTACCATGCGTCTCTGTATAGATTACAGGCAACTGAACAAGATCACTATTAAAAACAAGTATCCATTGCCAAGAATAGATGATCTGTTTGATCAGTTGCGTGGAGCGACGATCTTTTCTAAAATAGATTTGAGATCCGGATATCATCATCTTAGGATAAAGGCTTCTGATATTCCTAAAATAGCTTTCAGAACCAGGTATGGGCATTATGAGTTTTTGGTCATGTCGTTTGGACTGACCAATGCCCCAGCAGCCTTTATGGATATGATGAACCAGATTTTCAAACCGTTCCTAGATCAGTTTATTGTAGTCTTTATAGATGATATTTTGATATACTCCAGAGACGATGCACAACATGAGCAACACCTGAGAGTAGTGTTGCAGTTGTTGAGACAACACCGGTTGTTTGCTAAATTTAGCAAATGCGAGTTCTGGTTGGCCGAGGTAGCATTTCTTGGGCATGTTATCTTGAGAGGTGGAATTAGTGTTGACCCTAAGAAAGTTGATTCTGTACTTCAGTGGGAACAGCCTAGGACTCCTACTGAGATCAGAAGTTTCTTGGGATTAGCAGGTTATTACAGAAGGTTCATACAGAACTTCAGCGTGTTAGCATCACCTTTGACACGCTTGACGAGGAAGGATGTACCGTTTGTTTGGTCGGATAACTGCGAGAAAAGTTTTCAGATTTTGAAGAAAAAGTTGACTTCAGCACCAGTGTTGGTTTTGCCTGAAGCAGAAAAAGGCTATACAGTGTTCTGTGATGCTTCCAGAAGAGGTTTGGGCTGTGTACTGATGCAAGAAGGTAAAGTTGTTGCTTACGCATCTAGACAGCTTAAGAAGAATGAAGAGAATTACCCGGTCCATGATCTGGAATTAGCTGCTATAGTTCATGCTCTTAAGACATGGCGTCACTACCTGTATGGTGAGACATGTCAAGTGTTTACAGACCATAAGAGCCTGAAATATATCTTCACTCAGAAAGACTTGAATTTGAGACAGCGCAGATGGCTTGAGCTGATCAAGGACTATGATGTGACAATCGATTACCATCCTGGAAAGGCGAACGTTGTAGCTGATGCCTTGAGTAGAAAGTCAAGTTCAACAGCCAATGCATTTTCTATGGCATGTTTCAAGAGAGACTTGCTTGTAGATATGCAAAGGTTGAACTTGGACTTGGATGTGACAAGACAGAGTGGGTTGATTGCTCAAATGCAAGTCAGACCTACTTTTTATAATCAGATAAAGGAATTACAGCAGGGTGATGATGAGTTGTGGCAAATCATGCAGGATATGTCAGAAAATAAGAGAACAGAGTTCAGATTTTCTGATGAAGGCATGTTGTATCTTCATGATAGGTTATGTGTACCTGAAAACAATGAGTTGAAAGAGCAGATTCTTGAGGAAGCGCATACCTCTATGTATGCTATGCATCCAGGTAACACAAAGATGTACAGGAACCTCAAAGAGCTGTACTGGTGGTCTGGTATGAAGAAGGATGTGGCTGAATATGTGGCTAGATGTGGAGTGTGTCAGTAGGTTAAAGCTGAGCATCAGAAACCTGCTGGTACCTTGCAGTCGCTTCCTATACCAGTATGGAAATGGGAACACATCACGATGGACTTTGTGGTAGGATTACCCAGGACGCCTAAGGGTTCGGACTCGATATGGGTGATTGTGGATAGACTAACTAAGTCTGCTCACTTTCTTCCTGTCAAGTCAACCTTTGACGCTTCTAAGCTGGCTAAAGTTTATGTGGATGAGGTAATCAGGTTGCATGGGATTCCAGTCTCCATTATTTCTGACAGAGATCCAAAGTTTACATCTAGATTCTGGAATCAGTTACATCATGCGTTGGGCACAAGGCTGAAGTTCAGTACAGCGTTCCACCCACAGACAGATGGTCAATCTGAGAGGACCATTCAGACCATTGAAGACATGCTGAGAGCATGCGTGCTACAGTTTAGAGGCAACTGGGAAGAACACTTAAGCCTAATGGAGTTTGCATATAATAACAATTACCATTCTAGTCTTGGAATGGCTCCATATGAAGCTCTTTATGGCAGGAAGTGTAGATCGCCAGTTTGTTGGTACGAGGTGGGTGAGAAGGAAATTCTTGGACCTGAGCTAGTCAATGTAACTACAGAAAAGATATCTGTGATCAGGGATCAGTTAAAAGCTGCTCAGGACAGACAGAAAAGTTATGCGGAAAGACGTCGTCGACCTCTTGAGTTCGAGGTGGGTGACGAGGTTTACTTGAAAGTTTCACCATGGAAGGGAGTTCTGAGGTTTTGCAAGAGGGGTAAGTTGACCCCTAGATATATGGGTCCATATCCTATTGTTGAGAGGATTGGACCGGTAGCTTACAGGTTGGATTTGCCGTCTGAGTTGGCAAATCTTCATGATGTCTTCCACGTGTCTATGCTGAAAAAGTGTCATCCTGGTACAGAAAAGATTCTAGATTCAGAACCGGTGCAACTTAGGACAGATGTGTCCTATGTTGAAGGACCTGTGCAGATAGTTGATTACCGGATCAAAAAGCTTAAGAACCGGGAGATACCTTTAGTGAAGGTTTTATGGAGAAACCATAATCTTGAAGAAGCTACGTGGGAACTAGAGTCTGAGATGCGTGGAAAGTTTCCTTTTCTCTTCTAGGAATTTCGGGACGAAATTCTTATAAGGAAGGGAGATTGTTACGACCCGCGTCGAGCTTATTCCGTAAGTATGCTGTTAAGCATGTGTTTAGCTGACGTGTTAAGTTATAAGCCTGTGTTTGTTAATAATGTTTAAAATGGTTATAATATGTGCTTAGTGTGTTTTCTAGCTTCTAAAGCGTGTAGTATCTTATGCTTGAAGCGTTGCCAGAGAAATCGTTCGAATCCGACTTTCGAGTCAAAAGTTGCATGTTTTTGGGCTTTTAGGGACCCGTTTGTAATTTTCAAAAGTTTTGAACTTTGCGATTTGGCCCCTAGGTTTTCTTCCTTATCTACTCTTTCTCCCTTATCTCGTTTCACTTTTACAGAAACGAGAGAACGCTTCTGCGTTCTCCTTCCTTGCGTGAGAAAGGGAGAAAGAAAGAGAGAGATAGAGGGAGCTGAAGAAGGGAAAGGCGTCGGAGCTCCGTTTTGCTCCGATCAGCTGTTGCAGCTCGTCTTCTTCACTCCGTTGATCATCATCTTCATCGATTCGGACCGGATTTGCAGCTGGAACTGCGTTTACAAGAAAAACGACCAAGGGATTGGGGTGCACGGTGCAGCCCTAACTCGTTTCCTTCTTCCCTTCAGGTGCGGTTTAGTTGTATGCGTCGTTTGTGATCGTTTGGTGGTGTTTGTTCGAAGTTTGCCCGTCGATTCGAGAGAAATCGACTTTTGCAGGCCGTTTTTGTGTTCTGCCTGTACGCGGTTCGGCCGAGTTCCAATTCGGTCGGCCGAGTTCTTATTTAGGGCTTTTGTACATCATTTTCTGATCGGCCGAGTTTTGATCTTGGATCGGCCGAGTTTCCCTAATTAGATATACGAACAGCGTTTTGGTCGGCCGAGTTTGGTCCTGATCGGCCGAGTTTCTTTGTAGGTTGTTTCGAACGGTGAGTTGGTCGGCCGAGTTCCCCAGGGGATCGGCCGAGTTTCCAGTTGGTCGGCCGAGATTGTTCGGCCGAGTTTCAGGATCTGGGAAGCGATCGGCCGAGTTCCTTAGTGATCGGCCGAGTTTCAAGTGGTGAGTGGCAGTTCACTTAGAAATCATTATTTAACTCATTTTAAATGCTTAATTGCTTCAGTATCAGTTGATATGACCTTTAAACAGTGTAGCATGTACATTTTAGTGTGATAAGTTCATTGGAACTTGCAATGTATGATGTAAATGATGAAAAAGAGGAAATCCTATGTCTTACAGTTGCTATATGATACTTCTATTAATTGTTTATCTGTTGGTTAATTAATAGACCTAAGTGCCCTAACACCGTAGAACCCCTAAAGGAAGGTCTGTTACTTAGGGGTGAAACTCGTGTCCAACATCAACCGGTTGAGTAATTCTGGTGGCACGAGGATAGAAATAGAGGCAGTGTCTAACACCAATCGTGCGTGTGTCACGATGGAACTGGGGAAAAGGAAAATAAAACTTGGTTATCTAACATCATTCGTGCGTGTGTCACGAAGGTAACCCTGTGACCCTCCGCCGGTGTACTTCGGTTAAAGGAGGAGTCGGGAGCACACATGGTTGTGCATTGAGGCCGTAGAGCCTATGTTCTGGCCGGAGAGCCAGGGGTCCTGTAGCAGAGCAGGGCTGGCGTCAGACTTAGCATTTCCTGGGTGTGTCGCTAAGTCTTGTACGGTGGGACCGTAGCATGAACTTGCTGCGGATCTTTATATGCAGAGTACACTGCATATATTTAGGGCATAATAATAAAATGAATAAATAATCAAGTAGGTTCACAGTAAATTTATATAACTGCATATCTATCTGAGTTTCTTGTTGATGTTTAGATGTGTGGTTATTATCTGTATATCTGCTATGTCAATAGAACTGCCCTGTTTGAACTGTATATCTATTTATTTTCAGTTAATAAACCTGACGAGTTGTTTAGTGATATCTAAGTGAAATGTTATTCACTGAGCGAGTAGGCTCATACCTCTACTCAAACATTTTCAGGTCAGCATCAGCATCAGGAATCAGAAGGATTGTTTCACCCTAACGCTTAGTCGATAGAAGGTTGGTGGTTAGTCTAGTTAGAGGTCTCTTAGTCCATTCCCCTCGATCCTCGGGACAAGGTGTGAGTGAGAGAGAGAATGTGTACACAGATGTAAATTAACTGTTATGCTTTATTTTATATCGGACAATGTATTATACTGCAGACTCTGTGTATATTTCTTGTCAGTTTAATAGAAGTGCTTCCACAGCTTGTTTAGTTTCATTTACAGTATAAATCAGTTTTTCCTATTAGTGTTGTTAATTGTTTTAAAAAGTGATGAATGGTTGGCTTATATGTGAAATCCCACCTGTCGTGCCCTAATTTCGTGGTTTTTGGTTAATGAGAGATTGGGGCGTGACAGTTTGGGATCAAGTGGTCCCAAACCGTTTGAAGGTCAAATGCTGAGGTAGTTGGATGTTGATCCAATGGTTCTAATTAAATGGTTTATAATAGTCCCAATGATGGAGAATCCACCAATTGCAAACCCTAATCGGGTAGAGTGGTTGAAACCCTAGTGGATAATTTGGTTTATGGGTTGACTTGGCCCAAACGGTCTCAAGACCGTTTGGAGGGCAAACGGTCTTCAAACCGTTTGAAGACCAAATGGTCTCAAGACTGTCTGGAGGCCAAGGGCCGTGATGAAGGTTTGGAGATCCAATGGTTGTAAATTGATGAGTATTCAAGGGTGCAATTGATGCACATTTCAACAAGTTAAACCCTAATCGATTTGGTTGAAACAAACCCTAATTGGTCCATTCGGTTTTCAAACTAGTTTGGGCCAAACAGTCTGGAGACCATTTGGGGATCCAATCAGTTTCAAGGGAAATTGTTCAAACGGTTTCAATGTATATTTGCTCAAATGGTTTCCAAACCGTTTGGAGGGCAAACAGTTTCAAAACCATTTGAAGGAAAAAGGGGTAAAACCGTTTAGAAGTTCAAGGTACACCAAAACCGTTTGGAGACTCAAGTTTATAAAATATCAATTGATTCCATGATTGATAATGATGATTGTCAAAGATAAGTACAATGGTCGAATCCCTAAAGTACTTAGGTGATTAGTACGTTTAAAGTGGTTAACCTTTTATGCTTATAGAAGCAATATCTCGTTACACCATGTTAACCCTAAATGTGTGTACTTGAATAAAGAGTTAACCTAATCTAATCAATCTTGAAGTAATCAACATCCTAGAGAGGATGAGGGAGAGAGAGGAATTCATACATGAGTGATAATCATGTAGTGGTGGACCCTCAACACTTCCAATATGAATAGAATATATAATTAGGGTATGATCCTTGATAGAGAGATCATGAAACCCTAATTGAAAAGGTGTTGAGCCCTAACCCTAAGTTAGGGCAATATTAAGTGAAACCCTAATCTAGGGTAATAGTGTAACCCTAATCTAGGGTGATGATATGAGAAAACCCAAACTGAGGGTATTTTAATAACAATCCCTATTTTAAAAGGATGTTATATGAAACACCTAAAGTAGTGGATGATGGACAACCCTATATCAACAATGTCTCAACCTAAGCTGAGTCCATATCAATTGATGATGATTGGACAATTCAAATGTATTATTTTATGACTAATACATTACATGATAAATGCATGATTAGTGCATAAAGTGTTAGGATGGAAAATATCCTAATACAATATAAGTTGATGAACTTGAGAAAGTTAGAAGTGATGAGGGAAGTGATACATTCAAGATATGACAGGTATCATATTCAACACTTCAAGGTTGATATACCTTTATACACTTCAAAATCAATATACTTGGACGAGCAACACCTGAAGTGTGATATGTTAATTGTTACATTAAGATACAATGAGTTTAATGCACTTTGATAAGTGAAGGCTAACATACTTGAGAAAGGGTTAATCCAAGATGATAAAGTATGATGTAATCATACTCTTGTATGGATGAGAAAGAAACTCATACCTTGTATTGATAATCATTTAGTGGTAAATAATGAGAATAAATAAGTATGACTGAATACTTATGATAACAATGTATGTTCCTAGAATGTGTGAAGCACTGAATTGGGGTCTGGATTAATAATATGAGCATATGAAACCCTAATGTAGTAATGTGATGAGAAACTCTAATTGAGAGTGATGTTATGTAATGTTATATGAAACCCTAATTTGGGGGAAAGTTATAAGAAACCTTAATTCAAGGTAATGATGTGTGAAACCCTGACACATGATGATGTGTTATGAAACCCTAATCCAGGGTGATGCTATGAAATATGAAACTCTAATTTGAAACCGTAACCCTAATATAGGGTGAAGGTATGTGAAGCCCTAATTTTGGGTAATGGGATGAGTATCCCTGATTAATCTGAAATGGGAAACCCTAACCCTGATAAGGGAATAGTAGTGTTACCCTTGTACTGCATGGTGTTGATATGTGATATTGATATAACTGCTATTGTGATTACTAACCATGCAGATATTATGAGATGATGAGCATAGCCAGGTATGAGCTATGATGTTTCATTTATTATCGTTAATGGGCCTTGTGAGCCATAACATGTTTTGTTGTCTAGTGAGAGATAACAAGAGATGAAATGGGCTTTTTGAGCCATGTGAGATACTTGTGTAACAAGTATCATGTTACCTTGGTCAGATGACCTGAAGGTGTTTAGTTACCTGATAAGTGGTAACAAGTGTTCTTTAATGAATTGAGGGTTTGAATACCCATTTTATATAATCATGATGATGAGCTTGTGAAAGGATGAGAATGCTCCTGATGAGATGAGGGATTGAGATCCCAATGCTTCAAAAGTTTTAAGAGTACTTGATGAAAGTATTATATATTCTTTGTAGGAATTGTTATGATAATCCATGTTTGATAACTTAACTAATGCTAAAAGAATATAGTAATGTACTTAATTAATCAAGTGATATCATATAATGTAGTTGCTCTGACCACAGATCCATCAGCGTCAAAATTTGCTGAATGGTGAAATGGGTTGCTCCGCGACATAACCTAGAAGTCGCATATTTTTGAATATGTGGGGGTAATGGGTGAATATATATTTACGCTCCATAGGAATGGCTTCGGGCCATGTCTTATGAATGGGATTGGTTACGAACCATACCCCAATAAGAGTATGGCTACGGGGCATGACTCCACAATATAAATACCAGGCATTGGCTACGGGCCATAACCGTGAAGAGAGTATATGCTACGGGCTATAACTCTATAGCGAAGATGCCACTATACCCTAGGAAGCTAATTGCAGTTTGACACATGATGTCTCTGCCATATAATCTCGTACTTACCAAGAAGGTTGAGGTCTTGTATTCCGGCTCTTCCATTGACCTTGTGTGGTACCGATACTTACGTAATCGTGGTGAAATGATGATTCATGCACTAAAAAGCTATGCTTGACTTGGATTTCAATTTTTATAATGTTCCCTGTTCTGATTTGAGTTCTAGATGAACTTGTGATCATTTTTACATTATTCCTAAGGTACAATATGACTTGGATCAGGTTTTTTTACAACCTATGGTGTTAAGCACCTATCAACCAATGGTCAATTTTAGGGTTTAAAGCTGATTTCTTCTATAAACCACGACCTGATGATGGTACCATTGCAACAACCCTATGGTGTTGTCTTCATAACAATTGATGGTCATGATAAAGGGTGTTAAATGATGGTGACAACCTATGGTCACCCCCTTAGGTCAGGTTTTGGATCAATTAGAAGTATAATGATAAACCATTAAGCACCTCACTGATGATATCAATCAATGTTGACATTAGCTTAATATTTGATGTTCATTAATGAATATAGTGTTGATCTAACAACCTATGGTGATTTCATGATCACTAATGATGGTGGATCAGGTCTCTACAACCTATTTTGAGTTAAGCATTGTAGTTGTATCATCAATTAAGCCTTATACGAATGGTTTCTTGGGTCACTTGATGCAATGGTCGGACCTATACTGCAATTGATGGTTTTAGCATATGAACTTGACTCAATGGTCAAGATCTAATGTTTATTCCTCCAATAAATTTAAATGATGGCTAATGTAATATGTTGGTCCTAATAATGTGATTTAAATGGTTTCCTTTATATGATCAACTTAAGGATCTTACTTGTTAACAATGGATGGCTTGTTCTAAATAAATAGTTGATTGTGGGTTTTACCCTACTTCTAATGGAACTTTTTGTGTTGTTAATAAAGGGATGCCTAGGGTTAGATGGTGACTCTTTATAAAGAACAAATCAATGACTTCATAGGTGGTTTATCCAAAGTGTTTACTTATGTAAACAACTAAGGTCTTACCTTTTAAACATCCAATGGTTCTGAGTGACATTGTGGTATGGTGATACAGGTTGAATGATGATGAATCAAATGGAGGGTTACCCTTAATAAGGTAGTCTTACCTATTCACTCATATGTATAGAAGGGATGATAACCATATTGTGTTGATATGTAACCCTAATGAGGTATAGCTTGTTATACCTAGGTTTCATATAACTAAGTGATCGTAATTGGGTATGAATAGTCCTTGAATGGCTAATACAATCATGGATACTTTGTTATTGTTGTTGAAACCTTAGTGTGCTATAACCTGATGGTTACACCTTGATTTATGTGTGGGTTCATACCTGAGAATACTATGGAATGTGATGGTGATGCTTCACCTTATGCATCCATGATCCAATGGGGATGTCGTGAGTTAGGGTTTGGGTATAAGTGATGATTAGTAACATTGATATAATTTATCATGTTGAACCTAACTCTAATGCAATTAGTTAAATATGAGTATTCATGTTTAACATTCTTATATGATGGAATGATGGTAGAATAACCTTCTTATTATGATCATAACCTTGATATGTTAATTGATGGTTATTATAGCCACATGGTTGATACTTTCTTACACTAAACATGTGCATAATGAATATGATGAGAGTTAATCATATCTGGATTCCTTGCATGTTGATGTAATAAAGGAATGTTCTTAATGTTAATATGGCCCTGCTATGATTGTTTATGAATATCTCCTAGCTCATTAATGAAATATTGTGTTGATCTAGTGTATTATATGTAAGTAATGTTGTTGAGCCTGGTTATAAGGCATGAAAAGATAATGATGATCTTGTAGGGAATAATAATATAATGGTCTTAATGACCTTTGGGCATGATTGAGACCTGAATGAGGTGTAATCCTCTTGTGTTGATAAGGGTTGATTCTTGGTGATATTGTGAAAAGGATTTATATCCTGTGATAGTATGATGGCCTTAATGACCTTTGGGCGTGGTTGAGCCCTGAATGAGGTGTATTTCTCTTCTGTTGATAAGGGTTGATACCCTATGATATCGTGAAAAGGATTTATATCTTGTGTTAATATGATGACTAGTGTAGTCTCATGAATGGAAAGTGAATAATACCATGTGATGATGAGATGAGAAATTATGTTTCATATATTTTATATCTTTTCAAGTTTTGATATTTATATGCTTGCTAGAAGTGAATTAGGGTTTGTATGTCCACTTGTTTGATGCAGCCTTAATTCACCCAATTGGCATAACTAATCAAGTGCAACTCTAATCATGTAGTGCCCTGTGCCGTAGAGCCATCTTTAGTGTCAGAACTTGCTGGATGGTGAAATGAGTATTCCTAAGGGAAACTCGGAGCGCATACTATTGAGTATGTGGGGGTGGCAGGTTGAGGATATATCCTTGTCATCAACAATGTAGATTGTGGAGGTTGGCTATGGTCATGCCTCATACATATGATGTGATTGAGAACGATTGTGGTCGTGTCTCGGTGATTATAACATGATGTGATTAGAAGACAATTGTGGTTGTACCTCAGTGATTGGGCTTGAATACCCTGATTTCTAGTTCTGTGACCTGTACCAAGGTCAGACTAGTGGTTATCAGCTTGACTATATGTCACTGTGGTGGCAGCTTTGACTGATATGTCACTGCTTTTTTACTCATACTGACTGAGGGGAAGAGATCTTACGATACCGACACTCCTAGATCTTGTACGAAACTGAATAGCCCTTCGTAGGGGTCGGTTGGACTGTGAATGGTATGATTCAAATTCCCCGAGACATAATAAAAGATGTAATATAGATGTGTAGTATATTTGTTTAGGGCTATACACAACATTTCACATTGGATGATAACCCTTGTTTGTTTCTTTACATAAAGATGATGCTTAGTGAAATTAAGAGATAGTATATATACTTATGTTGTGGATATGCTTAAGATTGTAGATGTGTACATACAGTAGCCATGATTATGTCGATAACTATGCTGCTACTGCTGATTATAACCATGATGCTATCTATCTCATGTTGTTAGTTATGTTTAGCATTCTAGCCATGTCTTTGTAACTAGAGATGCATATACTTCTAATCATGCTTATCCAAATAGTTATGCTTATGTTGTTTGCTCTTCTTATGATGTTGATATGTTCAACCAATTAGGCATGCTCATGTTGTTAGCTATGCTATGTTACTAGACTTGCTCATGATGCTAGATATGCATTTGCTACTGAATTGCTTATATTATCAACAAGATAAAGGATGATAGTCTGGCTAATGATGATAGTTATTATCTACTCCTTTAGGTATTTTGTTAATCATCAGTACTGCTGATCTAATTTGTTATATCTAATTAAATTGCTTAACTATTTAATTACTTAAAAATGTTGTAATCAATAAACATTGTTGGAGGTTATATCTATTGCTGGGACATGGGTCTCACCCTTGTGGTTCACCACATGTTTTTAGGTAATTGGCAGTGATGATGTGATAAAGTGGTTTTCCTTTTTCCTTTATTACCTTGATTTCTTCACTTCAATCTATTTCAAAACCCTAACTCTCCTAAAGATTAATTGACCACACAAAGATGGGAATCTCGAGCTCAAACTTTACCAACATATGGGGTATGCTATGGTGAAGCTATGATCCAAATTTCATGTCATTTGGACATTCGTAGCTCCCTCTATGATTTTTACAAGATTTGACTAAGGTTTACCTAATATTTGTCATGATTCAAATCATTTAACCTAAGTTTGCTATTTTTGATCTTTGGTCATGCGGCGCTGACGTCAACAATCCGCGGTCCTTCCCTCGTGAGCTATCTGGACCGTAGCATGGCACGTCCACGGATCCAGGGCAGATCGGACGGCCCTCCGATCATCCCCTACCTCCGATCACCCCGTGACAACGTGGCTACAGCCACCCCGCGCAAGGGCAACCCACTCCCTGCCACTCTGCGCCACCTCGCACAAATTTGACCGAGGCAAACATCTCCCCTCACCTCCACGAACATGCTGACCCCTCGCACGACCCGCGCTGATGACCAGAACCACCCCCATGACTACCACCCGTAGCAAATAACTCCAACACGCCCAACTTGAATTGGGCTTCTCGCGCTCAGACCCTCTCCGGTCTATATAAACCCCCTCATAGCTCAGCCGACACCTCTTTAGTCCTCCCTTGCCTTCAATTCGACCGAGGGAAGTTTTGACAAACTCCAACCTACAGCCAACACCTCTGGTAGGTTCCTCCATGAAGTAAGCACTGGACGAGATCCTTCTTCCCCTCTTCACCCTGAATTAACCATCCCCCGATCTTTGTGGTGCTTTCAACTACCTAGGAGGCACCTTGAAGGATCTCGAAGACACCTGTTGCTCTGCCAAACTCCTCCCTCTTCCGCAGAGCTACCTGTTGCTCCGACCACCTAGGAGGCACACTGCTGCAAGGGGAGCTACGACCTGAGTGTGAGCCGCCCTGACTCGAATCACCCTCACGAAGGTGATCCCAGCTTTGTCCTCACGCGAAAGGCAACACAACAGTCGCACGAGCTCGCCAGAGTTCACCTCCCCTGCCTGCTGTGAGCGTCGAGCAAGAAGAAGAGAGGGACCCGCCCGAGTCTAGTTTGACCAGTGAGGTAAATCCACCTCAGTAATGCAGATCTTTTCTAGTTTATGTGAGTGAGATCTTGACCGTTGGATCTGAGCATCCAACGGTCCTCCATGTATCTAGATTTCGTTTTATTGATTCAAAATTAAGTAAACAACCTAATTTTAGGAAATTCGTTATAAATCATAGGAGTGTTAGAAAAATACAAACAAGCACTCTATTTTGATCAGAAAAATGCAAGGATCATGAATTTGACATAAGTTGACCCTAAATCAGACTCAAAGAATTTATCATGATCAATTATTATTATGTCTTGTTTAATTATTTAGAAAATACTCGAACCTGTTTAAATCACCAAAAACCTGTGATCATCATCTTTTTGCATCTATATTATTATGGAATGATCAGATCCAAATATTGTGACTCAATTATTAATAAAACCTAATTATCACTCCTTTCCCTATTTTGATCTACCAAAATGTGCATAATTAGTCAATATGATCTAAATACCATGACTTTGACCTTATTGACCTACTCTGATGTGACATTGCTAATCTTGGACTCAAACACATACTCTAAGATTCGTACTCAACTCTCATGACTCCAAAACTAATAAAAGGGCCTTTTTATACACTCTTTATAATAATGGTGATTTGAACAATATAACTAATAAATACCAAATCTCCAATTATTTTAGGAAATCAAAGGTACGAGTGAGGAGCATCTCAGGACTCCCCACTTCTGAGTAGAAGGTACACCATTACCTCTTGTTGGCTTACTATATTTAATGCTTGAGAACTATGAGTAGTAGAACACTTGGCATAAGATATTGAATGAAATGAATGTAACTAGTATGATGCTTGAATGAATTGCTAAATTTATGGTTTTGATGTTTTGTTTGATTGCTATATGTATACCTTGAACACCTACAAATATAATATAGATGTTCCATCATAAGATAGCTCATAAACCACTAGGTGGTAGAGCGCATGCATAATGATCACAAACCACTTGGTGGTAGATCATATGATGTTTGTATAATGATCACAAACTCCTTGTGAGTAGATCATGAGGCCTGAAGACGTCAAAACCACTTGGTGGCAGATGCACGAGATGTATGATGGAAAATATGCTTAAAAGATACATGTTCATGTTTGTTAATAAACTCTTGCTTAATATGGATATATTGTTGTAGTTTGCTTATTACTGCCAAGTTTACTTTTATCCTTATTGCCAAGTATTAAAGAGGTAAATCAAATGATGCGGAGGCGTACTCAGTACAATATATTTATATATTGTGCTGACGTGTACCAATTGCATATGTTTTATAGGTACCTTCTGCTTATGATGCTCATGATGAAAGGAAGATGATGTCACTACTCTATATGCTGGCTCACAAATATCAGATCTCTTATGGGGATGTTAAAACTAAATGAGACTCTTAGATTATGTTCTTTTCTTCTGTAATTAGTTTCTCATGTATTAAGTTTCTTCTGTAGAACTCCTATGCCTTCGGGCCCCTATGTAATGAACAATTTGGTTTATGTATGGAAGCTCTTTATTCGGTGCATTTATATATTCATGTGTTTGATCCACTCAGGGACAAGCAACTTTAACTCTATTGTACACCTTATGTTGGCGCCTGAGGTGTAGAGTGGAGTTAGGTTGTTAACCTGTGATATATGGTATCAGAGAAGGCACATGAATCAATATAGGTGTACCAAATAATTAGTAACCTTACCTAGACCTAGGGTAACCCACATTTAGCAGTAAATTGCCGAGGTGTCTAGAAGGATACCTTGCGGAAGGTTCTGACATAATCACTCTCCCCATCCATTTTCACGGTGCGAGGGTTCCCGCCGCAAGCTATCTTCCTGGCTAACGCAATTATTGTTAAAGTGGGCACCCTTACCTTAGAAAAATCTTTCCTCTCATCTTTTCTCAATTAAGGACTACCCCCAACCAACCTATTTAGTGAATAATACTCACTAGGCTTCTCATCTACTTTCTCTCTCATGACCATGATCAATGATATACTCTCTCTATTATGTGGGTAGATTAGGAGAAAGGGGAACAACTAAAAGACATGAAAAATTGGAAAAAAAATATATGCCATGATTGCTAAATCTTTATTGGTTGCATTATGATCTATCTCAAATAAATCTCTAAACTATCTTTTACACAAACTTGCAGATGCCTCCAAAAACTAGGTCCAAGAGAACAAGATCTAGTGATGGCTCTGGTGATGAGTCTCAATCACGCCCTAATAAGACCATGGTTGTAGGCAATTAGGAAGAATAAAAGAAGGTGATGTTGGAATGCATGCATGCCCTAGCCCTAAAAGAAACCAAAAATAGTGCCTCATCCTCTGGGACCAACCCAAAAACCACCATTAGTGACTTCCTTAAGCTTAAACCCAAAACCTTTCATGGAGAAGACTTAGGTGAAGTCCTAGATAAAGATGTTGCATGGATCATATCTGTTGAAAATGCCTTTAGAGCCCTTAAGTGTCCTGAGGAAGATAAGGTCACCTTTTCTACCTACCAACTTAGGGGGTCCGCGAAGTTGTGGTGGGAAAATTATTACCATACACGAGAACTTCCAGATGCCCCCATAGGTTGGGAGGAGTTTAAGGGGATCTTTACCAACCGTTTCATGCCCATATCAGCTAGGAAGGAGAAGAAGAAATAGTTCAATAACCTAACCTAAGGAAACCTATCTGTTGCTGACTATGTTAGGGCCTTTAGACTCCTAGAGCGTCATGCTCGCAACCTTGACGAAGATGAAAAGATTGAACACTTCATAGATGGCCTTAACCAAGAAATCAATGTTCACCTTTGCACCTCCACCCATCCTACCTTTGAAGCTGCCATCAACAATGTCCTTACCCAAGAAAGAACCTTAGGGAAGAGCAAAACACCAAGCTTGGGATACCTAGGTCTAACTGATGCATCTGTCACCAAGGGCAAGGAGAAGGAGAATGATAAGAAGAAGCCTTACAGCCATGGCATGGGAAGAGGAGGAGGAAATCACCATAGAGGTCAATCATACCGAGCAGGACCAAATCGGGGAGGCTGAAACCGAGGTGGACCACACCGAGGGCAGTCATCGGGTCCTAACATGTGCAAAAACTGTGGAAGCAGACATATAGGGAGGTGCAAGTTTGAGAAACATGTATGTTACTACTGCAAGAATGAAGGGCATATGAGGTACAATTGCCCAAATCTGGTCCAGGGGGCACCTCAGAACCATCCTGCCCCATTACCTCATCCTGGAGTTCCACCTGCTCAGCCAGTTGTCCCTATAGCTCAGGCTCAGCCAGAACGTCATCAGGGCCGAGTCTTTGCAATTGATGCAGAAGAAGCTAAGGCCAATGACAACCGTCTGATTGAAGGTAATAATGTTAATAATTTTTAATTGTAATAAATCTTTGAAAAATCATGATCTCGTATAAAATCACAATGTAGGTATGATATGTCTCCGAGATCATCCTGTTGTGGCCCTATTCGATTCAGGATCAACACATACCTTCATATCTAGAAATATTTCTTCCATGCTCAAGTTAGAGATAAAAGACCTAGGTTATATCTTGGATGTAACAACTCCCAGTGGCAAAATTTATACTTCTCTTCAGAAAACCAAAACCTTGCCTTTTTCTTTTGGTGGTCATAAATTTCAATCTGCTTTCATTCTTCTTGATATGGAGGATTTTGACGTAATTTTGGGGATGGATTGGCTCTTCTCCAACTTTGCTATGATTGATTTCTGAGGTAAGAAAGTAGTCTTTTGTGCACCCAATTCTAAACCTTTGACCATTTTCGGGAGAAAAGAAAGAAACTAAAATATGATTATTTCTTCTCTTAAAGTCGATACTTTGATAGCTAAAGGATGTAGAGCCTATCTTGTTGTTATATCCCTGCCTGATCCTAAGGTGAGACCTATAGAGAGCTTGGATGTGGTGAGAGATTACTCGAACATTTTACCTGAGGAGCTTCCAGGGCTGCCTCCAAATCGTGAGATTGAGTTCTCAATTGAGTTAGCACCGGGCACTGCACCAGTCTCTAAGGCACCTTATAGGATGGCACATGCCGAGCTTGCAGAGCTCAAGAAACAACTAGAGGAAGTTATTGATAAAGGCTTCATCCATCCTAGTACTTCTCCTTGGGATGCTCCTGTCCTTTTTGTTAAAAAGAAAGATGGGTCAATACAAATGTGTATTGATTATCACATGATCAACCAAGCCACCATTAAAATAAATATCCCCTCCCAAGAATTGATGACTTGTTTGACCATCTTCGTACTGCCACTGTGTTCTCCAAGATTGACCTTAGATCAGGTTATCATCAATTACAAGTAAAAGATTGTGATATTCCAAAGACAACTTTCAGAACTAGATATGGACATTATGAATTCGTGGTGATGTCGTTTGGCTTGACTAATGCTCCTGGAGTGTTTATGAATCTGATGAATATTGTCTTCCAGCCATTCCTTGACAGCTTTGTTGTGGTCCTCATTGATGATATTCTTATATATTCAAATTCTGTTGATCAACATCGTGAACATCTCCAGAAAGTCCTTGATGTTTTGAGAGCCCAGAAATTGTATGCTAAATTATCTAAATGTGAGTTTTGGATTGACCAAGTTATGTTTCTTGGCCATGTCATTTTGGGTGGGAAAATTTTTGTTGACCCTGCCAAAGTTTTAGTTGTCCTTGATTGGAAAGCCCCTACCAATGCTTCTAAAATTCGTAGCTTCCTTGGCCTAGCCGGCTATTACCGTCATTTCATCCTTAATTTAAGTAAAATAGCCCTACCCATGACTAAACTTACCAGAAAAGATGCCAAATTCGTTTGGACTCCTGAGTGTGAGGCTAGTTTCTAAGAATTGAAATCTCTCTTGACTTCTGCTCCTGTTTTGACCCTACCTTCTGGGAATGATGGATTTGTAATATATTCTGATGCTTCTAAAATGGGTCTGAGTTGTGTCCTCATGCAAGATGGTAAAGTTGTTGCCTATGCCTCTAGACAATTGAAACCTAATGAGGTCAATTATCCAACTCACGATTTGGAATTAGCTGCCATTGTCTATGCTCTCAAAATCTAGAGACATTATATGTATGGTGCTACTTTTGATATATTCACAGACCATAAAAATCTCAAATACCTCTTGACTCAGAAGGACCTCAATCTTCGACAGAGGAGATGGTTGGAGTATCTCAAAGATTATGATTTCACAATTGCATATCATCCAAGCAAGGCCAATGTTGTAGCTGATTCTCTTAGTCGTAAGAAGTCGATTTGTGCATCAATGCATCTGGAACCTTCATCTTCGGGGTCATATCAAGAAGAATCTGGCTCTATTATTCTGGAAAATATCAACATTATCCCTAGTCTTCTTTATGAACTTTTAACGTCCCAAAAGAATAGCCCTAGCTTGGAGGAGATGACCGCTCTCGTGGTTAAGCCTAAGACACATCTATCTGTTGGTATGGACGGTGGACTAAGGTACAAGCATAGGATGTGGGTACCCGAAGAGTCAGAGATTAAGAAGTGTATTCTGCAAGAGGCACATGGGTCTAAGTATTCCATACATCCTGGATCTACTAATATGTATAAGGACCTGTAGAGACACTTTTGGTGGAGAGGTATGAAGAATGATATAGTTGAGTTTATCTCTAAGTTTCTCATTTGCCAGCAGATTAAGGCCAAGCATCAATGTACCAGTGGTCTATTACAACCCTTACCAATTCCCGAATGGAAATGGGAAAATATCACCATGGATTTTGTGGTGGGACTACCCAGGACCAAGAAAGGTTATGATGCGGTTTGGGGTCATAGTGGACCGGTTGACCAAGTCTGCACATTTCTTACCTATGCGGACTACGACCAAGGTTCCTGAGCTTGCTGAGTTGTATATAAAGGATATTGTACGGCTGCATGGAGTACCAGTTTCTATTGTTTCAGATCGGGATCCAAAGTTCACATCACATTTATGGAAGCAGGTGCAGAATGAGCTGGGTACATAGTTGAATTTCAGCACAACATATCATCCCCAAACTGAAGGCCAGTCAGAATGCACTATCCAAATCTTAGAGGATCTACTCAGAGCATGTGTTTTAGATTGGGGAGGATCTTGGGATTACTACCTTCCATTAGCAGAGTTCGCCTACAACAATAGCTATCAATCTAGTATTGATATGCCACCCTATGAAGCTCTCTATGGTAGACCATGTAGATCCCCTCTCCATTGGGATGAAGTCGGAGAAAGGAAGATGCTAAAGTTTGAGGAGTTACAATTATATGCTGATAAGGTGTCCTTGATCAAGCAGAGGTTGAAACGGGCCTAGGATTGTCAGAAGTCATATGCAGATGCACACAGGTCTGACAGATAATTTAATGATGGTGACTATGTATTCTTGAAGATTAGACCCATCCGTGCCATAGCAAAGAACAAAGGGAAACTTAGTCTGAGATATGTGGGTCCTTTTGAAGTTTTGGAGTGCATTGGTGAAAGTGCTTATCGGCTTGCTCTTCCTCCACAGTACAGCATGATGCACAATGTTTTTCATGTATCCAACTTGAAGCGGTATGTGAAAGATGATAGTCATGTGCTGAATCACGAACCTCTTGAGTTGCGAGAGAATCTCTTTTATCAGGAACAACCTATAAAGATTCTCGACTCCAGGGTCAAAGAGCTCAGGAACAAGCAGATCCCGATGGTGAAGGTGTAGTGGAAACATCATGGTGCAGAAGATGCAACCTGGGAACTATGAGCAGATATGGAGAAACGCTTTCCTCACCTCTTTCATCCAGTTTAATTTTGAGGACAACATTTCTTTTAAGGTTAGTAGGATGTGATAAAGTGGTTTTCCTTTTTCCTTTATTACCTTGATTTCTTCACTTTAATCTAATGCAAAACCCTAAATCTCCTAAAGATTAATTGACCACACAAATATGTGAATCTCGAGCTCAAACTTTACCAACATATGGGGTATTCTATGGTGAAGCTATGGTCCAAATTTCATGTCATTTGGACATTCCTAGCCCCCTCTATGATTTTTGCAAGATTTGACTAAGGTTTACCTAATATTTGTCACGATTCAAATCATTTAACCTAAGTCTGCTATTTTTGATCTTTGGTCATGTGGCGCTGACATCAGCAATCCACAGTCCTTCCCTCGTGAGCTATCTGGACCGTAGGATGGCACGTCCATGGATCCAGGGTGGATCATACGGCCCTCCGATCATCCCCTTCCTCTGATCACCCCGCGAGAATGTGGCTACAACCACCCCACGCAAGGGCAACCCACTCCCCGCCACTCCGCGCCACCTCGCGTAAATCTGACTGAGGCAAACATCTCCCCTCGCCTCCACGAACCTGTTGACCCCTCGCACGACCCGCGCTGATGACCAGAACCACCCCCACGACTGCCACCCATAGCAACTAGCTCCATTGCACCCAACTTGAATTGGGCTTCTCGCGCTCAGACCCTCTCCCATCTATATAAACCCCCTCATAGCTCCGCCGACACCTCTTTAGTCCTCCCTTGCCTTCAATTTGACCGAGGGAAGCTTCTACAAACTCCAACCTACAGCCAACACCTCCGGTAGGTTCCTCCATGGAGTACGCACTGGACAAGCTCCTTCTTCCCCTCTTCACCCTGAATTAACCATCCCCCCAGCTTCATGGTGCCTTCAACTACCTAGGAGGCACCTTGAAGGATCTCGAAGACACCCGTTGCTCTCCGGAACTCCTCCCTCTGCCGCGGAGCTACCTGTTGCTCCGACCACCTAGGTGGCACACTACTGCAAGGGGAGCTACGACCTGAGTGTGAGCCGCCCTGACTCGAATCACCCTCACGAAGGTGATCCCGGCCTTGTCCTCACGCGAAAGGCAACACAATAGTCGCACGAGCTCGCCGGAGTTCACTTCCCCTGCCTGCTGTGAGCATCGAGAAAGAAGAAGAGAGGGACCTGCCTGAGTCTAGTTCGACCAGTGAGGTAAATCCACCTCAGCAATGCAGATCTTTTCTAGTTTATGCGAGCGAGATCTCGACTGTTGGATCTGAGCATTCAACGGTCCTCCCTGTATCTAGATTTCGTTTTATTGATTCAAAATTCAGTAAACAACCTAATTTTAGGAAATTCATTATAAATAGTAGGAGTGTCAGAAAAATACAAACAAGTATTCTATTTTGATTAGAAAAATGCGAGGATCATGAATTTGACATCAGTTGACCTTAAATCTGACTCAAATAATTGATCATGGTCAAATATGATTATGTCTTGTGTAATTATTTAGAAAATACTCGAACCTGTTTAAATCACCAAAAACCTGTGATCATCATCTTGTTTCATCTATATTATTATGGAATGATCAGATCCAAATATTATGACTCAATTATCAATCAAATCTAATTATTACTCCTTTCCATATTTTGATCTACCAAAATATGCATAATTAGTCAATATGATCTAAAGACCATGACTTTGACCTTATAGACCTACTTTGATGTGACATTTCTAATCTTGGATTCAAACACATACTCTAAGATTCGTACTCAACCCTCATGACTCCAAAACTAATAAAAGGGCCTTTTTATACACTCTTTAGAATAATGGTGATTTGAACAATATAACTAATAAATACAAAATCTCCAATAATTTTAGGAAATCAAACGTACCAGTGAGGAGCATCTCAGGACTCCCCACTTCTGAGTAGAAGGTACACCATTACCTCTTGTTGGCTTACTATATTTATATTTAATGCTTGAGAACTATGAGTAGTAGAACACTTGGCATAAGATATTGAATGAAATGAATGTAACTAGTATGATGCTTGAATGAATTTCTAAATGTATGGTTTTGATGTTTTGTTTGATTGCTATATGTATACCTTGAACACCTGCAAACATAATATAGATGTTCCATCATAAGATAGCTCATAAACCACTAGGTGGTAGAGCGCATGCATAATGATCACAAACCACTTGGTGGTAGATCATATGATGTTTCTATAATGATCACAAACTCCTTGGGAGTAGATCATGAGGCCTGAAGACGTCAAAGCCACTTGGTGGAAGACGCACGAGATGTATGATGGAAAATATGCTTAAAAGATACATGTTCACGTTTGTTAATAAACTCTTTCTTAATATGGATATATTGTTGTAGTTTGCTTATTACTTCCAAGTTTACTTTTATCCTTATTTCCAAGTATAAAAGAGGTAAATCAAATGACGTAGAGGCGTACTCAGTAAAATATATTTATATATTGTGTTGACGCATACGCTTTGCATATGTTTTATAGGTACCTTCTGCTTATGATGCTCATGATGAAAGGAAGATGATGTCACTACTCTATATGCTGGCTCACAAATATCAGATCTCTTATGGGGATGCTAAAGCTAAATGGGACTCTTAGATTATGTTCTTTTCTTCTGTAATTAGTTTCTCATGTATTAAGTTTCTTCTGTAGAACTCCTATGCCTTCGGGCCCCTATGTAATGAACAATTTGGTTTATGTATGGAAGATCTTTATTCGGTGCATTTATATATTCATGTGTTTGATCCACTCAGAGACGGGCAACTTTAACTCTATTGTACACCTTATGTTTGCGCCTGAGGTGTAGAGTGGAGTTAGGTTGTTAACCCGTGACAGATGACAACAGAACCATGGAAGTAAAGAGGAACTACAATAATGAATATTTGATAAAGTTGATTAGATGTCTAATTTGTCCTAGAGTCATCCTTGTACTCTCAAGTCCAGGCAGGAAAAGTTTGTATATGGTGTTTCAAATGAATTGAGATTTTGTTAGCATGTTAATGCTTGTTTGTGTGACATATACGAATATTGTTATCTTGTGTATATATGTTGTGGCTAAGGTGATAGATCAATTTGTATCAAATTCTTGGCATAGTATGGATATAAGAAATATTTTGGGATCTTATGCAAATGTTTATGAGCATGTGCTGACGTTGAAATCGGTTTTAATTTACCCATATTTTTGGGTATGTGATTAATTAGTGATTGATTGTGTTTTATGTTTTGAGTAATCTCATCTAGTGTAACGGGTCCTGACAGTTTGATATCAGATCTTTAGGTTCACTGAGTCTACATGGACACTAGGAATTAAGACTAGGATGATGTCTAAGTTAGGAATGTGACACAAAAACATGGTGCATACTGCCTAATCTCAGTTCTTGGATGCCCTGGCCAGGTATTCAATTATTGAAGAAAGGTAAGCATGGAACTCTTAGATTGTTATCTTTCTAATTACTCTGATCAAGTAGTCATTTTGAGGCAATCTAAAGAGCATAACGAATAAAAAATCACGGTGTGAATATCTCAATCCTACCTTAAAGAAGATGAGAATTGCATCATTATCTATCAAAACTTGAATGTTTGGTAACTATAAGAGAAAGATATAACACCATGAAATCTAAATTTGAATACAAATTAGAAAAAGTGGAGTTCTTAAAGATGTTATTCAAGAATATAATTAAATAAAAGATAGATAAGTCTATGCTTATAAAGTGAAGCAAGGTATGAAATCCACATAAGATGGAAAGAACTCCTATAACAAGTACAAAATGAGAAGATGAATGGGAATAATGGTAAAGAAATAAGGTGGAACCAGAGTTAATTTCATACCAACCTATGTGTGTAAGAAAGTGTTAATAAAAAATCAACATGGCATGTGAAAGAAATTAAGAGATGATCCTTATTTAATGAAGAAAATGTGGAATATGATGATTTACCTGTTGATAAGTGGTTGAAAAACATAATAAAATAAGAAAACATACCCAAGTGGGATAAATAGTCGTCAAGGAAGGAGTAATGAGATATGTTAATCGTGATAATTCCTATGCTAATGACAAGGAACCTAAAATGAAAAAGGTAAAATGATACATAAGAAGTTGTAACTTGCATAATGAAAATAGAATTGGTTACCTTTTTGCTAGTGACCTTGAACAATGTTTCTATGATGTGGGAAGTGTGTTTCCCTTTGTGTCTTTTCTTTATAGGGCACAACTTTCAAGTAGATCATTGTCACTTGGTATGTGTGGATTCATTGTAAACATAAGGGTGGATTGCTTATTATAGCATAAGGTTGTTTGGACTATGGTTCCAAGTTCATAACGTTTGTGATGACTTTTCTTTTGAGCCTTCCAATAATTAGGAAGACTCCTCTTACATGTCTTGATATTTGTTATGTTGGTAAAAGTAGATGAGATAAGGATGTGAGTTCCTTATAACACATGATGTGGAAACCAAGGTAATGAATCCTAGTATCCAAGATGTATAAAAATATGATAAATACGTGAAGGTTGGAGATGTTTATTAATTGACCATATTTCTTAAAAAAAACCTTAGAGTTGTCGAAGCAGCAATAGCTATGAGACAAGTTGAATAAGAGTGAGATGTGGTTGATTAAATTTCTTTATGGGATCATGATATGTCTTCTAAGTAGGTTGTGTAAATCCTAGTAAGGTGAAGATAGTGTTGTTGTTTCACCCATAACAAGGTTGACTAGGAATGATGTTTCCTTGTATGGAATGACAACTGCCAACGTCAACATTTCTTTTAATGCTGAAAAAGAACTGACAAGAGTTCTAGTGTGAGTGTAAAAAAAAGGGATGGATACATTATTTTTTTTGTGCTTGAAGGAATGGTATGGGACACATAGCATGATTGGTTAAAAGCTAACAAGTATGACTTTTGAGTAATGTGTTGATACAATAGATATAATTTTAGGATTATAGCTCCAATTTAAAGTTGAACATTACTATTAGCTTTGTATAGGTGGCACAACAAGTTTCTATGTTCCATATTTGCAAATGTCTCCTTATGTGGGGGTTTTTGTGCTAACCCAAGATGAGATATGTATTAATGATGTGACATCACCATTATATTAAAGTAAGCATGTGAAGGTAATAGGATGAGGTACAAAGGAAGTACCCATCTTTATTTACCTTGGATTTCAGGGGTGAAATCCCTGTTAAGGGTTTATAGTTGTAAGGCCCCTAAACTTGCATAATGAGTTGAACAAGCTTAATTATCATAATTGAATGCTTATAACACTAATATAACCTTGTGATATGCTTTTAAATCATTAGACAAGCTTAAGTTTCAAGTTTGGACACTGTTTGAGCAAGTTATGCAATTTTATGCACATTTTGGACTTCTATGCAATTTACCCAATTGAGAGGTTTTCTTTGCAATTTATCACTTGCATTATGTTCCTTGGATATTCTATTATCATTATTGAGCTTTTTGAGCCATGGGGAGCCTATTTAAACCTTGGTTTGAAGGTGTTTTCTCCAGGGGTATTTTAGGGTTTTCCCCTTCACGAATGAGCTACCTTTTGTAGCTATCAACTAAGGAATTATGTGATTGGCTGGGAATTTAGAAAAAAGAAAGCTAATTAGGTATAGAGGGATGGTGGGAGATCTGCTTGTGTGTGTTCTTATATATCTTAATAATTTAAAGCCATGGACACTTGGATGTATACTGGAATTTCAACTTTTTCTTTTTCTTTATATTAAAGTGTCATATACTTATCCACAAGCACCAAAACGAGCCATTTACTCTCCACCACTTCCCTCCTTCTCCCAGATTCTTTATCCCTCTGTTAATCTATGAATTTTGGTGCTCAATGAAGAAAAAAGTGGGGATCTTCTTGGAAAAAATTATAGGGTTGCAATTGATTTCCTTTTTGGGTCTAAAAAGCTTCTTCTTAGTGATCTTGACTAAAAGTGTAAGTTTTACCTTCTTTCTTCCACATATTTCTTTTTTATCCTTCCTCCTAGCTTTCTCCAGGTCTGAACCTTGCTTTTCTATGGTAGAAATTGCTTTGAAGCTCTAAAACCCTACTTTTCTTGCTCCTTATGCTTAGGGTTTGCTCATTTGATGAAGAAAGGTGCTAGAAGGACGAATTCATAGCTTACTCTTGGATTTTCTACCCTACCTGATCGAGATTTCTTTTATGTGGGGTTTTGTCCTCTCATTATAGGCAAGTTTTATAACTTTCTCCACGTTTATTTCTTACCATAAGTTTTCTAGATCACGTTCTTGCTTGAAAATGATGATTCATGCACTAAAAAGCTATGCTTGACTTGGATTTCGATTCTTATATTGTTCCCTATTCTGATTTGAGTTCTAGATGAACCTGTGATAATTTTTACATTATTCCTAAGGTAAAATATTACTTGGATCAGGTTGTTTTGACAACCTATGGTTCTAAGCACCTATCAACCAATGGTCAATTTTAGGGTTTAAAGCTGATTTCTTCTATAAACCATGACCCAATGATGGTACCATTGCAACAACCCTATGGTGTTGTCTTCAAAACAACTGATGGTTGTGATAAAGGGTGTCAAATGATGGTGACAACCTATCGTCACCCCCTTAGGTCAGGTTTTGGATCAATTAGAAGTATAATGATCAACCATTAAGCACCTTACTGATGTTATCAATCAATGTTGACATTAGCTTAATAGTTGATGTTGATTAATGAATATAGTGTTGATCTAACAACCTATGGTGATTTCATGATCACTAATGATGGTGTATCAGGTCTCTAAAACCAATTTTGAGTTAAGCATTGTAGTTGTATTATCAATTAAGCCTTATACCAATGGTTTCTTGGGTCACTTGATGCAATGGTCAGACCTATACCGTAATTGATGGTTTTAGCATATGAACTTGACTCAATGGTCAAGATCTAATGTTTATTCTTCCAATAAATTTAAATTATGGCTAATGTAATATGTTGGTCCTAATAATGTGATTTAAATGGTTACCTTTATATGATCAACTTAAGGATCTTACTTGTTGACAATGGATGGCTTGTTCTAAATAAATAGTCGATTGTGGGTTTACTCTACTTCCAATGGAACTTTTTGTGTTGTTAATCAAGGGATGCCTAGGGTTAGATGGTGACTCTTTATAAAGAACAAATAAAGCACTTCAAAGTTGGTTTATCCAAGGTGTTTAGTTATGTAAACAACCAAAGGTCTTATCTTTTAAACATCCAATGGTTCTGGGTGACATTATGGTATGGTGATACAGGTTGAATAATGATGAAACAAATGGAGGGTTACCCTTAATAAGGTAGTCTTACCTATTAACTCATATGTATAGAAGGGATGATAACCATATTGTGTTGATATGTAACCCTAATGAGGTATAGCTTGTTATACCTAGCTTTCATATAACTAAATGATGGTAATTGGGTATGAATAGTCCTTGAATGACTAATACAATCATGGAGACTTTGTTATTGTTGTTGAAACCTTAGTTTGCTATAACTCGATGGTTACACCTTGATTTATGTGTGGGATCATACTTGAGAATACTATGGAATGTGATGGTGATGCTTCACCTTATGCATCCATGATCCAATGGGGATGCCGTGAGTTAGGGTTTTGATATAAGTGATGATTAGTAACATTGATATAATTTATCATGTTGAACCTAACTCTAATGCAATTAGATAAAGATGAGTATTCTTGTTTAACATTCTTATATGATGGAATGATGGTAGAATAACCTCCTTACTATGATGATAACCTTGATATGTTAATTGGTGGTTATTATAGCCACATGGTTGATACTTTATTATGCTAAACATGTGCACAATGAATATTATGAGAGATAATCATATCTAGATTCCTTGCATGTTGATGTAATAAAGGAATGTTCTTAACGTTAATATAACCCTGCTATGATTGTTTATGAATATCTCCTATCTCATTAATGCAATATTGTTTTGATCTTATATATGTAAGTAATGTTGTTGAGCCTTGTTATAAGGCATGAAAAGATAATGATGATCTTGTAGGGAATAATAATATAATCGTCTTAATGACCTTTGGGCATGATTGAGCCCTGAATGAGGTGTAATCCTCTTGTGTTGTTAAGGGTTGATTCCCGGTGATATTGTGAAAAGGATTTATATCATGTGATAGTATGATGGTCTTAATGACCTTTGGGCATGGTTGAGCCCTGAATGAGGTGTATTTCTCTTCTGTTGATAAGGGTTGATACCCTATGATATTGTGAAAAGGATTTATATCTTGTGATAATATGATGACTAGTGTAATCTCATGAATGGCAAGTGAATAGTACCATGTGATGATGAGATGATAAATTATGTTTCATATATTTTATATCTTTTCAAGATTTGATATTTATATGCTTGCTAGAAGTGAATTAGGGTTTGTATCACTTATTTAATGTAGCCTTAATTCACCCAATTGGCATAACTAATCAAGTGCAACTCTAATCATGTAGTGGCCTGTGCCGTAGAGCCATCTTCAGTGTCAGAACTTGTTGGATGGTGAAACGAGTATTCCTAATGGAAACTCAAAGCATATACTATTGAGTATGTGGGGGTGGCAGGTTGAGGAAATATCCTTGTCATCCACAATGCAGATTGTGGCGGTTGGCTTTGGTCATGCCTCATACATCTGATGTGATTGAGAACGAATGCGATCATGTCTCGATGATTATAACATGATGTGATTAGAGGACAACTGCCGTTGTACCTCAGTGATTGGGTTTGAATACCCTGATTTCTAGTGTTGTGACCTGTACCAAGGTTGGACTAGCAGTTATCAGCTTGACTATATGTTGTTATGGTGGCAACTTTGACTAATATGTCACTGCCCTTTTACTCGTACTGACCGAGGGGAAGAGATCTTAGGATACCGACACTCCTAGATCTTGTACGGAACCAAATAGCCCTTCGTAGGGGTCGGTTGGACTTTGAATGGTACGATTCAAATTCCCCAGGGCGTAATAAAAGATGTAATATAGCCGTGTAGTATATTTTTTTAGGGCTATACACAACATTTCACATTGGATGATAACCCTTGTTTGTTTTCTTTACATAAAGATGATGCTTAGTGAAATTAAGAGATAGTATATATACTTATGTTGTGGACATGTTTAAGATTGTAGATGTGTACATACAGTAGCCATGATTATGTTGATACATATGTTGCTACTGCTGATTATAACCATGATACTAGATATCTCATGCAGTTAGTTATGTTTAGCATTCTAGCCATGTCTTTTTAACTAGAGATGCATATAATGCTAATCATGCTTATCCAAATAGTTTTGCTTATGTTGTTTGCTCTTCTTATGATGTTGATATGTTCAACCAATTAGGCATGCTCATGTTGTTAGCTATGCTATGTTACTAGACTTGCTCATGATGCTAGATATGCATATGCTACTGAATTGCTTATATTGTCAACAAGATAAAGGATGATAGTCTAGCTAATGATGATAGTTATTATCTACTCCTTTAGGTATTTTTTTAATCACCAGTACTGCTTATCTAATTTGTTATATCTGATTAAACTGCTTAACTGTTTAATTACTTAAAAATGTTGTAATCAATAAATGTTGTTGGAGGTTATATCTCTTGCTGGGACATGGGTCTCACCCTTGTGGTTCACTACATTTTTCAGGTAATTGGCAGTGACGACAACAGAACCATGGAAGTAAAGAGGAACTACAATAATGAATATTTATAAAGTTGATTAGATGTCTAGTTTGTCCTAGAGTCATCCCTATATTCTCAGGTCCAGGCAGGAAAAGTTTGTATATGGTGTTTCAAATGAATCATGATTTTGTTAGCATGTTAATGCTTGTTTGTGTGACATATACAAATATTGTTCTCCTGTGTATATATGTTGTGGCTAAGGTGATAGATCAATTTGTATCAAATTTTTGGAATAGTATGGATATAAGAAATATTTTAAGATCTTATGCAAATGTTTATGAGTAGGTGCTGACGTTGAAATCAATTTTAATTTACCCATATTTTTGGGTATGTGATTAATTAGTGATTGATTGTGTTTATGTTTTGAGTAATCTCGTTTAGTGTAACGGGTCCTGACAAGCTATTTGAGGTGTAAAATGTTACTTTGATACCATGTTGGGGGAAAATGACATGTAAACTTTGTAATTCCATTTGTTAATGATTATGTTCTATTTGAATCTCATTCTCCATGAATTGCTTGTTGGTTTGTGTGTGAAATCACCTAGGAATGTATGCAAATTGCTTATATGTGTGAATTTTGGGATTTGCCCCTAGGTCCAATTTCTTGGATCCCTAGGTTGCCTCCCATATTCCTACATCCTAGTCAATATACCTAAACCTAAGTGAGAGATCTAAGTAGCTAAATTAGATTATTCAAGTGAAATTAGCATGGAGCCTTCTCAAGGCTAGAATGTGGAGGAATTGGGGCCCAAAACCATAATTTCACCTCCCCATTACTACCCTCAGCCCTTAATTGCCCTATGAATGCCTAATCTAGAAACCTAGAATTGATTAGACTCTAATTGAATTAAACCTAATCCCTAACCCAATTGAGCCTTGCAAGGGTAGTAGGGGGTGTTAGGGACTAGTTCCCCTATACACAACCTAGCATATCCATGGCCAGTTAGTAGCTTAGGTTAACTCATTAGACTCTAACCTATTGTTTGGTTTGGATAATCTAAATGAGATCATAATGTTCATATGTCACCCCCAACTTAAGTGATAAGTGCATTCCCTAAACAACCCACATCTTCATTAATTGCGTTAAAACCCTAGTTTTCATCTTGCTTAGCTAGTGTTAGCTTAGTTAACTATTTTCATGCTTAGTTAGCTTCTTGACATGTTTAACCTTGTTCTTGCTAGTTTATCTCTTTTCTCTCTCTTGTGATTTTCTTTTGCCTGCCTTAGTGTAAACTTCCTTTTCATACCTAGCTTAGTCTTTTCTTGCATACTTAATCTAGTCTAGGATTAACTTAGATTTCATTCTTGCCTTTAATTGCTTTCTTGCTCACCTAACCAAATCACCTTTAAACCCTTAACCCTAGTCTCTACAGTAGGAACCCAGCCAAACTAACCTAGCTCTAGTGCCCCCTTTTCTCCCTGAGGATCAACCCCTATGCTTGCCCTTCACCTATGCTATAATAGTACCTCGTGTGCTTGCGGGTGACCTATTGGGTATTTTGATCGACTGTGTTAGGGTTAATATAAATTTCAAAAGATCCACACATGTGTTTGAGTCACATGGAGTGCATATAGTCACCATTGTTGGCTAGTGTGTACACCTCTGGCTTGGCGCACCAAGCTTTCTGGCGCCGTTGCGAGGGATAGAAAGCACCATAAATACCGAATAGTTATGGTGTTGACTCTCCCCTTTGGCATCGTCTTTTACCAGTTTGTTTGGATGTGTTTGAGAAACACACCAAGCTTTCTGGCATCGTTGTCGGGGAGAAAGGTGCTTGGCCTAGCTAGTTAGTTTTGCTTTGAATTTTCCTACTACCCTCATCATTGCTATTCTTTATTCATTATTCTTTTCATTCTTTGTGTATATTGGTTAGCTAACTTGTTCCCTTTTGTTTGGTTGTGCTTTGTGCATGTGATAAGCCACTCAGGAGGGAACGAGATGGAAGGCCAAAATGCACCCCACAAGCCGCTTCAAGACTACTTCATGCCTAGAAACTACAAATTGCCAATTGCTAGCAGGGTTGATCAAATGCCAGGGGAGCAATTCTCCATCCCTCCAGGTCTTCTTAGGCTCCTTCCCATCTTCTACGGATCAGAGAGTGAGAACCCCTATAAGTAGCTGGACTCCTTTCTTGAAGTATGCTCCACCTTCAGGACACCAAAAGCGAGTGATGATACAATTAGGTTGACTTTGTTCTCCTTCTCCCTCAAAGACAAAGCCAAAGAGTGGTATGATTCAAGAAGGGACATCATGAGTTGGGGGGAGATGAAAATTGATTTCTTGAGGAAATTATACTCTATAAAAAAGTTGACACGAATGCGGTGTGCCATAGCAAGTTTCAGTCAAATAGATAATGAGGGATTCCATGAGGCTTGGGAGAGATTTCAAAAGATGTTGAGAGAATGTCCACATCATGAGACCCCTTTGTGGCAGCTAGTTTAGTCCTACTCCAGGCTATCTCATGCAAGTCAAGCTATAGTGGATTCTTCTTGTGGAGGAGTTTTTATGGCTAAACCACCTGAGGAGACATGGCCCTTGTTTGAGAGTTTGGCAGAAAGTTCAAGGATGAAAGCTTCTAGTATTGTTAGTGACATTGACCTATCTTTTGGTGTGACATCTCCAACTCATGATGATTCAAGCCCCCAATTGATGAAAATGTTTGGTGAAATGGTGAGCTTCATGAGAAACCAAGTGACCAAACCTCCTTGTCATTCGGTCAATGCTATTGATTTCTATGGGGAAGAAAAGAAGACACCTCACTCCTATAGCTACCAGGAACCACAAAGTCCCACATATAGCTCAAGGTTTGATGACGAGGTTCTTTCTAGATTGAAAGTATTTGATGATGTCCAAAGAGATGTTGTAAGGTTAGAAGAGAGAATAGAACATCTATCTTCCATAATCGCTCTCCAAGAAGAAAAAATGTCTTCAAAACCCATCATCAGCCACCATGAAGCAAGTAGACCTATGCCTTCTTCCCATGTTTTCTATAGTCCACCCCCATGCAAGTACATCCCATTCACTCCTTCCAAGGCTATTCCAAGCCTTACACTCCTCCACCACCTCCCTCACCTCGAATTTCCCAAAACTTCACTTTCCAACCCCAATTCTCTCCCCACCCCCAATTCTCTTCTCCACCTCAATTTCAACCCCGAGTGTCACCTCCACCTCTCCACCATGAGCAAGGTAGTGTTGTGACAGTTCTAAGGAGTGGGAAAACTCTTGAACAACCCAAAAGTCAAAGAAAGGTTGACAAAGTAAAGTAAAGGCAGCCAAGTGGTGATATTGTGATTGATATTGCTGAAGATGATATTGTGATGCCGCATGTTGAGTTTGGGAATACATGTGATCCACCACATATCCCTTTTGCAGGTCATACCATCCCTAGTGTTCCACCTCAAGTTCATGCAAGTATGGAAAAAACTAGTGATCCTCCATTCATTGAAGAACTAGATGAGTCACCGAATTTGAAAAGGAGGCAAAATCACAATGTTGATATTCTTGAGGTGTTTCACCAAGTGAAGGTGAACATTCTACTTATGGATTCTATCAAGAAAATCCCATCATATGCCAAGTTCCTCAAGAACCTATGCACTGTGAAAAGAAGGTCAACAAGGAGGATTCCAAAGAAGGTGAGATTGACTGAACAAGTGAGATCCATCATACAACATTCACTTCCCATGAAGAGAAAATACCCAGGAGCCCCACTTATACCTAGTTACATAGGGGGACATCCCAAATACATGTCCTTACTTGATTTGGGATCTAGTGTGAATTTGATGCCATACAATGTCTATGTTGAGCTGGGCTTAGGAAAGTTGAAGTCGACACATTGCACTCTCCAGTTGGAGGATAGATCCATAAAAGTTCCTAGGGGTAGAGTGGATGGTGTCTTGGTGATGATAGACAAAGAGAAAGGTGCAATGTTCCTGGTAGATTTCATTGTACTTGATATGGAGCCAGAGGATAGAAAGATCCCCATTATCTTGGGAAGTTTGTTCTTATCTACAACTAATGCCAACATTCATATGCGCAGTGGCACTATGACAATCTCATTCATGGACATGAAGATCAACATCAACATGTACAAGACCCCAACCCGGCAAGTTCGAGATAGGGATATTGGACATGATCACTTCACAAGTCCAAATGGGCATTTGAAATAAGGACACCAAGGTGAAGAAATTGGTGATGATTGTTATGATGAAAGGGTTGAGGGACCTAGACTGAGTGCAAAGGAGGGATGCATGTTTTGCAAGAATGGACACATGAGAATTCCAAACGGATGAATGAATGGAGAATCACCAAGAAGCCTAGCTTAAGGTAAGAAACTCAGTGCTTGTGGGAGGCAACCCACCTATGTTTGGGAATTTTTGACCCAACCTTGCATTTTTTATACTTTTGCTTTGTTTTTACATTTTCTAAGAAAACACACACACACTTGTATTTGATAGTTTTTGTGTAATTTTGAGATGTGCAGGTGAGAACATAGTGAAATGAAGAAGAATGGATGAAATTTTGACAAAGAATCAATAGAAGATCAACTTGAGATCAAAGTCTTGATGTTTGGACAAGGTTTAAGTGTCATACTACAGTTACAGTGCCCACCATATCTGTGGTGACATGGACCAGTCGTGGTGATGCACTCACTTTCAATAGGGAAATCATCAGAATTTGAGAAAATCAACTAAGTATAGAATTAGGGTAGAACGGCCGTGTAAGGTAGCATGGTCATGCTACCTCAAGCCACCACGGTCGTGCCGCAGCCCGATTCCAGGAACTTAAGTCATAATTTTGCAAAATTCCAAGTCACTTGCTCATTACTTCGAAGAATAGAATGGTCGTGCTCCGCACCCTAGCACTTGTGCAGCCTTCCACCCACCTTCTCCAACCCCAAATCACTGCCAAATCATTCTGAATCATTCCCCCACTATTTCCACTACCTTAATCTATAGATTCCACCAATTTCCATCTACAACATCACCATTTTCTCTCCATTCCGCCTCAACAACCCCATTCTTCAGAGAACTTTGAAATTTATAAATTTTACCTCCATTTTTTAGCAAGGATGAAGAAATTTGCAAGGAAAGTAGTGGAGAAGACTAGGGGTGTCATCTTCTATCAAATGAAACTAAAGAACAACAACCCCGATTAATAGAGGTTGAATGGGATGCATTGGTGGATCCAATTGTTGACGGAGCCTCCACACAGCCACAACGGGGGAGACCGTCATCATCTAGAGCATCACAGTCACCACCGTCTCCTACTTGTCCCTCCGTCTTATCTGAGAGACCATCAATTTCTACTGCACGACCATCAGTTTCAGCATCCCAACCGTCTACTTCTTCGGCACCACAACCAGAGCCACAGCCATGAACACATAGATGGCTCCTACTTGATGAAGAAGAGGATGTAGAGATGCCAAATGCACAGCAGAATGAGATACCACAACAGTGACCCCATCCATAGCCCAAGGTCACTACGGCAGGGCAAAGGAACCTAAGCACCCAGAGTGTTTGACAGACAAAGTGATAACAACTCGCTATGTGTGCCAAGAAACAATGGAAGTTATGGGCTTCTACGCCTATTTCTAGGGCCTGATGTAGAAGATGGTATTATTTGAGATCTTAACACTGTAATAAGAGTCATATATTGAGCTGACTCAACAATTCTTTGCTACACTGGATAAAACAAATGATGACTGTGAGAATGTCATTAAAGTGATGATTGGGGACACGAGGTGGAAGATAACCTCAAAGCTTCTGAATCAGATTTTTGCCCCGAGTGAAGAGATGGAAGCCCTCCTAGATGAAGGAAAGACAGAGAATGACTCCAGTTCCACTATCCATCAATGTGGAAATACTTCACCGGCCAGAGTACTTTTGTAGTGGGGAAATCCAAGATGAGTGCTATCCATAATCCATTCCTACGCTTTGTTTAGAAGGTGTTAGCAAACACCATCTTTGGTAGGATCTTTTTGGACTTGGTTGGATGACTAAGGAGAAGCATGTGAACCTGGGAGCTTTACTTATTGAGAATCTGAGGACAATGCCTTCCAAGAGCACAAATCCATTTGTAATGGGAGGGATTGTGATGTCCATAGCCACTGTAAGGACATGACGTGACAAGTTACACAAAGGTAGATGGAGGAAAGTTGGTTGACTTGCATTACTTGGCCTGCTCTTCCATGATCATAGTTGTGGAAAGAAGATCATCTACCAAGTCAACCCACCATACCCAAGAGTCCCCTTGGAGCTTCCCTACCATGCTCCAACCCATATGGCACAATATGGATGCACACAGGATTTTCTGGAGAAATTGAGGAGGTATGAGGAGGAGAACCCTAGAGGAGATGGCATCCCTGAGGTGATTTTTGCAGAGGCTCTAGGAGAACCCTCACAGGTAGCTGAGGAGAGACAGACAGTGGAGGACAGAGTGGAACAACAAGTGAGACAGAGAGAGGAGAGGATAGGGGTGTCAGAGCCACAACATCCCTCAATGAATGCATATGATATGGGTACCATTCATGCACAGCGGGAGGGCATTCAGGCGATGTAGGATAGGATACTATAGGAACATGAGGGCTTTCAGCAGACACAGGATTTCGTGTGGTTGGACCATCAGCATATGCATTACCAGGTCAACCATCTTTACCAATTCCAGAATGCCCAGGCCCATAGGAACCCACAGTGGGGTGAAGACTAGTGGAGTTCTTTAGTAGCTTTTCAGGATAGCTATCCGCCTCCACAGTCAGACTACTGGGGTGCCTACTATAGATAAGGAGGAGCACCCCCACCACCACCACCACAGTGATCATCTACCCTATCATCCTAGACTTTAGTGTCATGTTGAGGACATCATGATTCAAAATTTTGGGGTGGTAGGGTGGTATGCCATTGTTCCATATTCACTCTTTTTGTATCTCACCTGTTGTTTACTTTTTGTTTGTTATTTCCTCTATTTGTTTGCTTTTGCTTTCTTTAGCCTAGAGTTTACCTACTTTGCATACTTGCATGCCATGTAGGTTGCTTTCTTATCATTTTTGCATAATTTTCAAATTTTTTGCCTTTTTGCCATGCGTTGCATATCATGTAGATTTTGATAAGTTTTGCATGTCTTAGCAAGAATTTTCTTGTTTATTGCTTTAAGTTCCTAGATGTGATTGAAGGCAACTTGGCACCGTTTTGGCCAATTTTTCCCAAGTTTGAGATTTCTCGTCTAAAAGTGTGTTTCAACACAATCTCTACTTTTTTGGATTAAAAATGATGACCTTTGACAAATGCTAGTGAATTATCATTGTTTGTTACTAAATGGTATCAATTCTTGACTTTTTACATGTGCATCACCTCTCTTGTGTTTGTGGATAATTTGGTTGAATTGTGATTTGAGCAAGCTATGAGCGCTTAGTGCCTATGAAATCACTTGATTGAAATATCAATTTCAAGATGTTCATTCATGTGGTGTGACATTGTTGGATGAAGTGTTGGATTAATTTTTATACAAGATACCTTATGTTGAGAATCATGCCAATGACCCCTCTTTGACTCGACTCTTCACTCACCATCTTCTTACCCCTCCACCTCGTGAAAGGATGACAAAGTGCACATATCAGCTGTGGCCACCTCTAAAAGTTTGGGGTGGACACATCTACATCTCACCACTTCACTCTCATCACCATATGCCCTATCTACTCTAAGAGAAAAGAAAAAGAAAAAATGTAAAAAAAAAATAAAAGGATGCTCCTGTTTAAGAGCATTCAAATAAAGAAAAGACGAGTGCTCAATGTAATAGCACTCTAAAATCTTACCGCAACCCTTTCTTCCATCTTTATACCCATTGAACTAGAAAATATCAAACCTAGCTCATTTTTCCCTTTTTCATAGCCACATGGGTCATTTGGTGTGATTTGAAACATAAGGTTGAAAGCATGAAGGTGAAACAACACTCCTGGTCATCCTTGATTAACATCATCATGAAATGGTTTACTCAGAACTACATGAAAGAAATATGGATAGCTTGTGTGTTTTATGCACTATATTTGAAGTTCATATGCTTTGTGCTCTTTTCATGATTGGGTTGTGAAAGTAGGAGAGGAGAGAGGTGGAATGCATGTACTTAGTCATTTTTTATCCCATTCAGCACTAATCATCCTTTGCATTGCATTTGTCATTTCTTGATTGTGAAATTTTTTTAGAGAGATTGAGTTGGAGCATACTTGAGGACAAGTATGTTTTAAGTTTGGGGTGGTGATTCATCCCTATTTTAGGGCTTCATCTTGTGTCATTGTGCACTTTAATCACATCTATACATGTTAGATTACATGTTATTTCCCTCAAAAAATGCACTTATGGAGGCTTTTTGCATGTTTTATAGGTACTTTGTCCACTACCTGATGGCATGGAAAGAAGATGGTCCAATATAGGGTTTCCTCATGCTAGGAGGAGCCTAAAATGAGGCCAAAACCACTCTAAACCTACCCGAAGTGGTCAAAGGATGTATTGAAACAATAACCTTCATGGATGGCCAAGTTCAACACTCAAATGCAGGGGAAGGACTCCAGAATGGCCGTGATACCATGGAATGGCCGTTCTGGGACATGCCCCAATCAACAGGACCTTAAGAAAATGACCCAGAATGCCAGTAGGCCTGTGCTAGACAGTAGGCCCATGCTAGCCAGCAGGCCCGTGCTAGTTAGAGCCCAGCACGGTCGTGCTACCAGTCCCAGAAACCCAAAATTCCTATGTTCATTCCATTTTTTCACCATGACCATTCCCATCCACCACGACCGTGTTACCCATTGCCCACCATGTCCATGCAGCCCAACACAACCGTGCTACACACAATTTTACCCGATTTTCTGCACTGTTCTACCCACTTTGCCCCCACTTAAACTAATGCTTCCCCCACACCTATATTTACCTAGGTGGTAGCTCTAGCATGAGGTTGGCCACCCAGAGCTACCTTCCACCACCTCCTAGGTCCCCATATTTCCCCCTTAGCCATTCCACTCCATTTCCACCTCCATTCCACTCCATTTCACCATTTCCACCACCAAAACACTAGTTTATCCTAGTTCCTACCCATAATCCCCTTCATTCCATACCCTTGCACCTTCACGGAGAGAGGAGGATGTCTTGCAGCAGTTAGAGAGGAGGATTTGTTCATCTACACTGAGCTCCATGTCTTCTTCTACATCTTTCTCCTTTCTTTTTGTATTTTCCATTTCTATGAGTAGCTAGGCCTCTTTTGGGGGGCTGTTTAGGGTGTAAAATGTTACTTTGATACCATGTTGGGGGAAAATGGCATGTAAACTTTGTAATTCCATTGGTTAATGATTATGTTCTATTTTCTTCTCATTCTCCATGAATTTCTTGTTGGTTTGTGTGTGAAATCACCTAGGAATTTAGACAAATTGCTCATATATGTGAATTTTGGGATTTGCCCCTAGGTCCAATTCTTGGATCCCTAGGTTGCCTCCCATCTTCCTACATCCTAGTCAATCTCCCTAAACCTAAGTGAGAGATCAAAGTAGCTATATTAGATGATTCTAGTGCAATTAGCATGGAACCTTCTCAAGGCTAGAATGTGGAGGAATTGGGGCCTAAAACCCTAATTTCACCTCCCCATTACTACCCTCGGCCCCTAATTGCCCTAGGCATGTATAATCTAGAAACCTAGACTTGATTAGACTCTAATTGAATTAAACCTAATCCCTAACCCAAATGAGCCTCACAAGGGTAGTAGGGGGTGTTAGGGACTAGTTCCCCTATATACAACCTAGCATATCCATGGCTAGTTAGTAGCTTAGATTAAGTCATTAGACTCTAACCTATTGTTTGGTTTGGATAATCTAAATGGGATCATAATGTTCGTTTGTCACCCCCAACTTAATAGATAAGTGCATCCCCTAAACATCCCATAACTTCATTAATTGTTTTAAAACCATAGTTTTCATCTTGCTTAGCTAGTGTTAGCTTAGTTAGCTCTTTTCCTTCTTAGTTAGCTTCTTGTCCTATTTTTACCTTGTTCTTGCTAGTTTAGTTCTTTTCTCACTCTTGTGATTTTCTTTTTCCTGCCTTAGTGTAAACTACCTTTTCATACGTAGCTTAGTCTTTTCTTGCATACTTATTCTTAATCTAGTTTAGGGTTAACTTATATTTCATTCTCACCTTTAACTACTTTCTTGCTCACCTAGTTTAAAAACCAAATCACCTTTAAACCCTTAACCCTAGTCTCTACAGTAGGAACCCAGCCAAACTAACCTAGCTCTAGTTCCCCCTTTTCTCCCTGAGGATCGACCGCTACTCTTTCCTATCGCCTATGCTACAATAGTACCTCGTGTGCTTGTGGGTGACCTAATTGGTATTGTGATCGACTGTGTTAGGGTTAATATAAATTTTGAAAGATCCACACATGTGTTTGAGTCCCGTGGAGTGCATCTAGTCACCCCTTGTTGGCTAGTGTGTAAACCTATAGCTCGACACACCAAGCTTTCTGGGGCCATTGTCAGGGATAGAAAGTGCCATATCTACCTAGTAGTTGTGGTGTTGACTCTCCCATTTGGCACTGTCTTTTGCCAGTTTGTTTTGTTGCATTTGAGAAACACACCAGCATGCTGCACCAGTGGTTTTCCAACTACAACACAAGTTTTAATACAACAATGCTCTAGTCATCTAATCTTGAGGACATCAGAGTAACTTCAAATCACTAAGTTGGCACAATTGTCACTTTGTTTCCATCTATCTGACACATCATTGCTTCCCACCATGAGGACAAGAGGAAACATCAATAATACCTTGAGAAATAAGAAAAAACTCAGAGTAGGCATACCACTCTACATCAGATGAGGTTACAAAAGAAGAACCAACACCAGAAATAACCAGAAGCATAAGCACACCACCCACTCTACCAACAACCTGGAGATGGCCCCTAGATTTCCATATAGGGACTACCCCCTGGATGAACCTGATAATCTTAGCTCAATGATTCTTCCTAGATAATTTGCTATCACCAGTGTGACATCATTTTGAGAAAGAAAATAATGAAGATCAAAAATTGGGAGTTCGTGGTTACCGTCATCAATGACAAGAAATCTAACTTCCATATTGTGGAAGGTTGGGTTGAGATGATCGTGGAACTCAAGCTCAAGAGAGATTGGACCATCTACCTCCGACCTATAGCAGATCACACTCTCCTGGCTTGGGCCACTGACTTGTTTACTAAAAGTCCAGTTGAGCTTAGATCCTTTTTTAGAATGATGGGAGATAGAGACTCTAAAACACCAACTCAGCAAACCAACTCTTTACCAACTCTTTGTCTGAGAGAAGCGTCAACCAAAATTGAGGACATTTGCAAACTCGATCGAGATCACATCATCACTAGAACCACCATTTTGATCTGACGAGGAAGACACCACTACATCAGTTTAGCACAACATCTCCACTAAATAAAGGTATATACCATCTAACAAACCTATCGGATCCCATCTTTCATCTCCTACGGTTACTAAATCAAACTCTTGGCATCTTTCGAACCCTCCACGAAATAACTTGGGTTACGATACAAATTTCCCACCTCTTTAGATGGTTTCTGCTATAGATTTAGCCATAGAATCCTTCACATGTGATAACAATCCAAGTGAATGGAAACCTATCACCTACAAACAAATATTACAGACCCGGTCCCTGCTATGCCTCAGATGTCAGAGTAGAGGACATTCAAATCCCCAATGCCGACCCCTCCTCATTGCTTCATTTGCAACAAGTTTGGCAATCTCTCATACCACTTCCCTTACAAATGATGTCATTCCCTAGGGCGTCGGGGGCCTCAAACCACGAGTAAATACTCTTTTCATGCAAAACATGTGATTAACGATAGACCAAAATGTTTAAAAGTGTTGTCAAATCTGTAAAGAAACCACAAACAAATCAAACTATACCTGCAGATTACAACCCCTTTTCTTTCCTGATCACCCCTGACTTAGATGTTACATCTCCTTCTTTTTACTAGTCTCAAATTGTTCCCCCATGCAAACCACCCAACAAGACACACCCCCTCCACCCTTATATACCAAGTGAACACAACTTGCTCCGCTACCACCACCCACTTCCAAACCTCCCTTTACAAAACAAAACCTAGATCCACTCCTTTCATCATGGGTCCAACAATCCACCTCAAGAAAGAATTCTCGATCGATTTATCGGCCAACTCCATGAGGCTTCTTAAAGTCTTTACCAGTCGAATTATCCTCATTAATATCACTAACAATATTGACAACAACATCGTTGACATCCTAGATGTCACCAGAGCTATCACCTTGCTTCTACCTGAACGCACGATCCTCAAACCCAAGATCATTTCTCCGTATCAACTTATGTACTGGATTCCCAAAGGAACAAAGCTTGATCATCTATGTGGACATGTCATGACCATCCCTTACAGTACCATTTTGTCTAATCAAACATCACCAAGTGGACCCCTGAACATGGGTCTTCCCTTGCCGGCTCTGGAGATTCGAGATGGGTTTCCATTTCCGACCTTCCTCCACATTTATGGGAAGTTGAGGTCTTCTGAGCCATTTCTCACTCCATTGGAACTACACTCCAATTTGTAAGCCACAACACTCTACACCCCATTCACTACAACAAGGCCTTTTGTGTCTTTTCTTGTCAAACAAGTGATCACCATTTCGGTCTCTATTAAGATTTGACTAGGAGAAAAAAAATACAAAATGAAGCTTACTTCCGAAAACTCTAATTTAGTAGCCACCACCTTCTCTAACTTCACCCTCCACCCACGTTCATGGTACTATCCTATCAACTCCATAAAATCCTTTACTGCCGTCAGAAATCCAATTGATAGGATAATGGTCTGGGAGAGGAGGAACACCACCTCACTTTCACAATGTGACATCAATCAGACCAAAAAGAACAAAAGACCTAGAGTATCCTCCCCATCAATGGATAGGATCAACAATTCTTTCCTTGACTCATTCAAACCCTTCCTATTCCACACAAACCAAGAAAACACCACTAGCCTCAACTCTGATACTGTCTAAAAGATCAAAACTATTATCATCGAAGATATCAGATCTTCCTAGATCCCTAAATAGAAGAGAAAAGGGAAGGCCCCCATCACAGTCTCTGTCATCAACTCTCTGACTACAACACAAGAAGGGCTTACAAAGAAAAACTATTATTCTTTAGAACAACCAGGTAAACTCTCTAAGCTGCACAACAAAGCTTATTTTAATATCTATTTGTCTATTTCTGATAATATTATAGTTCACGACCAAGACAACCATATTGACAACATAGAATATATTGCAAATTGGTCAAACATACAATCTTTCTTTTAGTTCATCGATAAACTAGGTATTTCTTTTAACTCCGAGGAAGTGGTCCACACAACACTAGATAATATTGAAAAATGTATGCTATGGAGTAATCATAGACATATACACAACACCTACACAAGCCTAGATAACTTCTTCGATTGTGCCAGCTTTCTATAGCCTATCTTATTTCATTACAAATAAAGATCTCATAATGGAACATATGTGGTGCGTCTAGCCTCAATAGAAGAAATTTTATCAGACACCACATTTACAAAAACAATATCAACATCATCACGATTCAGGAAACTAAAACTTCCCTCACCCCCTTTGCTTCAAAGACTATAGGAGGCAAACATATCAACTCTTGGTACCAAATATCCCCAGTAGGTTTTAAAGGAGGCATCACTAGAGGAATCAACAAGCATATGTTTAATTATCTCACTAGTCAAACATCATGTATATTCCATCACTTTGCATGTCACCATCACTTTGCATGTCACCAATACTTTTGATGTGCATGAATGGACGTTCGCTGGTGTTTATGGCGAACCTATTTCTGAAAAAACCCACTTCATCAAGGAGTTTGAATATATCCTTAGAACGTATGCTCTTAAGCTTGGCTTCTTGGTGGTGATTTTAGGCTCATCACCCAACCATCTGACAGACATATCCTGCTTCATCAGATCGGAAACCTATCCATTTTTAACAAGATATTCAGCAACCTCATCATCTAACATAAAATGATCAACATCATCCCATCAAATGTGAACAAGGCTAGAATTGATCACTTGATATGTTCTCCTTTCTGGGAAGACCTCTAGCCTCATTCATTTGTCTCGGTAGCCCACAGACCTATCTCTAACCACTTCCCCATCATCATTGACACCAACCTGATCAAATGGGGCCACAAACCTTTCAGGATTGAGAATTTTTGGTTACTAGACCCTTCCTATCTATACATGTGAAAATTAAACTAGCCTACCACTCCTTTCACTACACCAGAACCAAGTTACCACATTTACAACAACACCAAAAAGATTAGAGTCGCTCTTAAAGATTGGAAAAAACATAAATATGGTAATATTTTGCACAACTTGACAGACCTAGAACAACAATTTCTCTTTATAGACAGTGATCCAAATGCCGGCCCTACTCTTATTCTTACCACTAAAGTAGAAATGTATCACATCCAAAACTACATTAACATCATATGGAAGCAACAAGAAAAAATCAAGTGAGCCACTGAAGGTGACAAAAATACAAATTTTTTCCACAAGTGTTGCAACCACAATGCCCGTGTAAATGCCATTTCTAGACTGAACATCAACGACACTATCACCTCAAACAAATACATCATCACAAAACATATAGTCCAACACTTCCATAACATCTTCAATACCAGTCATGAGCCTACCTTTTTTCATTCCATCAACTGGAAGCTTATCTACAACAAAACCATTCCCTCCCCAAACAACACTATTTGTGACTTCACCCACAAAGAACTCAAAGATGCTGTCACATCATTAGGCAAGAACAAATCTCCCAGACCTGACAGTCTCAATATAGAATTCTACCTCTCTGTGTGGGAACACATCAAAGAGGACTTTATGCACCTTCTCAGTTCCTTCCAAAACAATTCCGACGTTTACAAATACATCAACGTCCCTAACCACACCAACATAGTCCTTATAAAAAAAAGTGGAACACCCTGAATTGATATCACAATTCAGACCCATCAGCCTCATAAACACTTCCTACAAAATCTTAGCCAAATCCTTAGCAACCGAATAAAACCACAACTAGAAGACATCATAGCTCATAATCAAAATGTTTTCTTGAAACAAAAAACATTCATGATGCTTAGATCAAAGCCAATGAAACTCTCCATCTTTTCTACAAAAACAAAACAACTGTGTTAGCTATCAAAACTAGATTTCACGAAAGCTTTTGACTATGTTAACTAGAATTTCCTCCTCAAAGTTATGATGGGCTATGTCTTCCCAGATAAATGGATTAATCAGATTCACGTGTGTATCTCTACAAACACTTTTTCTACCATCACTAATGGCACACCTTTCAGACACTTCTGTAACGCCATTGGTCTTCGGCAAGGAGACCCCCTTTCTCCGTACCTCTTTATCCTAGTCGCTTCACTTCTGACCAACATGTTTAAAATGGGAATCTAGCCTCACCTATAGAATGCTATGACAACATGATCCAATATGCAGATGATACCATGATTTTAGTCAAACCTAAAGATGACACCATCCTTAAACCTGAAGATGAAACTATCCTCAGCACCATCCAAATTCTTGGTCTCTTCTCTTATACCTTGGGGCCCAAAATTAATCTACAAAAATCTTCCAACATTGGTATGAGCACTTTCGCTGACACCATACTCAGATACCAAACCCTTCTCAAATGAAAAATGGAGAATTTCCTTATCATGTACCTAGGCTTTCCTATCACCCCTCACCCCACTAAGCACAACCTACATATTCCCATCATAGAAAAAATCCAGAACAAACTTACTTCTTGTATAAAAAACTTCCTCAACCTAGATGGCCGACTCACTCTCCTCAACAACACCATTATGCCATCACCACTCATTACCTCAGTTGTATTCCCATACCAGTGAAAACTAGGAAACGCATTAACTCTCTTAAAAAAAGTTTGCTATGGAACCAACATGCTGATAACTCCCATAATGCCAAGCTTCATTTGGTTAACTGGGACACCATATGCACTCTGATCGACTAGGGGAGATGGGGCATTATAAACATCAATGTGCTTGCTATTTGTCTCAGCACAAAAATTATCAATGCTCTAACCACTAAGACTACCAAAATTTGGAAACCTCTCATTATATAAAAGTTTCATAAAAAATCAAATCCATGGAGAAAAACTAAGAAGAGAATATCCTCACCTCTTTGTAGATTTATCAACAAAAACGTGGACACCATTGTAAACATGATTAACGCCCCACCACACACCTTTGGTCATACCATTGGTTCTACAACAACATGATAAAAAACTTCAAATACTACTTTCCTATACCAAAACCCTTGATACATATCACCACATCCAAAGCTCTTCAACTCCTAACCAAAAAAGGACAAAATTCCCTCAAAATGCACCTTTCCAAACACCTCAGCCCTGACTCTCTGTTGGACATCATCCACAACCTTGAATTCAACACATCAAACAACATTTTGTGGAAATGGGGTCACAATTACTCTCCAAAAAAGCCTGCTCTCATCTTACTTATAGATGAGCTAAATACTATCTGGAGGATGAAATGGCCACAAAGATACAAAACTTTTTTTGTCTCATCTCAAAAATAAGATTTTAACATATTACAACCTTACCAAGAGGGGTTTCCAGGAACGTACTAGATGCTATCTATGTTGCGCTACTATTGAGACAACTGAGCACCTTTTCATTCACTGGCCTTTCACAATTCACTTTCTTCATAAATACTTCCTACCAAGTTCCCTTTACAAATCTGTCCTTTTCACCATCTAAGATGAATTGTATGCAACCCATTAACCTTGATCACCCAAGATTAGATCCAATCACCATTATTTTTTGGAATATCTGGATAGAAAGAAACCACAAAAATATAACAATACCTCTGGCCCACTTTAGCTATTAAGAACGAGATTGAACATTCTTTTTTTATTATCATGCATTACAGGATCGAGTTCCACATCAGAATAGGTGATGGACGATGAAGAAAAAAATATGGCAATCTTCAGGGAACACAAAGGGGAAGGACAATACACCTTTGAGGATATATTAGCAGATGACTCAAGCTTCTGATCACCATCTATTTCACTTTCTAATGATTCTCTTGATCACCTTATTTTCTAGTAATTATTGGTTTGAGGCCCATTGTTAAGGGGTGCTTCCCCCACAAACTCTTTTTCCTGCTTTATGTCTACGTCCTTTTCCATTTAGACATTTGAAACATCTCTATCTTGAAGGAAAAACACTCTAGGTGTTTTTGGGCGTGCTTTTTATCCCATTGTACGATGTTGTTTACATACATTTCTATTTGTAAACATTATATAATATATTTTTCCTTTACTATATAAAAATTATGCTTATGATTTCAAGTGCTATTTTAAAAACTGATGTCGTATTCATATAAAATACAAGCAAAGATTTGTTATTTCAAGTTAATGATGAATCAAGTGATTAGTTGCTTTATTTTATCCTCATCGTGTTAATGCTAAGACTACAGGCCTTATGAATTCAAGTGGAAGATAGTGGTGCTCAGGTGCACATCATGAGATCAAGTGGAACATCAATTGAGCCTATGGTCCGTATGAACACAATTGGTTCATAAGAGTCGAGAACACTATCATCAACCGTCAAGACTAAATTATGTGAATCCAAATCTATTATTCAATTAACATCATGTTTTCCTCATTGCCATGTTATTATGTTAATATACTAATACTCAATGTCGCTTACTCTAACGAGGTTTTTATTACATGTATGTTTGGGGCATGATGTCCGCATGTACAAAGAAACTTCAAGGATAGTACCATATGAATATAAACTTAAAGAATAGATCAAGGTTTCACAAGGTCTTGCTTGGTGGGGTGCCATCTACCTAGATGATCCAATCATTTATATCAGAATTTTTTTCATGTTCTAAATCATGTTTAGATGTTAGACAACATATCAAGAACTCATCTATACTAGATTGCCTCTGAACAATGTATGAATAAACATCAATATTAATGTATCATTGTTATTTATTTTAATTGTAATGTTCATTATTCCTGTGACACCCCTTCAAGCTAAAATCCCCAATGTTATGGAAAATATGGGTTTTAGTTCCATTGATACATGCATGATTGAAGGGGGTGTTACCAAATTGGTATCACAACAAATAAGTATATGGACATCATGTAAGAAAAAAGATCCATATGTCCTAACCCTAGGTATAGAAATAGTAAGTGAAAGATATTAGAAATCAAAGTATCAGTCTACCCATGAGATAAAAATTTAGGATTAGGGTTATGTGCCTACATAGTTTGTATTTTTATGTTAACTCTAGATTATATATATCATGCTCTCTCTTTTTCCCACACATTTTTTATATGAGACACATTCTTGTGGGGTTTTGTCGAGAGAATGTTATGTAGATAATCATTCTTGTCTTGTCCTTTTAAGTGCATGTGCTATGGGACATGTGCATGAGGGAGGTCCTAAGATAAGTGTGATAAGACATTTCACCTCTAAATATATGATTGGTTGTCATGTATTCAAAGGCGAAAAAGAAAATAAGAGTTGGCATTGAAAATTTGGGACATATAATCATCTAAACCTAATCAGATGCATAGTAAGACCAAGTATGCATACGAAGGGTAATAAGTGAGTGAATCATACAAACTAAGTATAATTTATAGGGTAGAGGGTTTTTGGTATCCTCTTATGTATTCATGATTGCTCAAAAGAAGTGCAATTAGGCTATTTCTAAGAATGTCCTTACCAAAAGTCATGCACATGCTAATAAATAATTAATATTTGATGATTATGTTTTTGAATTGAACATCATATATCACTATCATGCCAATGAATTATGGAACCATGAATGTCATGTTTTAAGATTAAGAAATTATGATAACCATGCATAAGTATAAACAAAATCATGCTATGTTGATAAAGTCCTCTCAATCATGTTATGTGAGCCTTAACCATCCTTATGATCTCTGTGAGAGCAATAATCGACCTTATGAGCACTATGGGTGCATACAAGAGAGTGACTTTATCAACTTAAGTAAAAATCCAGTCTAATGTAAAATCATGTCAACGTAATAAAATTCTCATGTAATTGTGTTAACCATGAGTAGGTCATATCTTAAAATTACTAATGAGACTTTAAGATAATACTAGAGAGTTAGCATGCATATAATATGTAAAACCTTAAGGTGGGCAGTACATGGAAAATTTGAGGATGAAATTTATTCAAGGTGGGTAGAATTGTAACATCCACAATCTTGACATGATAACATATATAATGTTGCATCAATATAAAACCCTAAAAAAATTCAAGTCTTAATCTACCCCTTGTTTGATTTCCACATCAAATTGACATGATAAGCCTTAATTTCTCTAAGTCAATTTTAAATACACCAAATAGATGAAATGTGGTTACAAATGGTCTTAGTAAAGTGGTGAGTGACTAGATTACACAGAAAACATCTCTCCCTCATAATTTGAATAATATTTAGGACTTTGTGATTCATTTCCAAAAATTATATCCCTAACTAAAAAATAAGTGGCACATGAAGATCAAGAATAAAATTGATATGAATATTGCTCACGATTTGGCCCAATAAAGTTTGTTATCGGTTAAATATGATAATAAATCGCTTTCCTCCCAATTTGAACTTCTTAATACTTTTTAGAAAATATGGGATAAACAAAATTATCATTGTCTCATTAATTAGTTTAGATAGTTGTGTCTCTTAAAGGAGAGATCTAAGTTGATATTTAGATTCTACACCCCCTAATTACCTAGCATTCCAATTTTCATTAGATTTTGGTAACCCTAGATGCCTCAAATTGTGTTAGAAAAAGAAATACCAAAAACCCTTCTATAATACTAATTATACAGTCCTATACACACAAGAACTATGTTTTTCCTATTTATGTGTCACATGGACCTATTCTCTTGAATAGGAGTCTTGAATGGGTTAAACTCCTAGTTTTTAGAGTTTTGCTCAGGCAGGGAGTGCATTGCCCTCGCCCAACTCATGGTTCCCATCGAGGACTTATCAGTGTCCCCAGTTACCCGCCTCTTTCCCTATTTGTTGGATGTCATTGGCAACATGATATACATCCACTTTCCTAGATCCCCTAGTCTCTATTATGTTTTGATAACACACCACAACGCGATGTCTATAGCATGAGATCACCTTGCTGAGCTGGAAGATTCAAAACTCATTGTGACTTTAATCTTTAGAAGAGTCTACTCAATTCCAATCTATGCCACCACAACAAAGAAAAAACCATATCCTAAATCCTCTTAACCATGTTCTCTTCTATATAAAAGACCATATGAAAACCTCCATGACAGGGGGTAGATACTCGCAACAATGATTAGAAGCCCCGAACATCTTCAACCCCAACCACACCTTCATCTACAATATTCTGAAGGTTATTCATTTCCATGAGAAGCTACAGGAGCACAACCAACCATATTGCCATGTTTATTTGTGCCTGCAAGGATGATTACACAAGCCAATTTTCTTAGATTTAGATTATGTCTTCCTTGCTATTCCTAATATGTAGTTACAATTCTGCCGACCTACAAGTTGTACCACGATCTTGGTCCTTCCTGATCATGATTTGAGTTGTTTTATTCATGTTTGGACTAGTGGGGACCTAACTTTTTGAACCCGCAAGGTTTTGATCGATGTCGGTCAAGTTTTGCTGACTCTTGACCCCAAATCCACCACTGTAATGATGGAAGTGTGACCTGGGGCAGAAGACCGCTGCATCCTTTGATCTCTAGCTCCTTGTGATCAGTTTTGTCCTAGGAATCCCTTGTAAAGGTCTTGAAGCCATGAAGACATTTTTCTCACCACCATGAATCCTAAAATTTAGACTATTTCCATTGTGTTTCTGGGTTCTCATTTCTCAGGTAAGATGAAGGTCCCAAGGAGATGGATTACTATTTTTCCCCGGTTTTATTTTTTGATGTGTCATGCCCTCATGGGTAGTTTCAGTATTTAGCCTCCTGATTCATCTATCGGTTACATGTGAGAGCCTTGGTTAATAGTGCAGCCATGATTGGGCCAACTAAGCAGGGACACCAACACTATTGATTAGTTTTTTCCCTACTTGATTTTCTTTGAGATTCTATTTGTTAGATCTTTATAAATTCATAGAAAATGCTACAAAGCTAGGATGAAGATGAAACTTACATGAATTTTGTTCACTTTTCTAAAATCTAGATGATGGACTAGTGTTTAGCTTTGTTCTATTTTGGTTTAAGGTGATGAATGAAACACAAAATGATATGTAAAATGTCATTTCTAGGGAAATTACGATTCAATCAATCAAAGGAATCAATTAGGGTTTCATCAATCTACCAAGAGAAAGTAGGATCTTCACTAAGAGAGAGGTAAGTGGGTCCATGCACTTTGAGTATTAAGTATTAGTTTTCAATCACCTTAAGATTTTTAAGACGAACAAGTTAAATTATATGTACAACCACATCATTGAATATTTCTTGCATCGATGTTATTATATGGTGCTTATGCTTTCAAGTTCAATTTCAGAAATCCATGTCATGTCCATATGAAATCCACACAAAAGATTTGTTATTCCAAGTTAATGATGAATCAAGTAATTATTTGTATTATTTTGTCCTCACCATGTCAATTTTGAGCCTACAAGACTTATGAATCCAAATGGAACAGAATGGCACTCAGATGGACATCATGAGTTCAAGTGGAACATTAGTTGAGCCTATAGGCCTTATGAGCACAATTGGTGCATAAGAGTCAAGGACACCATAATCAACCATCAATATTAAATTATGTGAATCTAAATCAATTGTTTAATGAGCCTCATGTTTACCTTATTGCCAAGTTAATATGTTAATGTAACAATTCTCAATTCGCTTACTCTGACATGATTTTTGTTACATGCATGGTTGGGAGCGTGATGTCGACAGGTATAGACAACAACAAGAATAGATCCATATGAATATCAACTTAAAGAATAGATCAAGGTTTCAAAAGGTCTTGCTTGGTGGGGTGCCATCTACCTAGATGATCCAATCATTTAGATCAAAGTTTTTTTGCATGTTCTAAATTGTGTTTAGATGTTAGATGATGTATCAAGAACTCAACTATACTAGGTTGCCTCTAAACAATATATGAATCAATATCAATACTAATGTATGGTTATTATTTACTTTATTTGTAATGATTATTATCCTTGTGATATCCCTTCAAGATAAAGCCCCCATGTTATGGAAAACATGGGAGATGATTCCACTGATACATGTATGATTGAAGGGGATGTTATAAATTTGGTATCACAACAAATATGTAAATGTCCACCATGCAAAAAAATAGATGCATATGTTCTAACCCTAGGTATAGAAATAGTTAGTGAAAGATATTAGAAATCAAAGTAGAAGTCTACTCACAAGATAAAAGTTTAGGATTAGGGTTATGTACCTAGACGATTTGTACTTTTATGTTAACTCTAGATTGTATATAGCATGCTCTCTCTTTTTCCCACACATTTGTGATACGCGACACAATCTTAAGGGGTTTTGTAGAGAGAATGTTATGTGGATAATCATTCTTGTCATGTCCTTTTAAGTGCATGTGGTATGGGACGTGTGAACGAGGGTGGTGCTAAGATAAGTGTGATAAGACATGTCACCTCTGAATATATGATAGGTTGGCATGTATTCAAAGGTGACAAAGAAAATAAGAGTTGTCACTGAAAATTTGGGACATATAATCATCTAAACCTAATCAGATGCATAGTAAGACCAAGCATGCATACAAAGGGTAGATAATTTGACTTAGATAAGTGAGTGAATCATACACATGAGTATAATTATAGGATTGAGGGTTTGTGCTATCCTCTTATATATTCATGATTACTCAAAATTAATGCAATTAGGTCATTACTTAGTATATGCTTACGAAAAGTCATGCACATGCTAATAAACAATAATTTTTTACTATTTTATGATTATGTGTTCAAATTGAACATCATATATCACTACCATGCTAATGAACTATGAAACTATGAATACCATGTTTAAATTTAAGAAATCATGATAACCATGCTTAAGTATAAGAAATCATGCTATGTTGATAAAGTCCTCTCAATCATGTTATGTGAGCCTTAATTGGCCTTATGATCATTGTGGGAGCATTATGTGAGTCTTAACCAGTCTTATGAGCACTGTGGGTGCATTGAAGAGTGTGACTATATCAACTTAAGTAAAAAATCAAGTCTAATATTAAATCATGTCAACTTAATCAAGTTTTGATGTAATTGTGTTAACTATGAGTAGGTCATATTTTAAGCTTGCTAATGAGACTTTAAGATAATATTACAAAGTTAGCATACATATAATATGTAAAACCTTAAGGTGGGTAGTACATCAAAATTTTGGAGGATGAAATTTATTTAAGATGGGTAGAATTGTAACATCCTAAATCTTGAAATAGATAAATTATATAATGTTACATTAGCATAAAAACCCTGAATCAAAAAAAATTCAACTCTTAATCTACCCTTTGTATGATTTTCACCTCAAATTGACATGATAAGCCATAATTTATAAGTCAACTTGAAATACACCAAATAGATGAAATGTGGTTACAAATGGTCTTAGTAAAGTGTTGAGTGACTAAAGAAGATGTGTTTTGAAACAAGGAAGATATACTCTGTCTAATGATACTTGTTTCATTGCCAAATCCAAAATAATAAATATATGGACTTTTATATATTTTTAGTAATTGGTAAAATATTATAAAATTCATATCTAGTATTTTAAAAATTAGAAAAATAAAGTAAAATATGCTATTAAATTAAAAAAAACTATGAGATCACATGGTTCTGTTAACCTAATCATTAATAACAAAAATGTGATCTATAGGGTTTATGCAATTAATGTAAACCCAACCATAATTTTTAATATGCCTTTAACATATTTCTTATGGACTGAGGTGATATTAGGATGTTGACCTTAGACACATGTAGACTCCATGTGAGGTATGTTTCATTCCCTATTGTTCATATTAACCAAACATCCAAAATTAAATCTGTCTCTTGGTCCTTTGTACATATGCTCTACACATTTTTCCTCTATCCTTAGAGGTTAACTCATTTACGTACTTATATCCTTTTATCGAACTTGTTTACCTAATTTGATGGATAATATTATTTTACTTTTATTTATATTTTGTTCACTTTTTCATGTGAAAACCCTAACTTTAATATTTGATGCTATGATCGTCTTGTGGTGGACTTTATGATCCTAAGTTGCATCTCATTTGTGGATATGATTGGATATTTTGTTCTGGGTCATCTGACCCTACATGATAATTGTTGGATTTTTTCATCTTATTATTTCATATGACTGAACTTTCACTTGCCTGTGCATTGATGCATGCTTTGTGATTAGTAGATCTCGAGTAATGTAATACTTTGGTTTTGTTGGGTTTTATTCTCCTTCATTTTTATTCCCCTATGTGATATTATTAATCGCACTGAGGTTGTAGTCCTCCTACCATGTATGGAGGTTTTAGTCCTCCTTTACTTTTATATATTGGTATGGAGGGTCATATGCCTCATATCCTGACTTGTATGCCAAGGAGTTTGGTTATGTTCCATTCTATGTCAAGTTACCACTTGTGTTCACTAACCACCACTGACTTTACATTTTCACTAGCACTATGCTTATCTCACATGCATGCAGGTTGAATATTATTGTGATGGGTTTTGTGTCATAAATTCTTTATATGTGCTTTTGTAGCACAACACTTATGTTTATTAATGGCAAGTGTACTTTATTGAATATCATGCTTTTGAAATTCATATTCTCTTGATATCTTCTTGGATAGTACTTTTCCTATTCTATGGGAAGCCTTGTAATATTTGATATTATTTTCCCTTATATTTCTCAATCGCATATTAATATGCTCATACCATCTTGTATGTTGACAATTTTCACTTCCTCTTATCTTCTAGGGTGTGCTTCTAACCCCAGGTGTAGGACATGGAGGAGATGACATGCAGATATCGTCCTAGCTAATGGAGATGACTCTTAATGGGAGATGTACTTGAGATATCTGGATATCCCTCTACATAGATCATAATGTAGTTGCTTTCTTCTAAACCCCTTAATGGGAGAATATATTGTAACCTTACATAAACTGAATATAGTCATGAAACTTTATTCCATTGGTATACTTTGGTCTTTATGAATACCATTATTTGAGAAGCAAAAAATTTACACGTAGTCCATCATTAATTTTTAGTGATGTTTAGAATGGATGAATTTGTTCCTCAAATTAAGTAGGGAGTGGATCCCCTCTTGGGTACCATTACTTGCAAGATGGTAACAGAGGCCATAGTAATCAAAATCTAACTATTTCAATTTTGCCTCCCTAATTAGAACCCTTACCTTACATAGTCACCCTTTAACTGACATGTTTACCCTAGAATTGACCTATGATATTCATGAGATGAAGTTATATTTAGCATTATATGAGGTTCACATTAGAATCATTATGAGTAAACCCTAATGTGATGAGACCCAATTTCATCATAACCTATAATATTGGTTATTTGTGACTTGTCTCTTTGTAAGTTATGATTTTTTTCTTAGGATGGAGTTGGGTAATGAGGATGTTAGTGTATCATGGTAAGAAGATATTAAATGAAAAAATTATAACATATTTCTCTTTGATTTTGGGCCCTATCTTCAGTTTTTAGCGCAATCTTTTGTCTCAAACTATTTTCTTTATAATACTATATGTACAAAAAAAATCTGATTTTTATCGAAGTTTTCTTGGAGTAAGCTACAATGAAGGGATGTACGAATTCTTATTAGAGAAACCCTAGAATTTTTGAAATAGATATCTTGAACTCTAGTTTTGGTATTTAGTGTGATGACTAGGATGATGTGTCTTGTGATGAAGGTTTAGTTGACCTAACCTTTTGCACTATATGACTTAGTAGATGCTTATGTAAACCTTTAGGGTTGTTAGGTTAGTAACATAAGGACTTGAAACTCAACCCTAGGGGAGTATGACATGTCAGATCGATGCTTGACATGTGAACAACATAAAAACCTAAAATATTTACAACTAAAGATCCATAACTGACCCTACTACATTGATGTTGTTTAGTTTGGCTAATTAGGTTAAACCATTTGAGGGGTGGATATTATTGGTGGATAAGATATGGATGTTGCAATTTTGAGGACAAAATCCTTTTAAGGGGTGGAGTGTCGCAATGAACCAAAAATTGTAATCTTACCATATTCCTCGATTAGAAGGCTTGTGTGATTGATTCCCTAGATTTGACCAAACCAGGATAAAGTTATTCCTTAATGCATATTGTTAATGCAATTAATATGACTAACTCAATGTTAAACTGAAGAATATTAAGGATCGAAAGCAAATAAGTTGCATAATTGACATCACATATGATAACACACTCATATTAACATAATAACTTAATTATGTGCTAACATTCACATAATGCTAAATAGAGGTATAAAGTGCTCAATACATATATCATAAAAATAATTGGAATTTTCATAAATTTAGAATTAATGGTCTTAATATATTAAATATGGAAATTTTTGCATAATAATATCAAAAAAATCTTTTGGAAACGAATTGAAGATAATAGGATACAATTAAGTGAATATTCATAATAAAGGTATAATATTTTGATAAATATAATGATGATGAGCCTAAAATCCTAATGGTGCCATAACTAATAAAAGGGAATCTCAAAAGTGAAATATTCATGTTCCTTGGGTCCCATTTAGCTTGGGTGACAAGTTTCACATTATTTGGATAATAATGACCATCATAATTTCTTTTAGAAAAGAAAATATGAGATAAGGCCAAAAATATTAAATAAATTGTTAATGTCTTCAAAAGTGGAAATAAACCCCAATTCGAATTCCACATACCAGGATTAGTCTATTTATGCATTTTTTACATTAACTAAATGATCTCATCTATTTTAATTTTATTTAGGAGATAGAATATAAATCAAAGTCAAAGATTATAATTAAAATGAAAATCTATCCCAAAATAGAAATTTGATACCAAAATCATATTCTAAATGATTTAATTGGTCTAGGTGCCAATTTCATTTTATTTGACCATGTTTGGACCCTCAATTAAATTGAAATAAATACACTTTAAATTTCATTATATTTCAATGATATAATCAATGAACTCTGATTTTAGATGGTTTCATATTATTGAGATGTCGCAGGCTTATCTTTTGTTTTGGGGGGTGCGGGCTGATCTTGGGCTACTCAATCATGATTTGACAGCTTGAGAACTATCACCTATGTCTCGTATTTTTGGAAACTAGGAACACAGTAATAAGTTCCCAATCTGATTCTTTTAGTTCTTTCTCCATCTCTCCCTTCATATTTCTACTCTAGTTTCCTCTCCCCCACATTCCTTACCCCCTTCTAAATCCCAAGATTACATAAATCTTAGGATTTGAGGCACTCCTTGTATAGACAACATCCACTTCCCATAGTGCCATGTTTCTCCTATGTTCCCTCCTTCTTTTCCTTCTCCTCACCACTAAGGTCACCTTGCCTCTATAAACCCCCCCCCCCTTAACTTTTGTCTAAGTCTCCTCAATCTTTTCCAATCATTCACTGACCACAAACATTAGTATTTGTGTCTCAAACTTCTTTCACCCCCCCCCCACATTATGGACTACCAACCCCATCGACAACATGTTTATCCCGGAGCGACTACTGGAGAACCGAGGTGGTTTCATCATGATTTGATGAAACTTTGGCATAAACAAACAAACTCTTATGACACCTCTAATATCAATGAATCTACCCAACTTCAAGGTACTCCCATTTTCCTTTTTTGGCCTTCACCCTTGTAGATCTACCATTGGTCTAGTTTTCTTAGACCCCTAACCCTGAATGAATTGGACTTCCCATGTCTGGCATTGCCCTAAGATTTTGATCCTCCAAAAGCAAATGGTCCTCTTTTTGGTTCCATGGTTTTTTGGTGCTTTACTCTTGCTCTACTTATCATACATGGTGAGAGACTGGGTTTGGGCTCTTTCTACTCCATGACATCTTCTTTTGGGGGTTTAAGGTCCATTTAGATTTCATGACTTGTTGATAATCTCTCCAACATGACTTCACGATTGAGGTTTTGGATTGGATTTCCCTTATCCATCGAGGTTGTTGAGTTTCTTCTTTGTATCATCATTAAACCAGGTCTAGAAGGCAATGGATTTTTGTTTCATAAATTTGTCTAGGATCTAATATGTATCCATGTCACACCAACAATGGCTTTCTTGTCCTTTTGCCTTTTGACTATAATTTTAATAGAATGATTCTCAAATCAAAGGAACTATAATATTATAATATCACACTCTATTCTTTTAAATCATATGCAAGGGAATTCGAGTAATTACCCATGTGATTTTTGTTGAATAAATCACTAAATGCATCTAATGTGGAAAATTCATAATAAATATTATATAGTTTAGAAAAATGAAAGAAAATGTGTTTTGAAGCTTGGAAGATACACTATGTCTAATGATACTCATTTCATTGCCAAAATCCAAAATAATAAATATATGAAATTTTATGAATTTTCATTAATTAGTAAGATCTTCTAAAATTCATATTTCATATATCAGAATTTAGAAAAATAAAGCAAAATATGCTATGAGCTCAGAAAAATATAATATATAAGATCACATGTGTTTTTTTAACCTAATCATTAATAAGAAAAATGGGATTTTAAGGTTTATGCAATTAATGTAAACCTAATTGTAATCTTATATATGTGTTTAATAAGTTTTTTGTGGACTGAGGTGTAATTAGGATTTTGACCTTGGAGACATGTGGACTCCATGTGAGGTATGTTGCATTCCCTATTATTCATATTGAGAAAACACCAATATTTTTGTCTTTCTTTTGGTCCTTTGGACATATGCCATACACATTATTCTCTCTCTCATGAGAGGTTAACTCATTTGTGTAGTTATATCCTTTTATTGATCTTGTTTACCTAATTTGATGGATAATCTCATTGGACTCTTATTTATATCTTGTTAATTTTTCATGGGGAAACCCTAACTTTAGTATTTGATGATCTAATCTTTTGGTGGTGGACTTTATGATCTTAGGTTGCATCTCATTTGTGATATGATTGGATATTTAGTTATGGGTCCTCTCAACCCACATGATAATTGTTGGATATTCTCATCTTATTGTTTCATCTGACTGAACTTTAACTTGCCTCTACATTGATTCATGCTTTGTGATTCAGTATCCCTAGAGTAATATAATACTTAGGTTTTGTTCGATTTTATCTCCTTGGGTTTTATTCTCCTATGTGATATTTTTACATACTAGGGTTTTATTCCTCCCTCCATTCATTGAGTTTCTAGTCCTCCTACACTTTTATATATTGGAATGGAGGATGATATGCCCCATACCACAGCTTGTATGCTAAGGGAGTTTGGTTATGTGCCAATCTCTGTCAGGCTACGGATTGTGTTCCCTAATCGCTACTGACTTTACATTTTTACTAGTGTTATGCTTATCTCACATGCATGTAGGTTGAATATTATTGTGATGGGTTTTGTGCCCTAAATTCTTTATATGTGCTTTTGTGGCACAACACTTATGTTTATGAATGGCAAGTGTATTTTCTTGATTATCATCTTTTTGCAATTTGTGTTCTCTCGATATCTTCTTGGATAGTACATTTCCTCTTCTATGGAAACCTTGTTATATTTGATATCATTTTTCCCTTATATTGCTCAAACCCATATTAATATGCTCATACCGGCCTGTATGTTGATAATTTCCACATTTCTCTTCTCTTGTGGGGTATGATTCCAACTCCAGGTGTAGGACAGGAGGATGTAACTTCCCAGGATTTGAGGTCTCAGATAAAATGATCTTAAAGGAATGATTGGACTACCCATATCACCAAGGTGCACCTCCTTTTTAGGGATCCCATCACTAAAGAACTCTATGGTTAAGCATGCTCAATCCAGACTAGTATTAGGATGGATGACCAGTCGGGAAGTTTATCCAGTCTTGTAGGTGAGTGAGGACAAAGCACACAATTAAGTCTAGTGGTGGTTTGTCAGTCTAGTCATCATTCCTAGAACTTTACTAGGACCTTGGGCAGTCGGCCCAATCATAATAAATAATATCAGAGCCATAACCCCTCTAATAGGTGGGGCCCACATGGTCATGTGGCATTCTAGTCTTGAGTCGTACCGCTCAGGCATGTTGGAAAGGGATGTCCATGGCGATGTAGCCACCCTTTCACTGGGTATTCCATGATCGGGAGCTAGACGTCCATCAGCCATTATGGTCCTACACTAAAATGAGGAAATATTATGATGCCATATAGTTGAACATTAATGAGGACATTAAGAGTTTGAGTGGGGGAGATTGCAATGACCCAGGATTTGAGGCCTCAGATAGAATGATCTTAAAAGGAATGATTGGACTACCCGTATCACCAAGGTGCACCTCCTTTTTAGGGAGCCCGTCTCTAAAGAACTATGTGGTTTAGCATGCTTAACCCAGAGTAGTACCGGGATGGGTGACCAGTTGGGAAGTTTATATCTTAGCTTGTGCATGAGTGAGGAGAAAGGGAACAATTAAGGCTAGTGGTGGTCTGTGGGGTCAATTGTCATTCCTAAAACTCTACTAGAGCCTTGGGGAATGGGCCTGGGTATCATAGAGGACATATCATGCAGACATCGACCTATCTTATGGAGATGACTCTTAACGGGAGATGGACTTGAGATAGATGGATACTCACTACCTAGACCTAGTAGTTGATTTCATGTAAGCCCCTTAATGAGAAAATATTTTGTAATTTTACATAAATTGAATATAATCATGAAATTTAATTCTGTTGCTATACTTTGGTCTTTCTAAATACTATTGTTTGAGAAGCAAAAAATTTACACCTATTCCAACATATATTTTAAGTGATTTTTGGAATGGATGAATTTGTTCCACAAGTTAATTGGGGAGTGGATCCTCTCTCAGATCCCACTCCTTACAATGTCGTTGGTGGCGCCATGGCAAGAAGAATGATAATTTGAAGAGAGGGTAGATGTTGTGGTGCAATACATGTAGAGAAAAGATATGGAAACTGAAGGGTGAATAATTGAAACTATTGTGGGTCCCAATTATGAAAAAGGGGCCGAGAATGCAGTAGATTGGTTGTCCCAAAAGCAACCCTACTATAGTGCGTACGGGCCAAGGAAGAAGACAACAGAGGGTCATTGGATTTTAGTTACGCAATCTAACAGCCAAGAAAAGAGAAGCATTAGGGTTTAGGGCTTGGGTAGAGATTGGGCCACAGCCCCTTTGATGGACCCATGACTCATCAGCCCATCCAGCCCATCAAAATCAAGAAATTCTAACTAAATCCAACTTTCAAGTAGCAATATGCATGTGGCCATATCTTGGGCTATGATGATCTGATTGAGGTGGTTCTTATGCCATTTGAAAGATAATTGACCCTTGTACAACACTGAATCTGTCATAGAGCAAGCTAGGTAAAATTATGAGATTGAATTTCACTTACAAGATGAATACATATTTAGGTATGGAACTTATCTAGATTATGCAAATCAATGTCAAAACATTATAGATTTTATTATTCATGCGACCAAATTAGTGTTACAACACATCAACTATGAAATTGAGACTAAGTTGAGTAAGAGGACACTTGATGAGAAAGAAAGAGTACAATAGAGGAGAGAGAATATTTAGGTTGTCACATCATGTCCATGATTCCATGTGTAATAAGAATTTATGGAAGAGATATCAAGAAGATCAAAATCCATGATGAAATGGTTAAAGAACTTATCAAATGTACAATAGTTATGCCCTAAGGTTTATATAGTATTGTGTCTTTCCAATTGACATATAATGAGGTTAAAATCCACTTTGATTAGCCATAGTGTGAACAAAAAGGATTGTGCCAAGTTATGTATCTCATCAAGGAAAATTTGTTTGTCATGACTATGTTCACCATAGAATCTAGTGAATGACCAAGTAAATTGGTTGCAAAAATTTTGTATGGTGACAACAATATCACATCATTTATTGTCATGGTGGGTGATCTTGAATTATTTGTTGTTAATACCAATGATGATTCCACCTTTCAATATTTTTGGTGGAATAATTTTCCATTTATGTATGTGTTTACCTCCAATTGTCTTAAGAATGAAGGGGGAAGGTTGTTTTCATTTTGTGGAGAGTAATGATGTTGACGTCATGTGTCTAAACAGGCATTCTAATGGCTCTTCTTCTTATGGCTCTATAAGCACCACTAATGTTCCAAGATCCAACAATCATGAAAAAAGGTTGAGCTCTAGAGAAAATAATGTATAACCTTCAAATATTTACTTATTCAAGTTGCATTGTATCTATATGGATGGGTCTAGTATTATTCTGTCCCATGAAGTTTTCAATCTATGACAAGCCAATATTTGCATGCAATGTATTGTCAAATTGTATGCCTAGTTTGGATGCAAAATCTATGAAATCTTGAATATCAACCATGATGCTAATTTTTTAATATCATCAAAACTATTAATGAAACAATCTTGAGGTTTGTGTTCCTTGTGTGAATTTGAATCACAAAGATCATTAAGAATGAACATAGAGTTTGTAGAATCCATACATATGACATCGACCACAAAGCAGTTTTTCCTCTTGAGTCCTTCTAGTGTAGTGATGAGTGAGCTGAAGGATTTGACTATATATGGAGAATGGAGGGTATGCTATGGGTAGAGATTTGTGGGGATTTGAGTTCTTTGATGGTTTCAGTCTTGATGTGATCTTCTTTGTTCATACATGGTGATGTGTGATCAAGGAGGGTGTTTTGGAATGGAAACGAGTTTCATTGTTGTATAAATTTGGGGGTATGAAGTCTTGTGTTTGGGTGATGGTATGTGTTGATGTTTGTCTGTAGTAAGTCTATTTGGCCTGGATGATGAGAGGTTGTTGGATTGGTGGTCCTGCCTTTCCCATACAATTTTTGTATCTGGCTGTCTCTTTAGATTTCACTGTTGATGACATTTTTTTGATGGTGGGACAAAACCAAGATGATGGGAGGTTAGACAAATCAGCAAAGGTTGTGAGGGAATGTGTGGTGTTCTCGATGATCAATTTGATGGTGTACATTGTTTCTCCAATATGAATCTAAAGAGTGGTAAGGAGTTATATGACTTTCTTAACAGAGAAGATACAAAAAGCTTTAATGTCATTGGTGGGTTGAAGAGTGTCGAGGCTAAAAAACTAGAAAGTGGCTGCAATGATGTGTGCTATGGATCAGAAAATATTGACCTCCCATAGATGAGGTGGGAGATCAGATATGTAGACCCACCCAAAGACTTCTAAGTTGTCTATGATAGAACCTTGATCTGTCATCCGTTTAGTGATGACAACTTGGACAAAGATATATGCCTAAGGGATGGTCATAACATGTCCAAATAGGTGTCCAAGTTTTGTGCCTTTTGGGATAGAGTAGATGACTTAGGATGGTGAGAGGATATTGGGTTTGAGAACTATGTGTCTCAGTATGAAATGGGAGACAACTCAGGTGAAGTTCAAGATGTTGATGGCATGGTTGTCAATGTTATTTTGTATGGAGACCAGAACACTACAAGTAGTGAAGGCTTTTAACAACCTCATAGAGTTTGTAGGAAGATCAGTGGAGAACTCATGATGGAGTTAAGAGAAGGGAGTGTCATATTGATGGTGGGGGATAGAGGATCATGCTTGAAAGTGAAGATGGAGGAGGGGTTGTGGTTGTTAGTATGATAGAGAGGTTAAAAAAAGGTTAGCGATGAGGTAAGTAATGGTTTGATGGAATAGGTCAAATGTATACATGCGGGTTTAGGTGGTAGATCATAATGTTCATCTAAGTATAGAAGGTTATTATGGCTTTAGAAATGGAAGGGTATAATGGAATAGGTTGAATGGGTATAGGAGGGTCTAGGATTGTGATGTTTGTCCAAGTATAGAAGAGCAGAGAAATGGTTAATGGTCAGATGGTCAAGAGATGTGGATCTATATGGGAGGGAAGCCAATTTATTTGAAAGGTGAAAGGGAAGGGAATGAGTGGGGAAATGTTAAGAAGAGATGAAATTCTCGAGATCACATGAGAAGTGCATGGGGAAGAGGGGTTTGCATGAGTCAAGTCTGTATATGGGATTTGGGCATGTGAAGGAGTGATGATCGAATCCATGACATGGAAAGAAGATATCTGGAAAGGTGAAATGATGTTTGGAGTGTCCCAATCGCATGCAGAGAGAGCACCAAAGAGGTTTGCAAGGGGTTTTTCATTTGTGGGTTATCAAATTCAATGTAGATGATGATGTATTAGAGGAGATGTAATGTTTCATAATTTGAAGGGAGTTCATGGAGGACGATGAGGAGCCTAAAGGGAGGAAGTTAGCAAATCATGATGCATCATATGAAGGGATTTTCTATGGTGAGAGGTGAAGATCAGTGTGACTGGTCGGTGAATGGTCCTCTACATGATAGAATTGGTGTGGAATGGATGCCTGTCGGTTGAGAAGATAGGGAAGATGTAATATCTTAGTAGAAGAGAAGTCAGGGGCATCATACTTTGAGTATGAACTCTATAGTGCTTCTATGCTGCTAGTAGGGCATGTCCATCCTTGTGATGTAGCAATATCATCTAGTGATATATTTGAGTCTTCAGTAGTGTATGAATCAAGTTGAACATGGTTTACTTATATGCCCAAAGGGGCTTTGTATATGCATGTAACAAAGACAGGATCAATGGATGAATTTGTTCCCATAGATGATGAATCCCCCAGTTCACCTAAGAAAGGATCAAGATGTGTTGATGTATCCATGCATTAATTTGTAACCCATACCATGATGGTATTGTGAATTGTTGGTCAAAGAAAGAAAATCAATTATTTTTGTAGTTTGAGTTGTCTAATCATATACTTCCATCCAGAGGTGGTGTTAATGGTATATTGCATGTCTTCTTTGAACTTGACAAGGAAGGCCTTATTCTCGACCATTAGGGTGATCAACCCGACTCTATGTCAAGGTGAAGGTATCTTCATGCCAAAAGAAGGTTTATGGTATCCATTATGTTTGTGTCGAGTGTTATGTTTAGGTATTGTATGAATGAATCTATTCTTGTTGTAGAGTGTGGTGGTGATAAGTTGTACTTGTAACTCTTGAATGTTGTTTGTGCATTTGTAGAGAAACGTGCTTTAATGCCTTTGATAATGATTATCATATTTTGGTTGATGTTAGGGTGATGAGTAGTTGTTGAGAGATATTGGGGAATAAGACCCCCTGTACGCGTTTTGGATTGAATGGTGTGCATGAGCTCAAGTGGAGAGTAACAATGAAGTGTGAAGAACTAGGTTTCATGAAGGAAATGTTGGCTTGGGGGATAGATAATATTAAATGTTAAATCCACAGATGGCACACTGTTATACTGGGGACTGTAAAAGTTGTTGTTGTCAATAATCTGGCAACCTATCACAGTGTTATGTCTCATCTAGTTGGCAATCCAAGATCTTAGTTTGTTACAGTTCATCGTTAAATGTTCTGTAGAGTGCTTGGAGGTTCATAGAGAGTAAGATGAAGTCTTGAGGCACTATTACAAATAAATGATGTTTCCACTAGGAGAAACTAATTTTTATGGGGGAGTTGATGTGTAGATGTTGTCTAATGCCAGTCGGAGAGTAGATATTGGTTGTTTCTAGACAACTTAGTATAGAGAAGATTGCTAATCTAGTGGGTCTACTGGAAATCTAAGTGTGTTTTTCTGCCAATGGATGTGGATAGAGTTTGGTGATGGAGTTGTATAGTGAGAAGTTTGAGCATTCTTGAAAGCACCTCACTTTCTTGTCTATAGGGAAGTTGGATTTCCGTCTATGTAGGTTGGCTATGTGGTATTGGGAGGCTGAATGAATCCTCAACAGTTACCATAAAAAACTTTTTAAAATGAAAGGAAAACTGAGTACATTTGTAAGGAGAGGGAGCTAAAAGAGAACCCATTCTTCACTTAACTGAGAGATAAACACCATATTATTCCAATTATGAAGGGAAGGAAGAATTTCATTTATTTCTCAATTGGTACATATAACATATAGCATGATAGTTAATAAGCAGTGGAAACAAAACTATTACAAAGTTACATGTTGATTTACTTAAAATTATTCCTCACCATAAAAGGTGGTATAGCAAAGTAAAAAGGTATAGATCTAATCACATGTTATACATGTTGCAAAGGGCAACCCAACCATTCCAAGTTGTCCTTAGGTCCAATACCTCATATACGATCTTCAAACATCCTTGTCTTCTAATGTACCTACACCTGGGTGGAAGTGAACATCACCCAAAACATAGGAAACAAAGTATAGATTACCAAAGGTTGAGTATGTACATATGATAGAAACTTTGGATATTATATTAGGTTAAAAGTACAAGAGGAGATGTTCCCATAAGAAGGAGACTATTTTCAATTAGGTAAGTTCAAAAGAAATATAACAAGAGTAATGAGGCATATTAAAATTATGATTGCAAGCATGAGAATAAAATTTCCTTGACATAACAATCAACCACAAATCCAATTTAAAATAATAAACATTTGAATGCATAATAATGTATACTAAATATACCTAAATAGGGTCATAACACCATAGGATCATGACCTAAAAGAAATAAGGGTGGAAGCATACACTCCGGGCAGAATACACGCACCCTTTTAAATATGGTTGTACATAAGTACCACTATTCTAGGTATTCTAGTCAAACATGTAGCATTCACAAATAGAGTGGAAAGACTAGCATTTTAGTCAATTTCACATAAAATGGCAATCATACCAGGAGGGGTCCAAAGATCCTTTATAGTAGAGTAATTCTACAATCACAAGAATCTAAATGAATCCAAATCAGGATATATGAATGTCAAACAACTGACTTTTGAGTAGAATGGATATTCAAGAGATGTGCCATTAAGTGATTTAGGTATAAATCAAATAATTCCCAAAATAAAATAGAGGATTTACATATCTAATCTTCGCAACTAACCATATATTTTGTAATGACCCTCAACAGTTTTTTATCTTATTAACAAAGCATCCCTTTTTTCTTCACGATTCATCCTTCTTAACGTAAAAGTGTGTTACAGACATGTTAGTCCATAATGACAAATATTAAACTAGAATATATCTAATCCTATTATTTGTTACCTCATGTGGTTTAGGGTTTTCAAATCTTGTAATTTCTCATACATAGAGTGAGCGATTGGGTTAGCTATTATTTATCAAAATACTCTTACTAGGTATATTTAAAGTTTAATATGACAACCATTTGTATATATTAGTCATGTACTTATATTCAGATCTCGATATGTATATATATATATATATCTGTGTGTGTGTATTTATATATATATATATATATATATATATATATATATATATATATATATGCAAGTATATCCCATGTGGTTGTATGAGATAGGTTATTAAGCTATATTTGTATATGTCCCAACCTCACTTGTCGTCTGATGTCAATTTTTTTTCAAATTATGAATGCATTCACATGTATAGTTATCTTACTACAATCAAGTATATGTCCTTTCTCCTTTATACCCTTTGCTTCATGTAAGGGAAACATAGATAAAATACTTCCCAATGTTAACAAATAGACATGCACGTCTAGGGCTTTCTGCTCGTATAAACTAATGTGATGTATCCAGTAGTTACACTATTATCTCACTCATGATTACATCTAACATGTTTCCATTCTTATTTAATTGTATATATAATATATGTGTGGTGGATAATTTAATTAAATTATAAATTGGAAACTTATGGAATACTAGTAATATCATGCTATTATTATGCACAATGACATGATAAGTATTATTGTAGTCGATCAAGAGGTCAAACATTATTGTAAACAAGTTTATATAATGAACTTTAATACCATATAAACTACTTTTGATATATTTGGTATTATATAGAGAAATTACAAATTTCATAACCAATGATTACACATAGATATGTTTATATGTATATATGTATGCATATGTTAATAGGGTGGAGTAAATTGACCAACATGTGTTACTACTTAATAGATTTATGATTATTAACATTGGTTATTATCTCAACTAAATTTATACATGATATTGGTTCAAAGAGTTGGATTGCAAAACTTGAAATACAAAAAGTAAGAATTCACCCACAAGTCATGTGGCACATCATTGATCTTCGATGCACCACTTCATAGTCGGTTACCACACACGAGGTTAAGGGTGAATAGTTTTTGAGGTTGAATATCATTGGGGTAGTTTGCTTCTAGGCGTGGAGACCATTGAGTTGGTAGGTTCCGGTTATCAACAGTAAGAGGAAATAAGAATTTTACATGATGTATAGAAAGAGTGCTAAGGTTAGATCTTATGGCCATGGTGAGGTGAGAGGAGGTTGGAGGAGGAGCAATGATAGATGGTTTTATTACAAGTCCAATGATGGAGTCAAGAATAGGTCTGCTATTTCATAGATAGATAGACACAACGAGGCCATGTAATCATGTGGAGGAATGCTGGCAACAAAGAGATTACATGATGGTGTGGATGGACCACAGGGTGCTGATGTGGTATTTTGAACGCACTAACAAACTCACTCAAGGTTGAAATCCTCGAGCTTTTACAAAAAACAAAGTGCAATAATACCACCCACAAGCGGACGAGTCTTATCGCAGTATAGTTAAGGATCGAACCCAAAGGACAACATTTTAAAGAATCTTTGTAAATCTAGTCTAGTTCGAGTTAAGGCTAATATTTAAAACGATAGGTTGATTTGAGGTTAATTAAACTAATTGCAAGAAAGTAAAAGATGAATTAAAGTTGGGTTTAGATCAATGATATGGAATCGCCGGGATGGTATCGGATTTCACAACCACTACTCATGCAAGAACATCCAAACATCAAATATCCAGGCAAGATATAACTATCCAAGTAGAGCTATTGCGAACCCCCCATACGGGAGTTAGGTCCGCGCAAGCATCACCTTTGGCCTCAGATTTCTCGTCACCATTCAGATCACATACTTACAGCTCCGAAGATACAACATCCAACTAAGATTGTGGGCCCCCTATACAGGCGTTAGGCACACAGAAGCGTCACTGAAGGCTAGATGGCTCGTCCCCTCGCATATCATACACTTACGACCTCAACGAACCCCATTCTATTTCTAGTTTGGGAGTCAACCGCTTTAATCGATAAGCAAGCATGAGATTAATATACGAGCAAACACCGACGATTAACAAGAAGATACAAAATCCAACTAAGGCTATGAACCCCCTATACAGGCGTTAGGTACACACAAGCGTCATTGAAGGCTAGATGGCTCGTCCCCTCGTGGATCATACACTTACGATCTCAAGGAATCCCATTCTATTTCTAATTTGGGAGTCAACCTATAAAACGACATTCAATCCTACATAAAGATATTCTCACAACATAGGAAGAACAAAGATGAAAACAAGCAATTAACCAAACTACAAACATAACGATTAACAACAAAATGAAAAGTTATATACATTGCCATGGACAGTTAATAATATGACATGTTTGCATGGGAAGTAGGGCTAGTCCCCGCACCCCGGTGAAAAGGTACTACTCGCTCATGATGCGAGAAACAAGAAGAATGGAAAAGAGAGAGAAATCCACCACGGACTCGGTACAGAAGGTAGTCACAGCTCAGTGAAGTAGATACAGACTCCTACATCATGTCGGAGCAGATCTGGACGCGAACGGGAGTTGCCAAGATAGACCAGATAGTCTCCCTTGCTCCATCTTTCTTCTCTCCTCAGCCTCCTTGGTTGCAACACGGGCAGTAGGTGAAATGAAACTAGCGCGGACTGGACTGATTTCTGATCAGATCTGTGTACAGGCAGCCTGTCGGCATCCCGGAACTGATGTCCAAGTGAGGACCTTTGCGGTCCTATTTATAGGTATAGGACTGACCCCAAACAGTCTTGGATTAAAAGAGACCAAACAGTCTGCTGCTGTTATGGGCAAAAAGTCTAGCCAAAAAAATCTTCTCCAAACGGTCTTTGTTGCTTTGACTTTTTCATTTGGTTTGCTCCAAATGGTTTGGGCAAACGATCCTGGACATAGGCAAATGGTTTGGAAACTGCATAAGACTAAACGGTCTTGAGCAAACGGTTTGGAAACCGCATGAGATCAAACGATCTTGAGCAAACTGTTTGAGAACCACACGAGACCAAACAGTCTCACATACTGTTTGCTCCCCTCCAAACGGTCTTGTGAAAAGGGGGCAAATGGTCAACAACAACAAACGGTCTGTGTACCCATCATGCCCAAACGGTCTTCAGGTAGCAACCATTCGGTCTCAATTTCTTGCCTAATCTAAACGGTTTCCAAACCGCGGCTAAACGGTCTGAGATCAGAATCGAGAAAACGGTCCTGCTTCGGTCAATGCTCCACAAACGAGCAACAGACAGTTCATTGGTATATCGATCCAGTAACCGTCCAATCTATCAAATGATCTTCAGCCTTCTTCTGTAGGTGCAACGGCCTCAGGGCGACCCCATTTGGTCTGCGAATCACCCCCAAACGACCTTGCTTAGGAGCTGCAAATGTGTGTTGTTCGGAGGTTGAAGACGACGCACCACGGTCGTGGTTAGGCACCACGGTCGTGGTAAAGATGTTGTCCCATGGTCGTGCCGCCTTGCACGGGCATGGTGGGTGTGAAATCGAGCTCTGATGGCATTGTGCCACGGCCGTGGTGTGACACCACGGTCGTGGTGAGGTTGCTGCCACACGGCCGTGCTGCCTCGCACGGGTGTGGCGAGTGAGGGAGGTTCGATGCAGATAGGGTGCCACGGTCATGGCTCGTCGACCACGGTCGTGGCGAGTGAAAGCTCAGGCATTGAGAATGGTCTACCACGGTCGTGGCCCACCACACGGTCGTGGTGATGGCAGCAGACCACGGCCATTTTGGACCACCACGGCTATGGTTAGGACTCTACTTCGCGACCTTGAGTTCATGAACTACTCGATCCCTTGTAGCTGAGTGATGCCTCCATTTGGTCTCTGCTGCTCAAACGGTTTTGAGACCGCATGGGTTCAAACGATCTTGAGACCGCATGGATTCAAACGGTCTTGAGACCGCATGGGCTCAAACGGTCTTGAGACCGCATGGGCTCAAACGGTCTTGAGACCGCATGGGCTCAAACGGTCTTGAGACCACATGGGCTCAAACGATCTTGAGACCGAATGGGTGGAATTGCTTGGTTAGATTTCTTGATTGGGGCCAGAGATGAAGGTGGGCCTTGACTACTTGATCAACCTTGTCAAAACCTGCATTAAATGAACAATATTTAGTTAAAACCTTGATAATCGAATTGACTAAGTAGTTTTTCTCATTATGATTCATATTGAGTGAAATAGCATGTATAGAGTTGAATTGATCCCGAAGTGATAAATGAATTCTATGATGAATATACATTCATCAGGTGCCCAAGGAGATGAGGAAGGAGAGGATCTAGATGATGGATATGATGGTAGATAAAGGGATGTATGGGGGCTATGAGTTGCAAATTTTCCATCTCAATTGCAAACCTGTCGAGAGGAAGAAGAAGAAGGTAGGGCAAACTTGGCAACCGGGTAAGATCCTAGTTATGATGGTGAACTAGATAGTGAAGGAAAGAAGAAGACCTCACAGATGATTGGTGAACTCACATGCCATTGATGAAGGCCATTGTTGGACATAAGGAGGTGCACATTGATCCTTCCATGGTTGCAGGGGCGGCGAACTCTGTGCTTCTGGTAGTATTTAGATAGCCTACTATCAGTCCATGCATGGGGGGAAGCACACGTGGATATTAGGGTGTGAGATACAAAAAGAAAATGTGATGGAGGTGGGGATGGGAACTGCTGGTGTTGGTGGTTGTAGTACTAAGGGAGGTATCTCCACCAATGAAGCTCATGGACAACAACCTCTTTGGGCCTTATTATTACAGCAAAGTTTGGTTACTGGGAATAAGCTGTTGAAGGTGTGGTGATGATAAGAAATGGTGGTGGTGGTGGTGGGTTTGTGTACTATCGTGGTGCCTGATGAAGGTGACATTCTAGGTGGTGGTGGATTCTAGAACTGACAACATTTGTGAAAAAAATCAGCAATCTACTAGTTGTCATAGTTGACGCTTCACTTGGGTTGATGTTGCCATGGTGGATAACTAACGTGGACATGAGTGGCAACACATAGTGGGAGGAGGTAGGGTAGTGTGGAGATGGGGAGATGGGGAAGGTAAGGTTGTTGATGTTTTCCCAGTCATTGTCAGTGATTTGCATAAAGATAAAGACAAACGGAGGAGAGTTGTCTAGATATTGATAGTGTTGATGCAGGTTATATCATTGTCAGGTCTGGATGAGATGGCGACATGGGTGTTGGCAGAAGATATGTGGTTTTGTTAATGATTTTGGCAAGTGGAGACACCCAATTGTTGTGGCATCCTCCAGTGCAAGGGTGGAAGAGAGGGAAGTAGAACCTAGGTTTTAGGATTGTGGGATTGTAGAGAGAAGGGAAAAAGGGAGAGGACAAGAAGAAGATGGAGAGAAGAAGGAAACAATCATCAGGGTGATCAGAGTGAGAAACGACATACTTGTTCATGGCCAAAATAACCAAAGGGATGAGGTATAAGTTAGTGTCATCATTTTTGGGAAGAAGAGAAAATGCACACAATGGAGTGACTACATGGAATAAAACTAATAGCATCAATGTAATTATTGCTTACTAGCATGCATATTAAAGTCAAGATATTTAATCAATCATATGATTGGACAAATCAAGTCAGTTTGACCTAAAATTTGATAGGTAGGTTTTTTAAGGTGTGAGGAGTTCAACTGTAACATAAATTTTGCATTTTATGAAATGGTCAGCATCACATTTTTTTACTTGTAGCTTAAGTACTCACTTAAGCGTTCAATGCCTTTCTCAATTAGTTATATTGTATTCATTGATTTTGTTTCATCAGTTTGTCTTAGAATGACTCTATATTATCAAATAAGAATCTAAATCAATTATTGTAATTTTCATAATTAACTTGAAGTCTTAGTTTATTAATATATCACTAAAACCAATTTAAATGGTTATTTGTTAAAAATATAACATGTTTTGGCCCTAAATGCACAAATTTAAGATAACAAGGATTCATACTAACCAAATTGAGAAGGCATATATAAAAGACAAGTGTTAATCTAGGTTTCTAGATTCGGGTATCTTACATCATTTATATATACTAGCAGAGAACATATGCTAAGCATGTGTCCTCCAATCAGATTAATATACATAAATGATTACAAAACATAAAAAGTCTAGATTTTTATATTACATTGTTTTTGCTCATATATGTTTGATTTCATCTTTAGTGGTACACTAGAAAGCTCAAAATGTTAAAAATATACATTTTTAATTTGTTGTCAAAGAACTTCTAACCGAATCAGTTTCAATTTGAATTTCAACTTCAAAACCTTTTCATACATGAAATCACTCATATTAACAAAATTAAAACTCAAAAATACTTTTTTCTTTGGGATCATAGTTAGTACTCACATTATAATTTACACACAACCTATTAAAAGACAAAAACTTGATTAATATCCAAAAGACTCCTTCAAACTTGTAGTGTGTCATTGCCAATATTACATGCATTCCCTTCTATGGCATGCATCATTGAATGATAATTTTTTTTAAAAGGGAAGCAACAAGGAAAACAAATGCAACGAGATAAAAAGTAAAGAGACTATATTGACCGATTAATTAATTATCAACCCAGTTTGACAAAATTGAAATTAGTTTTCATATCGTGTTCATATATAGTACTCATAATAATTTATATACAACTTGTTAAAAGAGAATAGTTTGATTACCTTATATTTGATCCATTCTAATTTGAAGTGTGTCATCAAAAAAATTATCTTCTAGTTTTATCTTTATTGATGCAATAGAAAAATCAAAAAGTTCAGAACACATTTCCAAAAATATCATAGTTGTCAAAAAACTTGGAATCGACTCAAGTTTTATTTAAATATCAATTTATGCACCTTGTCAAACTAAGAACTGATCTAGAGTTTTACAATTTAAACTCAAACCAAATATTTTATACTTGTCATAATTATTATTCAAATAAGTTACATAGAATCAACAAAAAAAGAACTACTCAATTTCCAGTCAATAGACTCCCACTAAAATTCAGATGCAACAATTGTTAGACCTTAATTCCACAATTAAATAAAAACATGCTTACATATTAAAAGTTAACACAACATTATCCATCTCTGACCTTTATGATATATGTTTAGGTGTGAACCACAGACTTAATACCATTAATTAATCCACATGAAAGTAATACATGTTTATGAACGATAGTTAGCTGATGAATGTCTAATCATCATTTTCATTAGTTTATTTTAGACTTATTTTGCATATTTTGTTTGCATTTTAATAAACATTTCACTTATTTTTGGGGTTTTAGTTGTTGAAGTATTTTATTTCTTATTTTATGCATTTTTATATTCAACTTATAAGTTTATGAAAGAAGAAAATGAAAAGTCGTGAACTCTCTATTAAATTTTTGATAAAGAATTTATAACATTGATGTAAGATGAAGAGGAGAAGCTATAACATGCTTCAAATTTGTATTAAAAAAAATAGATTATTACATCCTCACCTCCCCAACTCCATATATCGAAGATAGGATCCTTAAAGCATATCAAGTTAGTAAAATGGCTCCAGATTTCACATCTGGCACCAAAATCAGGAAATTAAAAATCTACTAGATACATATTTCAATTATATACAAAATGAATATATTTTATGACTATTTTCATAAAAAATACTGGCCCAAAAGTTCTTGTTCTTCCAGTTCTACAAATTTCCAACAAGCTGCTCATAGAAATTGCATTATGTTAGATCAAGTTGAAAGCTTGGGGCATGCTATTAAAGCATCAAAGGGATATCTAGAAAGATATTTCATTACACACACCATGTTACAACCCCAATTTTTGGGTTCAATTGGTGAGAAATGTAATTTCTCATATTAAAGATAATTGAACGAATAATGATATAATTTGTTTTTAATAAATAGATTTCATTTACAATAGTCTTGATGATTGTTTTGTGGGCTTTATTGGCTATTGGGCCCAAATAACAAGAAAATTCAATTAGTGAATGAATAATTGAATATTTGAGAAAAGAAAAATGTGGAAAATGAGTGGAAAGAGGCATAAATGAGATTTCTTGGTGAATTTTTGTATCCATGAGGTTTCTAATATTAAAAAGAATGCCAATGAGGAAAATAAAAGAAAAAGAAATGAAAAAGGAATTCAATGGGATATATAAGAAAATGAATAAAGGATGATTAAAAGGCTAAAAGATATTTTCCCAAAAAATATAATTTCGAGTTATAGAGGTTCCTTGGGGTTCAAGGAACTCAGGATAATTATATAATAGCAAGGGAAATAAAGAATATGAGGAAAATATGAATAAAAGGGTGTTTCTTGCAACTAAAGAAAAGGAATTATTTAATTAAGATAATGATCCCAATTTTTTCAGGATGAAAGATAAAACCATAAAAGAGATTCCCTTAAAATTTGAGGCTAAAAGGAGTTAAGATTCGGGAGCTATCGATTTTTCAAGATTATCTTCAAAATAGGATTTTCCTTGAGAATTTGGGAAATCTTTCCCTTTTCATTTAAGTGCGGTTGATGGGGCCGATGGATCTTGATCCAACGTGCTCCGCTGATCATCTAGAGTCCCAGAGGGATGTGGACTGTAGCATAATCACTGGGGACTTTCCCATCCGTTCCCAATCGATCCAGCGCATGTGCGCTTTTGGAAGGAGTCCCAATGACTTCGGCAGGAGGTTGCGAACCTTCCAGACCCTATTTTGATGAGCTATTATCGTGTCTTCGAGAAATGCCCAATTGGGTTGTGATTTGAGGTGGCAGTAGGGTTGGGGGAACCCTAGAGAGGCCTCCACACCCTATAAATAGGGTCCCTCTTGGATCCTCGCACCTTCACGATTCCGCACCGCTACTCCATTAGCTCCAAAACCCTCTCTTGTGCTCAATTGCCCCTGCTCCGGCGAGCTTCAGCCACGGTGCCGCCGCATGGTTCGAAGAATAAAGGAAGAGGAAGGACAAGAAGTAGTCGTGCAATTGCGGTCCATCATGGACTCGGAAGGGGATCCGACGATCCAGGGTCGACACGCCTAACTTATCTGCGTAGTGGAGTGGTTTAACGCAGAGCGTTTGATCAAGGGTCCACCGTGGACCAAGGAGCATCCAACGACCGGCAGAGAGTGGCGGGACGCACAACTCAGTTAGTGGAGCCGACCGTTGCGGAGCGTCAGATTGATCAGCGGACCAGCGACGCACCAATCCGACGACCAAGAATTTTTGGTAATTATCTCTCTCTCATCAAAATTACAGGAAATTGCTTTTCTTGCAAAATTAATAGAGAAAGCTAGGAATATCCAATGAAGGAACATTATACATGAAAGTTGTATAGAAAAATACGAGGAACATGATAAAAATACCTTGAGAACCTAGTTCTACCTCGTTTTGCAAAAGTGTTTTAATTTGATAGAAAGTGTATTAAAAAGTAATTAGAAACCCTAATGGTGTATAAAGGATGCATATTTGTAAGTTAATGGGTGAATTATAAAGGTAATAACCTATTGATGCTTATGATGAAGTTTTTATCTATTTTGAATACAAAATTGGTTACTTTAGGGTTCCATATGATTTAATGAACCTTGAACCCTAATTGTGGTAATTATGACCCTTAATGATTTTAATTGGTCAAATTCATGTACAAAACTGAGATATGATAGTTCTAATCTATTTAGAGTACAAAAGTCCTTAATTCTGGATAAATACCCTAAAAGTAGTGATTAGGGTTTTCTCTTGAATAAAAGGTAGAATTATGGCAAATCGAGTTCATATGTGTTTAGACCATAATGAACTTTGAATTAATGATAAATGTGTACAATGATCTTGTCATGGATTAAAAGGATAAAAGTAGTGGCTTTGATGTAAAAGAGGCTTAATAAAATTAATTGATGGTTAATGGTGCCTTTAAATCTGAGAATAGGGTTATATGTTGTTAAGATAACCTTAATATTGAAGAATAGATGAGATAATTAGCGTTTATGAGTAATGGCATAAAATTAGGGTTTAATATGGTAAAAGATGAAGGGAACCCCTAATTGCAAAATGAAACCCAAAAATGGATACAAAAACCCTAGAAAGCTAATCCAAGTCAATAAAGTAGATTCTTGATAAAGTGTGTAATAAATAGAGTACATATTCTTTTTAGGAATTATGTGATTATTGAATTGCTTGCTTGGATTGCATTCTTGGTTGGATTTGCTTAATGCTTGTGAAATCATCAAATCAGGTATGTGGTTACGCTTATGATTATCCCGACTAGTTTTCTGAGGATTTTATCGATATTTCCCTCATAACTTGAAATGACTATTGGATGCTTTTATTTAATGCAACTATAGAGTGACTATGACTATCACTATGAATATACATGTATAACTGGCTAGATCTGAGTCCACCTCTGTGGCTTGTAAAGGCTAAAAAGGGGTAACCTAGAGTAAGGTCTAGGTTATCATGGGTTAGAAATTGTGCTACCAAGTGTAGTGCCATGAGACCCATTAGCATGCCATGAGTTAAGGAGTGGGCTACTTACGAGTATTGCCATGTGACTCAACCCTAGAAACTGGTTCACCTATAGGTGGGACCATGAGGGGTTTAATGGGGATCTACCATAAGGAAGGTAGTATCCATGTCCACTGCAGGGATAGCACAGAGGATAGGGTACTCATGGATCGCGGAGTTATATTTAAAATGAAATCTTGTTTGTTAAATGATTAATTGAATGATTACGTTGTTATCATAGTTGCACATTTATTGTTTCCCCCACATACCAGCTTCGGCTGACCGATGTTTTGTTTGTCGACATTTTAGGTACAAGCCAAAAGAACAAACAGTAAGTCGTCATATTGTGAAATACATGAAGTAAAATACAAGGGGATTAGTTAGAATAGAATCCATAAGTGGATAGAAGTTTAGAGATCCAAGTTTTCAAAAAGATATGCAAAAGTTTATTTTCTTACAATTTTCCCATTTAGTCTGTTAAAATTTGATAATTATTCTTGGTTAATTGTCGAACCTTTGATCCAAAAGTTATGGGTGCGGCTTGGACCTCTCGATCTCCCTTAATTGGGGGTTATCGGGAGGTGGGGTCGTAACATTTGGTAGCAGAGCGTAGGTTCCTCACTTAACCATTAATAATTATTAAGTTTTACAAACTCCATAGAACCCAAGGGGGTTATTAGAGGATTATCCGAAAGACAGAGGTGTCTAGAAAAGGATCACGACCGGGGGCTGGCAATATTTTCCTCCGCACCGCTAGTCGGAATACGAGGACTCCTGGATCCGTGTGACTTCCTGGCCAAAGTCTTAGGGTATGAATCAAAATAAGATACATTTAGGATTTTCTCATCTTGATTCATCCATTCTCAACTCAAATTCTGTTAAGGACCTTAAGGATTAGGGTTTTCTCTCTTCTCCTCACCCTCTTGAGGTATGGGTAAGGTTGATAAGGTCTAGGAATCCTCCACCAAATTAATGAAAAGCATGTAAATAAGATGTCATGGACATAATCTTAATAGATTAAGCATAAACTAAAGGATAGATACATTCTTAGGTCGTATGACATAAGTTGTTATGCCCTCAGGAGAGACTTGAGGCTAGACCTTCTTGTCAGGAGGATAAGGAAAAAAAGTTAGTCTTGGAGATAGAGATCTCCATTGCAAGTAGAGAAATGGCACATCCTCTAAGGATGATGTTAACCCTAACCCTAAGTGAAGGTTAGAGAGAGAGATGGCATGATGAGTTAGACTAGGTGTTTGGATGGACATACCTTGGATGACATATGAGCCATGAGAGTTTGGATGACCTAGTACCCTGGTGACCCAACCCTGGGAAGGGTCGTGCATGTTTGAGTGAAGGATAACTCCTTCATTGATGAGGTTAGAGAAGAACCTATGGAAGCCCCATGAGGTTATATGGGCATAATAGGCACCCAAAATGTATTAGTAGTGCGAGCAATAGGTTGAAACCCTGACCGGGAGACGTTTGATGGATAGCTTATGTGATAAGACTAAGGGGCTATGGATAACCTTGAGCGAACTTGAGTTGAACATAGGCTTCATCCAGGTAGGGGCATGCTCTTGAGGTTGACCCTTTACAAAGAGAGGACCTCTAATGGTGAGATTTGTTGTAGGGTTAGCCCTAGAGAGAGAGCAGGAAACCCAGTAAGAAGGTTGGAATCCTAGACTCCGAGATATGAGGAGAAGTCAGGAGTTGAGGATGATGCGACCTAAGTAGATGGTAGTGGTCACCACATGATTGATCCCTAGAGACTGATGATATCTTGGTGGCCTTATAAGAACTAAACCCTAGAGAGAGGATGAGTCTTCTAATACCTTTGTACCTATGGTATAGATGAGAAGAAGAGTTCCTTAAACCATGTAGAGGTTTAGTAACAGGTTGAAAGGCTTTTTACCTTGTTGTTTGTCCTTGAGGAGGACTCAACTCTGAAGTGTTGCTCGAGTAGAAGGATGACAGGAAGTGTGTGTCATGCCTTATACATGCCTGATTCATGGATAATAGATTGAGCATGTAGTTGGTCATCAAAAGTGAACCTATGGTTCCTAGGCCTAAGAGGGGAAGTGGGGTACCTAATGCTCATGATGAGAGTTGAGTTTCTATAGAAGCGAGCATGGTACTTCTTATGTTGAGAAGAAAGGAAAACCCCTTAAGTTGAGGTATGTTTGGTGAACCCCTCATAGATAGATTGATGACATGGAAAGTTAGGATCCTAATCCAATATGGAGGATGAGAACAAGTATGATCTATCATGGTTTAGTAGGTGATCTACTTGTTCCTTGAATAGCTTGCTAGGGTTAAGCATGCTAGACCTAAGGATGTTTGTGACCAATGTTATCGAGGTGAAGTTTTCCTCCCATCCTGGGAGAGGGACACTTTGGTAGGGTGTATACCAGTTTTGTGGGTTTTGAGGAAACCTAAAGAGGTCTCATAGGATCTTGAAAAGCTAAGTGAAAAGTACATGGTATGAAAATTGAACCTGTAGACCCATAGATATCCATCTCTAAGTGCATGAGGATGTGTTACCATGGAGGTAACCAGTAAGGGGCCTGACCAAGGTAGGCAGGTCACCATGACCCCTATGAAGGGATGGATGTCAGCCCATGTATACAAAGAGAGATGATGAAGGCTTGGGCAAGGTTACAAGTTGAACATGTACTATAGGAGAATCCTAAGTCTATCCTAGGGCCAGGTGGGGATAAGACTGATGGAAGTAGGAGTTGCCTAATTCCCTAGTTGCACATGACCATAGGGTCGGGAGGTAACAACTATCATTGTGGGTTAGGAGATTGATCACATTCATGAACTCATGGGACCCAAAGGGCAGATGAGTAGGGCACTCTCTTGATGCATGAGGGAAGAGGGGTGACCGCAAAAGTGTCGACACCCTATAGACCTAGAGGAGACGACCAAGGGATATGGGTAAACCTCACTAGGTTCAAGACTAGTTTTCCATGGAAGTAACCTTGATATCAAGATGAATGTAATATAGAGGCATAAACAAAACGTTTCAAGTTATATCTAAAGGTGTATTGGCAAGGTGGGATGTACCATCTCTACTCTTGGAACAGGAAGAACTCTGTATTTGGACTGCAACCAAATGCTTATTTCCTCTTGTTATGGGGGTGAGAGATAGGATAGTACGCATGCCATACACCAAGGATAAAGATGATATAAGTTGGAACGTTTCCACGAGATATGGGGACAGAGAAGATAACATACCATGGTAAAGTAAATGATACATGGATGGTTTGCAAACACTTAGAGGAATAATGTAGTCACCTTATGAGGATGTTTTTATCACGAGATATGAGTCATACAAGGTTGAGTTTGATCACCAAGAAGATGAGCTCAAAGTGTTCTCAATGAAGATAGACTTAGAGTTCGAGTTTGAGATGATAAGTGAAATACATGGAAGTGTATGTCTTCAATGCTACCTAATACATAAGAAGGTGAAGTGGTAATGGATGCTCTGGTTGAGATATATCTGACTAGTTTGGCTAGAAGCTAGAAGAGGTTGTTAGACTAACCCTAAGTTTGGAAAAGAAGATATGTTTGGCTAACACTAATGTAACAAGATCAATTAATGGTTGTCTGGTTAGCCAGTTTAGTCCTTGATGCAACGAAAGAATGGTGGTAGAACCTCAGATGCACTTCTTTGGAAAAGAAGGCGATGAAACCTCGACTAGAATGGTTTAGGGTTTTGAGGTATGGATCTTGAGGAATAATGACATACAGGAGATCATGATTTTAAGATCACCATACACCGTACTATGAAGATAATAAGTTAGAGTAGTACTTTAGATACCTAAGATTATGTTGCATGTGGTATATGGCCATGCAAGCCTAGGGTGAAGGATGAACACCAGTAACCCAGTGCGTGGATATAAAGGATAAAGAGTCCCTGAAAGAGAAAGGGAGTTCATCACTATGGATGTTGTAAGTCTCCCCTAGACCAAAGAAGGTCAAGATGCAATATGGGTTATGGTAGATCGCCTTACCTAGATGACATGAGAAAGAAAGAGTATTGTTAAGGGACAGATCGGGTTGAACTACATATGAGATAGATGGTTCAACTACACCATGAGGTAAGTACAAAAGTTATTGAGTATAACCTAAAGGTTCACTTCCGTGAGGTGGAAGTAGAAACATGAAGAACCCTACGTTAGTACAGTTTATCATCCCTAACTAATGGTTAGTATGATCCAGACTAAAGGGTCTGATGAGAGCATATGCGCTCGTTGTAATAGCTATTGCCAAATCATTAGTGATTTGAATACCCAATCTTTGACAGAAGGAGGCAATAGTCTGACGTGATGTATTAGGAGAAAAATAACATCTCTATTTTGCCTTAGAGATCACTTGTCCAGATGCAGTAGAGAAAAGCTTGAGCACATTGTTGATAACTTTTGCTTGTGTAATGGATGCTTCGCCCATTAAGAGGATATCATCAGCAAAGAGGACATGTGACAGAGGAGGGCCATGGTGGGACAGTCGAATTGTCTTCCACTCATCACATTCAACTGAGAGGGAGATGGCTTGACTCAGCCTTTCCATACAAAGAATGAAGATATAAGGGCTAATAGGGTCACCCTGGAAGACGCCTTGAGAAGCTTTGAACGGCTCAAGTGGGACGCCTTCCCATAGAATAGACATGCTGCCCTTGGTCACAATTTGCATGATGATGCTAATGTTTTTTTTTGGGAGCCACGTATGTTGTAGGGTGTCAAGAATGAAGGACCAGCTCATTTTATCAAAAGCTTTATCCAATTCAATTTTGATGCATGCCATCATTTTCCCCTTGTGCTTGTTGCGCATGGTATGGATTACTTCTTGGACGAGGATGATGTTATCAGTGATCCTCCTGCCCAGGATGAAGCTAGATTGGGTTTCATAAACCTACTTATGGAGAAAGGGTTTAATGCATTCCACAAGTATCTTGGAGATGAGCTTGAAGCATGTGTTGTTCAGAGAGATGGGTCTCAGGTCACCACATGACTGAGGCTGCTTGCATTTGGGAATCAGGATAGTGAAGTAATCAGCAAGACGATCATCTATATCACCCGTGTGGAAGGCAATTTGTACGGTGTGGGTGACAGAAGGTCCCACACAGGTCCAGTTCTTCTGTATGAATGAGTTGTATACACCATCAGGCCCGGGAACTTTATTGGGTTCCGTCATGTGCATGATTTTCTTTACTTCTTCACTAGTAGGAATTTGATTGACGAGGGCACAATCATCAGCATTAGGATGCAGGAAAGAGCCAGGGAAAACCTCAGCAACCACTAAGAGCATTGGACGAGCAGGGGGTGCCATCATCAGGTTGAGGAAGAAAGTGTGCACCATGTCTTTCACAATAAGTAGGTTGTCTACCCAAGTACCGTTTGCATCTTTAAGGCGAGATATTTTATTGTGTCGTCTCCGAGATTTGACATAGGTGTTGAAGAATTTGGTATTCTCGTCCCCCAGACTTAGCGAATTGATATTGGCTCGCTGCCACCAGTCAGCCTCTTCTTGGAGAAGGATGTTGTTGTATGCATCTTGCAATCTATCCATGGTGAGATTAAAGGAAAAGGAATTTGAAAGTTCAGTTGAAACCTGATGCTTGTTGAGTTTGTGCAAGATTTTGTTCTTTAGTTTGTTGTTGGCATGGTGGTTCTCGTCGTCCCACTTCATAGCAGCTACACGGAAGTCAGGGAGGGCGTCCATGAAAATTTTGCAAGGATCCCAAGTGTTGTTGAGGAATCTTTTAAAAATGGGCATGAGGGACCAGCTATCTTTGGTGCGGAAAAGATGAGGGCCTCGGCTATTTGGTGGACTTACATGAACAAGACGCGGGTTATGGTCACTATAGAGGCGAGGGAGGACAGTGATGGAGGTGGTACCAGCCTGAGCCATCCATAGCTCATTGGCGATGACCCTGTCAAGCCGTTCAAGCAGTTGGAGGTGCTTAAAGGTGAAAAAGGGTTTGTTAGATTTCATATCAGCAAGACCTGTTTGGAGGAGGGTGGAGTTGAATTTTCTACTAGATCGACGATCAAAAGAACGTCCATTGAGCTTTTCTGATGTATCTAGCATTGTGTTGAAGTCACTGAGTACTGCCCAGGCGTCGTGGATAGTAGTGGAGATCTCACGTAGTCTGTTCCAGGGGTAATCCCTCTTAGAGGGGTTGGGGCTCCCATACACCACGGTGAGGTGCCAGGAGTTGTTGATGAAACAGTGGATGAATTAGCGGTGGTTCTGAATGACCTCAACCGAGCAATGGGCGCCGTCCTAGAGGATCCAAATATAGTCGAAGAAGTCAATGGCTTCCACATGATGGGAGGAAGAGAAATTGAGTTGTCAGATGACATTCTCAGCTTTAAAGCTACTAATATGTGGCTCCACAATAGTGAGCATGTGTAACTTGTAACACCTTTTGTAGTCTTTAAGAAGATGAATTTTCTTCTTGAAGCAGGCACCTTGTATATTCCAACAGAGGATGTTAAGCATTAAAAAAGGATTAGGAGGGTGTGGTGCAACCATCAAGAAATGGTTGCATAAAGGCTGATCGAGACATCATCACCGGCCATCTCATCATCAGGGACTTCCATTGTTTCGTTGTTGAAACCAATAGCCTGCTTGGTCGCTGGACCTTGGCTCATATTGATCACGTATTGTGCAAGTTTCCCTTTCTTTCTCTCCCATCCTATACTAACAGATTGATACATGATCTTCCTGCTCCTGAGAAGGACTCCCCCTCTGCTCCCCCTATCACCCCAATGGAACCCCTGGTGAGGAGAGTTGAGCACCACCGGGTTTTCTTTGGTGGCAAATTGGAAGGGGGGTCGGTCGTAGTGTCTTGGTGCCTCCCCGAGCTGGTGTCATCATCAACCAAAGTGACAGTAGAATTACTACCACTGTTGTTTCTGTTGACACCCGGCGGTGGTTTGGGTGGTAGGTTTACACCTTGGCTTGCTTGTTTGTGCAGCTTCTCCTTTTGAATTCTCTTCTTCCATTTTTTGGATTGGACCATTTGCGATTCGCCCTCCTCGTCCAGTCCTTCTTCAAGCAGCAGGGTATCAACAGACTTTGGTGGCTCATCCACCTGCTTACTGGATTCGACGTTTCCATCTGCATGGCCTACTTGCTCACGGGACGGCTTCTTCGTTGGAGGGGGCGTCGTTCTATTTTTTTTGCATGGATTTGTTGGGTGTATGCAGCAGTATTCAAGAGGGTAGGGCTCGAAGAAGACTAGGGATCTGTAGGGATGAACGGCGTGACAAACATGCAGTCTTTATCCTCGTGCCCAACCCTACCACACTTCATGCATACAATTGGCAGGTTCTCGTACTCGAGCCTAAAGTATTCTCCATTGAGGTAGATAGCTGGAAGTAGCAGTGTCTCAGTGTCCACTTCTACTACTAGTCTGGTAAACTTACCTCGATGGCCAGACAGGGTTGTGGTGTCCACCTTGATCATTTTCCCCACAACATCACCAATATTGGATAACAGCTCATATTGGTAAAGGAAGATCGGGAGTTCGGAGATCCTTAACCAGACCATGAGTTTGTGAGGTATATGGTCTGTAGGATGAAAGGCTGAGGACCAGGATTGGACAGATAAATAATTCCCGAAGATCGTCCATGGACCTTCTGTTAGGGCACGGACGTGGTCATCGTAATTGCTCAATTGAATGATGTAGTACCCCAACTCGAGATCAACCACACAGAACTGCTTTGTTAACCTCCATAGGTACATGATGTGGTTGACAAGGGCGGTGAACCCCACATTGATCCTGATGACCTTAATAATGATTGTAAACTTCCATGGCTCCAGAAGCAGCGGTAAGGCGTTCGGGTTGACAGTGATACGGGGAAGGATGTCACTGCGGTCGACGTGAATATCATCTGGCTTGAGAACATTCGGCGATGCAGGCCCAACCAGCATTGGGGCACTGTCCGAGTGACTTGAGACCACGTCTTGGTAGGAGACTTGATTGCAGGGATGATTCGTAGTTGACCTCTCAGGAACGACAGTAGATTCCCCAACCATGTCATCAACGCCACCATCCGACGTCGGAGGGGGGTCATCTTCGAGCGGATCTGGTAGGCTTGCATTACTCCCAACACTGGTGGTGTGGGTGATGTTGAAGTAACCTCTTCCTATGCCACGGCCACCGGCGCCACCTCCACGCATGCGTGAGAACGCTGAAAATCGCCTCCCAGGGCACCCTAGCAGAGCGTCGACTTGCTTTTGATATTGTATTGGACTTTAATTAAATATAACTCCTACTATTTTATTTTAAATTAATAACCCTAGACTATTAATTTGAAAGATTGTATAGAGAAATCTTATAGTGGGTCAAGACCCATAATTAAGTCATGAGTCATGTTTGGTTGATAACCAACAACTTGATTATTTAAATAGACAATGTTTTCCAATTGCATCTAATGCAGCTCTTGATAAATGGATGAACACCCCTTTGTCATAACCATATATATGCCTCTAGGTTCTTAATCATGTGAAGATCACCTATTTAAGTTTGACTCAAAGGCCAACACAATAGAATATGCATCTTGTTTTAAAACACCAACATATCTATTCTTACACTTCCCCAAGATAGATAGTGCACCATGCTTTGGCATACCCACACATTTTAGATCATTTTTTTTTTGCATTTTACATTAGAAATAATCTAAGACTTAATATTTTATTAAGGAATTTATTCATATACATATACATATCCAAACCCACATAATTATGATATGTATCATATACACATTATACCCATAATCTACGATCATAATCCGCAAACATACAACACTAGTTATATACATAATAATACAAATTTGGAGCCACGGAGGATTATTGTGTACCTAAGGTCCTTTACATCAAATGCATCATTAACCTATGAATTTCCACATGAACATGCATTTGTTAGCATCAAGATCAGTGGATCCATGGGCACTCCTTGGATCCTCATGGTTGCCAAACCAAGTACTTCAAATTAAATTATATTCCTTTCTAATATGACATAATATATAGATAACTCAATTTACATTTGAGGGTATTAAGAGGGAATATAAACCATTATATATGGAATAAAAGAGACGAGGCTTGGCATGCAAGTTGAATACTTGTCAACCAAAATCAAAGCACCATCCATCCACAATCACATGCACACACAAAAGGAGGTCTTTTGCCATAATGACACAATCATCCACCAAATAAAACATATTGCAAAAGGTGAAAATATATTTACTCATATATCATATCTTATACATATATTTATTAGGAATTTAATCTTTTCATTGAGGACATTCACTATAAATTAATTTTCAACATTCACAGAAACCAGAAGGGGTATGTAGGGGGGCATCCTAGGGGAAAAAATCAATACTTGAACCCATCCCTCATATAAAGAATAGATTTGCAATGTATGTAAAATTAAACAAAATATGCACATATTGATTCTGGCATTCAGGTCACATGTAACGACACAAACAATATAAAATAAATTTTGATCACATCAATTATAAATCATAGTATATCATAGATTAACATGACTCTAATACTACTATTAGGAATTTCATAGGAGATATGTGAAATGGAAGCAAAGAAAGTGTTTCATGTTTCCCACAAGAAATCCTCACAATAGTAATACATCAATAAGGAGGGATGTGGGTATACCTTATCACCAAGTAAAACTGAAGACATTTCTCACAGGGAATATGTGAAGTATGGACATATGTCAATGACGTCCTCCTAACACAATCACAAAAGCATAAGTGTCTCTATAAGTTCCACGTAGAGGACAAGAACTCGATGTCACACTGTAAGAGTCGATGGGGAAGGATTCACCTTTCCACTAGAAATATCCTATCATTGTAGTCTATATCCTTCTCTATCCCCCTTTTGTATAATTGGTAAAGACTCACATATCAAAAGTTGTAACCAAAACCCTAGTCGTCATGCCCATTTAAATAAAAAGGTATGGAAATAGGATTTCTAAAACCACATAAATGAAAAGGCAATAATTGCATTTAAGCAGTCCACTCATGAATAGCCAATTGGCCAACTGTCCAAGTTATTCAAGAAATTGGATTGTATGATAATTTTCTAGAATAATTAGTTGAATAGCTAATCTTATCAATCATTTGACGAACTGGATAGTTGATTGACTGGGCTAATCTTAGGTCAGTCGACTGACTGGACTTTCTAATTGATCGACTAGTCTATCTAGTCGGTCGGTTGGACTTTCGAATGGATTAACTAGGATTCTAGTTAGTCTATCAATGATCTAATTGATTACCTAAACCGTATAGTAACAAATTAATTGTGGCTCCACATTATGTTGTTATTAATGGTATAATCATAATATAACTTCATAGATAATGATTGGTATCTAGAAATACATCATTGCCATTCATGTAATTGGATAAGTTGGAGAACAACTTCAACATAGTGGTTTGAGCAGTTTCAAAGTGATTGTATAGTCCCTTTGTCTAGGATATCTAGAATGAATCCAAGGCATGCAAATTCCATCCTCTTTATGCTCAAATTTTGTTCATCGGTCTAGAGTAGACTATTTCGGATACATGTGAGTTTAATATGATCAATTGACTCACATAAGCATGTCCATATATATCATAGTCTCACTCATCAAGTGGTCATGATATCCTTCCAATAGGAGGGACAAATTCCATCTACATGACTCACAATATTCCACATATATCAGGGTACATACCTGAACTACTTGTATGGAAACCCTTATTAAAGGTAACATTGAGTAGTTTAAAAGTGCATTGATCATCATGTGATCATTATAAAGACTTTAGATCTGAAGACCACCATCACCATTATCACATAGAGATATGATTGTGGCTACCATTTTTGGTTACCATGTATCATACTAAAGTTGGATATGTCTAGTGCACTTGTTCATAACTAGACTTATCTATTTCACTAGATATCCAATATCATGACTAATGAGACATAGTCATAGGTCAGCCCATGATAGTCTTGATGTATTATTATCATCCTAAATTTTATTATAATATCTAATTAGGGACCTAGAAAAGAATAAATACTCTTAGCATGCACATGATATCATGTCCAAGTCCTCCTCAGATGGAGGCCACATATCATTGAGCCATACATTCTTTGGACATTATTTATTTATTCATTATTCATATTGAAAAAACATAATAATTGGGATTTATTTTGTTGATAATAAAATCAATTACAAAGTATGCATTACAATCATCATATGAATGTCTCTCAAGGCATACTACCATTTATACCAAAGTGTGGGAATCAGAAGGTAGATATGCTATATGCTATTAGCTCAACATGTGGAGGATCTGTGGTGAATAAGCCTTGTCTTAGGGTAGTCGGCTCAACCCTAAGTCAAGGATGGTGAGTCATGCACGTGATCATGTTGTGGAGGCTTCTACTTGGTTTTGGTACATGCCAAGCAGTTCCCATGCATATTTAAAATGGAGAACTCATTTGTTACATATGGTAGTTAATGATTCAGTGGGTGATCATCTCATAATGTGGTCTTTTAATGTTGCAAAGTATTCTTTCCAGATATGAATGATATGCCTTATAAGTGAATGTTAAGTATAATTGCTCCAAAAATTGAAATAAATATTGAATTGTACTTATTTATTTGTATGTATTTATCTAATCACATACATGATGGTTAATATTCCATTGACAAAATTACTAGGTCCTAAGGCAGAATTTTCTACTCTAAAGACCAATGTGCAACCTGAGTGACTTTCGAATGAATTAAAGTCCATGTAACGCTATGTTTGAATGCATATAGATAGTTCCTAAGTTGAAATTTTGGGATATATATGTGTCTTATTGGCAAAGGATTTACAAATAAATATAAATTAGCTTTGTAAATACTATTGGAAATGTGTAATATGGTTTTGTAAAGAATCTTATACAACTATAGTCTTTGTAATTACTCTTGCTCTTACAATATTCAAATGTGGGATTTAATCGGTTATGAATATTGAAGCTATTTTCTTTTTTAAACATCTCATGATCACATCGAAAGGTTACTAAAATCATGATTATACCCTTAGTACTCAGGACTCATCTTCCCAACATAACATAATATTGGAAGGCTACGCACATCTCCAACCATGCTTCCAATCTATGTGCTTACACATTAAAACTACATACAATGTTGGACCTTGTCTTTCATGTTTACCAATCATGTGATCATCTACCTAATCTCTAAGTTTAAAGTGCTTACAAGTTTACACATCTTTGCATGCTTACTCCATCCAATATGCATACAAGCTTGTGGCACGCATGCATAATGCATAACAACTTGTTCTAGTTGGTTGTCAAACCAGTATTTCTAATTTATCCCTTCAATGATAGTTACAAGTATATATGAGATCCGAACTCAACTTTTCATCCCTATGGTTTCAATGTGTGTGCATTAACTTATGGGGTAAGGTATTGGTCCTTTAATCTGGGATAAAACAACGAAACCAAAGTAGTCAAATATTAATCTTGTAGGGTGATATCATATCATGTTCAACCTAATGAAAGCCATCATGGTCCTACCTATTAACTTGAACTAGACCATTATGGGTCAAGGACTATGACTGTAAACTATCCTCAATCATTAAATCCCTTTCATTTGAGTCAGGTCCATGACTAATAATATAAACCAACATGGCTTTTGTTGACCTCCACCTACTGTAAAAAATGATGAAATTATAATCCATTATCTACATATGAGTAGGACTATAGTATAACCTTGTTACACATCGAACTATGAGTCATGCATCAATAATGGGTGCCTCCTCACAAAGGGGGTCGCACTTACTAGGCCCGGGAAACTGTTTACCAAAAACACAGGTCTCCGCAAAGTCGTAAGGCCATGTATGGGGTTTGGCGCTTTCCCAGTGCCGGAAGGTCTAAATATTAGGTCATGTTGTAGTGACAAGAATGGGAAAAAAATTGGGGGACTGGTCAATGTAATTATATTCATGCCTTTGATCAGAAATGTCTGACTGAGCCCATATTAGGAAAGGAAATAAGTGGACTGTCTTTACCTATGAAAGAGGGTTCCACTAGTTCCACTTTACTTGAACCATCTTGTTACTAGATGTGTTGAACTCTAACAACCAATCATATAAGGAGAACCTAGGGGAACCCCTTTTGCATGTTTTCTAATATCTTCCATGATTAGAGGGCATTATTATGATGGAGAAGGATTCTATCATCCATTTCAACCAATACATGGGGGATTTTGCACTTGTTGTTTCTTTAACCCATCTATATCTAAGGGAAGCTTACATGATATCTCCCCTATCCCAATCATCCTTACTATTCAAGGGCCAAAATAGAATTGCATAATATCTCATGTTGAGGGCTAGGTCCAAAGAATTATTTCTTGGATATCTAGGCTAACTAAATCTTGTGTTTGAAATAAACTTGTCTAGTCTAGTTGTCAATACATGATGCTTGATTTAGTCCAAGAAGCACCTACTTAATATGGTTGTGTCAAACCAGATGAAAAAGCATGTTGATACACCAAATGAAAGCTCCCATACCAATGTGACAGATAAAACATGGAAAACCAATAGGATCGTGACTTTACAAGGATACTCCACACATCATGGATACATTTGTGCAAGAATCTAAGACATTATTTGAAACCCCCTTTAAGTTACCATTAAAAATGGGTTATAATACCTCATAAAACATCAAATACCATTTGTGCATGTACCAATCGGGAACATTTACATATGAGTGTAAATCCAAAGCCCACAGTGCTAACAACTACATTATAGAACATATTACAATATTTACACTAGACACATCCATTTGATTCAATATAATATGACTATCCACCACACGCATTCAACAATCAGTTCACCAATGCATATTCCATATAGGTGTTGCCAGAAGAATCTATCAAAGTAGTCATCCTTTCAAGGAATAAAGAAGAAACAATTATTAAAGAAGAGAATAAGACATTTGAGACTTTCGTCAATCCAAGTAGTAACCCATGGGTAGGATCAAAAACACCACAACTATCTATATGTTTTGTCCTCCCCCGACCTTATGGTACCACCCCTACTTGGTATGGATCTCTGAATATCCCCCGTGCACATATGATCTATGCATCATCTCTAAATTTGTAGGTGGTACAACATATAGCAATCGAGATTGCTCCACAATAGTATGAGTCAACAAGATCCAACACTTAAACATATCCTATGAAAAATCAAGGAATCGGAAGGAAACAAGGATGGATTTAATACATTCAAGGATTTTTGACATTTCCTTGAATCAAAGTTACCCAATAACTTTTTGAATCCATTCTACACCAAAAATTGAGGGGAACAGTTTCCTTGTGCCATAAGTGATGATACATTTTCAACATGGTTGAGATCTGATAAAGTCAACAAAACTTTTATAGGATTCATGGGACGATATAAAAAAAAATTTATGTAACTAGAGTTTAAAGTAACATATAAAGAATCAATGAACATGTGGTATGAGAATCTCCATAAAAGCTCCTAACCATTTCATCACTAAAACATTCAAAACATTCTTTGATCTTATTCAAGTATGGGAAAGAATCAAGAATTCAGATGAGTTTTCTATCAAGATATAAACCTCAACTTCCAAGCCACCTCAATCCTAAAACCATGACTAAGGCTTCCAATAAAAAAAATTACTAACATGACATAAGGGAAATCATCATTCATGTGAATAAGTATCATAGTAAAAGGCACACAAATAAATGAAAGGGAAAACTACCCAAATGTTTCTTCCCAGGTCAATAGTATCTCTTCAACAATGCCACAACAGCCTCAAGGACTATAACCACCATTTATGCATTTGTAATATAATATGCCAAAGTGCTTCAATAGATATCAGCCACAATTTAAACCATGAATACCACTAGGGATTTTGAAAATTCTTCCATTTCCACATTTGTGGATCTAGCTCAAGGGTAACAAACTATTAAAGTTTAGAAGGCAGAGTGAATATTCACTCCCTTAGGAATGTCACTGATAGGCATCCATCCAACCATACAACACATGTTGATGTTTCTATTCATCAAGGAAGTTTGGAACCCTTTATCAAGGGTATATAATCTTGATACTCATTGTACATTCCACCAAGCAAAGGGTTACAAGATTGATTGTTGCTTCACTCATGATAGCAATAGTAAAGATATAATCTAATCCCATCATGTCCTAGTGGGGTCAGCAAAATAAACTTCCTTGACATTCTAAAAAGTGGCAATCGTTTAGAGGAAGGTCTCCAAATGATAATAAAAAATACACATACTTGAAAATTGGACCAATGATTATTGCCTAACTGATATGACTTACACTATAATTTTATAAGACTTGAGAATTGAGGATTGAGAATCTTGAGCTTTTCCAAAGATGTGACCAAGCTAATCGTAGATGTGGAGAGTAGTTGTTACACAAGGCTTGGCTAAGATACTAAAGGCATGCACTTCATACCCATCACCAATCACCTTCTACATTCAGAGATCTTATATAACACAATCATTAAGGTTAAATGTGATTGAGGTGTGAAGAGAATGGGTTGACTTGCTTATAGAAACCACATATAAATAAATGTGAGGACAAATAAGGTTGATGGAAAGCTTGGTTTGGATAGAGGTCTAATGATCCTAATGTCTTGGATACCCATTGTGAAACCACTGACTAGGGTAACTTGAGGGTGAGGTGATCTATTTTTTGACATATTATATATGAGATTGGGTGTGCATGTATTGTGATAAGTTTCACTAGATGTCAAGAACCCAATAATACAAACATGTATATGACAATTGGGAGATGCACCTAGTAGGATTGCTTGGACGTTGAGTAAAGGAAGCGACCGAAGCAATAGATAAAGAGGCTTACTGAGATTCTTTGAATTGGCAGAACTGGCTATATTATTCACATGTAACTTGTGTATTGTGAATGGTGCCATACATATCTTATCTATAGATGTAACATTGGAGGTGGAGGGTCTAGGTGAATACATATGAATCTCACAACATGTTTCCTTCCAATGCCCTTTCTTTCCACAGTGAGTATATTCTAGACAACCTCATCCATTACTAGATCAAACTTGGCAACTTCCTCATCCTCCGTGTCCCTATCCATGTGTGAAGGGGAAAATGTGAATATTCATAGTAGAGACCATGGTTGGTTCATCAATAGCAGTATGTGTGTCTGTTCCAAAAATGTGTGTGGGACTCGTTGTATACTTCAGTTAGAGAATAAATTTTGGGCTCTGTAGAGATTATTTCATTTGTTGAACCCCTTCATACTCATGTGAGAAACCAATGAAGAACTTGATTACAGACATTTAATCGCCTTGATTTTGAAGGTCCTTGAGATCGACAGATAGATGAATCAAGCATGAAGTTATTATGTGATTTGAGTGCCTTTTCCAAGATACTAAATTGAAGATTTTTCATCTTGTTGGAAATTGTACAGTTCTATGGTCAAGTCATACATATGTGAAATGTTGATGAATACATCAAGTGGAGGTGGTTTGAGACATCTTACTGGTGATGATTGTCGTGTGAGCCTCCATGAAATTCCATAATAGATAAGAGATTTCCATCTTCTTATTACCATTGATCTAGTATCTCCCTTACGTGGATCCTCTGTGAGATGTTTATATATTCCTTGTCCCTTGAAACATATTTTTAATGACGCGGTTCGATAGAGTGAATTTCTTTTTGTTAGGCATTTGCTTGGTAATGACTTGATCTCAGAGCAAAAGGAATGATTGAAGAGTGTGGATTGTTTTCTCTTTCTTCTCAGTCATCATGAGGAGGTGATAACCATAATGTGTAGGCGCACTACATGATATGCCCCAGAGTTACATGATGTGTTGAGAATTTATTCACTATGTAGATCAAAAGTCAATAAATTCATAACTATTGAAGCACATGTTGTCTAACATCGGGTTTGTAAATTACACATCATATTAAGATGGTGCAAGGCATGTTGATCAGAAGGCGAGGAGAATGATATCCTGAAGCACATGACAAACTGAAGCAACATGTTAGGAGCAACAGCATGATGCGTAATTGATGTACATGTCATGTGTGAGGAACAAGAATCTTTGCTAAGTGAAACTACATGTTGTTTCATTTCTTGTTTCTTAGGTTATTACTTTTCAACATGAAACATGGCATGTACATGTCTTACATATCGTGCAACAAGGAGTCAAGATGTTTTGGCCATAAAATCTGGCCAAAATGACAAGAAAACAAGACGCAACCTTTCCTCTATCCAGGAGAGAAAATCTTTAATGAGAACAGACCCTGGGAAGAAGGATCTTCAAGAAATAATAGAAAATGAGATAACAATGTGGATGGTTTCAACTGTGTCTTGTTCCCTATACGAAGGTCATTTGATGTGTCTCAACACGATGAGATGGCATCCACCATGAGTGTCATGAAGAGTTGGTGAAGATGACTTCCATCATGGAGATGACAAAGATGATAATCGGGGATGGTGGATATGACTTTCAAGATGGAGATGATGATGGCCACAGATAACTACCAAGGAGAATGGTTGATGATGGTGGTCGAGATGGCTGCAACAGTCAGAACTAGACTATCATTTGATTTCTTATTCTAAGATTAGGGTTACATATTTCTCTAATTTGATACTATATTTTAGTAAATATAATAAATTGAGATGATAAAACAAATATAATCATCTCCTTATATAGGATAAGCAAGGATAACAATTACATAACTAAGAAATATAGATAAAACAAGAGAATAAAATACAAAATACAACATGCAATAACACAAAACACTAGCTATATTAACACTTCCCCTTAAGATGGAGCATAGATGTCTCCCATGCCCATTTTGTCAACCATGGAAAGAAATCTTGTCTTCATTAGTGATTTTGTGAAAATGTCAGCAAGATAATCCACAATCATCAATGAGTGGATATGCATATAGAAAAAATAGACTCCCTTACAAAGTGACAGTCCACCTCAATGTGTTTGGTGTGTTTATGGAATGTAGGATTACTTTGAATGAAAATTGAAGCTTTATTATCACATAACAGTGAGATAAGTTCAGAATCACTGATATCAAATTCTTTTAGAAGGCCTTGAACCCACATCAATTCACAAGTTGTGTGAGCCACGGCTTAATAATCATTTTTAGGGCTATACTTGCAACAACGATTTGTTTTTTACTATGCAAGTAACAAGATTTCCTCCTACAAAAATGTGATAATGAAAAGTAGATTTGCAATCATATATGTTGCTAATATAGTCAAAATAGACAATAATCGTGTAGTACTTGTGTCATTTGTTTATAGGACTTTTTCTAGGAGAGACTCTTAAGTATTTGAGAATATGGCAGATAGAATCATGGTGACATTGTCGAGGTTTTTCTAGATACCTACTTACAAGTTCAATTACATGCGTGATTCGTCTATCGTAACAATTGAGTAAATGAGTCTACCAACTAGTCTTCTACATTGCTTGTTATCATAATATGGATAGGAGTCATGATCTAGTCCGTATTAGGATCAAGAGTATTGGCTAGCTTAAATTCTAATATGTCATTTTCTTGCAAAATATCAAGTACAAACTTGTAGTCGAATAGACAAACACCAGATTAAGAATGTGATACTTCAATTCCCAAGAAATAGCAAATTTTGCCTCAGTCTATGGTAATGAAATGGCTACCAATTTATTTCTTGGTAGCTTGAATGTCATCATGATCACTAACAAAAAGAATGATATCATCCACATACATAATCAAAATCACTAGCCCATCATTAGATTTTTTATGAAGACCAAATGGTCATAATGAGAGCATCTAAAGTCAGACTAAGCAAGAATATGACTTCATCTATCAAACCATGCTCGTACGATTTTTTTAGACCATAAATTACTTTTCTCAGTAGGCAAATCCTAGAACACTCCCTCTAAGAAACAAATCCAAGAGGTTTCTCCATATATTCTCATTCATATATTCGTACAAGATAGTATTTTTCACATCTAATCGGAAAAATGTTTAGTCATGATTGATGACAATAGAAATAAAAACACAAATTAAATTAAGAAGGGAAATGTGAAAAAAGGTTTCAAAGTAGTCTACTACTATAGGTTTGTGTATGTACTTTTGCAACCCGATGACTTTTGAGGCAATCAATTGTGCCATCAGGATGGTTTTTGACAGTAAAAAGCCATTGACATCCCATTGGGGAGATATGTGTAGGGGGTCAACCAAATTCCAAGTGTATTGACTATTAGAAGCGCTCATTTCAAATTCCATGTTGTGGTTCTAGGAGGGATGTTACAGAGCTTCAACAGTGATTTTTGGGAACAAAGACTGCAGAGAGAGTAAATTTAAAGTGGGTACACTCCTTTCTGCAAGCCAATTGAAAGATCCAATTTAGAAGTTACATGAGTGGTGTCTTGATCTGCCAAGAAAGGTAGAAATTGAAAGTTTGATGGGCCATGGGGGGTCTAGTTTTCTGACGTCATTAATATACCTTGACCGTGGAGAATGAACAATAGGATGGTCATGTGATTCTGACTCAACAGAAATAGGAAGAGGGTTATCATCTAGCATATCTATAGATAGAGTCAACACCATTTCAGAAGCATAAGGTTTATCATCAATTAAGACCGCATTTGTACTTACAAACCACTATTTAGTAGATGGGTCATAGAATCTGTACCCTTTTTGAGTTCTAAAGTGTCCCAAGAAGATACATTTTGCAAAGCATGGGTCAAGCTTTTTCAATCCAACCAAAGATTTCGAATAAAGTGGGTTCTAGCAAAAAAATTGGGAGGGATGGAAAAAAAAGTGCATATGGGTATGAAATATTGTATGGCATTTAGTTGTTCATGTTGGCTAAATTGACATTATGATAAATCACTTTGTTTCGATGATGACAAACATTTCATTCTTGTTGATCTAACGTGCTACTTGAGTGTTGCAGGAATGAGGTGGATGACAAAGCACTAGGGAATCTATATGCTTGAATGCTTGTAAATTTCATGAAATGTAATCAATTGTAAACTTGTACAAATATATAATGTACAAGTACTTAGACTTCATGTAAATCAAGCGTTAGATCATCCTTATCCAATCACTACACTTAGATAGATCATCCCCTTCATTAGTGTCACATATGCACACTCATACATACACTTAGCACTTTATTTGAAACATTGAAACAGGGTCAATCTCGGTCGACAAACTCCTCGACCGAGACATTCTCGGTCGACAAACTTCTCGACCGAGAAAGACCCAAGTAGCCGTTAGACACAGCTGGCAAGGTAGTTGGCAGTTGGAGATGAACGTTGCAAACACTTGATCTAGAGAGCATGTCGGTCGACAAAACCTCGACCGAGTAGGTGTCTCGGTCGACAATTCCTCGACCGAGATGGACTCTGACAGCAACTGCAGAATAAATTAACTAGTTGTTGCTAAAGCAACTAAAGTGTACCTAACGGCTAGCTAAGCACTTAGAACCCCCTAGAAAGTGTCTAGAACATCCTTAAGCACTTGTAGGTCATTCCTATAAATAGAACATGCCTTAGGACACCTAGATATATAAAAAATCTTCACTTGTAATACATTTGAGCTTACACTTGCAATTGTGAATCTGTTTTGAGAAATTAAGCAACACTTGCATTGGCTATTCTTCTCCTTGCTCTAATTTCGTGTCCTATAGTCTAGTATCTCCTATCCACAGCAATCACACTTCCATATACATTGGTTAGGAGATCTACACGCTTGATATAGGCAAATCAAGCATTGTGCTTCAAAGGTTAAGTGTAATTTCCATTTTCCTTCTTGTTCCTTTTATCCTTTGTATTCTCCTTGCTACTCCTAGGGTTGGAGGCTGCGGATTGGAGAAGGTTCTTCTCGGTGGAGAAGGTGGACTTCGAACTACTTCAAGAAGGCTATTGCAACGGGCAGCTACTTCAAGAGGAAGTCTACTTCAAGGGGGATCTTGAAGTTACTTCAAGAAGGCTGCTTCAAGGTTGGTGCAATTACTTCTAGGTGAAGGCTGTTCGAAGGGTTTGGTGAAAGAATTGTAATTTTATGTAAAGTCCTTGCGAGGTAATAAAATTTAATTCTTTTAAAATCCCGGTTGGGTAAGCAACCGGGTAGTGGACTGACTTCCTTAGTATTTGCTAAGGTTGGAACCACTCTAAATCGTTGTCCCCTTGTCCAATATTTTTGTGGTTGGTTGTTTGAGTTAAATAATTGTTAAATTAATTTTAAAACCCTATTCACCCCCCCCTCTAGTGGTTTTTCAGTTCAAAACGGAGGAGGGCATCCATTTTATTTGGAAAAGAAGCGGTAGAAACTACATCAACCCAAAAAAAATCTTGGAGACATGGTAATGAAAAAGAATCGCCAAAGCGACCTTCAGAAGATGAGGATTTTTTTCAATGACACCATTTTGTAGTGGTATGTAAGTACATGAGGTTTGATAATGGTGCCCATATTTAGATAGAACTCACTTATTGGATGTTGCATAAATTCAAGAGCATTATCAGTCTATAAGATTTTTATGCGCTTAATAAATTGTGTTTTTTATTCAGCAAAGAAAGCAATACTAGTATCCAGAATATGTTTCATATCTTTAAGCAAAAACAACCAAGTAGAGTGATAAAAATCATCAATGATAATAAAATATTTGAATCCTAAAAAAGTAGTCCCAACACATGGTCCCCAGATGTCAGCATGCACAATATCCAACATATATTTGGAAGCAATAGTCTTTTTATGAGGAAAAACAAAGTTTGTTTTCCAAGTTAACAATGCTTCACAAGCATATGGATGTCCAAGTCAATAGTTCCACTAATGTCTAGATATAGATGAAGATAGATGTGTAGTATTAGCAGTCTATGGAGAATCAAGAAAATATAATCCAGTTGGTCCCTCATGCCCGAACCAATCATCTTCTTCGTGTGAAGAGCCTAAAATACAAAACCATTAGGGTTAAAAGAATAGAGCATTGAAGATGTTTCACAATGTTGCTAACAAAAAGTAGATTTGATTAGAAATTATTGGGTGTTTGAATATTTCCAACACCATGCATTGGAGATTGAGTCCCATCAACCTTTGTGATATGAGGAACTACTGATGTGTTAGTCAGATCGGGAAAGAGGGAAGAATTCCAAGAAATATGAGTAGAAGCACCAGAGAAATACCCATTTGTTTTTATCATACATAGGGAAAAGAATGAATGCAGAACCTCTATTTGGTTGGGCAATAGCAGTCTGAGTGAATCTAGTCACTAGATGAGTGGATTTCGAAGGTGATATGGGATCAAACTTGATGGTGTCATTATAGGCATGATTATCCCATGTGGGTTCTCCATGTTTGGCCCAACAACAGCCTAATGTATGATTATTTTGGCCACATAAGTTGCAATGTCTCAGTCCAGGAGGTCGAGCATGCCCTGGTCTAGAGGAGGTTGACCACGTCCAGGTCCAAGATCTCCAATAGAGTGACAACGCTTAAGACCACGACTACAACCTCTACCACGACCATAGTCTTTGGATCAAATAACCAATGCAGATGCATTAGAGGAGGTGGTGGATTAAGAAGTGATAGATAGGATCCATGGACCCTTTTTAGAATATCACAAAGTGTAGGTAAGCGGTCATTGCACATGATTTGATCAATAATTTTGAAAAAGTAAGCAGGATGCCCAACAAGGAATTACACCAATAGTTGCTCATTATGTAGTCTTTGGACTTCAATGATGTCTTGAGCAGTCCTTCCCATCCAAGGAAAACCTAGGGGGCTAGGGTTTTCTAGGCGTTCTTCATATTTGTTTATTTCTTACATTTATATAAATGACTTTGCATACACATCTATTTATATTCAAATATATACATTAATATGTACATTCGTATTAGTTATCCTTAATCTTAATCAATCATAACTTCGCCTACATCATGCATGTCATGACCTAAGTTATACCTATTTGGCCTTAATTTGACATAATATGATCTAAATTAGAACAAATTTAACTTGGTATGCCCTAATTTGGCCTAAGTCATACTTATTTTGGCATAATATGACCTAATCATGCCTAACTTCTCCTAGTTTATCCTACATTGACCTAAATGAGCCCTAATTTGGTAAAAGTAGACCTAATATTCCCAAATAAAACATGTTTCCCCAAATCAAACATATCCCCCCAAATCAGACCTAATATACCCAAATTAGATCTAATTTAGCCTAAAGCATACCTTTTTCTTCCATAAGTGACTAAACTTGATCCAATTTGACCAATTTTAGACCTAATTCATGCTAATTTTGTCTTTAACTATCTTAATTTGGGCATAATAGGCCTTACGCATCCACTTTAGGCTTCATAAAACCTAGGTGCCCAATTTAAGGTGGCCCACCTAGAGCCTAGGGGGCCTAGGCACGCCTAGCAGGATCCTAAAAGGGAATGGTAGACCTCAAACTCATCCCAGAGTGCACAAGATTGGCTATACTAATCTTCAACAGAGCCATCAGTAGAAAAACTCCTTTTTGACTAGGTTCTCATAAATCTCAAACACTTCCTTGGGATTCTATTGATGAGAATAGACATGAGAAAGTTGGCCCCACATTGCCTTTGTAGTTTGAAGGCAAAGAATACATTGATTGATTTAGGCTCAACACTATTCACCATCCAAGTCATGACCCTTGAGTTTTCCTTAACCTAAAGATGATAAGCATGCTTGGTTTCTCATAAGTAGTACTGAAAGGTGTCGGTGGAGCAGCAGTATTAAGATGAGAATAGCATCCTAGGACCTTGACATGCAACTCAAAGGATGTAGACCAAGTATGGTAGTTCCACCCATCCAACTTGAAAAGTGTCACACAGTCTGGAACGTGTTAGTAGATGCCATGATAGTAGATAGATAAGGGCTTGCTTGACCATGTTGAGTGGCGGCAGCAAATAGATGAGAGTGGTCATACATATGAAGTAGTAGAAGTACCATATCAGTATAAAAAATGTGTTATCACCCCTAGTCGTAGCAACATAGTAGACAAATGCAACTCACTGGAAGCATTAGAACATAGGGAACCTACGTCACATTGTAAATTTAGACAAACATGTGATGTAGGAAAAAGGGAAGGAGTGAGTCCCCTCCAAGTAGAGACTAATGGGAGGAGATGAGGGAGGTTTTAAAAGTAGGATAGGGTGAGGAAGAGGATCAAAGCCCTTTTGACTATAGGAAGTTCATGGTGGGAGAAGACGGAGACAGAAAGAGGATAATTGGTGGCAGTGGTTGATGGAAAGGATAGGGTGATGTTGGAGGCTACAGCGGTGGCCTAATAGGAAGTTGTGGTGAAAATGGCTAACAGACGATGGGGGCTTTTGTAGGTTACAGGACGGGTTGTTGGATGGTGGAGCATCTAGGTTGGTGGAGGTGAGGGTGGTTGGCGGGGTGGCTACAAGGAACATCGGTGGCAGTAGGGTGGGTGTTGGATGGGCGGTGGGTTCTGGAGGTGGAGCGGTACATGGAAACAACTAGGGAATCATGGAGTGGCGGTAGCGACAAAGGGTAGAAGGGGTTGCACTAATGGGAGAAGCACAACGACATGGGTCACATAGGGGTGGAGAGTAGGAGTGGCAGTGTTGGGGCAAGGAGGAAAGGTTGGCAATGCATGGAAGGTTTGTGGGGGTAGGCGGGCTAGCAGCGATAGGCAGGGGGAAGTTTGGCGGTGTGGAGAGGAAAGGAGGAAGGGTGGAGAGGAAAGGGGAAAGGTGGGGGTAGATTGTTGGCTAGGAAAGATGGCAGAATGGGAAGGGGAAGGAGAACGGTTGGAAAAGGAAAAGAGGAAGGGTGGTGGTTGGTTTAGGGTGAAGGGAGCACTAGCGTTAGGGTGGAAGGTTAGATATGTGAAGGGGCACAGTTATGGAGGATTATACCACTATAATATAATTTAGTAAATAGAATATATATAGATGATAACAGAAATTACAAGTTCTCTCCTCTATAGGATAAGATAGGAGAATTATCAAAAACTATGTGATATGGAACAAAAGACAAGAGAGTAAAACATTAAATATAACACAAAATAATACAAAACACTAAATATATTAACAAATACCATGTTAAAAACAAAGATATTGGAGGTATAGCAACTTCATTATGTATTATCTACAGGGCAAGCCTATTTATATAGACTTGGGTGGTGGACAACAACTCAATTATACGGATTGGATTACATGTACATATAGAGAAGAATACATAATAAATAATAATTTATTATTTTAATAGAATATTGACATCTTGATGTGAACAAGTTGATTAGAAAAGAAGGATCAAAGTAGTCAAGACCAACTTGGTCGGGATTAAGGCTTAGATGATGATGAGAAATTTTAGTATATATGTATTATTTAAATAAAGCATACCATTGATCCTAATTATATGCTTATTTTGATTAAAAATCTCTGATTCATCAACTCATAAGTGTTTTTCTTATAATTTCAAGCTCATGAAATGGATTTACAATTTATCTCTATTAATAAGAAGCTATGTGGTCGTGTGAAAAGTGCAACATGAAAGGAATTCTGGGGAGATAGTTGCATGACTCATTGACATAATTTTCTGTAAGGAAATTGTTGGGAAAATCTATTCATCTTGTTCTCCAATAGTTAAAGAATGAGATATTAGAGGTTGTTGTGTCTAGACTACAAAAATGAATCCATTCACAACTCTATGTTATGTATTATACTAGGTAATATGTTGGTCTTTGACTTTGACACACTTAATATAAGACAAGTCTATGATCTGCAACTGACCTAGTCCTCTAACTAGTAGAGGCATCTCCTTTAGTTGTGGGAACGGTACACAGATTTAGTCGGCCACCCCACATTCAACGAGTCTAAATGCCACCATGTGAACCTCTATGTAAACTATAAAACAAGGTCAATTACATCTGTATAAAACTCAAAAAGTTTCTACACGTGCCTTTTAAACCTTTAAGGTTACACTTTGTATCTATCAGAATCTGAACAAATCTAGGATGATCATATTCTATTTTGATCCCTCGATCTCGTACAATTATGCAGAAGTCTAGTCCAATCTCAAGTGCCTTAAATAACTCTTTGGACAACCTGAGCCCTTCCCCAGTTCGGCAAAGCTTCTAACTACATGTCCCTCAAAATGCCCCCTATTGCCCAACCTTTCATGTCATCCCCTAACCACCTTCCATGGGATCTCTCCTATATTAAGATAAAGGTACATTGTCTTTGGTTTGTTCAAATGAGCTTCCATGAAGGTGTATCCCAATATCTACAAATTAGTCAGAAACCTCCTCTTCCTCCATCAACCATCAAATCCCCTAGATTTCCATCCCTTTTGTGATCACTAAATGTTCCACCTGACCCTAAAGATAGATTATGTTTGATGCCATGTCTTTATTATCCATCCTTTTGCGATTAAACCTACTAGCACAATGTTTCATACAACTGCAACAAAGAATTCATCATCATTATAATCATCATTATCGTCGACGTCGTCATTATACAAGTCTCAGTCGCATCCATGTTGGGGTTGGCTACATGGATCCTTCTTTTCACTACTACAGAAACAGCCTTTGGCGTCGGTTGTTTAACCCCCTTTGGCAATGGTTTTCAAGCGACGCCTATGTGGGCGCCGCTAAAGGTCAAACTCTTTGGCGTCAGTTTTCTAACCGACGCCTATCTGACATATAGGCGTCGGTTATATATAGTTGGCCGACGTCTATAAGGTTCGCGCCAAAAAAAAGAGCACCACCTAGGACACTTTCTGTGTCAGTTAACAACTTAACAACCGACGTCATACACCCAGACGACACGGCCGTGCTTCGCTACACGGCCGTGTTTAGTACTATAGGCGTCGGTTTTATACTAATAAACGACGCCTTTTCCACCACAGCCGTGCTATCCTGCACAGTCGGGTTGTTTGTCATATTGGACGTCGGTTTTTATCTAATAATCGACGTTGTAAGCCTTTGATGACGGTGTTCTATAAATAACCGACGCCTATACTTTAATTTTTTTTTCTTATTAGTTTGCAGGTCTGCTGTGGCTGGTCAGCAGGATGAGAACATACAGTTCGGTTTTCTGAACTGTAGGTTTGCGACATCCATTGATATCAGCCTACAAACAGACCACAAACCTGCAAAATCAACAAATATTTTTTCACACAAGTAGATACATTCAGACATCAATTCAATTCTCACATTCACACATGTAGAAACATTCAAATACATGTAGAAACATTCAGACATGTATAAACATTCAGAAATATTCATTTACAAAATATCATTCAGCATCGCTATCAGCATCCCAATTATATCTTACAATCTCCACTGCTTGTATGGCTTTTTCCCATTCTTCTCTTATTTCATTTAATGCTTCCATCATATATGGAGCATGTACATTTTTTAAGCGTTTACCTATAGTGTGGTCAGTTTTAAACACCTGCAAAGAGAATGATGTATATATATAAGTAATAATATAAAAATAAGATTGATATATTTCATACTAACTAATGAGACTATATATAATACCTCATGTATGGTATTAATATCCAATGCGGCATGTCAAATAATCATCTGCATAAATCACATCACATAGTATGTGCATGCCCAGCCGTTGTCTTGTGTAGCGCACTATAAATTGAAACATACAAAATATTAAAAAATACAACTAAGCACAGTTCACATAAATAATATATACATTGGAGTCGGGAACTTATTTTTACGTTCTCCCAAATTATTAGCTGGTTCTTTCTCCTTGGGACATTTCCTCCAGCATTTTTGAATGCATCTAAACCCCTACATGTTAATGTAACACAGTAAATTGCATAATTAAATAGTAATGTAATAACAGATGGGTCTCCAGGATTACTCGCAGTCTGTGCATCAGGAGAAGAGTGGGTCGCCATAGGCTGATTGGAAGCCTGAGATGCTTGCCACCGCACTATTTCTTCCTTGACCTTCTCAGCAACTATATCATTGACCTTCTTAGCAACTATATCATTGACTCTCTTATTCTCCTATACATGGATAAAAGAAACATTAGATTCTTATTATTGAATTCCCTTTTGCAGTAACATTCTAAAAAAGAATAGGTTACCTCTTCTTGTGAAAGTCCCGCTTTGGGTTTGCGCTGGGATGGCCCAAAGAATGCTTTGATGCCCACACCAGCGCCTGCACCCCTAACACGTCCAGCATGCTCTGGGTTACCCAGAGCAACTGTCAATTCATCCCTTGTGCCCTAAGGGATGAACGTGCCTTGTTTCCTCTGCTCGTGCAGCTCCCGCTAATCACCATCAACAGAAATTGGTAAGTTAACACCACAAATAATCAATATTCAAACGATTACTCTAAGAGTTGTATTTTACCATTTTCGCAGTCGCCTCAGCAGTTACGGGCTTCTTTATTTCACCCTTCTTGTTTTGCCCCCAGCTATCCAGATATCATGGCGAGGCATGGGTGTGGCAGACTCCTGAGTAGGAGCAGACTCCTGAGTAGCTGCAGACTCCGCCTGTAGTCTTTGGCGAACGCTTGCATAGCTCTTTGAACTCATAGTGTGGTCATGCATATTCAGTGCACGCCTTGCTTTTTGCGCGTCACTTAGGGCCTAGTTAGTATGCACATTAATGATTTGGTTAGTAGCACTAAATGTTAATCTTGAATAGGTGAATACAACATATATTAATTAAATTGGGAGTGATGCCTAATACCTTGAATTCTTCAGATTTTCTTGAAGCAACAAAATTGTCCCAATCTTCTTTGTCCAAGAAGTTCCACTGCTCAAGGGCTGACTTCTTCTTCTTATCACCATCTTTTATGTATTCTCTGTTCAGATTTGTCCTATAGTTCCTAAGCATCTTTCCAGCGCGTTGCATCACGCTTTTACGATGCAGCTTCTCATCCAACACAAACAGATTCTGTAAAATAGAATTCTTATTAACTAGTATCCAAAATTAGAATTGCAAATAATATAATTTGTAATCCACAAAATAGAATTGCAAATAATAATAACTCACGCATAAATCCTTCCATATCAAGTCTTTCTTCCCCTGAGGAACTTTATGCCAATTATCATACTTAACACCACAATGGCTTCGAGTGACACACCCAAGATAGTTTACAAAATTATTGTGGTTCACTCTAATTGCATTTCCTCCATTATCAAACTCCACAACCAATTTGGATCCACTACCACTCAGTGCTATTAACTTCTTCAATAGAGTGATGCCCCTTTTCTTGTTAAGTGTTTGGTGTTGCGCATCAAGTTGCTCCAGTGCTTCAGTGGGTACATGTGCATCATCAACCTAAAATTTGACAAAAATAAACTCACCGAATTAGCGCAATATAGAAATATGGGATATATGACATAACTAGAAGATAATGAATTTTATAGAAATACATGATATGTTTTTAGAACTTACATTGGTATCCTCACCATGCTCGTCATGGACAGCATGCTCATCATGGACAGCATGCTCATCATGGACAGCATGCTCATCATGGACTTCATGCTCATCATGGACATCATGCTCATCATGGTCAACCATCTGAAAATGTCATTAAAAAGGCAAACATTTAGCATTTGTATTAACTAGAAAAAGGCAAACATTTAGCATTTGTATCAACCAGAAAAAGGCAAACATTTAGCATTTGTATTAACTAGCATTTGTTAAAAAATATAAACATACATGTCTCTAAAATTGTGATCTTTTATCAATTAACAATCCTTCATTGTGATCTCCACGCACATATAAGTCATCATTAGCTTCAATATTTTGTGGAGTTGGCAACCCAACTGAGAATGGACTGGAGTCATCATACTTATCATAGTACTCTTCTTCATCTATAGGATCTTCAATGAACTGTCTTTTACCATGAAGAACAACTGACCATTTATCATTTACAGGATCATCGATATAGAATATTTGTTTCGCCTGTGATGCCAATATGAATGGTTCACCCTTCTCGCCAATCTTTTCAAAGTTCACCAAAGTGAAACCCAATTCATCTACTATAACTCCTTTGGTGTTATCAACCCAATTGCATTTAAAGAGCAGAATTCTGAAATCTATGTAGTCAAACTCCCATATGTCTTCAATGAAACCGTAATATGACATTTTAGCTTCACGTGGACTCTTATCATTTGCACTTGCAAAATACATAGTCGACGCTTGAAGAGTGACCCCACTATTTTGGACCACCTATCCCATCCTTGAACACTTAATCTCACTAGTAAGTGTATAATGTGTATTGGGTTTTCAAGAAAATGTCGGCAGCATTTCCCCATTGTTCTCTATGTACATATGTACTTAGAGAACAAACGGGGAAATGCTACTGAAATTTTCTCGAAAACTCAATACACATTATACACTTACATCCTAAGTGAGATTAGATGTTCAAGAACAGTCCCAAACCGGGGACTATCCAAGATTTACTCCTAATGAGTAAATCTTGGACGGGTTTCTAGGCCAACAAACACATGTGATGTCATTCTTATTCTTATATATAATAAATGTGGACCACCTATCCCATCCTTGAACACCTAATCTCACTAGTAAGTGTATAATGTGTATTGGGTTTTCGAGAAAATTTCGGCAGCATTTCCCCGTTGTTCTCTAAGTACATATGTACTTAGAGAACAAACAGGGAAATGCTGCCGAAATTTTCTCAAAAACCCAATACACATTATACACTTACATCCTAAGTGAGATTAGGTGTTCAAGAACAATCCCAAACCGGGGACTATCCAAGATTTACTCCTAATGAGTAAATCTTGGACGGGTTTCTAGGCCAACAAATACAATAATAGATATGTACATGTTAGGGTTTCATCACAATTAATGTTAGGGTTTCATCACAATTGATGTTAGGGTTTCATCAATGTTAGGTTTAATCAAATAAAATTAGGATGCTAGAATTGACAAGTTTAAATCTTATTTCAGCATGCATCAAAATTTACTGAATTAAGTCAAACATTAGGATTAGAAGCACAAATATATGCAAGCAAAAAATTTGTTCATATCCTAAGATTTACATAAAAATTTGTTCATATCCTTACCAACAGCAAGCACGGTCGTGGCTGTGTTGGCCTACCACGGCCGTGCTGGACAGCACGGCCGTGGTAACGGCCGTGGCTGTGTTGCCTTACCACGGCCGTGCTATCCAGCACGGCTGTGGTTGGCCAACATAGCCATGGTCGTGCTTGCTGCATGTTGGTAAATATCTAGGGAGAAGGAAGCAAAGAGGTAGCGCTACCTGGAGCTAGTGTGGAGAAGAGCGGCGGCAGCAGTGGCGGACCGGCAGAGGACGCAACGTGGAGCGCACAGAGGACCGCCGGCGGCAGCAGCGTGTGGATCAGCTAGAGCAGCAGTGGCAGCGGCAGCAACAAACGACCGGGGTGTGGAGCACAGCAGCAGCAGAGGATGCGGCGGCGGTAGCAGCAGAGGATGCGGTGGCGGCGGGCGAGCACAGCAGCAGCAACAGCAGGGGGCGTGGAGCACAGCAGCGGTGGGGGGCGTGGAGCACAGCAGCAGAATTCGTGATGAAACAGGAAGAAAGGGGGAAGAGTCGGGTGATCGGGTCTATTAAGTTGGTCAACGGTGCGGTTATCTATGAAAACCGACGCCTATTATCTTCAGCGTCGGTTGCTAATAAAAAACTGACGTCCAATTAGACAATCTTTACCCTAAATTAATTGGCGGGAACCATTATCAGCGTCGGTTATCCAAGGATAACCGACACCGAAAGTGGAACTTTTCGCACAAAATTTCATTTTAAATAGGTGTCGGTGAATAGTTAAAACAGCGACGTTGTATGTGACCCAAATTTTTTTCGCTCGAAAATTAGATTTCGCGGGCGATTTTAGGCGTCGGTTGGTTATACTCAGCTGACGTTGAATACAAAGTGGTACCCGTGTCTGGCTGGTCTTCGAATATACGTCAGTTTGCCTAAATAACCGACGCCTAATATGATAGGCGTCAGTTTTCCTAAATAACTGACGCCCAGAAAAGCGACATTGAACGCTATTTCTGTAGTAGTGTTTTCATTTAACCCAATCATGGGTCATATTCTGATAGAGACGTAAAGATTCAAAATATCTCTTTATAAGCTCTTCCCAGGTTAATTTAGCCCTTCCTCTTCTTCTTTTAATTGTTCTTGACTCAATAACATTGCTTTGTATAGGCACATTAGTACGTCTGCAGCGCACATGTCCATACCATCTGAGTCGACTCTCTCGCAACTTGTCCTTAATGCTCGCTATCCCCACTTTGTTTCTGATACAGTCATTTCTCAAGTGATGTATTCTTGTCTAACCAGACATTCATCTTAGCATATGCATTTCAGCAAAATTCATCTTGTTAAAACCTTATTTCTTCATTGTTCGACATTCAATCTAATAGAGCATCGTTTCTTGTACAGATGTTCTATGAAACTTGCTTTTTAATATAACATGGATCTTTCGATCACATAACATTCCATGTGCACTCCTCCATTTCAACCAACATGTAGTGACCCCATGACCAACGTCATTTTGGACATCCCCACAATAGAACCCAAGTAACCAAAGTTATCACTACATCCACTTCGTCCAACTTGACTCCACCATTCGCACAACAAGATTGGATGAAACGATTGGATGAAACTACAATGCATATACTCATTCTGCTCCTACGAATCATCAATCCATTTGATTCTGACGCCTTTCTCCAAAGTTCCACTTTTTCATCCAATCCATTTTTACTATTGCCAATTAACACAATATCATCAGCAAATAACATGCACCAAGGATTATACATTCTTTGTTAACTCATCCATAACAAGAAGGAATAGATATGGGCTTGGAGTGGATCCTTAGTGTACCCCAACTGTGATAGGAAATGTTGGTGTACCTTCTCAAAAGTCTTCACATTTGCAATTGAGATATCATACATGTCTTCAATTGTATCAATGTATTGGACTGGCAAACCCTTTTTCTCCAAACCCAATCACAACACTTCCCTAGGTACGTGATCATAAGCATTTTTCAAATCAACAAAATCCATATGAAGATCTCTTTTTTAGTCTATACTTCTCCATAAGCATCTTTATCAGAAAGATAGCATATGTTGTTGATCTTCCAGGCATGAAACCATATTGGTTGTTTTATATATGTTTTATAGTTTTTAGTATCTGCTCAATAATCCTCTCCCAAAGCTTCATATTGTGACTCATCAACTTGATACTTTTGTAATTAGTGAAGCTCTGAATATCTCCTTTGTTCTTGTAGGTGGGGACTGTAGTACTATTTCTCCACTTATTTGACATCTTCTTGGTTTTCATAATCTTATTAAAGAAATTCGTTAATTACATAACTCCTTCAACCCTCGTACTCTTTCATACATCAATGGGAATACAATTTGATATGCGTCCCTTTCTCATTTTTAACTTTTACAAAGCATTTTTCATTGTCATCTAAGCCTCAATCCCAACCATATTGGGGTTAGCTAATAATTGTTGAGGTGCCCGCTTAGGCGTCTAGGCACCCAAGGGGGTTCCGCCTAGCCCCCTCACCTACCTAAAATTGAAAGTGGACGTCTAGACGAGTGCCTAGCACAGCCTCAAACCGCCTGGCGACCGCCTAGGGAGGCCTAGGGTGCCCAGAGAATCTAGATAGCTTTTTTCCAAGTTTTTTATATCAGATTTAGTCAGTTTAACATATATTTGAAATGTGTAAGTTCTTTTTAGACTTTTTTAGCTACTGTCTCACTCTTCAATTGATATTTATGGTGTAGATCATAGAATATAAATATAAATACCTTATATATGTGATATAAGTTATATTGTGTAATAAACTATGAAAACAATTAAAAAAATATGGCAACGCCTAGGCGCCTATCTAGATGGACTAGGCACCCAGCCAAAGCATGCCACACATAGCCGCCATGAAAACTATGGGTTACCTACATAGATCCTTCTTTTCCAATCAGCTCTTTATGGATCGTACTCTGATTAAGATGTGAAGATTCAAAATCTCTCTTTATAAACTCTTCCTAAGTTAATTTAGGTTTGCCTTTCTTTTTTTATTGTGCTTAACTCAATAATCTTGCTTTAAATAGAGGCATTTTGTCGATCTGTGTTAAACTTGTCCAAAACATCTTAGACGGCCTTCACGCAACTTCTCATCGATACTCACCACCCCCACGTTGTTCTTGATATAGTCGTTCCCCAAATGATCTTTCCTTGTCTTCCCAGACATCCATCTGAGCATACACATTTTGGACGCATTTATCTTGTTGATACCTTATTTCTTCACTGCCCAACATTCACTGCCATATAGCATGGTTGGCCATATAAATGTTCTATAAAACTTACTTTTTAATCTGAGAGGGGTCTTATGACCATGTACTACTCCAGTCGCACTCCTCCACTTCCAACACCTTATTGTGATCCTATGACAAACATCATCTTGAACCTCACCCTCTCTTTATATAATAGAACTAAAGCAACCAAACTAATCACATATTGGTACATCCATTCAATCCAAATTGACCCCACCATTCATAATTCTATATTGGCTAAAATTGCAATGTATATATTCAATTTTGCCTCTACTGGTCATAAATCCATTAGATTCCAATGCATTTCTCCAAAATTCAACTTTAGCATTCAATATTTCTTTTCTTTCTGCAATCAACACAAAATCATCACCAAATAACATGCACTGAGGGATATTATCTTGAACATGCTTTACCAACTCATCGATAATGAGAACAAATAGCTATGGGTTGAGTGTCAATCCTTGATTTACGCCAACGTTGATGAAAAACATTTGTCTCTCCTCCAGGGTTCCTAACACTAGTAGTTGAGCCATCATACATGTGTTTAATCAGGTCAGTGTATTGGATAGGCACACCCTTTTTATGCAAACCCTTCATAACACTTTCCTTGGTACTTGACCATAGGGCATTTTTTAGATCAATAAACAATGCATGAAGATCTTTTTTGTTTTCTCTATACTTCTCCATAAGCCTTCTTTTTAGGAAAAATAGAATCTGAACCAAATTGGTTGTCTGATATCTGTATTATCGATCTTAACCTTTACTCAATGATCCTCTCCAAAGCCTTCGTAGTGTGACTCATTAACTTGATACCTCTATAGTTTGTGTATCTTTATGTCTCCTTTGTTCTTATAGATGGGGACTATAGTATTATTTCTTCATTCATCTGACATCTTCTTTGTCTTCATAATCTTGTTCAAGATATTTGTTAACCACATAGCTCCTACATCCCCCATACTCTTCCAGCCATCAATGAATATATCGTCTGGACCGCAAGTCTGTTTCAAAGCATTCTTGACCTCAAATAATGAAACTTGTCTTATGTAAATGATATCTCTTGTCTTCATGTCACGCGAGTCTCGAACATTATTCATTGTGTCTCCATTGAAAATCTAGGCAAAGAACTATGAGTTGAAGATGACCCCTCGTGATAACCACCAAACTATGTCAGTTAGGCACTGCCCAACAACTTCTAAGAGTTGACTAAGTTGATTCATGCCTATCATGGATCTTGATCTCTAGAACCATATATTTTCTACCCAAACTTTCCCAACTACCTCACTATTAAGAAAAGGTGGTTATATGATCCCTCCTCCCATGCTAAACAATATTTGCATTTGGAGGTTGTATGGATATCAGAGGTTTTGGTTCGATCTATGGGTATAGCATGCATTATCATTTTCCAAATAAATGTAGATATCTTAAGTGGTATTTTAGGATTTCATACCCAAAAAGGCATGTAAGACCCCCATTCCATTGGCGCCTCATTAAAGTAACACCTCAATTTATATAACACATGAGCAGAAGCGTAAACAACCATTCACATCCTTTTTTACTTGGGGAGTGTCACAAGCATGATATTCATCGCAATAATAAAAAGAAAATCATAACAAATTAGTGTTTTATCTAATTCTTAAAAAAGAAACTTTATTGCAACAAGCTTCACTACCAAAAAATGTGAGATGAAAGTTTTTAATTTTAATTAAAGCTTCTCAAATGTGTGGATGGCACCCTACAAAGTAAGCCTCCTAAAGTTATAGATGCAACTTTGTCTTGACGAATCCTCAAGAAGCTCAATACATGTAGATGTCTTCTCCCCATCCATGCATAAGTAGAGATATGCGGTCGAGTAATTACATCAAATGTCTACTAATAAAACATGAATATACTACAACCAAGGAAAAAAATGTCCAATTTCGGTGCCATTTCGGTGGCCACAGAACAAAAATTTACCAAAATCTTGATGGAAATTTAGACAAATGTGTTCCTACGACAAAACTAAGAAACTAATTTATGAAATTTTACCAAAATTATCTACTAATGCAGAACTACTCAAATATGCAATAATATTTCATGTCAGATATGTGGGAGTGGGGTCTCCTCAATTGTGAGTGTAGGACCCTATATTATTTCAATGGGGATTTTGATGGAGAACTTTGATGTCAATTTTCAATGGTGAAATCAATGAATTAAGTCATTATAATTTACAAGCACAATATATAGAGTTTAAGACACAAGTATGAGCATCTCCTTCTATAACAGATGATTCTAAGGAAATCCCTAATCCACTTTCTTGACTCAAAAATCAAGAAAAAATATGGTCTAGGTAGCCCATAACTCCATATAATACATTAAAAAGAAAGAAAAAATTCAATGCTCGGTGCATTTCAACAGCGACGGCCATCGTTATGGATATAATTGCCGAAATTTTGACAATTTCGTTGAAATTTAAACTAAGACTACATTTGAAAGATGTAATTTAAACCAAATTGAGTTAAATTCTATTTGAGTTGTATTTGATTTTAACTATCATTATATAATAAGTCCTCATTGGTGGGCACATTGTTCTCTGGGAATTATATTATATGTGTGAGTTGTATTTAATTTTGGCTACCATTATACAATAAGTCCTCATTGGTGGGTACAGAGTTCCCTAGTGGACACCGAAGTGTCCTAATGTATATAGCAGTACTTAAGAACCTCAAACTTGGCATGTGCCTCTGAATTGGCATTGTGCACTTCTATGGCATAGTTACGCCTCCTAATCATCAAGGGCAAGAACTTCTAATATAATGTATTGTAATTTTCCTTATTAATTAACTAAATTACCAAAATCACATATACTTATCTAAACCGAAAAAGTGATGACTAAATTTGGACTATGAAATTCTTATTAGCCAAAAGAGAATATAAAATCTTCAATATCTGAAACTAAATCTGAATTTGATATATTAGTAGTCACAGTACAAGTAAATATGAATCGAAATTTGATATATGAGTACTCATAGCACAAGTAAATATCAATCTGAATGTAAAATATGATATTTTATAATCTGACTTAATCTTAATTGGATGTTCTTATTTAGCTAAAATTATTACAACATGACTTAATTTGGTTCTTCTATAAGATATATAAAGTATGATATATGAGTCTATAATATAAAGGAACTAATTCGAACTAAAATATGTTTATGTATGTCGAAAAGATTCCTCAAATCTTAATTACAAAATTTTAAATTTCTTGCAACTTAATCTGTATCCGAGTCTGTACTTACAGGATGACTAAATAGCAACAATATATCTGCAATACTTAAATCATAAGCCACTTAGTAGGGATGCACGTAAAATCTTTTGAGAGCTAATGAATGCATGCATGCAAGATCTACACTATAACAATACTATGAGAACGGCCCACGTACCTGGAGTACACAAGAAAATCCTAACTTGTGCTAGGACACTGGTCTTGAGCCTAAATCCCATTTGTCGAATATTCGACGATATGTTGCTACTATTCAACTAAGGCTAAATCGTGATCACATGCCACTAGTAACTGATCATTTGCTTTGGGAACATGCAAAACCACTGTGCCATCAGACATACAAAGGAGACTCTGTTCAAATCTCATGTATGTCTTAAAATGAATATCCTCATCAGCAATTAAGGCGGTCAATGGGGAGGGTATTACCTATTTACCTTTTATCCATACCATGTAGGGTAAGAGTAAAAGTAAAGATTGTTATCACCTACTTTCAGTTTGTCCTATTTTCTGCCACATTAAAGGGGAGGGTAAAGTATACACATTATCCATTTCCTTTTACCCTTTTACCCACATATATTTACAAAAAATATAATTATATAGAAGCTTCTAGTTAAATTTCCACCTTATTTTTGTCAACGAGAAATTTTGTGAATTGCAGCTTGTTTCCCACCCCACTCATATTCAAAAACTTGTAGTATATTATTATTAAATGTTGAACCATATGCCTCTGATCTACTTGCTTAATCATGTGACTTTTCTCTTTTGCCTTATATGTATTTTGATATTGTCTAGGCATTCCTTTATATGTTTTTCTCCTTGTTTTCTATGGTCACATTCCTCGTTTATGTCCCATGAACAGTGAGTGGTTGTTGATGTGAAGATCCATAGTAACAAGAAATTTTTGTATGAAAGCCAACCCGACAAAACAATTGAACCTCTTTCACATATATTTTTTTACTTAACCCTCATCAAAGGGTGAAATTAATAAGAGAGCTTCCCCAACCTGCTAAAATATAAGCACTTTGACTTGACTAAATAAAGATGCTTCTTTTTTATTCTCACGCCAATGTCTAAACATATTGCACGAGTACAATATTGACCTACTTATATTCACACGTGTGAAAATACAAGTCAAGAAAGATGTGACTTAACCTTTATCATCCTAGGCACCACTTTAAAATAAGTTACCTTTTTATATAAAAAAATATATTAAAATCACCCATTTATCCTTTATATTTCCCGTTTACCATGTGGGGAAGAGGGTAAGGGCAAAGAAAAGATAAGGAGATTGTTGTGAAGGATAATTACCCTTACCCTTATTTGCTACCCTCTAGAGGGTAAGGATAAGGGTAAGGGTAGAGTCTTACCCTCACCATACGGTTCCTATTGACGGTCCTTTCAACAACTCAACTTCCACAATCGGATAAATAACAAATCTTTGTTGAATTGCATCTCGTAGCAAGAGCTACAAAATTTTTCCTCCCATGCAACGTATACTATCCAAAAAATCATGGCAACTCTCTATAGCAGTCCATTTCTCTTGCCTCGGAAGTCATGGTGGGTGGACCCGTCTGAACAGTTAAAGGAGTAGCAGACTTATCTCCCTTTCCTGTGTGCAATGTCAAAAATCAATGAATCCAACAGTGAAAGCTCCAACTTTCTCAAGCCTGTGGAATTTTCATCACAGAGATAACTTCTCCATGGAGTCACTTAGAAGTTCTGTGTTCATTAAGTTCTATTGTGAGTAGGAGGTCGATCACTATTCTCTGCCTGTTTCTCATGAGCAAGAGTTATATTCACATCCATGGAACTTGATGCAGTGCACCAGCGCTCATTTAAATTGGTTGTGAGCAACGCTGAAACGGATCTGATCACCAGTCTATGAACACCAGCCTGCCAAAGCAACAATGGGAAGATCTGATCAGTAATGCAGTGTGACTGCCTGTGAAAATGTGATTAGTGCAACAACAACTTTGCACAAACTAGCAAGTAGCAAGCGTGCATATTGTAATCTAGTTGAGTTTTGTTCTAGTCACAAACAGCACAACCTACTCTTGCCTTCTTTAGATGTAGACGACGAGGACCCACAACAAAGCAACATATCTCATTTGTTTAAGTGTAATCTTCTCTATCGTTATCTCACATATATAGGTGTGAACGGGTATCCTCGATGTGGAAGTGGGTGATTCCCACACCTAGCCTATTGTAGGGCATGCATACATGAAACTAGGGTTGTAAATGGATATGGATATACGGCATACCCTAAATCCATACCCTCAGAAACCTGTCATGGGTATAGATCTTTTTAATCATGTAACTCGTTACCCTTACACTCGCGTACCCACCTCTCAATGGGTAAGGTTAAGGTTATGTGTATAGCCGTACCCTGTATACCCATATACATCAATCAATTATATTTTTATGTAAACAATTTTACATAAGAATATAGTTCATGCATATTGTAGGACTCACATCTAGCAAGTATAAGTACCTTTCAATAGTAAACATTTATATTTGAATGTAATGTTCCATATTGTAACACTCAGATCTAGTAAATATAAATACCATGAAATAGTAAAATAATCAAATTTGTTGATGCACCCTCATAGCCACACAAGCATATTTCATTAGATCGAAAAGGCAATAAAATCATTCTCTCATTTCGCTCCTCTCCTCTCTACCTTGAATGATATTTCTCCATAACCTAACTATTTAAGTGTGGTAGCTTGTTGTATCTCAAATCTTGTGGTGTATTATTGTAGCAAATTCATTCATAATTGTATATCCAGTTACCCGTCCATATACCCGACGGTTGTGCGGATGTGGGTATGGTGCAGGTATAGCTTTTGAAAAAATAAATATATACATGTACTCGTACTCTTAACTAAACAGTTACAGTTATGAATATGATCATACACACACCATACCCTATCCATTTACAGCCCTACATGAAACCTGCTCCATCTTAGACTCTCTCGTGGCCACACGTCTTGTCAAAATTACAGAAGCACTTCTATTGAGACCGACAGAATGCATTCTGTCTCACCGAACTTTTTGTCGTGTCGGCCTTCTCTAGCAAGCCACATCTTCTAGCCAATAGACATGGTGGCAATCAGGGTCCGGGTTGAGTGTGTAATATCCAAGGATTTGAGGCCTCGGATAATATGATCTTAAAAGGAATGATTGAACTACCCATATCACCAAGGTGCACCTCCTTTTCTGGGAGCCCATCACTAAAGAACTCCATAGTTAAGTGTGCTCAGCTTGGAGTAGTACTAGGATGGGTGACCAGTCGGGAAGTTGACCCCGGCTTGCACGTGCATGAGGATAAAGCGCGCAGTTAAGGCTAGTGGTGGTCTGTGGGGCCAGTCGTCATTCCTGAAACTCTACTAGAGCCTTGGGCAGTGGGCCCAGGCGTTACAAATGGTATCAGAGCCAATTCCCCTCCAGTAGATGGGGTCCACATGGGCATGGCATGCCAGTCTTGAGTTGTGCGGTCCAGGCATGTAGGAAAGGGCTGTCTATGGTTGACGTAGCCACCCTTGCGCTGGTATTCCGTGATCGGGAGTTGGGTGTCCATGGGCCATTGTGGGTCTGCACTGAAATGGGGAAGAGATTATGAGGACTTATAGTTGATCCTTGACGGGGACGTCAAGAGTCTAAGTGGGGGAGATTGTAATATCCCAGGATTTGAGGCCTCGGATAATATGATCTTAAAAGGAATGATTGAACTACCCATATCACCAAGGTGCACCTCCTTTTCCGGGAGCCCATCACTAAAGAACTCCATAGTTAAGCGTGCTCAGCTTGGAGTAGTACTAGGATGGGTGACCAGTCGGGAAGTTGACCCCGGCTTGCACGTGCATGAGGATAAAGCGCGCAGTTAAGGCTAGTGGTGGTCTGTGGGGCCAGTCGTCATTCCTGAAACTCTACTAGAGCCTTGGGCAGTGGGCCCAGGCGTTACAAATAGATTTAAAATATAGGTATTTATGAAATTATTTAAAAATTTTTCATATAGTTAAATTTTTTCATATAGATGTTATAACCCCAATTTTTGGGCTTAATTAATGAGAAATGAAATTTCTCATATTAAAGCTAATTGAACAAATAATGATATGATGAATTCCATGATTGATGTGATGTGGTTTGGAATGGATTCCATGATTGATTATTTGTGTGTTGCTTAATGGGCCTTGTTTTAATTGAAGCCCAAATTGATGTGATTGATGAAAACATAAAGAAAATCCCTAAAATAAGGAAAAGAATATGGCATATTTCCCTAAAAATAAGAATTCGAGTTAATGGATACCTTGGAGATCAAAGAACTCAAAATCAGGAAATAATAAAAGGATTAAAGTAAAGAAGAGATAGGAAATATGATTAATATGATGATAACTTGCATATCAAGAAAAGGAATCGAATCCTTATTATAATAACTCCAAATTTTGTAGGAAGAAAGAGAAATCTATGATGGAGTTTCCCTCAAAATTTGGTAAAGAAAAGAGTTACCGTTTGGGAATTATTAAATTTCTAAGTTTTCCTTGGAAATTGGCTTTAATTAATGATTTAGGATATGATTTCCTAATTTTGTTTGAACGCGATTAACCTGGATCGTTGGATCGTAATCCAACGATGCGCAGTCATCGTTTTAATCCCAACCGGACTGGGACTCTGGCTCTGTCAAGGGTGATTTCTTTTGGGATTTTCCTTGAGATCCAAGGAGTGGGCTCTCTGGCCGAGTTCACCATCGCATCCAGGAGATCAATCCGAGTTGGAACCTCCCAGGTTCGACGAGGATTGGTGGAGGTTTTGGGAAACGCCCAAACCGTCCCAAGATGTTCCTGACCCTATATATAGGGGAGTTTGATAGGATGGATGAGCGTGTTTTCTGGGTAGCTCAACCTCTGTGGGGTTGCGCAAGGAACGATCTGGCTCTGTCGATTGAGCCTTCCAGCCTGACCTTCGACCTCCTAACCTCCGGGGACCTCGCCGGAATCCGGCGAGCAGGGGGACAAAGTTGGGGAGCTCAAGCCGGAAATTGAACCCGTCACCAGCTTCGTCGAGGGGAGGCGGAGCTCCGTGATCAGTTGGTGTGATCCGAGGGCGACGGAAGCCCTGAGTCAACTGTCGAGTTGACCGCGCGAAGGCCTGCTGAGGAAGACGACGACCGGGGCACCGTCAGATCTCGGACCACAGTGGACTCCCACGCAATCTGACGATCCAAAGGAGGGGGCGAGGTTGTTAGAGGGCGCGTTCAGCCACCGTGCGATCGAGATCCAGCGGTTGGGTCAAAGTTGGCCGAAACCCTTGGATTGTGGTCCACTGTGGACTCAGGAGATCGGACGATCTGAACATGAGGCGCGTAAGTGAAAGGAGACGCGCGGCAGGGAGCGTCAGATCTTGAAGTGGACCACGGGCACATCAATCCAACGGTTTACAAATTTCGGTAATAAATCCCTCTCTAACGAATATTCAGAAAAACTAATTTATCTTGCGAAATTAATAGATTTTGCTAGGAAACTCGTATGAGAAAACTTAATATATGAAAGTTGCATAGAAAAATGCAAGGAAAACGATAAAAATAATTCCAGAACCTAATTCCACTTCGTTTTGCAAAAGTACTTTATTTAGCTAATAAAGTTTATTAAAATTTGATGAGAAACCCTAATTGCATGTTGAGAGGGTAATTAGGTAATTTAACAAGTCAAATCATTAAGTTTGACTCTGAGAAGGTTAATGGTAGTTTAATTTGCTATTTGATTGCAAAAATGCTTAATTGGAATTATAGTGTTTAAAAGAGGGTTAATTTACAAGAAAACCCTAATTTGGGCTAAAGAGAGATAAAAACCATATTTTTATGAAATAAGGAAAATAGTTGTTTAATAAAGGAAATTCAATGAGAAATTAAGAGTTTTATGAGGATTGATAAATTAAGGATGTTAATGATGAAAGAAGAAGTAAAACCCTAATTTCTAGAAGGAACCCTAATTATGGAATTGAAATCCTAATTTGAGTAAGGAAATTGGATAAGTATTAATAAAAGGAATTGATACTTTTATTTCAGGATTTCTCTTCCTCATTGCTGGTTGATTGGGTTATTATCTTGAAAAGTGCAATTAAAGGTATGTGGTTACGCTTATGAATAATCGCTTTAGTTTCCCGGCGATTTCCGAAGGATTTATCGGTTGCTGGAAATAGCTGTTGAGTGTTTATTTATTTCATGCAACTATAAAGTGACTATGATTATCATCATAAGTATGCATATAACTGGCTAGATCCTTGTTCACCTCTGGTGTTTTAAAAAGGCTGAAAAGGGGGTAATACCTAGAGAAAGGTCTAGGATTGCCGTGAGTCAGAAACTGGATTGCCTTGTGCGTTCATGAGACTCTTCAGCATACCGAGAGTTAGAAACTGGATTGCCTTGTGCGTTCATGAGACTCTTCGGTTTACCATGTAACTCAATCCTAGAAACTGGTTTACCATTTTGGTGGATCATGAGGGGTTGTAGTTTGGTTTACAGGTCCACTGCAGGGACAGCACAGAGGTTATGGAACTTATGGATCGCTGATGTTATATTAAAATGTAATCTTGATTGTTAAAAAGATTAATTGCTTGATTACATTGTTAGCATAATTGCTTGATTATTGATTCCTCCACATACCGACTGACCGTTGTTTTGTTTGTCGGCGGTTTAGGTACATATTTCAAAGCACAAAACAGTAAAGTGACACATTGTGAATTCAAGAACTAAAGAACAAGGAGGAGTTAGTTAGAGTAGTTCTTCTGTGGTTAGAAGTCTAGTACTTCCAACTTTGCAAAGGTATGATAAAGAAAAATTTTATTACCATTTTCAGTATAGTCTGTTAGAATTTAATAATTGCTATTGGTTATATGTCGAACCTTTGATCCGGAATTTTATGGGTGCGGCTTCAACCTCTCGGTCTCCCTTAATTGGGGGTTATCGGAAGGTGGGGTCGTAACATTTGGTATCACAGCCTGGGTTCCTCATGTAACCATTAATAATTATTAAATTCTACAAACTCCATAGAACCCAAGGGAGTTATTAGAGGAGTATCCGAAAGACGGAGGTGTCTAGAAAGGGATCACGACCGGGGGCTGGCAAGATTTTCCTCCGCACCGCTAGTCGGAATACGAGGACTCCCGGACCCGTGTGACTGCCTGGCCAAAGTCTTAGGGTATGAATCGAAATAAGATACCTTTAGGACTTCTCATCATATTCATCCCTTCTCATCACAAAAATTCTGATAAGGACCTAAAGGATTAGGGTTTTCTCTCTCCTCCTCACCCTCTTGAGGTATGGGTAAGGCTAATAAGGTTTAAGGGATCCTCCACCACATTAAAGGAAATGCATGTAAATAAGATGTCATGGACATAAGCTTAATAGAGTAAGCGCAAATTAAAGGATAGATACATGCTTAGGTCATATGACATAAGTTGTCATGTCCTCAGAAGAGACCTGAGGCTAGACCTTCTTGTCAGGAGGATAAGTTAGTCTTGGAGATAGAGATCTCCAGTGTAAGTGGAAACCTGGCTCATCCTACGAGGATGACGTTAACCCTAACCCTAAGTGAAGGATATAGATAGAGATGGCATGATGAGTTAGACCAGGTGTTTGGATGGATGTGCATGGGATGCCATATGAGCCATGAGAGGTTGGATGACCGAGTACCTTTGACCACCCAAGTCCTAGAGAGAGGATGAGTTTGTTTATACCTTTGTACCTATGGCATGATAAGAAGAAGAGTTCCATAAACCCTGGAGAGGTATAGTAACAGGTTTTGAGGCCTTGTACCTTATGGTTTGTCCTTGAGGAGAACCCAATGCTAAATGTTGCTCAAGTTGAAAGATGACAGGGAGTACATGGCATGCATTTTGCATGCTTGATTCATGGTTAAGGGATAGAGTATGCAGTCGGTGAACCTAGGGTTCTTAGGCCTAAGAGGGGAAGTGAGATACCTAATGCTCATGATGAGGATTAAGTTGTTATAGTTTTGAGCATGGTGCTCCACATGCATAAAGGAAAGGGAAATCCCCTTAAGTTTAAGGTATGTTTGATGAACCCTCACAGCTAGGTTGATAATTAAGGAAGGTATGACCTTGATCCAACATTGAGGAGAGAGGACAAGTATGACCTAGCATGGTTTAGTAGGTGATCTTCTTGTGCCTTAATAGCTTGCTAGGGTTAAATAGGCTCTTGTGGAAGTAAACCCTAAGGATGCTTGTAACCTTGTTGTTAAAAGTTGTAGTTTCCTCCCATCTTGGGAGAGGGACCCCTTTGTAGGGTGTATATCAGTTTTGTTGGTTTAAGGTAACCTGAAGAGGTCTCACATGATCTTGAGAAGCTAAGTGAAAAGTACATGGTATGAGAATGAACCTGTAGACCCATATATGTCCATCTCTAAGTGCATACGATTGAGTTACCATGGAGGTAATCGGTATGGGGTTTGACCAGGGTAGGCAAGTTGCCATGATCCCTATGAAAGGATGAGAGTCAGCCCCTGAATGCAGAAAGAGAGATGCAGAAGACTTGGGTAAGGTTCTAAGTGAACATGTACTATAATGGATAATCCTAAGTCTATCCTAGGGTCAGATAGGGATAAGACCGATGAAAGTAGGAGTTGCCTATTTCCCCAGTTGCACATGACCATAGGGTCGGGAGGTAACAGCTATCATTGTCTGAGGGCCATGGGTTAGGAGATTGATCACCTTCATGAACTCATGGGACCCAAAGGGGAGATGAGTAGGGCACTCGCTTGATGCACGAGGGAAGAGGGATGACCCCAAAAGAGTCGGTACCCTATAGACCTAGAGGAGATGACCAAGGATATAAACCTCAGAAGGTTCAAGATTAGTTTGATATCATGATGTTCGTGATGAAGAGACATATGTGGCACGTTGCAACTTAGATTTATAGGTGTACTGGCAAGGTGGGATGTACCATCTCTACTCTTGGAACAGGAAGAACTCTGTATTTGGACTGCAGCCAAATGCTTATTTCCTCTTGTTATGGGAGTGAGAGATAGTACATTACGCATGGCATACACTAAGGATAAGAGATGATGTAGGATGGAACGTTGCCACGAGAAATGGGGATAGAGAAGATAACCTAACCTGGTAAAAAGAATGATACATGGAAGATAGTCACCTTATGAGGATGTGTTTATCCTGAGCTAAGTGGAACTTACAGGTTATACCATGTTGAGTTTAATCGCCACGATGATGAAATCAGAGAGTGTTCTTAATGAAGATAGATAGTGAGTTTAAGGGGAGATAATAGGTGAAATACATGGAAGTATGTGTCTTCAACGTTACCTAATAGCTAAGGATGTGAGGTGGTAATGGATGCGCTGGTTGAGATACATCTGACTTGTTTGGCTAACCCTAAGTTTGAAAAGGAGTGGTGTTTGGATAACACTCAAATGTGATAAGATGTGTTGAAAAGTTAAGGGTTGTTTGGTTATCCAGTCTACTCTTTGATGCAATAAAAGGGTGGTGGTGGAACCTCAAATGCACTTCTTTGGTGATGAAACCCCGACATGAGTGGTTTAGGGTCTCAGAGGAATCGATCTTGAAGAATCATGACATACAGGAAATCATGATACACCATGGAAATGGAGATAGCACTTTGGATGCTTAAGATGAGGTTGCATGTGGTTTATGGCCATGCAAGTCAGGAGGTAAAGAACGAACCCCAGTAACCCAGTGTAACGATATAGAGGACAAAAGAGTCCCCGAGAAAGAAAGGGAGTTCACCACTATGGATGTTGTGATAAGTCTTCCCTTGGACCAAGGAAAGGTTGAAATGCAATGTGGGTTATGGTAGTTTGCCCCACCTAGATGACATGAGAAAGAAAGAGTTCTGTTAAGGGACAAATCAAGTTGATCTATCCATGAGAGTGATGGTTCAACTATGAAGTAAGTTTAAAGGTTTGAGTTGACCTTAAAGTTCCCTTCTGAAAGGTGGAAGTAGGGACATGGAGAACTCAATGTTAGTACGTTTTATCACCCCTAACTAATGGTTAGTATGATCCAGACTGAAGGGTCTGATGAGAGTATGTGTGCTCGTTCAGGGTGATAGCTAGAGACAGTTCTTGTCCTATGAATGATGCGATGATGACCACCATATCCAATATCGGGATTCTAAGAAGCTCTGTAAGGGAGGTTGAGTCGGTCACCACTTCAGTAAGGTGATGTTGGTGAAAGGACCACATGATGGTTAGAAAAGGACCACATGATGGTTAGAAAAGGGACCCCAGTACGTGTAGATGAAGTCACTTTGATTGCGCAAGGGCTGAAAGGAGCCTAGAGACGATGAGTGTCATGAGCATATGCAAAGTAGACTGACATACAAGTTACTGTGGGAGAAAATGTGACATGAAAATCCGACCCCTCTAAGTTATAACTAAGAGATATGAGTCCCCGATACATGGGTCCATTAGAGATGGATGGGTGGAGAAGGTTAGGTTTTGACCCTACCTCAGGATAGAGTAATGGGAGATGTTTTCCATGTGTCCAATTTAGAGCACTATGTGAGGTAACCGACTAGGTGCTGAGCAATGAACCTAGTGAGCCCCAAGGGAGGCTGAAATGACCTGAGTCACCTGTGTAGTTTATAGAAGCCAGGACGAAAGAACTCAGAGAAAAGAATAAGTGATGATAAAGGTTCTTTGAAAGCGCCATGAGTACGGTAAAGCCACATAGGGGCCAATGATGGACATGGGAAAAGTCTTATCCTGAATTGTTGATTGTTTGCTTGTTTGAATTTTGAGGACAAAATTCCTATAAGAGGGGAAGGATGTTATAACCCCAATTTTTGGGCTTAATTAATGAGAAATGAAATTTCTCATATTAAAGCTAATTGAACAAATAATGATATGATGAATTCCATGATTGATGTGATGTGGTTTGGAATGGATTCCATGATTGATTATTTGTGTGTTGCTTAATGGGCCTTGTTTTAATTGAAGCCCAAATTGATGTGATTGATGAAAACATAAAGAAAATCCCTAAAATAAGGAAAAGAATATGGCATATTTCCCTAAAAATAAGAATTCGAGTTAATGGATACCTTGGAGATCAAAGAACTCAAAATCAGGAAATAATAAAAGGATTAAAGTAAAGAAGAGATAGGAAATATGATTAATATGATGATAACTTGCATATCAAGAAAAGGAATCGAATCCTTATTATAATAACTCCAAATTTTGTAGGAAGAAAGAGAAATCTATGATGGAGTTTCCCTCAAAATTTGGTAAAGAAAAGAGTTACCGTTTGGGAATTATTAAATTTCTAAGTTTTCCTTGGAAATTGGCTTTAATTAATGATTTAGGATATGATTTCCTAATTTTGTTTGAACGCGATTAACCTGGATCGTTGGATCGTAATCCAACGATGCGCAGTCATCGTTTTAATCCCAACCGGACTGGGACTCTGGCTCTGTCAAGGGTGATTTCTTTTGGGATTTTCCTTGAGATCCAAGGAGTGGGCTCTCTGGCCGAGTTCACCATCGCATCCAGGAGATCAATCCGAGTTGGAACCTCCCAGGTTCGACGAGGATTGGTGGAGGTTTTGGGAAACGCCCAAACCGTCCCAAGATGTTCCTGACCCTATATATAGGGGAGTTTGATAGGATGGATGAGCGTGTTTTCTGGGTAGCTCAACCTCTGTGGGGTTGCGCAAGGAACGATCTAGCTCTGTCGATTGAGCCTTCCAGCCTGACCTTCGACCTCCTAACCTCCGGGGACCTCGCCGGAATCCGGCGAGCAGGGGGACAAAGTTGGGGAGCTCAAGCCGGAAATTGAACCCGTCACCAGCTTCGTCGAGGGGAGGCGGAGCTCCGTGATCAGTTGGTGTGATCCGAGGGCGACGGAAGCCCTGAGTCAACTGTCGAGTTGACCGCGCGAAGGCCTGCTGAGGAAGACGACGACCGAGGCACCGTCAGATCTCGGACCACAGTGGACTCCCACGCAATCTGACGATCCAAAGGAGGGGGCGAGGTTGTTAGAGGGCGCGTTCAGCCACCGTGCGATCGAGATCCAGCGGTTGGGTCAAAGTTGGCCGAAACCCTTGGATTGTGGTCCACTGTGGACTCAGGAGATCGGACGATCTGAACATGAGGCGCGTAAGTGAAAGGAGACGCGCGGCAGGGAGCGTCAGATCTTGAAGTGGACCACGGGCACATCAATCCAACGGTTTACAAATTTCGGTAATAAATCCCTCTCTAACGAATATTCAGAAAAACTAATTTATCTTGCGAAATTAATAGATTTTGCTAGGAAACTCGTATGAGAAAACTTAATATATGAAAGTTGCATAGAAAAATGCAAGGAAAACGATAAAAATAATTCCAGAACCTAATTCCACTTCGTTTTGCAAAAGTACTTTATTTAGCTAATAAAGTTTATTAAAATTTGATGAGAAACCCTAATTGCATGTTGAGAGGGTAATTAGGTAATTTAACAAGTCAAATCATTAAGTTTGACTCTGAGAAGGTTAATGGTAGTTTAATTTGCTATTTGATTGCAAAAATGCTTAATTGGAATTATAGTGTTTAAAAGAGGGTTAATTTACAAGAAAACCCTAATTTGGGCTAAAGAGAGATAAAAACCATATTTTTATGAAATAAGGAAAATAGTTGTTTAATAAAGGAAATTCAATGAGAAATTAAGAGTTTTATGAGGATTGATAAATTAAGGATGTTAATGATGAAAGAAGAAGTAAAACCCTAATTTCTAGAAGGAACCCTAATTATGGAATTGAAATCCTAATTTGAGTAAGGAAATTGGATAAGTATTAATAAAAGGAATTGATACTTTTATTTCAGGATTTCTCTTCCTCATTGCTGGTTGATTGGGTTATTATCTTGAAAAGTGCAATTAAAGGTATGTGGTTACGCTTATGAATAATAGCTTTAGTTTCCCGGCGATTTCCGAAGGATTTATCGGTTGCTTGAAATAGCTGTTGAGTGTTTATTTATTTCATGCAACTATAAAGTGACTATGATTATCATCATAAGTATGCATATAACTGGCTAGATCCTTGTTCACCTCTGGTGTTTTAAAAAGGCTGAAAAGGGGGTAATACCTAGAGAAAGGTCTAGGATTGCCGTGAGTCAGAAACTGGATTGCCTTGTGCGTTCATGAGACTCTTCAGCATACCGAGAGTTAGAAACTGGATTGCCTTGTGCGTTCATGAGACTCTTCGGTTTACCATGTAACTCAATCCTAGAAACTGGTTTACCATTTTGGTGGATCATGAGGGGTTGTAGTTTGGTTTACAGGTCCACTGCAGGGACAGCACAGAGGTTATGGAACTTATGGATCGCTGATGTTATATTAAAATGTAATCTTGATTGTTAAAAAGATTAATTGCTTGATTACATTGTTAGCATAATTGCTTGATTATTGATTCCTCCACATACCGACTGACCGTTGTTTTGTTTGTCGGCGGTTTAGGTACATATTTCAAAGCACAAAACAGTAAAGTGACACATTGTAAATTCAAGAACTAAAGAACAAGGAGGAGTTAGTTAGAGTAGTTCTTTTGTGGTTAGAAGTCTAGTACTTCCAACTTTGCAAAGGTATGATAAAGAAAAATTTTATTACCATTTTCAGTATAGTCTGTTAGAATTTAATAATTGCTATTGGTTATATGTCGAACCTTTGATCCGGAATTTTATGGGTGCGGCTTCAACCTCTCGGTCTCCCTTAATTGGGGGTTATCGGAAGGTGGGGTCGTAACAGAGTGGGTCTTATTTCGGGTCAATTTGGGTCATGCTAAAAATCTTCGCCCCAAATCCGACCCAAAAGTAATTTCGAGTAACACCTGCTCGAATCAAAACCTGAAATTCATGTTTGCGGTTTCTACGAGATAGACCCGACGACCTCAAAAATACCACGTTAAATCCAAACGTAAAAACCTAAAAAGACAAACCTGAAAAACCTAAATACAAACTGGATGAACCCGAAATTATTGGAAATATGTGTTAGCTAAATATTGTTTTATTATTCAAAAGATAGTTTTCATATTTATCCTTAAAAAAGATATGTTTGTACATATTAAAAAAACATAGGAAGAAGGTTACAAGAAAATAGCATAAAAATGATATATGCACACAACTACACCATAATTCCTATATCAAGTTATACTATCAGGTTATACCAAGATTCTCTGAGTCAAGTAAATCATCCTCGATCCATCAATCAAGCTTTCTAGATTCAATATCAAATGGACAGGTCTATAATAAGTTACGACAACATGAGAAAGTCAAAGAAGAGAATGCAATCATCTTGACTTCTTTTTTTGGCCTTCAAAAAAAATTATCATGAAGACCAATCATCTTAACTTCAGAGATAAAGAACTAAAATAGTAATAGGATTATAGAATTATAGCAGATTGTCATGATGCAATTAACAACAAAAATGGTACATCTGTAGATTTACATGCACACCAGTGGAGGCAGAGTAGATGCAGAATGAGAGTTGCACGATAGAAGCTGGAGCAGAAAAATTGCAATAATGTAGCAACCAACACAATACCCGAGCAGGAGCAGCAGCAGCAACCGAAGAGAAGCAGCATGGACGGTCACTATCATTAGAGAATGATGACAAGGAGAGAAAGAAAGGGAGGAACGAAGGAGCAGAGGAAGAAGGGAAAAAAGAGGAAAGAAAGAAGAAAAGGTACTTGATAATGCAGCAATAACGTGGAAGCGAAGTGACAAGCAGCGACGTTAGGCTGCAGCAAAAGATGGTAGCAGCAGCAGCTTAAGGCTGTTTAACCAGCGGTGGTGACTTTTGAGTCAGTGGTGGTAGCTGGATTTTCTGGTGGTGGCGATTGGAGCCAACAGTGGCGGCAGGATGGCTGCAGTAATGAGGCAGTGAAATCCCGCCAGGGCACAGGAGAAGGGATTAGGGTGATCCGATGTGTTGGGAGTTATAGCAGCACGTGAACTTCACTTGGGGAGTAATCACGACCACAGTAAACCAACCGGTCAGTTAGGTAAAAACCAAACTGATTCACCAGTTTTTGCAAGGTTCAGCAATTGTGTTGGGTCTCTAGCCGAACCGGACCACCACAGCCATAGGTTCCTGGTTCAAGCACTTTAACCGCCCGATTCAGTTTGGTCTTGATAACCCTTATTTTTTATTTTGTGTGAAACTCCAACACCAAAAATAACACAAATTCGAAGATGGAATTAAAATGAGAAGAGTCGGAGAAGTAGATGGTCGGGGTATTTCAGGAATCAGCAGGAAAAGTGTTAAGGGTATTATTTCAGGAATCAGCAGGAAAAGCGTTAAGTGATTGTGACACTGAGCCTTTCCCAAGGATTATTGAAGGCATGATTACTTTGAATACCCACCTTAATTTCATATCAGCACATAGCTTAGCAGGGAAGTTTGACCCTTCAAGTGAAATATAATGGGGCATGCGGATATCATTAACATGCATAGCCCGTTCACTCTGCCTATTCGCAATGTAGCCTGATCACATACATGAGCTTATAGTGTGTTCTGCAACACAATATGATACACTGCCAACTCAGAAATGTCTAATATAGAAATGATATTAGATAAAGATGTAATGTTATGTGTGTTGTGGCGGTGGGGGGCTGAAAAGTCCGCTTTTTGGTGAGAAGTCTCAGTGAGTGGGATTCCGACGCCCATTGTGGGTAGAACGTAAATCTGAAATCCAAAGAAATAAACAATCACCAAAATATAGAAATAATTTCAAAGAAAAACAATGTTATAATCTGTGTGACGTTCAGCCAAAAGACCCAGTGATTGATGTTTGTAGCTTAATAACACTAACAATTTCATACAAATACATATTTGTGTAGAATTGGTGTGTCAAATCCCTACCAACATAACATTGTATAAATAGTATTACTAATGGCATGCAGTATATGCAAAAAGCTACTGAAACGACAATATATGAAGCCAAACAAAATAAAATCCAACATATTGATTAAAAAAATAAAAAAGAGTATATAACTCAATGATGTAGGACGATCGTGGCGTTTGAAATAGTCATTTTGAGTAGTATTTATAATGTTTTATTAGTTTCCTTATGTTTTAGGGGTTATTTGATATTTTTCCAGTTGATTCTGTAAAACATGTGGTTTAGTCTTACACTGGCTACTTGTCTTATTAGTTGGGTTTAAACGTCTAATTATAGGCCTTGTAAGGCTCTTTAGGAAAGCAAACTTGATGATTGAAATCTTTTGATTAACTATATTTTCTTTTGATCAGTTTTCTTAATTAGTTTAGTTTTTGATAATTTGTTTAGATTTTAATCATTGGTATCAGAGTCTAACCTAATTCAATAGGGTCAGGTTCAGCCCTTTGCGACGGCCGCCGTCTTCCACCTTGCTTGCCCAGCCGCCAGTACATCTCCAGGTCTTGCTGCCATCTTCCATTGAACTTCATTTCGTCTTCTCTTACACTCATGCCCTAGAAGCCTCGTCCCCGCACCCCAAACTCCACGCTAATTTCCCATCATCTCCCCGCAATCCAGCATAGTGCATGTGCATCTACTCCACTTCTCCCTCCGCACGACCCTGACGCCCCTCTGACCCCGGCCGCTTCTCCCGACATCACGATAATAACTCCCACTTGTCATTCCCGTCTGCCAGCCCGTCCTTCCTGACGCAATTCAGGCACTCTCATCTTCCACAAACATTCAACAGCCCGCTACCCTTCTCTTCAACCGTCAACAGACTGCGTCCGTCAAGCAAAACCCCGATAACCTCCATTGCCCACTTCCGCAATCCACATTTTTCCAACACCCGAGTCCGGACTCACCGCACCGACATTCTCGCTTCTGCTTCGTCTGCACCGCACGGGCACTTCGCCGAAAGCTCGTCGCAAAACCAAACACCCACTTTCTGCCTTTCTCCACGCATTTCCACCGTCGAACACCCCCATCACAGCAGCCTCCCACTTCTGCCAACACCATGTGTCCTCCTGTGATCCCGGCCTCCAAGTCCCATCCTCCAAGTCCTCAAGGAAATCAAACAGCTTCAAGCAGTCTTTTGGCTCTGCATCTACTGCTTCCCTGCAGCCCTATGACTTTCACGAACGATGTTCGACTTGATACTGCTTCCCTGCAGCCCTACGAGATCCACGAACGTCGTCCGACTTGAAGCTCCTCAAGCCAGTGTCCCACTCTTTCAGGCAGCTGCAGAGTCTGCTTTTTTAAAGAGTATTACAAAGCCTATACATAGGCTTTTAAAACGAACTAACTAGACAAGTAGCCAATGTGGGACTAAACCACAGGCTTTATAAAACCAATTGGAAAAATATCAAATAACCCCTAAAACACAAGAAAACTAATAAAACATTGTAAATACTACTCAAATGGTTATTTAAAGGCTACGATCGTCCTATATCACTTGTACCGTGTCAGTGGTCTCTTTTATAGCTACTAGTTTACCAAATAAATTAGTGAAATCCATGGAATCCGTAAACCAAACATTGTTCTATTTTTGGGTGAAGTCTCAATGAGTGGGATTCAGATGCACGTTGTGGGTAGAATGTAAATCTGAAATCCAAAGAAATGAACAATCGAAAAAATATAGGAATAATTTCAAACAGAATTCGACGTTATAATATGTAGCAAAGTAGAAAAGCATATTAAGAAAATTTGTTTATCATTTATTATATGCGTTGATAAGTGTGTGGGACATTGTAACCATTGTATTTGATATGTACACCCCTATCCTATATATAGGAGATGAGGCATTTACAAGGAAGCAAACTAAACCCTAATGGACCAAGTCAAACAGGACCATGTACATAATAGACTAATTAACCTATTATCTACATCGGCTATTACTTTCTAACACTCCCCCTGAAGCTGGAGCATGGGTGAACACATGTCTAAGCTTGGAAGTTACATGACTCGATTAAATGACAAGAGATAAATGATAAATGAAAGATAGAAATGCCACTCCCCATACAAAAATTGTTACTCCCCTTAAAAAATACTCTCTATATATGATGACGCCTCTATTTGAGTTGAGTTTTGCATGCTGGAAATGCTCGAGCTTTGGAGAAGGTCTTTTGAAGGACATCTGGAATGAAGAACACCTTATATATGGAATTTGAACGCCACAACAGAATCTCGCCACAATCAAACTGGACCAGATGATCAGAAGTACCATGACCACGCCATCCTCGCTGGAGAGGAATATGTGGATGGAATAAGCGCATAGTCAACACATCCCATGTACATAATGTGGCACAAATGCAGAGGCACAATATCGATGTAGCAATAGTTGTGTCTTCAAACCATCTGAGAGGTGTATCCAACTGGAGTTAGTGCAGAAGATCACAAACGTGCAAAATGTGGCACAAACACGAGTTGGACGAGGTGTTGGCGGCTGGCATATTGGTTCCACAAGACTGGTGTATGAACCTTGGAGCTTGATAGGATGAAGGCACCATCAAGGAGCAGATTAGCTGAAGATGCAACCAGACGTAACGAAGTAGTTTGGTGAAGACAAATCTGGATGAAAAATCCTTGCAGATACATAATGCACATGTTGGAAGATGACGAGTTGCTAATGTGAAAAGCAACGTATGTCTCACGGGAATGCAGCGAGAATGATCAACTGAAACGTCATCAAAGCTAAAGGGAACTAGAAGTTGGAATTAGCCGCAACAGCTCGTGTCCTGACATACATAATGCGGGACGCACGCGAAAGTCTTGGTGTCAATGTTGCAACTGTGAAATCCTTCCAACGTTGTCTCACATGTAAAGTGATATTGACTGGGAATGAGGCACCACAAAGACATCAGGAAAGCAGATGTATTGAAGAATATGAAGCTTTATGAAGATAGCCAGGAATGTATCCTCTCTCATCTCGTGTCTCTCTCCTCATATGCTCTCTCTCTCTCTCATGTTAACCTCATACCTCCCTCTCATGCTCTCCCTCTCCTCTATACCCCCCCTCCCGCACACCAACTACGACGAGAGTGAGTAGATGGTGTGAAAAAGGGACACGTGACCCCACCCCTCCCCCCCCCCGGTATGTGGAAAGACGCACATAAGATGGGTGAGAGGGTAGGAAAGGAAAATTGTAAAACAAAAAATACTAGCGGAATGAAAACTTTGTAGAAAGAGGAACGCTACCGGAGCGGATCTTGATGAGAAAAGGAGTGGCAATATCGGAATGGAACTCGGTAGGAAAACTAAAATCAGAGTCAATATACAACAACTCATTTTATAAGATCCGGATAGAGAAATTAAATGGATCCTTTCTTTACCCGAAAGATCACTTCTCCCCCCCCCACTTCTGACTTCTCCTTCCGCTCTGGAGTATCTCACTTAAGAATGACGAGTCCAACGTTTCGCAATGGCGAGTCAAAAAACAATAGGATCTGATTATCATTAGGTATTGGAGAAGAGATAGACCTTTGGAGGACGTCATAACTTGTATTTGAAACAGGCGGTCTGCAACACGCCGTGTAGGGTGTGGATACGCCGTGTAGATTGTCGACGGTGAGAGGCAGACTCTTGATGACACACCGTGCAGCTCCTTCGCTCAAAAATGACTAACTCCTTGCAACACGCGGTGTAAGGATCCTACACGCCGTGTAGGATGTCGGAGGCGTAAATGAGATCTACGTCGACACGCCGTGTTGGTTGACCAACACGTCGTGTAACTTGCGATCTGGGCGAACTCGAAGATGACAGACTCTCGCCGACATGCCATATTGGTCTTCAACACGTTGTTGACTTGCAATCTGGATAAACCTTTGCATTGCCAAGTAAATTTTGGACTGCTACATGCCACATTGGTTAGCCAACACGCCGTGTAGGATGTCGTTGAAGCATGATCTCACGGGAAATAAAACCATCAAGGAAACAAAGAACCCCGAGAATTAGCACCATGGGTCGGCAGGAATTAGCACCGTCTTTAGTACTCTTGTAGATCATGTGAACATGAAAAGCGGAGGCTCCTTGCTGGACCACGACCCAAATTGGACATGAATTAGCATTGTCCAAGGTCCCGAGAAGTGGTGTAACGTGGAGTGATGGGCGGACGTCGGCTGGGAAAAAAGGCGGTGAACATGGTGGCGGTTGTTGGAGACAACTGTTGGAGCAAAAGGCAAATGTGAGTTGGCGTGGTTGCTTCAATGACAGTGGCTATGTACGGAGCTGCGTGACGAACTCAGAGAAAGTGATTGATTGACATGACGTTGACGGCCACGAGGGAGACTCGATGGCTACTTTGAGTGTTGATCGAAAAGCATAGATGGCTGGGAAGGATGGTGTCGGTGCATAGATGAAGATCTATGTGAAAGGGGAAAAGATGCGACCATCGAGGTCGAGATGAGCCAGGCGGGCGAGCGGCCTAAGCAATGGAACGGCAGTCACCTGTAGGCGGGTGCTCTCTCTGTTGCTCTCTTTAGGAAGGAGAGGCGGTGGTTAAGGCAGCATCGAGCGTGGATAGATGAGAGGGAAGTAGAAGCGGCAGATAGGGTTAGGTTAGGGCACGCCCGAATACCATATGGACAAGTTTGTGGGACATTGTAATCGTTGTATTTAATATGTACACCCATGTACTATATATAGAAGAGGAGGCAATTACAAGGAAGCGGACTATAGCCTAATGGGCCAAGGCAAACAGGCCCATGTACATAATAGACTAATTAACCTATTAACTAAATAGGCTATTACTTTCTAACAATATGATTGCAAAAAAAAAATCAAATCAGCATTTTTGGCTTTTACAGTTTCCTTTTTTCTTTTGCACATTTCTCTATATCACAGTTCCTCTCTTTAAGTCACCTGACATTAAATATTGAATTATTTCTTAGTGGTCATCTCGTTCCGTGACTATTTATATAGTTCATACCTCCTATATAAAGAGTTAACTTGAATGATTGAGTTTTGAATTAACATTTTATTTAAATTACTAGCAATTTCGTTTCTTAATCATTTAGGTCCATCAGTTCATGTTATCTTGTGTTAGGGTGTGACGTTCAGCCGAAAGGCCCAGTGATTGATGTATGTACCTTAATAATACTAGAAAACAATCATATAATACATGTCTGTAATTGGTGTGTCAAACGCCTACAAACATAACATTGAATAAATGGTATTACTAATGGCATACAGTAAATGTAAAAAGCTACAGAATGGACAACATTAACAATCTAATCTAACGTATTTATTAAAAAATAAAAAGAGTACATAACTTATACTGTGGTAGTGGCCTCTTTTATAGCTACTAGTCCACCAAATAAATCAGTGAAATCCATTAAACCGAACATTGTTCTATTTAATATGACATCACAGATTTGAGCAGAAAAACATAACCAAGCATAGATAAGACGTGAGTCCCAAGGGTGTGAGCTGTAGTTGTATTGTTGTATATGTAAAAAGAAGGAAGATTGTAGAGTGGAAAACAAAAGAACTACAATAACATGAATAAAATGTTCATATGCAAATTATTCATATAATTCAAGAACTAGGAGTTATTCAGTTATAACATACAGAGGTTTTTAAGTCACTGCTTGTTGACTGGGAGCAGCTCATTCCATTCATGTCAGTGTTCTCGTGAGTACTTCATCTTACATCCAAATCCATCCATTGTATTCATGAGAACCCCATTCCAGTCGTACTGGTGTACTCACCAATCGAGAACCGTCTTTCCAGCTTTCCACTTGTCTGAAACTCATTGTCGTTCTCCCTTATGAACTCTGGGAAAAACTCTACAATCTTCATTTGTGGATGCTTTTCGTTGTTATCTTCTTTATCTAGTTACAAATATTTTAACATATTCATTAACACAATTTATTCGTTCTATTTTTCCTGTTTTACTCAATGCCTTTCGTTTTCAAGCTCCATGAGTTCATCTATATTCGAAATTCAATCTCCTTTCTATGTTGGTTAATTATCTTTTTCCAATCTTACTCATTTTCCTTCACGTGTTAGGATTTACATCAATTTCTCTATTTGGATTCCATACATAAAGAAATGGATGGATCAATATTCCGACGAATGTAGGTTTCAGAACAGTGCTGTAAATGCTTAACGGTTCCACTCTGCATACTTGGAAGCATGTATTTTTAAAACGCATCATCAGTAATATATTTATACCCTCATACCCGTGATCTTTTAAACACACATAAAAGTACTTTAGCGGGTGTGCTAATGGGTGTTTATGGACCCATGCCCGTTACACCCCATATACCCAATATATACACAAAAGGATAACTGCATGGTGTGATAATTGTCATATGTCTTAGTTTCTACCTTTCCCCGTGGTCTCATTCCCTTAGTTTCTCTTTATTCAGTAGAAAAGAAATTCTTGTTACCTAGGTAGGTGTGGCATATTCTATGTATTGTTACATTATTGCTATACCTGAGAGACCGTCACCCCAAACAAAGGTGGCAACAGGTAAAACGAGTGTATCAGCTATTATGTTTAGTAAATAAAATGGTAACTATCATCATAACGGAGGTTCACAAAGAATAATGCCAACATCTTAAAACGGGAAATTATCAAGAGATCAATGTTTTCATCGGCATTGCCTTCTTACAGACTACAATTTGAGACCTACAGATTCCAATGAGCCGTCAAGGATCACGACCTCCAGCATCCACAAAAAACAACTGCAGCCTATTTACGCACCACCTTCAGCACCAACTAACCCAACACCATGAAGTTGTGTAAGTCATCTTTGTTTGCATAACTATATAACTGTGTACATGCTCTTCATACTCGTGATTATCAGGGTATGGGTATAGTTTCAGAGTGTTTTTAACTAAGCGGTATGTTTTTAACTATATCCCACCTACGAAATTGTTATGGCAACGGGAACTACCATACTCGCACCATACCATACCCATTTACAGCCCTAGGAATTAGATTATATTCGTCATTATCCATTGTCTTTTCATCATTATACCTAATTATTCACTTCAATCATTAAGTCATAAAAATCTCCGCTGCAATTCAAGTTTGCATCAAATAAAATCAACTTATAGATCAATTGACTGTCGAACAACAATTCAATTATTAAACCTTAACATACTAATTGATTAAAATTCATAGATCAATATAGCCAATTAATATCAATCCAGTAGGGTTTGATTCCAATAGCAAAGTATTTCTAAGATAATAATTCGCTTCAGTATGACTCAACAGACCATATCATTCTTATATGGCAACAAAAAAACCGATAATGATGTTACTCCAAACAGGGATTTTGAAAATGAATGTATTATCCTATGGATATACTAATAGGTTTAGGGAAAGCCAGTCACCTAATTCTGAGTTATGTAGTTTATTTAAACAATGAAACTTCAAGGATCTATCACATGTCAAATTTTGATTAGCAAATTGAAGTTTTTGGTTTGAACAGGCTTCAATATGCCCAAAACATGTAGAAAATCTCCCTTAAATCCTCCTTCCATCTATCTATAATAACCCTAAGACCAATATGAAGGCCTTTACTCTCAAGAAAATCATCCCATACCACAAGTTACATAGAATGTTAACTCCTTAAGTGAAATTGAAATTTTCCAAATTAACTTACCTATGTTACTCATTTCTCCTTTGTTCCATTGGTTTTGTGGAAGGTTTTTTCGGTGCTAGTTGCATGCTTATACATGAAGACACTCATGACTATGAACCAGTGTTGTCAGGGCGGGCGCTAAGGCGGGCTGGGCGGTCCACGGACCCTTTGAATATAGGCGCCCAGGAGTTAAAATCAGTTAAAGGCGGGCTAGGCGAGCGCCTAGGTGGGCTGGGCGAGCTGCCCAGGCGTTGGGCCCAATTAAAGGCCCATTAAAAGGTTAAAAATTATTAAAACTTATAATGGATGAAATCCTATTTTAAATATGATTCCTAATTGTTAATATATGTATAGGGACCTACTTGTAAGTGTAATAAAAGTCAGGGACCCATGTGTAAAGAGTCTTATATGTAAATATAGAAGCACCCCAACCCTGAGAATGGTTGAGGGATTCTCCCATCTTCTTTTGCATTCACATGGTATCAAAGCCTAGGGTTTTTCATCCCTAATTAGTCCACGGAATTCAAGCTGTCAACTTGATTCCTTTTTCTTCTCTGTCTTGTGTTCAAGCTTCTTCAGTGTTCACGCTGCTACAGTAATTATTGTGGACGGACGGGAACAATAGGGGTTGTTGAGTGTTCGATTGTTGGCTTCCGCCTGATCCAATTCTTGGTTTGGGTCCTCAACCTCAACGACCCTAGGGAGACCGCCTTCTATTGCCGAGACATCCTTTGGGTCCTCTTTGAAATCCATCTTCTCCAACCATCAACAGCATATTTTTTCGTCAAAGTTGCAGCTCACTCTGAGGGAAGACAAATCATTTTTCCTCCCTCAAATCTGGTCAAAGAGGGGCGTCCCTGAACCTACTACCTTGCCCTAGAAGGTCACGGGCATAAGTAATCCGAGGAGGGAGCTTTGGTCATTCTCCCTAACAACTGTAGCCGTGGAGCACTGTAGCACAGTTGCTATAAAGTTTGTGAAAGTCTGTTTTAAGGCTAAAAAAAGTCTTGTTTCAAGGCTCATAGTTTCCACAAAGTGTGCAAATATCTGATTTCAAGATCTTTATTGTCCTCTAGTGAAGAAAAAGTCTGATTTCTTGAAGAGAAAAGTTCGATTTCTTGAAGAAGAAGTCTGAATCTTTGCTAGAGTCTGATTTGATGTCTCCTGGTCTGCATTTTGCATATTTGATTAATCGGTTGGGTGCATTTTTGGTCAACATGGCTGATAAAGAGTCTGTGGTTCACCAATCCACTACGACAATCCAAGAAGAGTTATGTGGATTTCATGTAAAGTCTACCAATATGGTTGTTGTTGATGATACTCTAGAGCAAACCACATATCAAATGTCTTTGTCTAAAGAAGAATATGCTCAATTGATGTTTCTTCGAGCTTCAAAGCAGGCAACTACTTCAGTCTCCATTGCACAAAGGTCCAATTTGTCAGCATGCATTTCACAGGCATCTACGTCCAAGTCTGACTAGGCCCTTGATTCTTGTGCAACTGATCACATCACCGGGGTACCAGAGATGTTCACCACCTACACCCATAAGCCCAACCTACCAAGTGTCACCCTTGCAAACGGCTTTGTTGACTCTGTTAAGAGAATGGGAACAGTGTCACCAACTCCACATATATCCCTACCATCTACGTTGTTCATTCCCCATTTTTCCTTTAATTTATTATCAATTAGCAAACTAACTAGTTCTCTTCAAGCCTCTGTTACTTTCTTACCATATACTTGTCTGTCAAAATTTCGTACCTAGGACCCGGCCAGCGTAGCCCGGGCGGTCAAGCCAGCGCGCCCCTCACGAAGGGTCGCTGGTTCGAATCCGCTCGGGTCAGCTGTATTTACCAACCTCTTGGGTCATCCGGGCTCTGGCACCAATTTGGAGAGGGGGTGGGCTTCGGCCCATGCAGATCCAAAAAAAAAATTTCTTACCTAGGGTCAAAATTTTCACGAAATTACGCCCCATTCCCTGCATTTGTGTGTTTTGCATGTCCGATCGTAGGTTTCGATGTTCGATTGCAAGAAAAAATGAAATTTCCAGCAAAATTTTGTTCCATGGCCAGTCCTTGCTTTGCCTTCATGATGCTAAGGCAATGTGGGATCAATTGTCTCACGTCTCACATCTACTCTCATCAGTAGAATCCAAAGAGAGTCTTAAGAGATTTTCAAAACCTGGCCAACAAGGAATTTTCTTCCGACACATCTGTTGAAGATTACTATAACCAGTGCTTTGCTCTTTGGAATGAATACGAGATTTATCATCCCTTGTCTTTTGACATCAAGGAAGCCCAAAGGCAGCCAAGGTTTTAAAGTGCGTGAGGCGCATCGAGGCATTTCCGTCTCAGCGAGGCGAGGCGAAGCCTCGAGGCAGTCGAGGCATAAGCCTCAGATTGTACCGAGGCGTACATATAAATATATATAAACGTATATATTATATATATAAATAATATACATATACGTATAAACATATATATACATATGCATAATCCCATATATATATATATATATATAGAGAGAGAGAGAGAGAGTCAGGCTAGTGTACACTCGAGTGTACCAGAGGCACTGTACACCTCAGTCATTTTTAAAGATGCAGTTAATTTTTAAAAATTCTAAACCGTTGATCTTCTTAAATATCTTAAGAACATACTATACAATAAATTTTAACTCATTTGGATACTTATAGGTTGTGCATCTAAAGGAGGCAAGAATCATGCATTTCAAATTAGTTTTGTGCGTCGATTTTGTTGTCCTTGGATGAGTGACTTACACTCATCCAAATGAGCTCAAATTTTGTATGTGGCCAATTATTAGTGTAACCATGAAGATCAATGGATTGGATTTTGGAAAGACAAGGTCTAGATAGGCAAACACCATTGAGGTGTACGACGTAATTTGTACACTCAAGTGTATTCTAGCCTCTCTCTCTCTCTCTCTCTCTCTCTCTCTCTCTCTCTATATATATATATATATATATATATATATATATATATATATATATATGTCATTTTTTTAATACCCGCGCGGGTAGCCTGGATTTCACTACCCGGCAGCCAAAAAAGTAACTATTCTGACCAGAAAAATAATTTTGTTATCAAAAAAAGTAACTATGTTAATCAAAAAGTAACTATACGACTAAAAAAGTAATCCCGTACAAAATACACAGCAGATATATATGTAACCGTGTTTTGAAATCTGTTGTTACAAACGTAACTATCTATGCATGAAACTCAACAGTTTGCAAGGTAAAGTAACCCTCTACATGTCAAAAGTAACCAACTTGAAAAAAAGTAACCGAAATGGGGGACGGGTAGTTACCCGCGCGGGTATTAAAGATGGGATATATATATATATATAATGATTTTCTGTCCTTCCGGTATATGGCAAGCGAGGTACGTTGGTTGATCGGTTGGATCGTTGTAAACTTGACTTAGAGATTCACTAACAGTCTATCGAGGGATGTCGCGAGGTGCAAGAATGATTGCGGTGGGCTGAGAGCCTCATGAATAACATTAATAGCTATTTTACCAGGAGATGTGATACTCTAAGTCTCTGTCGCTCACCCCTAACACCATTCCAATTAGTGGAATGAAACGGCTGGGGCAAGCTGCAGGGAAAGGTTGGGAAGGGTTCAGAGTTTAAAACGAGCGGTAAGCGAGGGCAGCAATAGGAAGCCAGAACAGCCTTGTTTCTATAAACGAGGAGGGGATGACTCTAGAAATACAATACAATGGAATCGGCTGGACCGAAACCCTCCGGAATATATATATATATATATATATATATATATATATATATATATATATATGAATACATATATATATGTACATGTATATAGTCATATATACAGATTGACATATACATATGTGTATATAGTATACAGACATATTTCTATTTTATACTATACAAATTTACATATATAACTATACATATATACATATATATAAATTTAAAATATATATAGATATACTATTACTATATAGACAGATTTCTATTTTGTACTATACAGATTTACATTGTAAAAGAGTCAGTAATTTCTGGAAGTGTAGGGTTGCACAATGTGTGCACCCTTGTATATATAATAAAGGAACAATTACAGAGAGGTCCACATATAATGGAGAAATAACAAAACTAATAATAGAAGATATAAAACAAGATATATATGTTAACACCCCCTCAAGTTGGAGCATAGATGTCAATCATGCCCAACTTGTCCATAAGAGTGCAGAATTGCTTCTTTGCCAGCAGCTTGGTGAAGATATCAGCAACTTGGTCTTCAAAACGCGTGAAAGGAGTGCAGATCTTGCCAGTAAGAATAGATTCCCAAATAAAATGGCAGTCAACCTCAATATGTTTGGTGCGCTCATGATAAACAGGATTGTTAGCAATAAAGATAGCAGCTTTATTATCACAATGCATGGGTATAGCAGAAGAAGAATCAGTCTCAAATTCTTTTAAGAGAGAACGCACCCACAGAAGCTCACAGGCAGTATGGGCCATAGCCCTGTATTCAGCTTCAGCACTAGATCTGGCAACCACATTTTGCTTCTTGCTTCTCCAGGTGACAAGATTGCCTCCAACATAAGTACCGTACCCAGAAGTAGATTTCTTGTCATCTTTGCTTCCTGCATAGTCAGAGTCAGAGTACCCTTCAAGAGAACAATGTCCATTTTTCCAGTAATGAAGTCCCTTGCCAGGAGACTTCTTCAAATACCTCAGAATGTGACAAAGTGCATCCCAGTGACACTGTCTGGGTTTATCAAGGTACCTGCTAAGAAGGCCCACTGCAGTAGAAATATCGGCTCTAGTCACAGTCAAATAAATCAGCTTACCAATCAACCTCCTGTACTTTTGATTATCAGAAAAAAGAGGAGAAGACTCATCATCCCAATTGACATTAGGATCTAGAGGGGTGTCAGCCGATCTAGCTCAAGCATACCTGTCTCCTGTAGAATATCTAAGACATACTTCCTCTGAGACAGTACAAGAGCATTAGAGTTTCGAGATACCTGTATGCCCAGATAATACCGAAGCTTGCCCAAGTCTTTGGTAGCAAAATGTTTACCAAGATGGGCTTTAGTAGCCTGAATACCAAGAGAGTCACTGCCAGATATAACAATATCATCAACATAAACGATCAGAATAACAATGCCAACAGAGGTCTTCCTAGTGAAGACAGAATGATCCACCTGAGATCTCAGAAACTCAAAATCAATCAGAATTTTACTTAATTTGTCAAACCAGGAACGGGGACTCTGCCTGAGTCCATGAATAGACTTCTTCAACCTGCACACTTTGTGGGACTCCCCCTGAGCAACAAACCCAAGAGGTTGCTCCATATAGACTTCCTCTTATAAATCACCATACAAGAAGGCATTTTTCACATCCAACTGCAGCAGTGGCCAATCAAGATTAACAGCAACAGAAAGAAGAATTCTGACAGAATTAAGATGGGCAACCGGAGAGAAAGTCTCAAAATAATCAATACCATAAGTTTGTGTATACCCTTTAGCAACTAAGCGTGCCTTCAGCCGTTCGACAGTGCCATCAGGATGGTATTTCACAGCATACACCCATCTGCAGCCTACAGGCTTACACTGAGGAGGTGGATCCACCAACTCCCAAGTGTTTCTGTCAGCAAGAGCAAGCATTTCCTCTTTCATAGCAGACGTCCACACAGTACTTTTTAAGGCATCATGAATATTCTTTGGAACAGCTACAACAGACAGGGCAGATACAAAATTGCTAGCATGGGCGTTCAAATGATCAGTAGAAACAAAGTGAGCAATGTTGTGAGACGTGCAGGAACGAGTACCCTTTCTAAGAGCAATGGGTATATCAAGATCAGAGGTTACCTCAGGTGCAGCAGAACCTTCGGGAGGTGAAGATTGGTTTGTCTGGGGGGTGCTTGTTCAGGAGGTGCCATGTTCCTGCGCTGATAGACAAGAAGAGGTGGAGGCGTATGCTCAGGAGCCACAGTATCAGAATTATCAGACACACATTCAGTAGTAACAGGTAGTGGAGAAGCAAGAATATCAAGTTGCAGACTATCTCCTCTAGTAGAATAGTAGGGCGTATCCTCAAAAAATACATCGTTGTTGGTAAACCATTTTTTCGCAGTAGGGTTGTAGCATCTATATCCTTTTTTAGTACGAGAATATCCCAAAAAAATGCATTTCTCAGCACGAGGAGACAGTTTATCATAAGCTGGTCCAAGTAAACGTACAAAACACGTACAACCAAAGATGCGAGGAGGCACAGTAAATAAAGTAATGTCAGGTTGCAGAATTTGAACGGGTATTTTATTCCCAATCACAGAGGACGGCATTCTATTGATCAGAAAACAAGCAGTCAAAATAGCCTCAGGCCAAAACAACCTAGGAACATGGGTATGCATCATAATAGTTCTGGCAACCTCTAACAGATGTCTATTTTTTCGTTCAGCGACGCCATTTTGTTAGGGTGTATATGCACAGGAAGTCTGATGTAAAGTACCAACAGATTTGCAAAACACAGCCACATCTTTTTGAACAAACTCAAGTGCATTATCAGTACGAAAAACTTTCACATGCATACCATATTGGGTTTTCACCTCAGCAAAAAAGAATTTTATAGTAGACATAACTTCAGACCTACTTTTCATCATAAACAACCAAGTGGTCCGAGAAAAATCATCAACAAACAGAATGAAATATTTATGACCAGACAAACTTGGCACATGACACGGGCCCCATACATTAGAATGTACTAAATCAAAAATGTTCTTGCTGCTAATATGAGTGCGTTTAGGATAAACAGATCTAGTCTGTTTTCCCAACTGACAAGACTCGCACTGAAAACTATGAGTGCCAACATCAGAAACTACATGTCGGAGCTTTTCAAAAGACGGATGCCCAAGTCGGTAATGTCATTGTAGAGCTGAAACTGATGTAGATAGTGCAGAAGCTACAGCTGCTCTGTCTGCTTTCGGCAAATGATCCAGATAAAAAAGTCCATCAGGCCCTTCATACCCCCCACCAATCTTCATCCTCGTGCGAAGGTCCTGAAAGACACATGAACCAGGTATAAAGGTCAGGCTACATTGCAGACTCCTCAATATCTTACTGACCGATAATAAATTAAGAGGAAAACGAGGCACATATAAAGCAGATTTCAGCAGAAAATCAGAAATAATATCTCTGACGCCAGAAACAGCAGACTTGGACCCATCAGCAAGCATAACAGACGAATTACGAGCAGGTTTAGATAAATGTCTGAATAAAGATCTATTTCCAGAAATATGAGACGAAGCACCCGAGTCTATAACCCATTTTGTATTACCAGTACGAGGTGAAGAAGTACTCAAGAAGGCAATGTCATAACCCGAATAGGTGGCGGCATGGGCTCCACTAGTCGATGCAGTAGACGACGAGCCAGAGCGCTCTAGTAGCAGACGCTCCACCTCAGCACGGATGTAATCTGCAGTCGCACCCGAAGTGACAGGCCCAGTAGGTTGAGTCGTTCCCTCTGATGCAGTAGTAGTAGAGTCAGCGGCCGCATTGGCCCACGCCGGTTTACCATATTTCTCCCAGCATTTTTCTTCGATATGGTTGGATCGGCCACAGAAAGTACAGACGCGCAGCAGTAGTAGGAGCAGCAGAAGGGGCCCTACGACCAGAAGTAGCATGTCCTCGTCCTGCACCCAGGGGAGGACGGCAGTCAGTAGAACGACCACGGCCGCGCCCACAACCACGGCCCGACATGGCTGCAAGGGCAATGGATTCCCCAACATCAGTAGACACAGACGGTGACGAAGAGGGCAGGCGTTGAAGACGCTTGTAGGCACTCTGCAGTGACGGAAGAGGGTCACTGGCCAAGATCTGGTCCACCACACCTGCATAGGACTCTGGTAGGCCACAAAGGAACTGGACTAACTGCAGCTCCTGGCGCTGACGCTGCATGGTGGCCAGATCCGTAGATAGGGGGTGATAGGACTCCAGCTCCCCCCACAATCCAGTAAAGTCAGAAAAGTAATCCGCAATGTTCGACCCCGTGAATTGTAGACGCCCCAGCTGCTTGGTGATGTCAATCACTTTCTTGGGGTTCTAGCTATGCGAGTATGTGTCGGCGAGCTGATCCCACATCTGCTTCTTCGTAGGCAGGTGAAGTAATGTGACATTGATCTTCTCAACACTACTGTTGAGAATCCATGTCATCACCGTCGAGTCATCCCGGACCTAGTCATCATATGCCTTCACATCTTTAGAGTCGGCATCCTCTGCAGGTTGTGCCGGACCGGCACGGATCAGGTGCGAGTACTTTCCCTGGGATATGGCATAAATCACCATGGAGCATACCCAGTGCTGGTAGTTGCGCTCGTCAAGCTTCACAGTCGTAACTTGACGGCGGAAGTCATCTCCCGAGGACGCCATGACAGCAACAGAAACAAACAGGCACAGGCAGGCACGAGCAGGAAGAAGACAGACTACGCCGTCAGGCAGGCAGAGGCAGACACAGATCTACTGGGTGGAACCTCTCACATACAGACGACGCCGAAGCGCAACAGAGAACCCAGTGGCACAACGGCCTACACGGGCAGGCAGGCAAAAAACCGAAAAATCGATTTACGTTAGGACAACCTCAAGCCACTGGACGGTTGTTGGTCTTCACGAAGCCAACGATCCGACGACGATCAACCACGGAGGCACCCCGGCCCCCGGCGGCTAGGAGGGCTCGCGGCCCCGCCAGCCTAGCGGCGGCCTGCCGGCTCGCAGGGGCGGCCGCGCGGGAGAGGGCGACGGGCGGCGGCGGGAGGGGGGGGCAGAAGGAGAGAGAGGGAAGGGAGGGAGGGCGGCGGCTGGCCTGGATCTTGCTGCTCTGATACCATGTAAAAGAGTCAGTAATTTCTAGAAGCGTAGGGTTGCACAATGTGTGCACCCTTGTATATATTATAAGGAAACAATTACAGAGAGGTCCACATATAATGGAGAAATAACAAAACTAATAACAGAAGATATAAAACAAGATATATATATGTTAACATACATATATAACTATACTAATTTACATATATATAAATTTGAAATATATATATATATATAGATACAGATATACATATACTATTACAAATACACATGTATATAGATACATATCTATACATATAAACATTGTTATAAGTATACACAGATGCATATATATACACATACACAGGAGTATGTGTACATACAACAACATAAAATGATAAAAGTAGTACCATTTGCATAGTTGTCAACAAACATAGATACACATATATAGATGTGCACATATATATACATACAATTGGGTTAATTTGGCCTCTATTAAGCCCAAAATAGGATAATATACCCTTTTTTTAGACACAGAATCTGAGGCTTATGCCTCAAAAACGCCTCAGTGCCTCTTACGCCTCGATACGCCTCAGTTAACTGAGGCGCACGCCTCTCACTAGCAGACTGAGGCTTAAGCCTCGAGGCGTACCGCAAACCGCCTCGCCTCGAGGCATGTTTTTTAAAACCATGGAGGCAGCGTAACCAAGGAATTTAATGACCGATACTGATGTCGTTTCGACAGCTTGGATATAGATATTTACCGGTATACCGACAGAAATATCGACAGATGCAATCCTGGCCATATCGACGCCAAAACGAACGAATTAAATCATGAAATTTTACAGGCGCGATCTCAATACCTAGATGCAACGTTTTATGCAATAAAATTCTATATTGGGTATGTTGGGGGGGGGGTGTCAATCATGTGGGAGGTAAGGAATCTATCCTTTTTTTGGAGATTTCGATGAAGGATTTCGATGATAAAATGCAAGAATTAAGATCTGAAATTTTACTAGCACAACACAATCCATAAACTCATGTTTAGACACTTATGCAATAATATTCAATTTACAAAAAACATATAACATAATAAATTACTAGCTCACATCAGTTGTAAGTTGAATGGCGCGTTGGTTCTCTATACATTATGTTGTTCATATGGGCCACATATTGCTCCCATGTCATGTAATTTCTATAAGACTTGTTGTAGGAAACAACATGCTCCTCATACACTTCAGGATTGGCAAAATGTATTATCCTAAACTTTGGAAAATGTTCTTCCAAATTTTTGAGATGTTTTTCCTTGATTGCTGATATCAATGGAGGTTGAGTAGAAGCAGGAGGCGCCCATGCTCGAGGAGCTTGATGTTGAGGAGCTTCAGGTTGAGTAGAAGCAAGAGGAGGTTCCCATGCTCGAGGAGCTTGAGGTTGAAGTAAAGGAGGTTGTAATGGTACACCGGGAATAGGATAAACTTTAGTATGCCCACCACTCCATGTTTGACCTCCATCACCGGAGTATGCTTCGGTGTTCATCCGAAAGCATCCATAAGGGCTACGAACAGAGTATGCTTCGTGATATCCCAAGCCTAATTCTAATCTTGGTGGTGGTTCAACTTGATATCCAGAATACCCATGTTGGGACTGAGATGGGTATGGAAGTGTCCGCCCAAATAACATATCTCCAAATGAATGTTGAGATTGAGAGTCAGATATGCTCATGGTATCTAATGAATCAGCAAGATCAGAATAATAATCACTTTGGCTCTGGTATTGTGGTTGTGGTGAAGGTGCACCGCTGTAATCTTTCCCAATTCGAGTTTTTCTCCTTTGAAATGTTTTATCCGCGATGGGATATTCCTAGTAACATGACTAACATAAGGTCGGTCATCATTTTGAGGATCAACAACTTGAGGATATTCTGGAGAGCGTTGGCTGCGATTGTCACCATCATTGCCACCATCATCAAACTTAGATTTGGAACCAGATGTAGAAGAAGAAGAATCTGAGCTACCTAATTGTTCTTCCACTTCTCTATTGATTTCCATATCAATATTAACATGTGCAGGATCAAGTCTTTTTGGCGGGGTATCAATAAGAATATCATCACCATTATTTGCATCAAATTGCTCTTCTATATATGGATCCGGACGTCCATCTAAATTATCAAGAACAGGACGACCTATCTCATTCATCCATTCCTCTAAAGGATTTTCTGAATCATCCTCCAGTCCTCTACGTCTTTCTGTGTTAAAAGTAATGCGGTGTCAATGGGATCATGGACAACAGCAAAAACCACTTCCTTGTAGTTGGCATCTCGTATTGCTCTAGCCCTCAACCGCATGTTGTAGTGAACGTAGACAAGATCCCTCAACCTGTTTGCACCAAGCCTGTTCCTTCTCTTTGAGTGTATCAAATTGAAAGTGCTCCAATTTCTTTCACAACTCCCTGCAGAAGTTGTTTGAGCTAGGATGTGAATAGCCACTTTTCTTAAATGGGGGACACATGTTCCATTCCAAACCCACCACTCACAAGGATCACCTGCCTCGCGGTCAGCAACCGCATTTGGATGGCCAAAGCATCCAGTGCTTTCACGAAACTGGCACAACTACAAAAATAATATATACGATATTGAGATGATGAAATCAAAGGAAAGACTAATGAGAAATTAAGAATGTAAGTTATATAGTTATATACCTCTTCCAGTACTAGCAATCGCTCACAACAGCAAAATCCACTTCCTTGTAGTTGGTATCTCTTATTGCTCTAGCCCTCAACCGCATGTTGTAGTGAACGTAGACAAGATCCCTCAACCTGTTTGCACCAAGCCTGTTCCTTCTCTTTGAGTGTATCAAATTGAAAGTGCTCCAATTTCTTTCACAACCCCCTGCAGAAGTTGTTTGAGCTAGGATGCGAATAGCCACTTTTCTTAAATGGGGGGCACCTGTTCCATTCCAAACCCACCACTTACAAGGATCACCTGCCTCGCGGTCAGCAACCGCATTTGGATGGCCAAAGCATCCATTGCTTTCACGAAACTGGCGCAACTGCAAAAATAATATATACGATATTGAGATGATGAAATCAAAGGAAAGACTAATGAGAAATTAAGAATGTAAGTTATACAGTTATATACCTCTTCCAGTACTAGCCATCACTCTTCTGGAGAGGTAATGAACTTGTTAGTGACATCTCTCACTGCATTCATTAGAGTCGCATTCAAGCCCAACGTTCATGAGTATTGGAACCTCTGATTCAAAAAGTAAGTTGTCACAAATTTAAATAACGAAATAAGAATGACATTTTATTTGTTGACTATGAGTTAGACCAATAACTTAGAAGTTAGAATATAATTGAGATATATACCTGCTTTATGCAATGGATGCAAAAGCATATTTGTCCAATGGTTCTCATAAATTCTTATGTATTGCTCATTGGACCTAGGAGCTGCTTCTTTGATATTGTCCACCATTGAGGTCATTGCATCATATAGGAAAGGCATTGTTGCAGTTTTGTCACCATCTACCAACCTTAATACTTTGACAATGGGTTCCATTATTCGCAGCACTCTAGTAACCTTATCCCAAAAAGGTTGGCTGGCAATCAACTCCTCAATTCTTCTGCCAACCAGGGTGTTGTGCTCCTTCATGGAGGTCCACTCCACTCCATTGAATAGCCTCTTAAGTCCATCCTTTTTTTACTTTAACGATTGTAAGCAAAGAAAATTTGTTGCAAATCTAGTTGCCCCTGTTCTAATTAGATCACCACCACAATACTCAGGTCGCCTCATTGCATTTAGCAGAAAAGAATGGTTGTAGATGAATCCCGTGATCAACCTACCATCAATGACAACAGATTTGATGAAATCAACTGAGCCCGTGTCCTTAAGAATGAGATCTAGGCAGTGGGCAGCACATGGTGTCCATAGACCGGATATTTCTTCATTAAACTCTCACCGGCCTTCTCGAAGGCAGAAGCATTATCAGTAACTATTTGCACCACATTCTCCACACCAACCTGCTTCAAGTATGTCTTCATTAGTCTCTTTATCTATCTATGGTTCTTGACCTCACCTGAAGCATCAACAGAGTCTAGAAAAGTTGTGGATCCACGACAATGTACAAGAAAGTTGATAATTTGTCTTCTGTTTCCACTAGTCCACCCATCATACATAAGTGTGACGTCATATTCAGACCACATGTTTTTGGTCTGAAATTCATGCTTGTAGATCCTTCTTCTCTAGTGGAAGATACTTGTTCATTAATTCATATGAACTGGGGGCCTTGATGCCCCTACCAGACTCCCCTATCACATCTACCATATGTTGCATATAGGGTTCAGTTGCAACATGTGCAGGTATACCATGAGCAAAGAAGAACTTGCCCACTACCTTGCCAACCTTATCTTTTGCACCAGTGAACATTGCTTTGAGGCTTTTTTGCCTAGCCTCTGGCTTCCTAACCCCTGGCTCATCAACATTCCTCAATCTCACACTAGCAAAACGAAAAAGTGTATCAATGCCTTCTTTCTTCCTTTTACCATGACCAGCTCGGTCTTCATCGTCATCTAGGTCAACAACAGGAATGTGTGCAGTCCCACTGCCTCCACCTGCACCAGATGGCCCATACCTCCTTGTAATCCGAGTTGCCTCCTCCCTTTCCCACTCACTTCTGCGAGATTCTCTAATAGCATGTCTATACATACGACGTGAATATGTTGTATCACATTCAGGAGGATATCCAATATCATCATTAGATTCAACAGAAGAACCTATAGGCCTAACATCAAACAATGTATCTGTAACATCCCTAATTTTAAGAGTAAAATAAAACATTTTATGTAGTTTTCTTTAAATAATATTTTGTTAAGAGTCTTAATGCAATTTGTCCATTTCTAGGATTTTAATACAAAGAGAAATAAGAAAGGACTCCAAATAAGTTTCTTTTATATTAATGTGTTGCAAATAGGTGTAATTATGATAATATATCTTCCCCATTTCTTTTATTAAATAAATCTAAAAGTAATGGGAGAGAAAGAGAAAGAGAAAGAGAAAGATAAAGAAGAAAGAATTCGAAATTCAAATCACTTGGGAAATAAGCATGCTTTTCCTTTTATAGATTTCAGGATAAAAACATTTAATGTTCATTTTCTCTCTCATCCAAGAAAAGTACATAAAAGGAAATAACTAAGTATGCCATGACTTGGAAATAGACAAATAGTGATTATCTCGAATTTTGGGGTAAAAATCCACAAAGGGAAGTTTCCCCTTAGTTATTTAATTAGTTTGTACACTTAAATTAAGATAAGGAACAAAAATACAAAACATGGACTAAACGTTGAGAAAACCTAAATCTAATTGGCTAGGAATATTCTAGACCCTTTAATTAGTCAATGGTCCAAATTTGGACTCATTTGGAGTTTGTTTGACCCTCCAATTAAAACAAGAAAGATTTATATATAAATTTAATAGGTTTTACATTTAATGTCCCGTTTTTCCTAAAGTCCCGGGATTTAATCCCTGTCACGCGTTACCCTTATTTGCGCACGACTTTCTGGCCTCTCGATCTTGATCTGACGGTAGTCAGTTCATCCTCAACCTCCCGCCTGTTTAGGCAAGTGAGGCGCAGACCCGACCATTTATTCCTCGACGGATTTCTCAGGCGTTACTTGATCTCTGATCGCGATTTCTTCTCCCCTGAATTCGTCTCTCTCCCACGCATCCACCGATCCCTTGAACGCTTCCTCTCGTGGAGTATATAGGAAACACCCATTAGGGCCGACGCTGCTCTCCCCGTCGGATATAGCAGCCGCCACTCTATCCCTCCTCACTGTGCTTTTAAGCTACCAAAAGGGTCGCCAGCCGCCGTCTTGCTCTCCTCAACCTCCAATTTGACTGGAGACGCTCCCGAACTCCCCGGCCTACTCGAGTTGTCATCTCCGGTGACCTTGAGTTCGCCTGGTCTCCTCCATCCACCTAGGCTCAATCGGGAGCGCGGTGAGCATCCTCGACCTCCGTCCGTCCTGATTGTATCGCCATTTTGGCTCGCCGTGCCCTTGATTGCTGTACCCTATAGGGCCGACCCTCTCTCTCACTGGTGCTCGTCGCCATTATCCTTTAGGGCCTCTGCGGCTTGGGTTCTTCATCGCACGACTTCGTGAGGTCACGCTGAGTGCTCATCGGTTGTTGGTTTTGGGTTTTCGGGTTTGTGGCTTCGTACCCCACTGTCGAGTATGCTTCCCCTGTTTCCGCCTGTTCTTGGTATTTGCAGGTGTCTTCTACGGCTGTTTTTCTCCTCTGAACTAACCCCTTGGTCTTCATCGTGACTCGCGGATGGCTCGGACCCCTGATTCAGCTTGCTTTTGAGCGATTCCCTGGCGCCGTTTTGGCCTGCCGTGCTGGACCATGGCTGGAGCCGTTCTGCAGCTCCAGTGCTCGCCACTGTGAGGGAGTTGGCTCCCTATCTCCGCCGTAAGGCAAGGATGTCTCTCAAGGTCACAGTTTCCCGCAATCGCCCCCTTTCTCGTTGGATTTGATCGTGGCTTCAGACTTCAGCCTCGCTACCTCGCCATGGCCTGGAGCGGGGAACAAACCAGGTGCTAGTTTGACCTTGGTATCCCGCGGTGCTGCTTGGGCGATGTGTTTTGTAAAGGGCATTTTGGGGATTTCAATCGCCCTGCCTCGTTTCACCGAAGACTCCCTGGGGGGAGATCCCTTTGCTGGTGGGGCTGCACGTGATTGGCCCACATCAGCCGGGCCCAGGGCCCCAGTGGATAAAAAAAGGGCCCATGTGGTTTTTCCTTAAATTCCAATTGATCGATTTTTGTTAATTCGTAGTAAATCGCTCGATGCTCAGAAAAATGAGCAAAAATATGTTTTGGAAAGGATTTTTTGAGAGGAATCCGAATATGTGGTTTTTAGAGTCTAATTCTAAATCGATATCTCTTGATTTTGTAGAAATGAATCTAGGGTTTAATATTATGAATAATATATATTTTTTGATGTGACATATCTTATGAACAGGATAATTAGGGTTCCTCTGACCCAGGATGTGATTAGGGTTTTACCCATCCTAGGAAGAGAGAGAGTTCACTCTCCAAGTGAAAAAGTAAGTGGTCCATGCAATTGAACATAGTTATTTTGTTTGATTTAAAGTATGCATGTATGAATTGCAATGAATGCCATGTTTATGTTATTTACTGTTTCTAATTGTTAAAGTCAGTAAGATTAATATAGTTTGAGTTGCTTATGAGGTATGCTATCACCTTCATGAACTTTAGTGATAATAGTTACCAAAAAAGTTTAAAGTAAAGATAAGAGCATTAAGAGAAAGAGAATGATAAAATAAAGCTTATATAAGTACCTCATAAGAGAAGAGGCACTTCGGTGCATAAGAGAAGAGGCACTTCGGTGCAACCTAAGAGGCACTTCGGTGCATAAGAGAAGAGGCACATTTGTGCAACCTGAGGTTACTTATATAGGTTAAGATAAAAGAAATTGATCTAAAAGAAAATGCATGTCTTTTCAATGTTCAATGTTTAATGCTAATGCTTATTTTCAGTTTTCAAGTTTCTTATATTATAACATGTTCAATCCACTTACCATTTGTTTGATGCATGGCTGGGGGCGTGATGCCCACAGGTTGGAAGCTAGCTAAGGAGGGAAGTCCATCTAAGGAGGAAACCCTAGCTCAAGGACCTACAAGGAGAAGAGCTTTGGTGGGGTGCCAACCATACCTAGTTTATAGACCTCTTTCCGGTTGCCATGATTATGTACATGTAACTTTTGTTAAAGTTTGAGAATGAGAACTTGAAATCTTAATCATGTGATGGTTTATTTAAACTCTATTTTGTGCAACGAATATCATGCTTGTGACGATCCCTCCCTGAATTGCCAAGTACCCCACATTATGGATAATGTTGGGGATTAGGCTGTGCTTCCGCTGGTTATGTATGTAACCCTAGGGAGGGGTGTTACAATAATGGTATCAGAGCCAAAATATGGTTGGCCACCAGGCTTTTCTCATGATCTCATGTAGTTTATGTCTTTTTCACAGTGATGGCTCCTAAGAAGAAAGGTGAGAGCGGAAAGATAGCCATGGATGGAGATGAAGGTGAATCTGTTAGCATAGGAGAACAACGAGAATCTCCACATCTTGAAACCCCCATGGTCCCCTTTGACGTCCTTGTTAGAGCCCTAGCCACTGCCATGGGAAGAGGAGAAGGACAAATGGACAACCCTAGGGTCAACCCCGAGCTTTCCCTAGTTGACTTTTTGAAGATCAAGCCTGACTCCTTTGCTGGGGAAGAAGAGGTGGATGTGGTGGGAAAAGCTGAGAGTTGGATGCAGCACATGGAACATTGCTTTCGTGACCTAGACTGCCCCAACCACTCCAGGGTCCGTTTTGGGACGCATATGCTGAAGGGTGCTGCTAGGACTTGGTGGGAGAACCTACTAGGTTCTCGTGAAGCTGATGCTCCTCCATTCACATGGGATGAATTTTCTGAAGCCTTCAAAAACCACTACATATCTGAGGCCATGATCGAGAAGGAGGAAGAATTTCGGAACCTACGTCAACATGGTGACATGACGGTCACCCAATATGCGATGAAGTTCCGGATCCTGCAGAAATACGGCTACGACTATGATGAAAGTCGCAAGACCAAGAAGTTCATTCGAGGTCTTAAGCCAGACCTTAGCTTTGCCTTGGCAGGACGTGGGCATCGCACACTCCAGAGTGCCCTAGATGCTGCCCTAGAGTTAGAGGATCATCCAGGAAGAGCTTGGAAGAAGGAGAGTCATCACAACAACCACAACTCCAATCACCACAACGATAAGAAAAGAAAGGCGCCGGTTGAAGCTGTTCCAAACCAGCATGCAAACCAGGATGGGAAGACCCAATGTGCTAAGTGTTCCAAATATCACCTAGGTGAATGTAGGTTTGGAACAGGTGTTTGCTATGCTTGTGGCGAGATAGGCCACATTAGACCTAACTGCCCCAAATTTCAAAAGAAGGAGCCTAATGTCAACCAAGCACCTAAGGAAAAGAGACATGCTAGAGTCTTTGCTATGGTAGATGATAGTAAAGATGATAAGACCGAGTAGAGTCTAGTAGTATAATTCCTTTCCTTTCAAAGCTTTATCTTCCATGCAATGTATGAAACTATGGTTTTACATGGTAATGAGAATATATCAATGCTTTATGTTAAAAGTATGAAAATTCCTAAGGTGGGTAGCCTAGCGAAATTTCGAGGACGAAATTTTATTAAGGTGGGTAGTAATGTAACATCCCTAATTTTAAGAGTAAAATAAAACATTTTATGTAGTTTTCTTTAAATAATATTTTGTTAAGAGTCTTAATGCAATTTGTCCATTTCTAGGATTTTAATACAAAGAGAAATAAGAAAGGACTCCAAATAAGTTTCTTTTATATTAATGTGTTGCAAAAAGGTGTAATTATGATAATATATCTTCCCCATTTCTTTTATTAAATAAATCTAAAAGTAATGGGAGAGAAAGAGAAAGAGAAAGAGAAAGATAAAGAAGAAAGAATTCGAAATTCAAATCACTTGGGAAATAAGCATGCTTTTCCTTTTATAGATTTCAGGATAAAAACATTTAATGTTCATTTTCTCTCTCATCCAAGAAAAGTACATAAAAGGAAATAACTAAGTATGCCATGACTTGGAAATAGACAAATAGTGATTATCTCGAATTTTGGGGTAAAAATCCACAAAGGGAAGTTTCCCCTTAGTTATTTAATTAGTTTGTACACTTAAATTAAGATAAGGAACAAAAATACAAAACATGGACTAAACGTTGAGAAAACCTAAATCTAATTGGCTAGGAATATTCTAGACCCTTTAATTAGTCAATGGTCCAAATTTGGACTCATTTGGAGTTTGTTTGACCCTCCAATTAAAACAAGAAAGATTTATATATAAATTTAATAGGTTTTACATTTAATGTCCCGTTTTTCCTAAAGTCCCGGGATTTAATCCCTATCACGCGTTACCCTTATTTGCGCACGACTTTCTGGCCTCTCGATCTTGATCCGACGGTAGTCAGTTCATCCTCAACCTCCCGCCTGTTTAGGCAAGTGAGGCGCAGACCCGACCATTTATTCCTCGACGGATTTCTCAGGCGTTACTTGATCTCTGATCGCGATTTCTTCTCCCCCGAATTCGTCTCTCTCCCACACATCCACCGATCCCTTGAACGCTTCCTCTCGTGGAGTATATAGGAAACACCCATTAGGGCCGACGCTGCTCTCCCCGCCGGATATAGCAGCCGCCACTCTATCCCTCCTCACTGTGCTTTTAAGCTACCAAAAGGGTCGCCAGCCGCCGTCTTGCTCTCCTCAACCTCCAATTTGACTGGAGACGCTCCCGAACTCCCCGGCCTACTCGAGTTGTCATCTCTGGTGACCTTGAGTTCGCCTGGTCTCCTCCATCCACCTAGGCTCAATCGGGAGCGCGGTGAGCATCTTCGACCTCCGTCCGTCCTAATTGTATCGCCATTTTGGCTCGTCGTGCCCTTGATTGTTGTACCCTATAGGGCCGACCCTCTCTCTCACTGGTGCTCGTCGCCATTATCCTTTAGGGCCTCTGCGGCTTGGGTTCTTCATCGCACGACTTCGTGAGGTCACGCTAAGTGCTCATCGGTTGTTGGTTTTGGGTTTTCGGGTTTGTGGCTTCGTACCCCACTGTCGAGTATGCTTCCCCTGTTTCCGCCTGTTCTTGGTATTTGCAGGTGTCTTCTACGGCCGTTTTTCTCCTCTGAACTAACCCCTTGGTCTTCATCGTGACTCGCGGATGGCTCGGACCCCTGATTCAGCTTGCTTTTGAGCGATTCCCTGGCGCCGTTTTGGCCTGCCATGCTGGACCATGGCTGGAGCCGTTCTGCAGCTCCAGTGCTCGCCACTGTGAGGGAGTTGGCTCCCTATCTCCGCCGTAAGGCAAGGATGTCTCTCAAGGTCACAGTTTCCCGCAATCGCCCCCTTTCTCGTTGGATTTGATCGTGGCTTCAGACTTCAGCCTCGCTACCTCGCCATGGCCTGGAGCGGGGAACAAACCAGGTGCTAGTTTGACCTTGGTATCCCGCGGTGCTGCTTGGGCGATGTGTTTTGTAAAGGGCATTTTGGGGATTTCAATCGCCCTGCCTCGTTTCACCGAAGACTCCCTGGGGCGAGATCCCTTTGCTGGTGTGGCTGCACGTGATTGGCCCACATCAACTGGGCCCAGGGCCCCAGTGGATAAAAAAAGGGCCCATGTGGTTTTTCCTTAAATTCCAATTGATCAATTTTTGTTAATTCGTAGTAAATCGCTCGATGCTCAGAAAAATGAGCAAAAATATGTTTTGGAAAGGATTTTTCGAGAGGAATCCGAATATGTGGTTTTTAGAGTCTAATTCTAAATCGATATCTCTTGATTTTGTAGAAATGAATCTAGGGTTTAATATTATGAATAATATATATTTTTTGATGTGACATATCTTATGAACAGGATAATTAGGGTTCCTCTGACCCAGGATGTGATTAGGGTTTTACCCATCCTAGGAAGAGAGAGAGTTCACTCTCCAAGTGAAAAATTAAGTGGTCCATGCAATTGAACATAGTTATTTTGTTTGATTTAAAGTATGCATGTATGAATTGCAATGAATGCCATGTTTATGTTATTTACTGTTTCTAATTGTTAAAGTCAGTAAGATTAATATAGTTTGAGTTGCTTATGAGGTATGCTATCACCTTCATGAACTTTAGTGATAATAGTTACCAAAAAAGTTTAAAGTAAAGATAAGAGCATTAAGAGAAAGAGAATGATAAAATAAAGCTTATATAAGTACCTCATAAGAGAAGAGGCACTTCGGTGCATAAGAGAAGAGGCACTTCGGTGCAACCTAAGAGGCACTTCGGTGCATAAGAGAAGAGGCACATTTGTGCAACCTGAGGTTACTTATATAGGTTAAGATAAAAGAAATTGATCTAAAAGAAAATGCATGTCTTTTCAATGTTCAATGTTTAATGCTAATGCTTATTTTCAGTTTTCAAGTTTCTTATATTATAACATGTTCAATCCACTTACCATTTGTTTGATGCATGGCTGGGGGCGTGATGCCCACAGGTTGGAAGCTAGCTAAGGAGGGAAGTCCATCTAAGGAGGAAACCCTAGCTCAAGGACCTACAAGGAGAAGAGCTTTGGTGGGGTGCCAACCATACCTAGTTTATAGACCTCTTTCCTGTTGCCATGATTATGTACATGTAACTTTTGTTAAAGTTTGAGAATGAGAACTTGAAATCTTAATCCTGTGATGGTTTATTTAAACTCTATTTTGTGCAACGAATTTCATGCTTGTGACGATCCCTCCCTGAATTGCCAAGTACCCCACATTATGGATAATGTTGGGGATTAGGCTGTGCTTCCGCTGGTTATGTATGTAACCCTAGGGAGGGGTGTTACAGTATCTGTGTAAGCCCTGTCAACCTCCTTCATCTTTTGTTTTTTTTGTTTCTTTGCACCCATAAGTTTCTTGAAATCATCCCTAACACTTTGGGGACACCTTTGGCACATTGCCACATTTTTGTCAGCACCAGTAATGTGATGTTTAAATCTAGTAATCCCCCCTCCACCAATTGTCTTCTTACAGTAATTGCAAATTATCTTTCCCCTGTTCCCATCAACATGCATGCAGTGATTCCATGCAAAATCCACATCCTTAGCTCCAACATTATCGGCCCCAGCACCCTCACTATCGCTTGAAGACATCTTCTCAAAAGCTAAAAGTCAACACTGCAAAAAGACAGACAAAAAAAATTAGGTGTATGAAATCAAAGCCATTAAGTTGCAAGAAATTAATCTATTTGATGTATTATAGAATCAAACACAATACTTTAAGTGTATAAATGTTAAATGTATTTATAGAATCAAACATAAATTTTTTTAAGATTTTTATTACCAAGAAAAAAGGGTAAAAATAAAAGTCTGAAATTATTTAAAAAAATATATAATTTGATATTTATCTAGTGTTAAGGCAAGTGATGTGTTACAAATTACTCATTCCATCTTGTATAACACTAACACGTATTTCTGTAGAAAAAACAAAAAAAATATAATTTTTTTATTTTCAGCATTTTTAATAAATGAAAATTCGAAAAATATAAATATTTTAACTATATTTTTGTTTGTATTTGTTCATATTAGTATTTGGTACAACTTCTTCTACTAAACCCAAGTTAGATACCTATTATTAATAGTACTTATTGTATTATTACGAATTTAATATTAATTAGTGATATTATATGATAATATTAATTAATAGTAGTAATTCTAGTGATACATTAGTAGATCTACATAATATAATCATAGATCTATTGTTAAATACCATTAACCCTAAAAAATTTGGAGTAGATCTAGGATTTGGGTGTATTAAGAGAATTTTGGAGAACTTCTATGGTGAAAATATAAGGAAATAGAGAGGGGAGGGGTTGGAAATGATGAGAAATGAAAGAAATTAAGAAAACATTCCTTGATTAGGGCTGATTTGAGCTCCAAGGAAAGAAATCGTCCCAAATCTCCAAGTTTCTCCACTCAAACAGCAACAGCAGCAACAAGTTTGCAAAAAAGGGTAAGTCGGGGTGGCATACCGTCGGTATCGCCCTTAAGTGGGCCTTTTTGCACTCGGCACCCCCGATATTCGCCGATATCGGGCAGTTTTACCGGTAAGTCCACCGGTTTACTGATATTTGCAATCCCAGCGGCAGACTTGTTCAAATCGACGATCGATGGCGTCGATATCGGTATACCGATGGTACCGTCGATATCTCATCCAATGAGCGAAACGACATGCAACTCGTCCAATTTCTTGTCGGTCTTCCGTCCTTCTCTGGGGTCGTCGACAAATTCTCTCTAGTGATCCTCTGCCTACTCTTTAGGGGACCCTTAAAACGTGTTTAACGTTTACCATCTGTATCTTCTACCCCAGTGTTAGACCATCCTACTCTTGTTGTTCGCACTACTGATTATAGTTCTGTCCGTGGACGTGGACGTAGTTGTGGCCGTGGCGGACGCCATTCTACTACAGCAAGCCGCACTCCTACCACAACAGGTCGGGGCAACCTGTTGGTCCTCGTTTCTGCAACTTTTGTGGAAGAGACGATCATAATGAAGACAAATGTTGGATTAAGCACGGCAAGTCCTCCTGAGCTAACCAAGTTTCTACTGATACTTCTATTGATACTACTACCGATCAACCTCCAGCTACACCCTCACCTGCCCGGCTTCGCTCCGAGTTCGAGAAATTTTTTCAGGAGCGCATGTCTCAACTCCCATCTACTTCAAAAGCCGCCTCATCAGCAATACTAGTTGCTCCATCTGTCGGTAAAAATAAATGGTGTATTGATTTTGGTGCCGTGGTCCATATGGTCGGTAACATTAATTTATTTTATGATCTTACTAAAACCACTCAGCTTCCTCCGGTTACGGTGGCTGATGGTTCTCAGACTTCTATTCATGGCGTTGGGACTGTTCCTTTATCTCGTCATATGCATCTGAAATCTGTCTTATATGTTCCAAAATTTCATGTTAATCTTCTTTCTGTCAAGAAGACTGTGAAAAGCCTTCAGTGCTCAATTAAATTTGATCCTTCTAGTTGTGTTTTGAAAGATCTCCACACGAAGACGAGGACTGGTTCGGGCCATGAGGGACCAGATGGACTCTACTACTTGGATGGACCGACATTGGCGACTGCTCCCCTTTCAGCATATGTGACTAGACTACAGTGGCACTACCATCTTGGCCACCCCTCTGCTGCAAAGCTGAAACATTTATTTCCTACTTTATCTGAAAAAACTTTTTTCTTGTGAATCGTGTCAGTTGGGTAAACAAACCCACCATGTGTTTCCTGCTAAGAAAGAAATTGGTTCTAACTGCATTTTTGACATTGCTCATGCGGATATATGGGGCCCTTGCTCTGTCACTAGCCATTCTTGAGTTAAATATTTTATGACTTTCATTGACGACTATTCTCATGCTACTTGGTTATTTTCATTGAAACATCGTAGCACTATTTTGGATACTATTCAGCACCTTTTTTTCTGAAATTCAAACACAATTCAGCAAACCCATTAAAGTCATTCGCACCGACATGAAATTTATGTACAAATTTGTTACATATTTTTGTTCATCCTGAGGGGCCCTCCACCAAACTACTTGCTCCTACAATCCACAACAAAATGGAGTGGTTGAACGGAAAAACCGTCAACTCTTAGAGGTTGCTCGCACACTTCTCCTGCACTATCAAGTTCCTCAACGTTTCTAGCCTGAGGCTGATTCTACGGCTTGCTATTTATTAATCGTATGTCGTCCTCTGTTTTGCAAAATAAAATTCCTTATCACATCCTTTTACCTAATGCACAACTCTTTTATGTTCCACCCCGGATCTTTGGGTGCGCCTGTTTTGTGAAAACCTCCGCCCCGAGATAACAAAACCTAACCATCGCTCCACCAAATGCATTTTTTAGATATTCTAGAACCCAGAAAGGGTATCGTTGTTATGATCCTACTATGCGACAATGGTTTGTGAGTGCAGATGTCGTTTTCTTTGAGCATCTGCCCTTCTACTCTGATAATAGGGCATCACTATCAAATCACATGTTGACACCCAGGCCATTGCTTGACATTGTGGATATTGATCCACCTTCTGAGTCGGCACCTGAAGATCGACCACTGCAAGTTTACAAGCGAAGACCCAAGAAGACTAATCCCTCCATGGCCCCTCCACAACCAATTCCTCCTTCGGCGGATGATCATCCAACACCTGAGGTAAATTCTGACTTACATCTGCCTATTAGTCTTCGAAAAGGTGTACGTTCCTGTACAAAACATCCAATTAGTCATTTCTGTTCATCCTCTAATTTGAGTGCCAGTTTTGCATGTCTAGAATAGAAAAGTATTGCTTCTTATTGAGTGAATAAAACCAATACAATGCTCTCTCTTTTATAAGACGAGAGTAGTGCAGCGTTTAGAGATAAGCAATATGGGATAAAGAAACAAGTGACTAAAAGACAAATAACCAAAATACACTAAGTAAAAACAGTAGTAAAGTGTATATACTAATACTCCCCCTCAAGTTGGAGCATAGATGTCAATCATGCCCAGCTTGCCAGTCATAGCAGTGAATCTAGACTTCGGAAGTATTTTGGTTAAGATGTCAGCCACTTGATCTGAGGTATGTATGTAGGGCGTAGATATCTGGCCAGAGAAGATAGCTTCTCGAACAAAGTGACAGTCAACCTCAATATGCTTTGTTCGTTCATGGAAGGTAGGATTACTGGCAATAAAGGTAGCAGCCTTGTTGTCACAGTACATAGGGATAGGAGTAGAATCAGAAATGCCAAAGTCTTTCAGCAGGCTCCGTATCCAGAACAGTTCACATGTAGTATGCGCCATGGCGCGATATTCTGCTTCAGCACTCGAGCGAGCAACAACTATTTGTTTCTTACTGCGCCAGGTAACCAGATTTCCACCTACAAAAGTATAGTAGCCGGAGGTAGAGCGTCGATCGATCTTGCTCCCCGCAAAGTCGATATCAGAATACCCAACAAGGTTACAGTGCCCATGTTTTTTATACAGCAAACCTTTCCCAGGGGAGCTCTTCAGATATTTGAGAATGTGACAGACTGCATCCCAGTGACATTTTCGGGATTTGTCAAGATATCTGCTAACAAGTCCAACTGCATGTGATATCAGCACGAGTGACAGTAAGATAGATGAGCTTGCCAACCATGCGTCGATACTAATGGTGATCAGGATAAGCAAGAGAATTCTCATCATCCCAGTTCGTGTTTGGATCCAGAGGAGTACTAGCAGGCTTTGCACCAAGAAGACATGTTTCAGATAGAAGATCCAAAACATATTTACGCTGAGATAGGCACAATCCAGAGGCTGACCGAGAAACTTCAATCCCAAGAAAGTAGCGTAAGGTGCCTAAATCTTTGGTGACAAAATGTTTCTCCAGATAAGTAGGAGAATTCTCATCATCCCAGTTCGTGTTTGGATCCAGAGGAGTACTAGCAGGCTTTGCACCAAGAAGACATGTTTCAGATAGAAGATCCAGAACATATTTACGCTGAGATAGGCACAATCCAGAGGTTGACCGAGAAACTTCAATCCCAAGAAAGTAGCGTAAGGTGCCTAAATCTTTGGTGACAAAATGTTTCTCCAGATAACGTTTAGTCGCCTGAATGCCAGCAAGATCACTCCCTAATAGAATGATGTCATCAACATATACAATTAGAATAACAATGCCAGAAGTAGTCTGTTTAACAAAGACAGAATGATCAGATTGGGAACGTCTAAAATGAAAATTCTGAAGAATGGTACTCAGTTTATCAAACCAAGCACGGGGACTTTGTTTTAAGCCATAAATTGCTTTCCGCAAACGACAAACTTTGGAGGACTCCCCCTGAAGTACAAATCTGGTAGGTTGTTCCATATAGACTTCCTCATGCAAATCTCCATATAGAAAAGCATTTTTCACATCAAGCTGAAATAAGGGCCAATCAGAATTAATTGCAATAGAAATAAGTATGTGAATTGAATTCAGTCGGGCCACAGGTGAAAAAGTCTCAAAATAGTCGACGTCGTAAGTCTGTGTGTAGCCCTTGGCAACAAGCCTAGCCTTGGGACGCTCAATCGTACCATCTGGTTGATATTTAATAGTAAACACCCAACGACATCCAACCGGAGAACAATCAGTGGGAGGATCAACCAACTCCCAAGTGTTACGATCAGTAAGAGCATGCATCTCAGCTTCCATGGCCTGACGCCAAGTTGGATGTTTAAGGGCCTGAGAAGCATTTTTAGGAATAGAAACAGCAGAAAGAGCAGCAGTGAAATTGGCAAAGTTAGTCCCCAGGTGAGCAGTAGTACAGAAATTCCCAATCGGATGTTTGATACATGTTCTAGTTCCTTTCCTTAAACTGATAGGAATACCTAAGTCAGAGAATACCTGAGGTGATGACTGATCTGGCATTGAGGAAGAAGATTTTGGAGGGGCCATAGAGGGAGTTGTCGTCTTCGTTCTTCTTTGATAAACTTTCAACTGAGGAGTAACAGCAGCAGGAACAGTATCAAGGGAATAAGAATCATCAATCATTGGTAATGGTGTCTCCATTAATAAATCTGACGTAAGGGCAGACCCAGCAGAAGAATAGAATGGCATGTGCTCGAAGAAAACAACATCAGTCGAGACCATCCATTTTTTTGAAACTGGATCATAACAACGGTACCCTTTTTGAGTCCTAGAGTACCCTAAGAAGATACACTTGATGGCACGGGGATCAAGTTTGGTTAAACCAGGACGTAGGTTTTTAACAAAGCAAGTGCTCCCAAAAATACGAGGAACAGAAAATAAGGGTGCATCAAGGTACAAGATTTGATAAGGGATTTGATTCCCAAGAACAGAAGATGGCATGCGGTTAATGAGATAGCACGTAGTGGAAATAGCTTCAGGACAAAAACACTGGGGAACATTATAGTGAAAAAGTAAAGTACGAGCAATGTCAAGAAGGTGGCGATTCTTGCGTTCGGCGACTCCATTTTGTTGCGGGGTGTAGGCACAGGAGGTTTGGTGAATAGTACCCAGTTTGCGACAAAAACTGTTGATCGAGGATTGCATGAATTCAAGAGCATTGTCAGTGCGAGAAAAAAATTATAGGTTTGCTAAACTGGGTACGTATTTCAGCAAAATAAGCAGTAATAGTCTCAAGAATATTAGACCTATCCTTTAGCAAGAAAATCCAGGTGGTCCTAGAGAAATCATCAATAAAGCTCAGAAAGTAACGGTATCCAGATATACTCGAGATAGAACAAGGTCCCCAAACATCAGCATGTATAATATCAAACGGTTGTTTTGAACCAATACATAATTTCTTTGAAAAAGTTGCTCTAGTTTGCTTGCCCAATTGACAAGTTTCACAATGAAAAACAGTATCTGAAATATGAGGTAGTAAATGCTTTAATTTGGCTGTCGACGGGTGTCCCAACCGATAGTGTCACTGGATGCCGGTCACAGAAGATGTCAGATACGCCGCAGTCTTTGGAACATCCAAGTAATATAAACCATCTGGTCCCTCATGGCCCGAACCAATCTTCGCCCTCGTTCGCAGATGCTGAAAAATAACACCATCCGGGTTAAAAATGTAATAGAGCAGCGAAGGCTCTTCACAGTTCTATTGACAGATAACAGATTTATAGGGAACTTAGGAGCATATAAAGCAGAGCGCAGAGGCAGACATCTAGGAGTGCATATATCACCAAAACCAGTAACCGGTGTTTGAGAGTCGTCAGCCAGAGTAACAGGAGGTATAACAGTAGTGTTATGTAAATGAGAAAATAATGTAGGATTGTCAGAAATATGGGATGTCGCACTCGAATCGATCACCCAAGTGTTTTTACGGGACTGAGTAAGAAGAGCAGTGCTACCATCAGTGGAGGCCTCGGTAGAGGAAGCAAGCCGTGCTTGTAGTAGTTTCTCAAATTCCGATCGGATCCAATCGCCATACGGAGGTGCAGAAGTAATGGCAGTGTCAGGCTGATCTATGGTGACTTGATTCGCCCAGGCTGGCTTCCCATTCTTTATCCAGCAACGATATTCATTGTGATTGGTACGCTTACAGAAGGTACAAAAGCGTTGTTCAGTAGTCTCAGCAGGAGAAGAGGAGCCACGTCTTGGTCCAGAAGAACGCCCGCGGTCACGTCCCCGACCACGGCCGCGTCCATGGGAGGAGTCACAGTCCGAACAGCAAGGGTTGTTCCGTCAGAAGAGTCAGGTAGGTTTTGCGAAATGGAAGGAAGGCGTTGAACACGCTTCAGAATGTCTCTCAGGGTAGGAAGGGGATCACTAGAGAGGATTTGATCAACGACTCCTGCAAAAGATGAAGGCAGACCAGCGAGGAACTAGACAAGTTGAAGCTCGTTCCTTTGACGTTGGATTTCCGTGATATCCTTGGCAGTCTTGAGGCGAAGGAGAGACTGGCTGATTTTAGGTTCCGCACTATTGACCATCCAGGTCATAACACCATAATCTTCCTTGGACCAGAGATCGTAGGCCTGTTTGGTCTTGTCATCAGCATCAACAGCAGGGATGGTCGGACCCTTGGTTGACACATAGATTGCGAGGAAGGTCAGGAGTTGCCATCCGAGATGATAGAGATAGTCAGAATCAAGGGCGCAGATAGCAGCAGAGGTAGTAGTCACTAGTCAGCAACAGAAGTCCAACACATGGACTAGAAGTAGCATATAGAAGATCCAAGCATGGATCTCAAAAACCCTCGTAGGGGTAGCAGGAGAAGATAGAAACTTACGCCAACATGGAGGAACAATCACTCCACCATGAGGCGCAGGCAAACAGAGCGAAAGACGCCTTTTACGACGTCAACGTGCCAGAAACTGGAAAGTTACCGAAACTGTCTGGAGGTTTCGAGGAAGAAGATGGGTAGAGGATTGGGTGTACTTGATGGATTAAGCCATGGTAATGGAGTGGGTTAGGGTGTTGAAAGGTGGTGGAGGATTGGCGGAGGGGTGGATGGTGGCAAGAGTGGTGGTGGTGATGGTTGTGGGCGGCGGCAGGGTGGCTATGGGCGGCGGCATGGGGGTGGGCAGGTGTGGCGACGGCGCAAGGGGACGGGGGAGAGAGAGGAGGGAAAGGAGCGGCTAGGGTTGGGGGGGATGAGAGGCGGCTAGGGTTTAGGGAGGATTGGGACGCTCTGATACCATCTAGAATAGAAAAGTATTGCTTCTTATTGAGTGAATAAAACCAATACAATGCTCTCTCTTTTATAAGACAAGAGAGTAGTACAGCGTTTAGAGATAAGCAATATGGGATAAAGAAACAAGTGACGAAAAGACAAATAACCAAAATACACTAAGTAAAAACAGCAGTAAAGTGTATATACTAATAGCGTGCTTTACTGCTGCTCTCTCTGCTTTATCCATTCCCAAAACTGCCAAAGAAGCCCTTCTTATTTCTGTATGGAGACAAGCCATGGAAGCTGAAATGCAGGCACTCTCGGATCGTAAGACTTGCGATCTTGTGGATCGCCCTTCCTCCTGTTCGACAGTTGGTTGCCGTCGGATCTTTACTATCAACTATCAACCGGACGACACTATTAAATGCCTGAAAGCACGCCTGGTAGGTAAAGGATGCACATAGACCTACGGCATCGACTACTTTGAGACTTTTTCTCCAGTCGCAAGGCTCAATTTTGTTTGTATTCTCATTTCTGTTGCTATTAACAAAGATTGGTCACTGTTTCAACTGGATGTCAAAAATGTGTTTTTATATGGAGACTTGCAGGAGGAAGTTTACATGGAGCAACCACCGGGCCTCATTGCTCAAAGGGAGTCTTCCTCACAAGTTTGCAAACTAAGGAAAGCAATTTATGGTCTTAAACATAGCCATCGAGCCTGGTTTGACAAGCTGAGTCAGATTCTTATCAAATTTGGCTTCCACCGTTCTCACTCAGATCACTCTGTATTGATCAGGAAAACTACATCTGCCTTAGTTATACTTATTGTCTATGTAGATGACATTATATTAACTGCAATGATACTTTGGGCATCCAGGCTACTAAATCGTATTTAGAAAAACACTTTGTCACGAAGGATCTTGGCAAGCTGCGAGATTTTTTTGGCATTGAGGTATCCAGTTCATCTGCAGGATTATGTCTCTCTCAACAAAAGTACGTTCTGGACCTCTTACAGGAAACAAGAATGCTTGGCTGCAAGCCAACCAGCACTCCTCTTTATCCAAATACTGACTGGGATGATGACACTTCCCCACCTTATGTTGATCATCACCAATTCAGACGACTAGTTGGTAAGCTCATCTACCTCACTGTCACGAGGCCTGATCTGACAGCTGTTGTGGGTTTTGTGAGCAGATACTTAGATAAATCACATTCTGCGATACCTTAAAAGCTCTCCAGGGAAAGGTTTGTTATACAAGAAAAATGAGCACTGCAATCTTTCTGGTTTCTCTGATTCAGATTATGCAGGAAGTAAATGTGATCAGAAATCCACTTCAGGATATTGCACCCTCGTTGGTGGTAACTTAGTGACCTGGCGTAGCAAAAAGCAAACAGTGGTAGCTAGGTCAAGTGCAGAAGCTGAATATCAAGCCATGGCTCATACAGTCTGTGAACTTTTCTGGGTGCAAAGCCTTCTTAAAGAATTTGATATCATTGATTCTAAACCCATTCCAATGTTTTGTGATAACAAAGTTTCTATTTTTATTGCGAGCAACCCAACCTTCCATGAATGAACTAAGCATATAGAAGTTGATTGTCACTTTGTTTGAGAGACTGTTCTTTCGGGTTGCATTTGTATCCCATAACCCAAGACTGGCTTCAAGACTTTAGTAGACAAGTTGGGCATGTTCGACATCTATGCTCTAGCTTGAGGGGGAGTAAAGAGAGATAAAGAGATATGTTGTTTATGTTATTTCTGTGTTATTTATGTGGTTTACTCTACTAGTGTTTTATCCATAGTTATCGAAACCGAACCGAACCGGTCGGTTGTACCGGGAACCGGTGCCTATACCGGTTCGGTTTGGCCCCAAACCCGGAAATCCCTTTGAACCGGTCAAGAACCGGTGAACCGACCGGTCGAACCGGTGAACTGGTCCGGTTTTTACTGAACCGGCTGAGTCTGACTGACCAATGATTTGCTGTATTTTTTGCTGAATTTTGTCGTTGCTGCAGGTACATGCTATACCCTCCTCCCTTTTCCCTATTCCTCCTCTTCCTTATCTTCCTCCTTATCCTCCTTTTCATGTTATTTCAATAGTTTGATGTAGCATTTGCTTCTGTTTTTGTTGCTACTTGCTGCTGCCTTCTTTTGTTGTATTGATCCTCTTGCAATTGCTCCAGTACCTCTCTTCTTTTCATCTAGTCCCCTAGTAATTTCCATATAGTTAAAATATTCTACCTACCTTTTCTCATTCTTTAACATATTCCTACCGTCTTGCCAGGTCAGTGACTATACAAAAGCCTAGTGCTACTGTCTATATTTATATTCCTATAAGGTTTCCAATATCCTTATGCCAATTATACCGTGGTATCTCCTCATGTTAATGAAAGTTTATTTGATTGCTTGATAATTTGACACGGGAAATGCACTTTCAAATTGAATTATTGTCATTTCCATGCTAGTTTTTGATATACTCCTAGATTTGCTTACTTTTTCCTTGACTTTTCATATATCATAAAGTTATAAAAATAATTTATGGTATCATGCTGACGTTACCGGTTGAACCAGTGGACCTAGAACCAGAAGCCTCACCAGTTCACTCACCGGTTCGGTTCTAACAACCTTGATTTTATCCCATATAGCTCAGTGTTACTTATTGCTTTATTCTCTTGTCCTATAAAAGAGAATGCATTGTAAACTCCTGATCATCAAATACAATTCTTTGACACTTCTATAGGTATTGTCCCTACTTCTCCTCTGACCTCTCCTCCCCCCTCCTCTTCTCCCGCCCCCTCCATTGCTCCTCTTCGTCGTCTTCCCCTAATAACTGCTCTATTCGTTTTTTTTTTTTCAGTTTGCAGCAGCAGTGATATACACTATCGGGCGGCCATATTTTCATTCAAAACAAGCTTGGGTATTGTCCCTACTCCTCTGACCTCTCCTCTTCTCCCCCTTCCTCTTCTCCAGCCCCCTCCATTGCTCCTCTTCATCATCTTCCCCTAATAATTGTTTTTGTTTTGTTTTTCAGTTTGCAGCAGCCGTATACAGTGTTATTGCCAGCCTTATTTTTCTTTCAAAAGCAAGCAATCGGGGTATTCTCTTATCTCTTATTCTCTCCCTGCGAGATTCTTTACCGTGCATGATTCTTCCTGATTCCTGTCCAACTTATACACAAAGAACGGTTACTAGGCAGTAGTAAAAAATAATAGTTGAATATTAAAATAAAAAGTAAACATTGCAAGTAGCTACACACTCTTTTGAATACATTACTTCTCTTAATTCAAATCGCAACCCCTTTCTGCCTTAAACTGGGTGCCTAACCACCTTAACAACCTTGCTATGAACCCTTTCATTACAACCACAACCGTCATTATTATACAACACCCTCAATCCCAACTACTTCGGGTTCTAGCTACATAGATCTTTTTCCTATTCGACTTCAGTAACATTCACATTGGGATGCAATCAATACAAGTCTCTCCTAATGAGCTCTCCCCAAGTTAATTTGAGTCCATTGCTTCCCTTTTAGATATGTTTGGATCAATAACATAAAATCTAAGAGGGTGCATAATTCAGTCGAAGTTGCACATGTATGAACCATGTAAGGCGATCCTCTCATACTTTTCCCTCTATATACTTGGCACTCCCATTTTGTTCTTAGTCAATACTTACAAAATCTTTCCACGTCTTCCTACCTATCTATCTTAGCATCCTCATTTTTGCATATCAATGATAGAAAAACATCTATGTGGTGTGTTGGGTTTATATTTATGTTGTTGCTGCATGAGCATGCTCACCCATTAGCACGGTCATGATAACCCAACATCAGCATGGATGCAAAGGCAAGCTCCACTGAGTATGACAGTGCTCAATTTCACTTCCACAACTGAATTTTGATATTTACCAAAAAGGCAATAACAAATGTCCCAAACTCAAAAAGAGTGAATTTAAGACCTCGAGCTCATTGTTGCAATTTCTACATCAAACATGACTATCCGGGTTTCCGCAGGGACGTGCTTGACCCCAACTTCCCCACTCTGCTCACCGGCACGGTCCTTGCAATTTGGTAAGGAGATCCATATCGTCCAGCATAAACATGTCACCATCTTATGTTGATGAAGTCAAACCTGAGGGATATGTTGGGTTGAACATGAGTGTGCTCAACTGTACCAGATATACATTTATATCAATTGATAATTAGCTTCTTAACATTGCCATCATTCAATTGTATCCTTAAAAGTTGGAATTCAGAGTATTCTCTGATCCCAACACAACTGTTACGTGCAAAAATACTAGGTTCCTCATTTAAATTGTCAAATTTCCGTTAAAATGATAAATTCCTCACCAATGCCAGAATATTTTTGCAAACCATAGCAAAATGCTTAACATAAGTACATACATAAACAAGTAATTTATGTACTTCTCGTGATCAGGATGGAAACAAACAAACATGACAAAAAAAAACTATTGGGTACATCAAGGATCAACGCTAAGTCCATGTTGGTATTGGTTATCGATGAGTTGACAAAGCATGATTATGTCAAAATCCCGTGTTGTATGCTTTCTCCTTATGATATTTTGTCAAATAGAAACTAAAGATAAGTCGATCACAAACTTAAACTAGGAATGCAAATAACAATGACCTTGAGCTGACTGTGAAAGTGTTGAGGCTAGTTGATAGAGATGGATCCACCACTGGTTATGTCTATGAGGCTTTGGATAGGGCTAAGGAAGCTATTAAAATAGTGTTCAATGGCGAACCAGATATGTATCTACCTTACTGGAAACTTGTTGGTAATAGGTTGATAGACATACTACATGTTGGGATATGGTGGTGATCAAGGAATTAAATGACCGATACCGACGCCGTTTCGACAGCTTGGGTATAGATATTTACAGGTATACCGACGGAAATATCGACAGATGCAATCCTGGCCATACCGACGCCAAAATGAACGAATTAAATCATGAAATTTTACAGGTGTGGTCTCAACACCTAGATGCAACGTTTTATGCAATAAAATTCTATATTCGGTATGTGGGGGGGGGGGGGTCAATCATGTGTGAGTTAAGGAAGATGTCCTGTTTTTTGGAGATTTCGATGAAGGATATCGATGGCAAAATATTGGAATTAAGATTTGGAAATTTACTAGCACAATCCATAAACATAAACACACACACTTACGCAATAATATCCAATTTACAACACATGAATAACATAGTAACTTACTAACTCATATCAGTTGTATGTCGAGTTACACACTGATTATCCATACAAGATTGAGTTGATATGGTTGACTTATTGCTCCCCTGGCATGTACATTATGTAAGGTTGGTGATATGAAGTTACGTGTTGCTCAGACACGTGTACAATTAAGATTTGGAATTTTACTAGCACAATCCATAAGCATAAACACACACACACTTATGCAATAATATCCAATTTACAACACATGAATAACATGGTAACTTACCAACTCATATCAATTGTATGTCGAGTTACACCCTGATTATCCATACAAGATTGAGTTGATATGGTTGACATATTGCTCCCATGACATGTACATTATGTAAGTTTGTTGATATGAAGTTGCGTGTTGCTCAGACACGTCATGTACAATACTATATAAGTGTATCATACTCATTCGTATTATGTAATTAAACACGATATGTTTTAGAATTTTACAGTACTATGTCTCCATATGCATCATATTAGATTCTGAAAGAAAATATACACAAGGGCTTTCTATTGCTCTTCTTCAATGTGTGACTTTGACAATTAACTTCATGACTGTCAAGGAAGTTAAACACCATCACTATTGTGACACCTTTTCTCCGTTGTTGTTTGTACCACATGATCTTGATATGCGGTAGTGAGATTCTCCATGGATTATGCGCAATAGAGGGATAAGTATAAAAGCCATTATTACCATGCCCATTATATGCATATCGTGGGGATGCGATAATATAAAAGTGTAGTTAATATGCCAACCATGTCCATGTTGTGCGATATATGTAGCAAGTGTCATATATCAACAAATATAAGACTAGAAAATTACAAAATCTATATTTTTTTACAATATTTGTTTGTTGTGTTGCGAAGTAGTACATTTTCTTACTTTGTATGATAAAAATACTAGTAAGAAGAACATATGTATACAAATTAGCTCACTACTAAAAATGATAGCAAATTATACTTATATTTTGTGAATTATTTAGGTATATAACTATGATTATAATGTAGATTATGAGAAAGTGTTGTGGATCTAAGAACACATACAATCAGGAAGACATAAAAAAGCAGATGGTGAGATCTTTGCCAATTTAAGGCATTTTGGTATGAATTTACATTTTAATTGAGATAGATGGTGTAAATGCGAGAAATGGTAGAAAACATAAAGGCATACCTCAGATTAGACTTATCTGAGCCCTAGTTGTCGAGATCCCTTTGCTCCAACATTTCCTCCTCTCAAACAACAGAAACTGACTCAAGCACACAAAAAAATGGTATTTCTGTCGGTATATCAGTACATTTCGTCGAAATTTGGCGATATTTGTCGATATTTGTCGATATTTGGCGGTATACCATCGGTATACCGATATTTGCAATCCCAACGATAGGTTTGTGTGAACCGATGACCGATGTCGTCGATATCGGTATACCGGTCGATATCTCTTTCATTGGTGGTGATGAGAGACCCGAACAACAAGGCCCAACGAGCTTGTTGCGGATATGCGGAAGCGTGAGATCGAGCAATCCAAACCGAATACATACGAAGAAGGTCAACAATGAACAAGCAAGCAACCACAAAGACGAGATTTATAGTGATTCGGCAAATTCCCAATGTGGGAGCCTACATCCACTAGCGGAGATGATATTATTGATAGAGAGATTACAGAGATGATGATTACAGAAGAGAGAAGAAGTACCCAATCCCCTTTTACACCCGAAAACCAACTATGGAAGAAGACGGTTGCATCCAATCCCCTTTTACACCCGAAAACCAACTATGGAAGAAGACGGTTGCTTGGAGATGAGCTCTTGGAGGCGTGAAACCCTAAGGAAAGCCCTGGGTCCGTCCAAGGCTTTAGGTCTTTGAAAAACGACGTCTCTTAATGTCTCTACATTGCTCTTCATGCTTGGGACGAGTTGGGGAAGTCTATTTATAAGAATAGAACCCATATCCAAAGTCCTGAAGTCACTAGGTTGTTTTCCAGCGGCGTTTACGGTCCGACAGGGATTGTATACGGTGCGTAACACAGATTATATTTCCAAATCAGCAACATTTACAGTCTGGCGCTGGATTGTATACGGTCCGGCTGGACCGTAAATGCAAATACAGTCCAGGCAGACCATATATGGTCTGAAGTAATGACCGTAAATACACCTATAGGTGCCCAAAACGCATCCTAAAGATGCCGAAGCTTGGTGTAGACGTCTCGTTCATCAAGGAAGCTTTTCTAGAGAGTTTTAAGACACTCTCTCAACACTACATGATCCAAATCCAATTCAAGTTGTTGCAGCTTATCTGAATCCTAAGATTTACTATGGAAAACGAGTCGGAATAGATGCAGATATAAAGCAAGGGTTAAATAAAGTCATTCAGAGAATGGTTGTTGGTGTGTTTAGAAGGTCCAAAATTAATCACAAGCTTCATGATTACCATTCTTTGATTCTGATGTATTCAACCAACTTGTTATTGATTCCATTTCTCATACACATCTGAATAAGAAACTTTTTCATTATTTGATTTCATTAGTACAACGAATACCTATATAATTCTAACTCATTTTTCTCTCAATAGGAGTTTGGTGGCATATGTATGGTGGAGAACTCCCTATTTTGCAGAAGTTGGCTAATGACTACTCAGCTAACCATGTAGCGGTTCTGCATGCGAAAGAAACTGGAGTACTTCTGATGCAGCCCGCACTATAAAAAGAAATCGGCTTGAACCTAAAAAAATGTATGACTGGTCTATTCTAGAATGAATCTGCATCTAATGGAGACAACTCCTGCTAAAGAAAAGGTCTATACAAAGCCCATCGATCTAGACAAGATCAATGCTTTTGATGATGATTCACTTATGCATATAGAGTTGATGATCAAGAAGAAGATGATGAGGAAGAGGAGGCAGTTGTCACGGGCAATGAAGCTATAGATGAGCCTGTTGATGACTTCACTCTAGACCTCGACTTACTAATAGCCTCCTTTCATTATCTACTTGGGTCATGTAACAAATTGATTCACTCTTTTGCAGCATTAATTGGTTTAGGCTATGTTGGAACTCTAGTATTTGCTAACTTTGACATTATGTGTTTGGTGTTTAAAATTGGAATGCAAGATACTTCCTCCATCTTTGAATAATATATATTATATGTGTAGCCAATTTATTCCCAATTAATTCCCAAATAGTTTATTTTTTGGGTAAACTTTGACCAATTTTACCAATGTTTTCCCGACATTTCAAGAATTTTTTTTCGATCCCAACTTTCGCCAGCCAGCTGAAAGATTGTCAAATCCCGAATTTGTCACTGTGGTTTTATTATGGAAGTAGGGTGGTCCATATAGCTACGAAGAGAACATTTACCTTGTGAAACATACCAATTTTGTTTCATTAGCAAATCTGTCGTAAATAAAGAGACTAATATTTATTTGTAAAGGATAATGATACAAAACTCTAATTACAATGTGTAGGCATTAAAAAGGAATTAAATCTGGAACCAAATCCCTAGACAGCCAAAAGAAAGGCTTACTAATCATAGAAGATATAATTGGACTCCAGCATAGACTCAGATTGCGGATTCTTTTGTTCAGCGGTTTAGTTCTAGCTTGCATCACAGCATTCAGGAACGTTTGTATATTATTTTCACAGTTTTAGATAAAGTACATAGCACACATGAAACATTAAACGGAATGAAACAAATGGAATTTTCAATTGCAAATCTTTGACACTCCCTCACATTAGGGCATAATGCATATAGATCATTTATGCCCATCCCGGATCCCATATCAGATATCCTGCTCTTTGAAAGAGCTTCAGTGCTAAATCTGTCCGCAGCCCAAAAAAAGATGGTATGGATTCTTGATTTGGCCTAATAAAACAATGGTTTTACTAAATCAATGTGCTTGGTATAGTCATGGATGGCAATCATTTGCAAGAAATTTCTTTGCTTTTGCTCGTCCTGAATTTCTGCGGATAGATACAGTCAAAGAAGACCAGAATATTTTCTTGTTATGCTGATGATAATACTCAAGTCAATCTGTCAATGTATGTTGACAGAAAAGTACAGGATTTCCTCGTTTACTTGACATTAATATTCATACCATGGTTCATGTGTTGCAATCATAGTTGCTGAGGCGGCCAGGCGGCAGGCGTTAATAAGGGAGCGCCTAGGGCGTCTAGGCTGACACCCAGGTGTTTCCAGGCGGCAAAGATTTTTTTAAAATTGCTGATTTTCAGATTTGTAGGCATTGCTGGTTTTCCAGGCGCCTAGAAGCTAGGAAGTCTTTATAGTCTTTCTATTGCGAGAATATGTGGCAAACTTCACAGAGGTGTTTTCTTCAGTATTCGAAGGACCTGCAACTCCTTGTCTCTTGGATCTATTCTCTTCTTCAACACCCATGGCCTCATCTACAAGTGTCCATGTAAGGCCATCATGGTCGGGAACTGTAGTATCAATTAGAATGTCAATCATCCACTCACCGCTCCAATTTCATAATCTAAGGCAATTGGATTGAAATCATTGTTTTCATCCGTCATTTTTTTCCGACATTCAGCAAGTCTATGGTTGTATTGGATATATACCAACTTATCCAATGTCTTCTGCAACAATCGGATCCTTCTCTTTGTGTGAATCTACATGGACATTAAATATAAATTTTAAAATTGTAATTAATGAACATATCACAATTCGTAGCTCATTAGTCATATTCTGTGGTACTAAAAATAAATTCAAAAGTACAACAATTCTATTCGCAGCTGGAGGAGATACAACAAAGACTAAGGCTACGTAGGGCTATCCTTTTCCAGGCTAGAGTTGCAGTGACATATATCTCCCACCAAGCCACTAAAATGATAGATCATTAGATAATCAAAAATATGCTCAGTTGTTTACATGTTAAGTGAAATTGTAAAAATGTGATTCACTTGCCACTTACATGCTTGCTTTTGTGATCTATGTCAAATAGTAGCATCCTTGCCAAACGGCAATAGATGTATGGCTCCATCTCTGTAACAATCTTATCAACCTGATCTGCATCAGTGGGCATCTTAAAAAAGCAAATTATGATTGCAGCCTCTGCATTGTCACGGTGAACTTGTAACTCCTCTATCTCTATATTGTTGAAGAATGTATGAGGGTTTATAAAAAAAGCAGCACTACACAAATCTGAGGCTATTTGCCCCGCATAGCGACTCCTCAAAATACCTAAAACCGGTCCATATTCTCTCTCGTTGCCTCCTTAGTTTTTTTTTTTTTTTTTTGCCATTGTAAGCCTCATCACCATGTAGCCCATGCATGGCTTCTCGTTAGAATCAACAACTCTGAGTAATTGTACCAGGAGTTGTGTAACCCTCAAGCAGGAATGTCAATCTAAAAGAATGTGTGACAAAGCAATTCGCACAATCCTCCCTCCTGTCGAACACTTGGACCAACTGCTACTTGTCCACATAGCAGAAACAAAAAGTTGAGCAACAACATTCCTTAAGTCATTCAGACTTTGAAGTGTCAAAAAAGTGGTGGCAAACCGTGTAACTACACTGCAGCATAGCTTCTTCCCATTTGAATGTTGTAGAAAAGCATGGTGTAGTTGTATGTGTGAGTATATGAATGATGTCAGCTTCCTTGTCTTTGTGATGTCACCAACATAGTGGGTCAACAACGAAAGGTCCTTTAGAATAAGATCAACGTTGTGAGCTACACACAGAGTCCAGAACATGTGTGGCCAATTCTCGATCAGATGCTTGCATGCCAATACAAAATTAGATGCATTGTTTGTCACCACCTAAGTCACATATTTAGGGCCAATCTTCTCAATAGCCTTGAACATCAACTCATGCAGAAAGTCACATGTGTTCCTTTGACCGAATGAATTAACGGAGTACAGGAAAAAAATCCTATGTGGAAAGTTTACGAGGAAGTTGATAAGACTTCTCCCTCACTTATCGGACTAGCTGTCAAATTTAACGTGCAGCCATATTTCTTCCATGTTGATTCATGCCCCCCCTGAAGCTCCCATGTAGCAATGTACTTATCATCTAACAAATTGGTCCTCAGCGCATGATATTTCAGTGACACAACCTTAGCCTGCTTGAACAATTGCTTCAACCATTGCCTCGTATTGGTTGTTGTTTGCTGCATTAAACGGGATACCTACTTGATAGAACCACCTTGCTATCTCCTTGTCATCCCTAGTAGCAATATCTTTCTTGAAGGCAGTTTCAATAGTTATGGGTGTTTTTCCTACCTTTCTAAGTGATGCCACTTCATGTGGCAGGGAAGCCGTGTAGGCATCCATGGGGCCTCGTTCAGTAACACCTTGCTTCTAGGTTGTCTATATTGTAGGTGGGCCCATATTTCTGATGCCCCGGTCATGCGCATCAGTCTGTATTGCCTCGGTGTCAATGTCATGATTACCAGTAGAAAAAAGATGCAGATCGCCAATCCGATTGGGAACTTTCTTCATGTTCTTGTCCATGTGCTCTAAAATCCCTTCTGATTGCAATAGCGGTTTTGTTGCATTTAACACCGTTCGATTCCTCCCAGTTAGGTGTTCTTTCCACCTCTTAATGCATGCATTGCTTATGTGTCCATACAAGCAACACTGCAATTTATTTTTATCAAGAAGAAAGGGCCAGAACCCGTATTTCTACCCAGGGTCAATGGACCTGGCCTTTCTGCTTGGTTCATTCAGCACCGTGTAGTAGTCGTTACCTATCCCACTATTACTGTCGGAGACTAGGATACGATCAGCTACCGTCAAAAGGGTTCGTCCTACATATTGATAATTGTTTAAATATATAATTACATTCGTGAATTAATTTTTTGTATACTTAGAAACCATTTCAAATCAATTGCTTTTATATATTGATTGATATGTTAAATTTAATTGTTTAAACTTAGAAGACAAATTTTTATTTGGATAATTCATATTTGAATCATGAATCAGATATTCATTAAAGTTAAATTTAGATATGGATAATACATAAATGGATCATGAATCAGTAAAGTTAAATTTCTATTACAATTATTAATTCATATTTAAAAGCATGAATATGTATAGTATTAAAGCTAAAAGACAGATGTTTAGACTCAACAATTTAGACTTTACAAGTTTAGACATGTTTCTGAGTTTCTTACAAATAGGTAAAGTCAAAAGAAAATTACAAATAGGAGAATACAAGAAAGTTTATAGATATGTTGATATTCCATAATTAAAAGAATGAATCACAGAGGAGAATAACATGGGTTATGGAAATAAACGTGTTTTTAAACGGGTTCCATAATAAATTTGTAAAACTAGACCTAACATGGATTAAGAAAACAAATATCGTTAACATGGCTCATTAGACATGAGACAGTTATCTGAATTTCTTACATAGTAGTACTATATACTACATAGTATATACTATATACTACATAGTACATACAAGGATTTGATTGTCCACTAATAAATACCTTTTTGTGTTTGTTGTAAATTTATAATACAAATAGGAGAGGTACCTTTTATCCATGCAGGTTGTTATTTCCAGAAAAACTAGATGGCTATTGCTTCACCAAAGCATGGAGTCTTTAACTCTATTTGAGGTTGTTGCTTGCATATGCAAAAAAGTAATCATGGGATTAGGAGATAATGAAGGAGGTTAAGGAGGAAGAGAAGGTTGGGGAGCAGGTGTCAAGGAAGAACGGAGGAATAAGGGGACGATCTATCCTTATTTTATGCCTTTGTTGCTTGCACTAAAAAAAAGGTAACAGAGGAATAAGGGCCAAGGGGACGATGAGAAGGAAAAAGAAACAGGGGGGATAGGAAGAAGATGATGATAAGATGATGCGAAATGCACCTATGCCAGGAGAGTCAAAGACGCCTGCGATGAAGTTGGCACACGTGGTTGGCTGTAGGCAACTGTTTTGTTGACAGCAGCGACGACATAAAGACAAAAAAGATCAAAAAACAGAGGAAGTAGAGGAGGGGAAAAGGGGGAAGGGAGGGGAGGAAGAAAAGAAGGAACGCTTACATGTTGACATGTTGTTTAGGGCCATCCGATGGAAGATGTTGCAGTAGTTCTATTGGCAAGCATGTGGCTAAACGAACGTGAAGGGATGCATTGCCTTCGCAAAATAAACAAGCGGTCGCTCTGCCGTTGCTTGAGGGCTTGAGGGGTTGGTTAACATAGGGTTATAATATATAGAGGTTTACGTTTAGTTAATTAGGAAAGTATTCTTTTTTTATTTTACACTTCAATCAAAATTTAATCATTGGGCTTTCAGCCTTTTTATGAAAAAGTTTGATCGGGCTTTTACGGGCCCAGCACCTAGACGGAGCGCCCAGCCCGCCTAGGCGCACACCTAACCACCTGGGGCCACCTAGTCCACATACATTTGCTAAAGATACATGGGCGCCCAATTAAAGCAGGGTGTGGGGCTGCCTAGGCGCCCAGCCTAATAACTAAGGAGTAAAAGCAGACTAAAAATTCTAAATTCTGAAGGTATGCTTGTGAAACATGAATACATGCAGCATATGGCAAGTGTCAACCTTCTAGTTAGCAGCATGATTTTTCTGAAACATTCTGGCACATGGGATACGATGCAAGTAAAAATATGTTAGATCATTGTTCATAAAATATGTAATATTTTAGGATTGGAACCTTAGTTATCAGGGTGGGGTGCCTAGTCGGCCCTATGCCCACTTTAAATTTGGGCACCCAAGTATCTTTGACAAATCTTAGCTGGTTCGCCGAGCAGTTAGGCGTCTTCCTAGGGGCGCTGGGAGCTATGCCCAGGTGTTGGACCCATAAAAGCCCAATCAAACATTTTAATTTAAAAGGGCCAAAAGCCCAATGAGCAAATATAATTACAAGTGTAAAATAAAAATAAAACTTTCCTAATTAATTAAACCTATATTATAACCTTGTGGTGACCAACCCCTCAAGCCCTCAAGCAGCAGTGGAGCGAGGGTTCGGTTCTTTTGCACGAACAGTGCATCCCTTGTCGTTCTTGTAGCCGCGTGCACGTGCCAACAGATTGCCGCAACCTCTCCCGATGTATGGTCCTGGATAACAAGTGTCCCTTTCTTCCTCCCACTCCCCTCCCTTCACCCCCCCCCTTCTTCTCCCCTCCTCCACTTCCTCTATTTTCTTATCATTTTTATTCGTCTTTATGTAGTGATGTAGGATGGATTAGGCTTCATTCTATTTGTTTTTTGTTTATTTTTATATTCAGGGACCTAAGTGCAAATTATCCAGTTTATGTAGTTAGTCATAAATCTTGCATGCTTTTCTTTATTTTAGATTTTATTTAATTCCAAGTTTTATTAAATAGGATTTTATTTCCATTACTTGTGGGTCAAGTCATGTAGTCTTATAAAAGCCAGCCTCGGGGCCTTTGTCTAGGCAGTTGAATATGATTTGAGAATTAGATTATTTCGGTTCATCTCCTTTGTTCTTCTTCAAGATGTGTTGTTACATATCATGTGGGTACCATAGTAACAAAAGTCTCCGAATTTTACAAAAAATCAGCGATTTTTTGCGAATTTACAGGCTCCCGAATGTTCGCCACGATTAATACGTCGGTCCCCGATTTTTCACAACTTTTCACGAATTTTTCCGCTTTTTCGTGATTTATACAATTTTTCACGATTCTTTGACTTTTCACGTTTTTTCATGATTTTTCTCTTTTAAGTCGCTTGCTCTTTTTTTACCAAAACCATGTACTAAGAACTCTCAATATACACTAGAAACTCCAACCCCCCACTATCCCAATAGAGCATTGTTATTATGCAACTATTCTTTAACTCTTTTCCTACTTTTTTCACTCAATAAGATTGTATGTCTAGTGACCTTAATAGATACATTTCTATCGGATATGTATGTACATATATGCATACATATATATATATATATATATATATATATATATATATATATATATATATGTATATGTATATATGTACATATAAGTATATATGTGTGTATATATAAGTATATATATATGTATATATACGTATATATAGCCGACTTATTCTCGTTTTTTTCAGAATAGTTGACCAAACTTTTCATGAAATTTTTTTATTTTTTCATATCGATTTTTTCATGAAATTTCAGAATATATATCAATTTTTTCATGAAATTTTCCAATTCTTTTGAATTCCGATTTTTTTTCTGCCAGTCGAAAAGTTGTTGAAGGGCATCAGAGCCAAACCCTAATCCATTAGGGTAAAGCCTTGTATCTTCTTCCCCTCCACCGTCATCTTCTTTAGTGTCTCTTCCACTCTGCTCTCTCCGCATCGTACAAAAGTAAACCCGTGCACCAACCTCCCACTTATGTGTGATATCGCTCTCCAGATCAGGATCTTCCAACCAGTCTGGCAGCATCTTGCGCCTGATTCCGCCCCTTCCACGACCAACACCGTCAACGCCCAGCAAACTTGTGCAACCTGCTACTCCCTTTAGCGCCCGATCATCCCAGTGGCTACTACTCTCTTCAGCATTTGTTCCTCCTACCCACGTGCCGCATCAGATCCCTCGCCCTCGTTCCCTCTTCCCCTCCCCACCCGTGCACAGCAAGCCAGCTTCCGTTTCACGATCTCCCACCCCACCATCACACACCTCAGCTAATTCGCCCCCATCACGGCAAGCCTCGCCCAGAGCCAGGTTCCCCTCCACCCAGCACTCGCATGTGCTCCTTTGAATCAACCGTGCCCCTACCTCCTTACGACCTCCGCAGGTTCCAGCAAATTGTGTCCCTACCTCCTTCCGCCCGGCCAGCCGCACAAGCGCGCAGGCACCTGCCGCAAAGCATCACCTATAACCGCTCATTCATCACCTTGATGCCTCTCTCACCTTTTTCCTTCTACGTCCGCAACTACGTATCCCTCCAGCCTATCGTCAGCCTCCAACACGACGACCTCAATGTTGGCAAGGAGAAAGTCGCTTAACCTAGTTTCCTTTGAACCCCCACGAGATGCCCCCTCAGATTTTCTTTTCTTCCTTGTTCTGCCTATTAACCTGTTTGTGGCCCACCGCTCCTGTAGCCGCCCACCACCATACATCACCCGCCCAAACTCCCCACTCTTCGTGTGCCTGTTGCTAAATCAACAACATGGTCACCCAACAACCACGACTGTCCATTGCCATCAGCTGCCACTCTCTACCTCTAGCAACCCAATCATACCCAAGATCAACACCTATAGCAACATCACCTCCCTCTACATCTCAAGGAGATTTTCTTCTCCAGAAAATCATGAAGAAACTGCAGTTCTATGGTGTGGTTGCACTATTCCAACAAGTATTTCCAGATATTCAAAACCATGGGTGACGCAACCAAACTCCTAATTGCCACTGATAGGTCTCAAGGAGCTGCCTTAACATGGTGGAACAACCGACGACCAGTCGAACCTGTCTACATTTGGACTGAACCGCATCCTTTGTTTGTGCAGTGATTCTTACCTCGGAATTATAAGCAACAACAAGTCAACCACAGGGCGGACCTGCTCCTTCCAATTTAACAGGACATTCAACTTCATCTAGATGACTCTGAGCTTGAGGATGTACCTCCTTCTATTGACCAAAGCCACAATCAATCAGAAGAGGTAGACAAAAAAGATGATGATGTACTTGCTAGTGATCCAGTAACTGACAAGGGCGAGTCAGAGATAGTGCGTCCATCACCTCCAGTAAGGGATGGCCTCAATAGTCTTAAGCAATATTGATGCAGTGCCCATTCGTTCCTCGATGCTTCCTTTAGTGGATGTTGATGTCAACCTTGCACCACGCTAATTACCAAAGCCTTTATCATTTGTCGCACCCAACGACATCTATGTTCTTCCAGTTGAGGATGGCTACCTTGGTGTCATTAATACTTGCAAATGCTCTAAAAATAAAGTCTCTACTACTGCGTGAACATTATAGCATGCTTGAAGTTAACAATACCGCAACCTTGATCGTGTGGCGGCATCCAATCCATTCATCCTACCATCAGCCACTATTGGGAGAGCCTGCGTAGGATATGTACCTCATCGGTGGCTCATCTTTTGAACCTTGGGGGAGTTGATGTAGGACGTATTAGGCTTCATTCTATTTGTTTTTGCTTTATTTTTATATTTAGGGAGCTAAGTGCAAATTATCTAGTTAAGTACTTGGTCGTATATCTTTTATGCTTTTCTTTATTTTAGGTTTTATTTAATTCCAAATTTTATTAAATGGGATTTTATTTCCATTACTTGTGGGTGAAGTCTTGTAGTCTTATAAAAGTCAGTCTTAGGGCCTTTGTCCAGGAAATTGAATATGATTTGAGAATTAGAGTATTTAGATTTATCTCCTTAGTTCTTCTTCTTCAAGATGTGTTACACATCATGTAGTCCTTGTCGTCAACCGAACATTGTCTGTAGTTGTGTGTGCCAACTTCATCCCAGGTGTCACCTGACTCTCCTGACATAGGTAAGCCTTCCCTCTTATCCTCTTCTCATCTTCATGTCCTCACTTGTCCTCGCATGTTTCTTTTTCCTTCTCATCGTCCCATTGGCCCTTATTTCTTTGTTTCCTTTTTTAATGCAAGCAGTAGAGGCATAAAACAAGGGTAGATGGTCCCTTTATTCCTTTGTTCTTCCTTGACACCTGCTCTCCAACCTCCCCCACCTCCTTCATCGTCACCTAATACCATGTTTCCTCCTTTTTTGTATGCAAGCAACAGCCTCCAATAGAGTCAAACGCCAAAATTTGGTGAAGCGCTAGCCATCAAGTTTTTCTGGAAACAGCAACCTACACAGAGAAAATGTACCTCTCCTATTTGTATTATGAATTTACAACAAACACAAAATGGTATGTATTAATGGAAAAAAAATCCTTGTATGTAATTGTAGTATGCAATATGTACTATGTCAGAAACTCAAAAATCGTCTCATGTCTCATGAGTCATGTTAAACATATTTATTTCTTTAATCCAGGTTAAGTTTAGTCTTACACAGATTTACTATGGAATCCATTTGAAAACACATTATTTTCCTTAACCCATGTTACTCTCCTATCTAATTCATGCTTTTAGATATGGAACATCAAAATCATGGAACTAAACTCCGGCGAAGTTGGGCGAAGTTTCGCCGAAACTTCGAACTTCGAGCCTAGGCGAAGTCGAATCCTCAATACTTCGGCTTCGTCTAAACTTCGGGGCGAAGTTTCCCTGATTTCGTCGGAGTTGATTTTTTTGTATGTATTTTCGTCTCAACTTCTCCGAAGTTGTCGAAGTTTCCTCGAAGTTGGCGAAGTTGGGGCGAAATTGAGACGACCCAGAACATTAATTCTAACTAGTGCACTAATGGCCATATAATACATAAGTGTTGCCTCCAACCCTCTTCACAACTTCTAATATCAACTCCTATGTTTGTTGTTGCCACTCTTTCCTATTTGGTTGTATATTTGTATATAATACATATGTTCAACACTTGAACTGTATTAGTATGTGTATTGCATGTTTGACCATTGCAGGCGCACATCATATTATCAACCTACTTAGGGCTAAAAACTCATGAATCGTGTATTTTTGTTAAATTGGCAATTATAAGAGAGAGGTATAACATAATTAGAAGTTTTCAATCGAATTTTCCTTCAAATTCACATCATTTTCTTCAAAAATTGGCATCGAGGTTTGTCGAAGTTTGCGCCTAAACTTCCTCGAAGTTTCTGCAAACTTCCACTTCCACACATGGCGAAGTCGACACGAAGTCGAAGTCCTGCATCATGATCAAAATATTTGTAAATCATGTATTTTCTTGTTTGTAAGAAACTCAAAAATATGTCTAAACTCTAAAATCTAAATTATTAAGTCTAAACATGTCTAATTTGACTTTAGTATTGTATTGATTCATGCTTTTAAATATGGATTAATAATCATGACAGAAATTTAACTTTACTGATTCATGATCCATTTGTGTATTATCCATATCCAAATTTAACTTCAATGAATATTGATTCATGATCCAAATATGAAATAACCATATCAGAATTCAACTGCTAAGTATAAACATTTAAATGTAACATATTACTAACAAGCTATAAGCGTAACTGATTTGGATTGGTTTGTAAGTATAAACTTAATTAATTCATGGATGCAACTATATACTCAAACAATTATTAATACGTGGGATGGACTCTTTTGATGGTAATGGAGTTGTTGATCATATCCCAGCCCCGACACTGATAGTGGGATGCTGACAACCACTACATAATGTTAGTGGATGATCCAAATAGAAAGACCAAGTTCACTGACCTGGGGTGGAAATACGGGTTCTGGCCCTTTCTTTCTGACACATAAGCAACGCATGTATTAAGAGGTTGAAAGAGCACCTAACTAGGAAGGGACCAAATGTTGTTAAATGCAACAAACCACTACTGCAATCCGAAAGGAGATTTTAGAGCACATAAACAAGAAGAGGGGGAAAGTTCCTAATGGGACTAGCAATTTGCATCTTTTTTCTGCTAGCGATGAGGAAATCAAGACCACACAGACTAATGCGCAAGACTAAGGCATCAGAATTATGGGCCTACCTATAGGGCAAACAAATAAGAAGCAAGGGGTTACTGAACGAGGCCCAATGGATGCCCACATGGCTCTATTGCCACGTGAAGTGGTAACACTTAGAAAGGCATGAAGAGCCCCCATAGCTATTGAAACAGCCTTCAAGAAAGATGTTGCTTCTAGGGCTGACAGGGAGATAGCAACGTGGTTCTATCAAACAAGTATCCCATTTAATGCAGCAAACAACTGCCCGTATGAGGTAATGGTTGAAACAATTACTCAAGCAGGCAAAGATTATGTGCCACCAAAATATCACACACTGAGGACTGGGCTGTTAGATGATGAGTACATTGTTATAGGGCTGCATGCATCAACATGGAAGAAATATGGTTGCACATTAATTTTTGACGGCTGGTCTGAGAGGCGAGACAGAAGGCCTTCGTGAGGAACCTGGAAACGTCTAGGCAGCGCCCTAGGTACTCCCTTCGGAATGCTTGGGCACCCGCCTAGAAGCCCTAGGCACCCTTTTAGGAACACCCAGCACCTGATCGCCTGAACAACTATGTTCTACTCTGATAGCAACAAAGTCTTTTTTTTCTTCAACTTGTAAAAAAAATTGTATTTATCTTATGGACAAGGAAGTATTTCTTTTGGTTCAGAGCATTCAAGGGCATTTATTAGTCATGGTGTTCAATCTAATGCATGCTCCTTGGATATTCTTTAGACCTAGAGAGGGCATCAGTGCCATGATCCCACTATTAAAGATTCACTTGTGAGCATTGAATTTATTAACAATTTCATAGTTGTGCTATTATTACAGTTCTTTGACAATGTTCCTTACTATATTGCTTGTACTATTTAACTGTCCCCACCTATCATGTTCCTGCACTATCACTAATACCTGCACCAACATCACGCTCCATCCACGCCTTATTGCTGCAGATCCACTTTCACTGATCCATTCACAACGTGAAACCTTGTCTTGGCTGGGAGCCTAGCCTTATTCTGGATTCTTATATAGAAATTATAGTTATTATATATTTCACATATATAGGTACTTCATGTATATTTTTATGTTGTTCACCTAAAATATCAACAGTGAAGTAAAAGCCTAACAATCCAAAAGAGCAATAACACATGTCAAACATGAAAGGAAAATAAAGTATATAAAGGTTATTTTTCAAGGAAAAAGAAACATACAAATTTCCTTAGGTGGACTAGGCAGACCAAGGCAACCCCTAGGTGTCTGCCTGTTGTTTTCTCCCTTGTATTCCAAAAAAGAGGCCTTGGCATCCCCTTATGACACCTAGCCATTGCTGTTACAACCCCATCTTAATACCTGGCCGTAAGAATTAAGCTCAAGCTTTCTCAAATTGAGGCCATACATAAAACTTGACTGAAGTTCTATACATTGTAAGCTTTTTGCATTTGACTCACCTAAACAATTCTAAGTCAATTTGTTTCTGTAAGATGATATTTTCAGGGTGCATTATGATCAATAACTAGCGGTTCCAAACAAACAACCTTTTACATGTGAAAAGCCTGCTTCCTGGTTAGGGAGAAATCTAAACGATTTGTGTTTAAACAAACCTAGGAAGTAAAAAATAAGCACGATGATGATGAAGCACAAACCTGATCACACCCCTTCTATCAACTTTTGCAAGGGCTCACCCATCCATGCATATCAGCTATTTTGGCAAGGGGCAGTATGTGTGCGAGTTTCCAACCCATGCTGATGCAGGGTTGCATGGCAGAAGTTGCAAAGTTGCCATGAAGCATTAGAGTACACCACCCATGGTGCATAAGAAGGTATGACAAGGTAACGGCTGAAGCTTTTTAAAAGCAGTAAATGTAAGTAATTGACTCCAGAAAAATCACTTTTGTTTCTTCTCATTTCCATTCCTATTCATAGGCTCACTCCACTCCATAATCCTGCAAGCCATCCCCTACCACGCTCAAACCAACTAGGAACTACCAAGAAAACCTGCGACTTCTTTCTCATTTCTAGGAGACAGCAATTTCAAGAGCTTTTTGTGGGTGGTAGTAGAAAAATAATATAGAGGAGAGAAAATGAGATCAGAATAGTTTTATTGAAAAAAAATTATTGAAAAATTAAGTACTTTGCCCTTTCACCTGCTAAGCTAATGTTTTGTCTATTTTTCAAGGAGTAAATGGATATAAAAGAGTGAATAAAGAAGGCATACAGCCATACAAATTTCTTTGAACTCCTAATAATTAACAAATTACAATCTTTACTGGCTACGGTCGATACTGATGCCTATTAATCTTCTCTAAAGAAGATCAAATATAAACATATTGAGAAGTTTATTGTGGACCTTCAATTATAATTCAATAGCATATCATTGTCTTCTTGAACACTTACCTAGAAAAGCAGTTTGCTTTCAGAAATTTTATATAGACAAGTTGCTCCATGGTAAACTTTAACCATTTTTTTATGAATACTTCAGGGTGCACAAAAATATTAGAGCAGCATTTCTTTGGCATTTTTGACAGCGTATACATCTTAGAATAGACTCAGTATATCCCCATCAAAAAGCAACTCAAGACGGTCACTACGAGTCCAAAAAACAATATAAGTTTCGGATTTTCCCTAACTGGTACACTAGGGAATACCATGCTTGGAGGCAAACAGCTCACAGGTAAGCAAATTACTGATCACAGGGGAATGAGCAGCATTTAGAACAGGTATCAGAGCGAAGTCAAAGATCACCGGGTTATTGTCATTTGTCTTAAATAATTCAGCAAAAGCTTCAGAAAATGTGTTCCTCAGTGTATTAGCAGCTTCACAGAATGTTGTTGCAAAATAAATCCTCAAGCTCGTCATTTCATTCCATGAAAGCTTGCTTTGCAAAAGAATTTTGTTTAGAGCAAAAACAAGGACTCTTGATATGATGCCAAAATGCTTTCCAGTATCATAACATTTGTTGTCTGCAGCACCTTTATCAGTAACAAAGGGAAGCAAATCGGGATTGTTATAAACAATCGAGACCATTGCTAGACAAATCTTCTCAGGGATGATATATTTCTCACTGCTTAACTTAACATTGAACTCCCTGATATCCAACTCAGGAGGTATTTCTGTGATTGCATCATTTTGAATGCTAGAAAAAGCAAGCAGCTCTTGATTTTCTGGAACATATAGCAATGGTTTCACTTCTACAAGTGCATTTTTTGGCAGGGCTGGTACAAGAACATATAGGAATATGGGTTTTGAAGTTCTGAGTAAGGAGCTGCTATCTGGCATGGCGTCTTTCTTGCTGAAAAATTCTTGAACTCTCTGCTGAATTCCAAGGCAATCAGGAGCTGTTAGAGATGATGAGCAGTATATCACAAGGAGAATGGTAGAGGAAACAAGAGAACAATTGAAGCTTCTGGCAACAGCTTCACAATTTTCAAGTGCTTGGTCTAGTTCAGCAGCAGGACCACCAGAGCAAAGATTCATAGTTGGTGGGTCCAGTCCTAACTGTCCAGCCATGTAAAGAATTTCTCTATGCAAGGTTGCCTGGCTGTAAGGTCCAATACAACTAGGTGCCCAGCATGAAATACTTTGCACATGCAACACTTTTTTGCTACAGTCCTTTGATACCAAAACTTCAACGTATGCATTACCAAGATCAGGAAGAAGGGGTAGCTCAATAGTACTACGTGAAGGTACCCCATAGTAGCATTTATTTTCAGTAATAAACTGCAGATACACTTCATTGGCCAAAGAAAACTTACTCATATCAGAAATATAAAGGTGAATGTACAGAACATTGGACCACCCCAATCCCAATTTGTCTAGTTGAGATTCAATTCTAGCTAAGACAGACGTCAGGTTCTCTTTCAACCCTAATGTTGAGGCAGATGAGTTCCACGAACTTAATGTAAATGCCCGCGTCTTGTTGGGAGGAATTTGTAAATTCTCTTCATCTTTGGTTGCACAAGGGCGGAGGGCAAAATTCTCAATCTGGGACCTCGGCATATTGCTAAAATCATCTTGAACCTCGAGAATATGAATCCTCCTTTCCAAATCGATTATGTCTTCATTGCTAGAATTACATAAAGAAGGAATTTCCAATTTGTGCTCCAAATGGAAAGCTAAAGGATGGAGAACACCAACAGAAGCAATGGAATCGGCCGAATGCAGCAGAATCTTGAAGTCATCGAGGATAATTCGAGCATGTTTGAAGAGTGGGCAATCCAGAGTTAATGTTTCATACTCCCCCCCTTCACCACAAACATTGATACCATAAAGCTCTTTCAAGATAAGCAGTTGGCCTTGCAGTTCAGCTATCTCTTTGCCCAAATGTTTAGCAGGGATCAAACCCATAGCTGCCACCTTTACAGTAATAGCAATTATACCCCTTTCAATCATCTCTTCCAGAAGGAGGGTTTGATCTTGTTTCCATAAATAAGCCAAAGAAATCAATCCCAGCCTCGAACAAACGCTTTCAACTCGTAGCCTTTGGTAATCAGAAGCAATGGCACCGGAAGAAACAGCTGTTATGGAAGGAAATTTCTTTTTGACTTCTTTCAGTAAAGCATACATATCTTCCACTTCATCACCAGAAGTTGTTTTATAGCTAAGATTTGTATGCCTTGTCGAACCCCTAATTCTTCTCCTAAATAATGGCAATCCCATGCACTCTGCATAGCTAACCACGACTTGGTGTCCAACTGTTTGGTACATGTAGCTGTCCAGCTCATCGATAGAATCCTCCAGCGGCAGGAGATTGGCCAATGCAACTACCTCGTGGCCATAATCGACACACCGCATCATGGCATAGCAGCTATCCTTTCCACCACTTACTAAAGCTACTACCTTCATCTTTGATTGCGCAGAGGAGAAGGTTCAGAAATCAGATTTGGCGGCCGGTTGGAAGGACCACTGGCAGCGGTCGTTCTGAAGAGGAGTAGATGGTGTTTCCAGCGTCACTAAGTACAGATGCTGCTGCTGCTTCCACCGCCTGGGATCCACGGCCTTTGCCAAGGAGGAGCTGCCGCAGAGAAGGAGAAAAAAAAAAACACTCCGCTGCCTACAAAGAAAACCCAAGCCGTTGTGACTGCCGTTCTTCAGACGAAGCCAAGCAACATCTGCCTTGATAACTGGCTGTAGATGAGACAGCCTGACTACCGCAACGGAAACAATGAAAAGTCAATAGGGTTTTCCCAACATCGTCAAAGGAATAAGGAAGAAGGCAGGAGGACCCCCTTGCACGTGCCACGTCACGCGTTTCCTTTTTTTTTTAATAGTTAGTTCGTAGTATTATGCAAAACTCATTAAGTCTAGGAAAACATTATGTGAAAATCAGCAGATTAAAAGAGTTCTATGTGAAAATCAGCAGATTAAAAGAGTTCTAACGAGGTACATATCAACCAAACTAAAATATGGGGATTGCAGTCACCTCTAATCCCCAAGAGCAAGAGTGTGAAGGATTAAAATATATATATATTCGGCCTCATTAACATTCACTCTTCAAAATGTCTATTGTCCTTGAGTGGACGGCCTCCAGCTAAGTCTTCCTTGTGGTTCCTTCAGTATTCTTCTAATCTTCAATTTTCCCATGCTCCCTCCAGCTGGCCCAGCGTCAATATTCTTGGGATATTATGTTCATTCATATGGCTGTATGGGTCCTTGTGGGTTCTATTACCGCTCTCATTGTTGTGACCTAGTATGCAAGAAATTATGATATGTTGAGTCCACCTGTTGAATGGTATGTTGTATGGATAAGGTGAGATATCAAATATAATTTTGTTTCTAGTTGTCCATATAACCCATATGATGGCCACCATCAAGATGCCATGCTTTGAGTATTTGTCAGTTCTACTTCTGGTATGTTGTATTTTGTGCATGTTGTTCATGTAGGTGTCCGCAAGAATTATGGTGGATGTGGTATAATGTGTCCATAATCTTCTAGATGTATGACATCCATAGAACATATGTTAGGTTGTTTCCTCGTTACTATTATAAAGATGGCATCTAGAAGGCCCCTTGAATCCCCTTCATCTCATCATCATGTTCGTGGGCAATTTATCATGACATATGAGCCAGGTCAGTATGTGCTGTTTGATATATATATATATATATATATATATATATATATATATATATATATATATATATAAAGTGTACAGATCATGCCGTATACTCCAATGGTGTTTTCCTATGTAGATCATGTTTTCACAAAATCTAACCCATTGATCTTCATGGTTACAATAATAATAGGCCACATAAAATTTGAGTCTACTTGGATGAGCGTAAGTCACTCATTCAAGGATGACAAAATCGACACACAAAACCAATTAGAAATGCTTGATTTTTGCCTCCTTTAGATGCATGGCCTATAAGTATCTAGATGACATGAAATTTGTATTATGTAGTATTTTCTTAAGAATTTTAAGAAGATCAACGGTTTATATTTCTAAAATAATTTCTCCATGATGGAAAATGACTGAGGTGTATAGCGTCTCTGGTACACTTGAGTATATTCCAGCTTTACTATATATATATATATATATATATATATGTGTGTGTGTGTGTGTGTGTGTGTGTGTGTGTGTGTGTGTGTGGTGATTTTTTCATTTTTCTTAATAACAAAGCGGTTATGTAATTTTTTTCTTCTTCCTTCACATTGTATTATGTACTACAAATAAATTTCAATGGATGTCTTTTCCATCCGGCCTATCTTACCAAATACATTATTGCCTATTAACAGAACTTTGTATTACTCTCTCTTTTGTTAGCTAGATAAGGAGATGCACCATCATACTTATTGTCTTCAAAACATCCTAATATTCACATGCATGGGCGATGTATGGAATATGCATAGTATCTTATACAAAGAGTGAGAAAAGGTATTGAAAGAGATACACAGAGATATTAACAATGTATAGTGCTCTAATAAGCCATGTACTTATGAGATAGATCTTCATCTAGAGTTTTTATTCTTTTAGGTTTTTAGAGGTTAACCATGTTACTGGGTGTAACATACTGAAACATTGCCTCATAGCTCTGGAAATCCTAATTCAATGTGTTGGATGTCTTTAGACCTAGTTCGGGAGAAAATCAAACATGTTGTAAGTTATACCATGTAGGATTTTAATAGGATGATAATATGAGTCGTGTCAGATGAGTAGTATTAATGGATAACTTATAATAACAATTTTGGCATATTACACCATAACCCACTTGTTGTAAAGAGTCGATACACCTAAGTTTATAAAAACAAATGATAAAGTATAGAATATAGTTTGAAGAGAAACATATTAAAAAAATGACATATTATGTAATCATTAGTCTTAATACATGGATATCAATGTATCAATGGCCCACAACCCTCATTTTTATAACTAATCCAACTAATATTTTTGATAATGACAAGGACAAGATCAGACTTATCCATACATGTGAGCATGATGCAAAATACATAAATAGGCACAGAGGGAAACAATGTATACTAATGTGATTAAATGATATAAAAATGGAAAGTTAACTAAATAATGGTAACATATGTAACTAGGGATAGAGGAAAATATGTCATGACAAGATAATGATAAAAGAAAACACCTTATCAATATATTATAGAAAGATCTTGATTAGGATAATGCATAAATACATTCAAATGTCACTGCCCCAATGATATACCTAATAAAAATAATGGGCATGATAATTCTTAAAATGAGTATTAACTTGTATATATCAATAAGAATGATGCATATGTATTAGTAGTTGGGGAAAGGAATGATATACATAAATAGAGCCTCGGCTTGGGTATAATTGAATTAAAATGACACCAAACACCATAAAATGGAAATTTAAATAAATTAATGTTGATAAATAGATATAGTCTTTAAACAAAGCTTTAATAGGATATAAACACAAAGCCTACCAATTTCCAAATATTTAATAAAGATGTTCATTAATTAGAATAATATAATGGAAATTGTGAACAAGAAAGATAGGATGTTGCAATGCAGCATGTAGAGAGGAGCAATGTGCCCTCTCCCTTTTATTAATAAGAGAACTTGGAGAAAATACATAGAGGTCCAGTAGTATATGAAAATTATAAAATATAATAAAGCTGAATATAAATAACATATATTAACACTCCCCCTCAAGCTGGAGCATACACATCGTGTATACCCAGCTCGTTGCAAGTGAAATGTTGTTGGACTCAATGGCTTTGTGAGAACATCTACAAGTTGATCTTCAAATTTGACATGCGGAGTCCCAATAGTACCATTCTTGATATGATCTATGATGAAGTGGCAATCAACCTCTATGTGCTTAGTGCGTTCATGGAAGACTAGGTTCTTGGCAATATAGATTGCGGCTTGATTATCACATCTAATCTCTATGGGAGACAACACATGAATCTTTAATTTTGAAAGAACATATTGAACCCACTGCAACTCGCAATAGGCATGAGCCATTGCTCGATACCCGACCTTCATGTTAGATCTTGCTGCAACATTCTTCTTTTTTGTTTTTCACGTGATAAGGTGATTTCCTAGAAACGTGCAATATCCAGAAGTAGACCTCTTGTCATTCAAATTACTAGTCCAATCTGCATCTGCATAACCAGTAAGAACAAGAGTAGATACAAGGGTCTTGGGTCTGTAATAGGTGATCCCCTTACCAGGTGCACCTTTCAGATATCTCAGAACACGACAAAATGTTGTCCAATGTGACTGTTGTGGTGAGCTCATATGTTGACTCACCACTCCTACATCAAAGGAAATGTTGGGGCGAGTAACTGTCATATTTATCAGTTTACCAACAATTTTCATGTAATATCCTAGATCTGGATAATTAGAATCATCAATCATCTCCTTCACATGATAGTCCATAGGAGTAGACACCGGATTGGACTCACTCATACCTGCTTCCTGCAATAAATCCAGCGCGTATTTATTCTTAGACAAATTAGTACTTGCATGAGATATGAGTACTTCAATGCCCAGAAAATACCTCAGTTTGCCCAGATCCTTTGTAAGAAAATGCCCCTCTAGTCCTTATTTCACACATGATATGCCTATAGAATCACTGTCCGTGATAATTATATCATCAACATATACAAAAATAATAATAAATCCAATAGGAGATCGAGAATAGAATAAGGAGTGATCAGTCACAGAACGAGAAAAACCCATCTTTAGTACAACATCACTGAACTTATCAAACCAAGCTCTAGGGGATTGTCTCAACCCATAGACAACTTTCTTCAATCTATACACCTTCTGACACCCCCGATCAACAAAACCAGGAATGTACACCTCTTCCTATAGATCACTGTGAAGAAAGGCATTCTTGACATCAAGTTGAAATAGTAGTAGCCAGAGAAATAAGAATCTGCACTAAATTTAGACGAGCCACGGGTGAAAAGGTCTCAAAGAAATCAACCACATATGTCTAAGTATAACCTTTTCCACCAATCTAACCTTCAACCTCTCAACTAAACCATTTGGATTATGTTTCACTATGAATACCCATCTGCAACCCACAACATTTTTATTTGAAGGTAAGTCAATAAGTTCCCAGGTGTTGTTTTGTAGAAAAGAAGACATTTCCATATGCATTGCATATTTCCAGCCAATATCCTTCATAGCATCAAGATGATTTCTTGAAATGACCACAAAATCAATCCCAAGAGAAAATGAATGGGCATGTTTAGATAATTTTGACAAACAACACACACTTGCAATAGGATGTCAAATAGTACAGGAATGAGTACCTTTACTGGCATCAATGGGAACATCAAGGTCATATGGTTCTTCAAGAGTCTCTTGAGTAGAGGGAAATGGGGAAGGCTTAGATACTGGAGTCACTACCTCCTCTAGATCATGTCTGCCTCATTTGTTGTAATCATGTGTATATTGTTGAATTACCATCTTCTGGTTGCTTTTCCTAAACTACAGTATAGTCAGGAATGATAGGTGACACTCTCTCACTCTAATGTGGTGGTGGCACTCTCTCACTAATGTCTGATGGTGACACTCTCTCACTCTCAAACAATTGCTCCCCCTACTGGGAACACTAGAGAAATATGGAGTGGATTCATGAAAATTCACATCCCTAGACACAAACATATGAAGGAGACTAGGAAAATAACACTTGTACCCTTTTCTAGTGTTGGAGTACCCAAGAAAAAGAGTCCTAATCGACCTAGGACATAATCTATCAGCCTTAGGATCAAAATTGTAGACAAAGGAAGTACAAGCCAAACACTCTAAGGGGAACAAGAAAGGACTAGTCCTTGGGACGTAAGATGGAGAATGGAGTATGTATTTAAAGCACAGAAGAGGGTTTCTTGTTAATAAGGAAATAGGCAGTAAATAAAGCATCTGACCAGAATCTCTTAGGAACATTGAATTGAAACATAATTGTCCTGACAATATCAAGAAGGTGACAATTTTTTGTCTCAGCTACCCTATTTTGTTGAGAGGTGTGAGGACAGTACGTATGATGTATCATCCCAACAGAGCTTAGCCATATCACTTTGAACATATTCTAAGGTATTATCAGATTGAAGAATTTTAATATTACAATCAAATTGGACTTTTATTTCTTGATGAAAATGCTTGACAATGGATAATACATACTCTTGACTCTTCAACAAATAAATCCATGCCATGCAAGAAAAATCATCCACAAAGGAAATAAAATAGTGAAAATCATTATAGCTATTGTCTTTTACAGGATCCCAAACATCACTCTGGACTAACTCAAAGGGACAAGAAGCATGTTTATTGACACAACGGGGATAAGACATTTTATGATGTTTTCCAAACTGATAGGACTGACACTCTAAAGAAGACACTTGGGATAACTCATGTTCTAACTTTCTCAAGCTATCCAATGAAGGATGTCCATATTTATAGTGCCACGGTAAGGGAGAACTGCTCAAAAGGATAGCCGGAGCAGGAGCAGATACTTGGCGAGGCAGACTTTGACCATGTAAGAGGTAGAGTCACCTTTCCTAGACCCCCCCCACCAATCATCCTCATACTCTTGAGATCCTATAATACAAAACAAGAAGGTCCAAATGTCACCATACATTTCATAGTATCAATCAAGTTTGCAACATAAAGAAGATTAACTGGAAATGCAGGCACATAATGTACATATTTAAGATCAATTCTAGGAGTCAGAGAAATAGATCCACTGGCTAACACTCTCCTCATTGAACCGTCTACTATTGTCACATATTAGTGAGGAATATGTTAGTCAATGGAATGAAGCAGTCTTCTGATACCAGTCATATGCAGTGATGCTCTAGAATCAACCACCCATGAAGAAGCTGAACCAGAAGTCAGTAAAGAGGTAGCCTGATTACCAGTAGTAGATGCCAGGTTTGCTGAAGAAGATGATGATGATCCCAAACTCAGATGCTGGGTAGCAAGAATAATTTTATCATATTCTTCCTTGGTGAGTGTGATGCCAAAAGATATAGACTCAAAGCAGGAGGCCCTGAAGACTCAGTAGTGTCAGCATAGTTTGCTACCCCCACAGGTGGTGCAGCAGGTCTGCCATGCTTCTTCCAACATTTCTTAATTGTGTGTCCAGGTTTGTCATAGAAAGTGCACTTAGGATGTGTGCCACGTCCTTGGACCGTACCTATACAACCTCCTCTAACCGCAACGGCTACATATGCATGAGAATCTCCATGAGACTGGACATTTATAGAATCAACATGTTCAAAATTTGATTGTAAAATCCTTGAGTAAGCTTCTTCCAAGTTGGGAAGTTTATCAGAAGCTAGGATAACACTGCAGGCTGAACTGCATGAAGAACTCAAGCCATATAAGAATTTTTTTTTAATCAAGTCATCTTTGTCTTTGACTTGTTTTGTGATAGTCACTGGATAATAGAAGCTTAGTTCTTGAGCAATAGCTTGGATCACTCCAAAATATTCTCCCAAAGCTTGTCTCCCTATCATTTTGCAAATATACAGTCATATATCATAAACTCATGAAGAGCATTCTTTTCTTGTAAGTAATGTTTCTTTACTGCATCCCATATCTCTTTGGCAGTAGTGTAGAACATGAGCCTAGCAGCAATTCCAGGTTCCATGCTCCCCCACAACTAAGTCTTCACCAGATTATTATGATGCTTCCATTCAACATAACCTTTGTCAGTAGAAGCAGAAGGATCCTAATCAACATGTTTTGCCTGGTCTCGGGATTCTAACATTGTATGGACAACATTCATCCACAAGAGATAATTCTTCTTGTTCAGCTTGATGGAGGGGATAGGTGACATCACATCATAGATGGTAGATGCCTTGGTGTTCTCCATGATTAAACAAAAAATAGAATGACAAGATGATACACGTCAATAGAGAAAATGAGTGACGGAAATATACACATCACATTGTGGAAAGGAGTGACAGAAAGATACATGTCACCCAAATATAGATGAGATGATACATTTCTAATGCATCAACAGCCTCCAAGCAAGTATTTCCTAATCACACATGGAAGATATGTGATTAAAAATTATCTGAATAGATGTGGACTACTTGATTTATACTTTTAGAAGGTCGTTGGAGAGGTTGAAGGAGTCTGTGCCTTTTGGTCAAGAATCAACCGTGTTTGGCCCCTTACCCGGTGAAAACTAGCCCGATGAAAAGCTTCCTGGCGGGTTCTTGGCCGGTGCTGATGGGCCTCCGACGGCAGCAGACTGTCGGCGGCTCCTGCTGCTTCGTAGCAGAGGTGAGTGCTTTTTGGTGTGGCGGCATCTTGCCCTATTGGTTAGGGTTAGGGTCGGCTACGCTGCCCTTTGATCTTGTTGCTCTAGTACCATGTGAACAAGAAAGGTAGGGTACTGCAATGCAATGTGTAGATAGGAGTAATGTTCCCTCTCCCTTTTATTAATAAGAGAACTTGGAGAAATTACATAAAGGTCTAGCAGTATATAGAAATTAAAAAATATAATAAAGCTGAATATAAATAAGATATATTAACCGAAATAATAGAAATAAACATAAAACTATTAAATACCTATATGAATGATCTCAAAATAAGTATTTAAACATAAAATCTGATTATGTGCACTCAAATTATTCTAGTTGCCAAATTTCATGGTGTTGGAATAATGCTTGATGCCCTAATTTAATTAGGAAAACTAAGATCTAATTGATTTTGGATAGTGGAAATTTCACCCGTGTCTAAGGTAGTAGGAGAGAGAGAGAATAGCCAACAACATGCACTGAGGGCCTTCAATACCTTCCTGTAGTGCCCCAACGGGATTCACTGAGATTCAAACCCGCAACCTGCGCTTCACAAGCAGCAGGCTTGACCAGGTGAGCTAGATGGAAAGTGTGCTAAGATTTAATTTATAGTCCTTATGTAAATTGAAATAAGATCTATTAATTGTAATTTACGATCTCTTAAGTTTTTTTTATCACATGTCCCTTACCCCCTCCCTGCCCATGGCTCAGACTACTTGGTCCATGGGCCTGATGGTTTCTCGATGTGCACCATATCATCCAACCATCATTTTCTTTTCTCCTACATCCGACCTTCCTTATTTTCTTCACACATAAAACCTGATCTTTTCTCCTCTTTGTCCCTCTAGTATTACTTTCGCATTCACTTGGGTTGCCTACTCTTTCTCTTTTAGTCCTAGAAACATCTCTTAAGTATATTTCTATCTATCACGCGCAAACTTCATTGCTCGTACTCTCCTAATGAATCATGAGTGTCTCTCTCTCCTCTATGCAACCCATTGTTCTAGACGTCTTTGCAAACCCCAAAACTTATAAATAACTATTTCTAAATCGTCCTCCAAGCCTTAGAAATCATAACCAGTCTTCAAAACAAAAGTGAACACCCCTTCTTATCATCCCCTAGATCTAATCTACCTCCACCTACTAGTAGGACTTCAACCGAGTTCTTTTAATCCATGTGACTGTATGGTTTTCAAGAAGGGGGAGCAGTAGAATGACAAAAAAATTCCTTCCTATTTTACCCTAGCCATTGGATCCTTTATAGCTATGAAATGTCGGTGAACAAAAGACATAGACGGGGTAAAGATCATACCTTTGCGCACACTAGTGGTTCAACAACTAGACATGTCTTTATCAGTGAATAAATCAAATTTTGAAATCTAGATCTAAAACGACCACCAAGAAATCTGAATCATCTACTAAGAAATTTGGATCGATGACCAAATTGTTGCACAGTAGTCTTCTTTGCAACACCTTGTGTAAAAACTTCTCCATGCATCCACATGTGTTCCTTGGGCTCAAACTCAACCACTGGAATGAGGAAGAACGTGTTGCACCACCTTGACCACTATGTTGAAGTAGAATAGGAGTTGTCCACGTCTTAGTCATTCTAGAGCTCTCTTTCTTCTGCTATCTTAGACATCAGTCCTTAAGACAATTGTTCTCTCTATAAGAGAGAAATATGATAGCCAACATGTGTCACAAGTTGTGTTTCATATGTGTAACATGTGTGTCTCACCCTTAGGGATGTGTCCCCTTTATATAGGAGAGTCGTGGACTTGGAAAACCCTTATTCCAATCCATTTTCTAATTGCATTATCAAAATAGCCTCAATTTTGAAAACTTGGACTACAACTCAAATCGGCTGACTAGATTTCCCAATCAGCTGAGTGGGTCATTCTAGATCTAGATCTATGTTCTTTGTCGAATTCCAATCAGTGGATTGGATTTCCCAATCGACCAAGTGGGTCACTTAGATTCCAAATCTAAATTAGTTTCAAATCAAAACCTTCCTTGTTGAATTCCAATCGACCGACTAAGATTCCCATCAATCGATTATGTCAATCCAGTGTAAAGTTTAGTCAAGCAATTGACAATCAATTGATATAGTGAACCAACCAATCTGAATGACTAAGTGGACATTCTAGTCGCCCAACTAGGTAGGAAATCAACTTGTTTATGATTCAAAACCATTCTACTCATAAGTTTGATTGTGAACTTCAATTCCCTTATGCATTCTTATGTGTGTGACATGGTAGGTTCCTAATTATGTTGGTAGTGATGTTCAACCTCAAAAGCAAACATTGTTGTCTAGCCACACAACATTCCACTTAAGTAATAGGAGTAAGTTGGAGAACAACTTCGACATGTAAAGTGATCAATGCTACCATGATTGTATAATCCCTTTGTCATAGATATCCAGATTGAATTTGAGGCGTGGAATCATCATCCTTTTATCATTCAATCTATGTTCCTTGAATTCTAGAAGATTGCTAAAGATATTGTCAACTTGATATCATATATTGACTCTCACGAGCACAACCATGCATTTAAATAGTCTCAGTTATCAAGTGGTCTGGATATCACTCTAAAGGAGGGACAAATTCCATCTATAACACTCATAGTCATCCCCATGTGTCACTGTGCACCCAATCACTACCTTTTTGTAACCCTTTATTCAAAGAATATTGGGCTCATGCTCTCAGCACACAAAACAACATGTGATTATTATAGTAACTTCAGGTCTAACAGTCACCACCATACATTGAGATAGACTCTGACATGTCATTACATGACTTCCATGTGCCAATCTCATGGTGGGCGTGTTCGTTGCAACTTGTTTTCTAAAAACTACCCATGTATTCAAGTTTATATCTAATATAAATGACTAAATAGGCATAGTTATCACTCACCATACAATTAGTTTTGTGTATTATTGTTGTCATATAATATGTTTTTGCTGAGTTTTTTTGGTTGAGTTGTTGTAATGTAATATCTAAAATAATAATCAATAAGGGAACATAATAATTAATAAGTACTCAACTACTCTAAGTATACATATGATCTCATGTTCTGGTCCTCAACTAAAACAATATGTCATTGAGTCAAAACATTCTTAGGGCATTATTATGTTTATTCATTATCTCAATACTAAAACAAACATATTAAGTGGAATAATCTTTTATTAATAATCAAATCATATACAAAGTATATCCTATTACAATCATCACACGATGGCTCTCAAGACATACAACCAATAATATCTAACTTGCAATCGAGTCAATCACTCATGAATCCAGTTCCAAATGATCTAACATGACCATCATGTTTCTATTGTGAAAGTGTTTTTGTCAAGGGATCAACAACATTGCTTTTAGTAGGTACTCCATAAATCTTAACATTTCTTCTATGTATGATTTCTCGTATGAATTGATAGCACTTGAGTATGTACTTGGAGAAGTGATGTGATATGGGTTCCTTAGCTTGTATAATGTCTCCATTGTTATCGTAGTATAGTTCTACTACATATTCAATGTTTAGAACCACTCCAAGTTCACTAATGAACTTATTGATTCACATTGCTTACTTTTATGTGTTGGACGTAACAACATACCCAACCTCTATAGTATAATTAGTCATTGTCTCTTTCTTGGAACTCTTCCAACTTACTACTCTGTCATTTAGGCAAAACACAAATCTGAATTGTGATCGATAACCGTCATTATCAATTTCGAAGCTTGTATTGGTGTAATCTTTTACAAGCAACTCTTTCTCACCACCATGAATTAGGAATTGATCCTTAGTTCTTATCAAGTACTAGAGGATGTTCTTTATAACTATCAAATAACATCATCGAGATTTGACTGGTACCTGTTCATCATGCTAAAATCATATGAGACATCTGGGCATGTACATATCATTGCATACATGATAGATCCAACTCTTGAGGCATGTGGAACTTTACTCATGCGTGCCCACTCTTCCAAAGAGTTCTGACATTTGGATTTAGAGAGACTTATTCCATGAGACATGGGTAAGTTTTCTCTCTTAGAATCATGCATGCTAAACCTTTTTAGTACCTTGTCGATGTATGCACTTTGGCTTGGGGCAAGAAACCTTCTAGATCTATATCTATATATCTTCATTCACAATATATAGGATATATGATTCTTTTCCTAAGTTCTTCATGGAGAAGGTATTGTCCAACCATGTTTCAACCAACTATATAGTAGGTATGTCATTTCCCATCTATAGTATGTCATTTACATACAATTATGTACAACTAAGCTCTTACTAACCTTATGGTAAACACAAGGTTAATATTAGGTTTAAATAAAACCAAAATGCTTGATTGTCTCGTCAAAATGAAAATTCAACTTCAATATGCTTGCTTCAATCCATAGCTTAAACTTTATAGCTTATTGACTTAATTGGCTTCATTTGGAGCAATAAAACCTTCAGTTTGTGTCATTTACGCTCTATTCCCATTGAAGAAAGCAATCTCATAATCATGATAAGCTGCAATGGCAATCATGATCCTGATGGATAAAACCAAGATAAATGGTGAAGCATTTACATAATAGTCAACACCTTGAACTTATTTGAAACTGTCATGAAACTATTTCTTACCCAAATCCTCACTCCTAATGGCTAGAAAGCCAAAGGTAAGAAGACTTGAGCATCCACCTATGGAATGGATCATATAACATATGAATGAATAAAACCACAAACAACAACTAAGACATGAGACAATAAGGCGTGTCAAAAGAAACTAAACCAGTACATGACATAAGATCTTAGGTCCCATATGTCAAATCATGTGAATTCCATTTGCGTGTTAGTAGATATCATCAGAGTAAAAGCATTTGATTATCATATAAGTGTGGAAGAAAATATCATATTATGATATTCATAGCATACTTATTACCTAAAATCATAAAATGGGTATGTGTCATCACAACTGTGTTGAGTAATGTATACCAATATATAAAATTGCATGTTTAAGAGAACATATATTTCTTGGCAAAAAATTGATATTATAAGAAAGAAAGCAATAACAATTAAAGACTTTCTTATTAATATATAAGCATACTTTAAGTTCATTTCCATTATACCAACAATACAATAAGGCATTTGACCGACTTCCAAAAGGAAGGGGTCTGTGAGGGATATTTAAGGCAAAGCTAAGTATGTACCATGTTTCAACATGGGTTACTATCACACTAAATGTCAAGAGTTAACCCTATTTGTAAGGGATCTCAAGTCCATAACCAAGAGTTAACCCTTGTATTAGTATGGACTGCCCTTTCTTGATTAAGCGGGACACCCAACCTTGTGTCCTTACAATACATTCATGCACACAAGATTGTATAATGGAAATCTATGATTATGTTTTAAAGTTAGTTCAACATAGAGTAATCAAGACCAAACATAGTAGTCATAGGGAAAATGTAGCTCAAACAAGTATATAAAGCCAAGAATTTTAGATTACATACATATAAGGAATTTCTCAATACCATTGGTATGGGCAATAGGAGGATAAAAGTGTACCTTGATATGAGTAAACTAGCATTAAGGACAAGATTAGATCTTTGAAAAGAATCCAAAGAGATCCTAACATTACAAATAAGTATGGTATGATTAGTTAAAAGTATTTAGGTCATCTTAAATATTTTATCAAGGGTGGATGTTTCACCTAATATAAGATCTATTTTTCTCAATGATTCATTTTGACATCTCCAATGTTTATGCAATATTCATCATCAAGCTAAGTACAAAATCATATACCATTTTGACTTAGGGTGAAACGTCCTAGAAATATTAGGGATTTCATACTTAGGGTTTAATGGATCTTAATAGGGAAATCATAAGATTTGAATATGATTAATGTTTTAATCCTCATAACATCCTTCTAAGTCATATTGAGTCGTTTCCATGCAATAGAGTCACCAATTAGAGTATGAGAGAGATCAAGTTTGATGAAGTGCCACATATATTAGCAAGTTACTGATTTGAGGGCATTATCTAACATGGATGATCATTGGGGCAAGTCTTCAGTACTACAGAAATAGCATTCAGTGTCACTTTTCTGGGCGTCGGTTATTAAGGAAAACCGACGCCTAACATATAAGGCGTCGGTTGTTTAAGCAAACCGACGTCTATATTCGAAGACCAGCCAGACACGGGTACCGCTTTGTATTAAGCGTCAGTTGTTTATAACAAACCGACGCGTAAAGTCGCCCGCGAAATCCATATTTCGATTAAAAAAATAGTGTCATTTTCAGCGTCGGTTATATACGTAGAAACCGACACCTATGTGCGATGAAAATTTGCGCGAAAAGTGTCACTTTCAGCGTCGGTTATCCTTGTATAACCGACGCGGAAATTGGTTCCCGCCAAATAATTTCATGAAAATATCGTCCAATTGGACGTCGGTTTTTTCAAACAACCGATGCTAAAGATGTTTAGGCGTCGGTTGTTGTAAACAACCGACGCCATTTGAGAACTTATAGCCCGCGATCGCCCGACTCTTCCCCTTTCTTCTGTTTCATTGCGATTTCCCTATTTCTCTGCTGCGGCGATTTCTCCGACGATTTTGTGCTGCTGCTGCTAGTTTCTCCGGCGCTTCTCTCCGGCGCTCCATCTCCGGCATCCCTTCTCCGGCGCCCTTCTTCTCCGGCACGTTTCTTCTCCGCCGCCGCCGCCTGCTGCTCTAACCGCCTGCGCCGCCGCCCTGCTGCTCCAGCCACCTGCTGCCCGCCCTGCTGCTCCATCTGCTGCGCCGCCGCCACGCCTGAGAACCGGCGCCGCCGCCACGCCTGGTGCCCTCCTGCTTGCCCACCTGCCTGCCCTAGCTCCTTCCTTTCTTTCTGCTGACGCCCGGCATCCTGTTTCTACAGCACTGGTTAGTTTTACTGATTTCCTTGCTGCTTTCAGTGATTAATGATTGATACTACTGGTTAGTATTTCTTTAGTGATTAATTTAATTCAACAATTCATAGTTTGTTATTTACAATAACTGATCTGCTTGCCGATTTTAATGATTAGAGATTCTGATTAATAGTAAGTATTGATGAATACTTAGTTAATTACTGGTTTGTTGATTAGATATGTATAGAAGTTCCTTATAAATATATTACAGGGGAGCTCATTCCCTGTGCCCTGAACAATGTTTTGGATGCATTGGCTAAACACTCCCTCTCTTTGCTTCGTGCGTTTCAATTCGATGTAATAAAGCCTCAATGGCTAGACATTGCTGTCAACATCAACATAAATGATTGGCCCGGCCTTGAGTGCGGGATGAATAACAGTTAAGCTCAAGTAGGTACCAAAAAACAGTTGCAAGGGTTAGGAGAGTCGTGACCCTGCTATATAATGCATGCGTTACAAGGAAACACGGTCCCCTACCACTCGAGACCTCCCTTGATGGAACCGTAATTTGTTGCCTTGCCTCCTTTCTTTCCTCCTCTTCTCTTCCTCTCCCTTCCTCTCTCCTTTCTATTTCTACCCCGAAACCTTGCCTCCCTGTTCCAGCCTCGCCAATGGCGGAAGAACAGGGGGGCGGCTGGGGCCATGGCCCCCCTAAAGTCTTAAAATTTTCCACTCTAAGTAACGACATGTTATCATAAAAGGCACTAATTACATTGCCTTTATATGGGCACCCTGAAAATCAGCATATAGTTAGTTGACAGAATCTTTGACTGAAATATATTACAGCAATTTTGACTCCATCAAAATTGCACGTCGTTATATAGTAGCCTTTTATTTCCATGTGGGTCGGTAACCCACACATCCAATCCATCTACAACCAGTCGTCACTCACTAATTTGAGTCGTCAATATCGGCAAGGAAACACCCTATTTAGCGTTCTTCCTTCCCCTTTTTATATACACATACATGTAATTTTGTATAAAATTCATGATGTAGTGTGATCTTAAATCCTAGAGTGTACCCCTTTTGTTCTATGATGGTACCTATGACCCTAAATACATCCATAAGGGTCTATTGTATCCCAAAGAAGATTTATTTCTTCCTTCTGCCCTAATTAGAATGAACAATCACTAAATTATGTACTGTTTGTATGGAGTTCGGCTTCATTGTAGATATCTATTATTGTGTTTGTTGGCCTAGAAACCCGTCCAAGATTGACTCATTAGGAATAAATCTTGGATAGTCCCCGGTTTGGGACTGTTCTTGAACACCTAATCTCACTTAGGATGTAAGTGTATAATGTGTATTGAGCTTTCGAGAAAACTTTGGTAGCATTTCCCCGTTTGTTCTCTAAGTACATATGTACTTAGAGAACAGCGGGGAAATGCTGCCGAAATTTTCTTGAAAACCCAATACACATTATACACTTACTAGTGAGATTAGGTGTTCAAGGATGGGATAGGTGGTACACATTTATTATATATAAGAATGACATCAAATGTGTTTGTAGGCCTAGATTACTTGTACATTGGTATAAATTAGAATGAACAATCACTAAATTATGTACTATTTGTATGGAGTCCGGCTTCATTGTAGATATCTATTATTGTGTTTGTTGGCCTAAAAACTCGTCCAAGATTGACTCATTAGGAGTAAATCTTAGATAGTCCCCGGTTTGGGACTGTTCTTGAACACCTAATCTCAGTTAGGATGTAAGTGTATAATGTGTATTGAGTTTTCGAGAAAATTTTGGTAGCATTTCCCCGTTTGTTCTCTAAGTACATATGTACTTAGAGAACAGCGGGGAAATGCTGCCGAAATTTTCTTGAAAACCCAATACACATTATACACTTACTAGTGAGATTAGGTGTTCAAGGATGGGATAGGTGGTACACATTTATTATATATAAGAATGACATCAAATGTGTTTGTAGGCCTAGAATGTGAACAATCATTGTTTTTTATATTACTTGTACATTGGTATAAATTAGAATGAACAATCACTAAATTATGTACTGTTTGTATGGAGTCCGGCTTCATTGTAGATATCTATTATTGTGTTTGTTGGCCTAGAAACCCGTCCAAGATTGACTCATTAGGAGTAAATATTGGATAGTCCCCAGTTTGGGACTGTTCTTGAACACCTAATCTCACTTAGGATGTAAGTGTATAATGTGTATTGAGTTTTCGAGAAAATTTTGGTAGCATTTCCCCGTTTGTTCTCTAAGTACATATGTACTTAGAGAACAGCGGGGAAATGCTGCCAAAATTTTCTTGAAAACCCAATACACATTATACACTTACTAGTGAGATTAGGTGTTCAAGGATGGGATATGTGGTACACATTTATTATATATAAGAATGACATCAAATGTGTTTGTAGGCCTAGAATGTGAACAATCATTGTTTTTTATATTACTTGTACATTGGTATAAATTAGAATGAACAATCACTTGTTTTCCTAATATTTACTTGTTTTCTCTGATCATAGAATGGATAGATCATGGATGTCCATTCGTAATCGTTGCACCCCAGAGTTTATATCTGGTCTTGATCAGTTTATTAGATTTGCCGAGGAATATAGGAAAAAACCTACAGATAGGTTCTACTGTCCATGTAGGCATTGCGGTAACAACTTTACGACAATGCCTACTTAGCACAGCCTGTGTATAACGAAGCTTAGAGCTTAGAGCTGTGTTGAGATTGTATAAGTTGAAAGCTAACAATAGATGGAGCGACAAAAGCTTCACTTCATTGTTGACTTTGTTGAAAGAAATTCTTCCTGAAGGAAACGAGCTTCCAATCTCAACATACCAGGTAAAGAAAATGTTGTGCCCAATGGGAATGGAGGCCAAGAAGATACACGCATGCCCGAATGATTGTGTATTATTTCAAAAGGACTATGTAGATTTGAAAGATTGTCCAAAATGTGGTGTGTCACGGTATAAATTGACGACTTCGGGGGAGTCCAAAACTGGTTCTCCTGCCAAGGTGTTGTGGTATCTACCTATAATATCACGGTTTCAACGCTTGTTTGCAAATCCGAAAGATGCGAAGAATTTGAGGTGGCATGCAGATGTTAAGAAAAATAATGATGGGATCCTACGACATGCGTCTGATTCCCCACAGTGGAAGAAGATTGATCTATTGTACCCTAAATTTGGTGAAGAAGATAGGAATCTAAGACTTGGGCTTTGTACAGATGGGATGAATCCGTACGGGACATTGAGCAGCCAACATAGCACTTGGCCAGTCATGCTTGTTATATACAATCTTCCTCCCTGGATGTGTATGAAAAATAAGTACGTTATGTTGTCATTGTTGATATCGGGCCCTAAACAACCCGGAAATGATATCGATGTTTATCTTGAACCTTTGATTGATGACTTAAAGAAACTTTGGGCTGAAGGTGTGATGACCTATGATGCTTCAGCAAGAGAGACATTTCGTTTGCACGCTATGTTGGTTTGCACTATTAATGACTTTCCAGCATATGGGAATTTGTCTGGATATAGTGTCAAAGGAGCTAAAGCGTGTCCTATATGTGAAGAAAACACTGATTCAATAAGACTAAAACATGGCGGCAAGACTGTATATCTTGGTCATCGAAGGTTTCTTTCAAAATTCCATCCGTATCGTAGGAAGCGCAAAGCATTCAATGGATGGAATGATGAACGGAGTGCACCTAAACCTATACCAGGGGATGTTGTTTATGAAAGAGTAAAAGACATTGTCAATAAATTTGGTAAGAAATCACAATGTAGTATGGCCACACGGAGTGACAATTCTTCATTCAAGAAGAAGTCAATATTTTGGGATCTTCCTTATTGGAGTTCTTTGACAGTCAGGCATTGTATCGATGTAATGCACGTTGAGAAAAATGTCTGTGATAGCATCATTGGTACTCTATTAAATATACCAGGTAAGACTAAAGATGGGATAAAATCCAGACTGGACCTACGTGAAATGGGAATAAGGTCAGAATTAACAGAATTACGTGAAATGGGTAATAAAAGAACATACTTACCTCCCGCTTGTTACACGTTGTCTAGAAAGGAGAAGAAAACTTTTTGTGAATGCTTGGTAAATGTTAAGGTGCCACATGGTTACTCATCCAACATCCGTAGATTGGTATCAATGAAAGATCTGAAGTTTATAGGTCTTAAATCTCATGATTGTCACACTCTAATGCAACAAATATTGCCCGTGGAAATTCGATCTATATTGCCGAAGCATGTAAGGTTTGCAATTACCAGACTTTGTTTCTTTTTCAACAGTCTATGCAGCAAAGTTATTGACCCTGATACTCTCGATAATTTGCAAAGAGAAGTGGTTGTTACCCTATGTCAGCTTGAGATGTATTTCCCTCCTTCGTTCTTTGATATCATGGTACATCTTGTTGTCCACTTGACTAGGGAAGTGAAAATGTTGGGACCAGTTTTCTTGCATTGGATGTATCCCTTTGAATGATACATGAGTGTTTTTAAAGGTGATGTTCGAAACCGTTATCGGCCTGAAGGGAGTATTATTGAAGGTTATGTGGCGAGAGAGGTTATGGATTTTTGCAATGACTTTTTCAATGGTAATGACACTCCTGATAATGACAAGAATATTGAGGAGGGCAAAGGAATTTTGGGATCACGGGTGAAAGTAATCAGCCGTGAGCAGTTGGAACAAGCTCACTTGTATATTTTACACAATATGGACGAAGTGAGTGTTTATATCGAGGAACATACCAATTTCATAAAGAGACAACATCCTTGAGCAAGTTCAATGTGGCTTGCTAGAGAGCATAATAAGACTTTTACTAAGTGGTTTGAAGATAAAGTCTTACATCAACTATCTCAAACACCAAATGATATTACAGAAACTATCAAATGCCTCTCCTTTAAACCAAAACCGAATGTTATGTCTTATGAAGGGTTTGACATTAATGGATTCACATATTACACAAAGCGCCAAGATGATAAGAGTGTCGTCCAAAATAGTGGAGTCACTCTTCAAGCGTCGACTATGTACTTTGCAAGTGCAAAGGATAAGAGTCCACGTGAAGCTAAAATGTCATATTACGGTGTCATTGAGGACATTTGGGAGTTTGACTACATAGATTTCAAAATTCCGCTCTTTAAATGTAATTGGGTTGATAACACCAAAGGAGTTATAGTGGATGAATTGGGTTTCACTTTGGTGAACTTTGAAAAGATTTGCGAGAAGGGTGAACCATTCATATTGGCATCACAGGCGAAACAAATATTCTATATCGATGATCCTGCAAATGATAAATGGTCGGTTGTTCTTCATGGTAAAAGACAGTTCATTGAAGATCCTATAGATGAAGAAGAGTACTATGATAAGTATGATGACTCCAGTCCATTCTCAGTTGGGTTGCCAACTCCACAAAATATTGAAGCTAATGATGACTTATATGTGCGCGGAGATCACAATGAAGGATTGTTAATTGATAAAAGATCACAATTTTAGAGACATGTATGTTTATACAAATGCTAAATGTTTGCCTTTTTCTAGTTAATACAAATGCTAAATGTTTGCCTTTTTCTAGTTAATACAAATGCTAAATGTTTGCCTTTTTATAGTTAATAGAAATGCTAAATGTTTGCCTTTTTAATGACATTTTCAGATGGCTGACCATGATGAGCATGATGTCCATGATGAGCATGAAGTCCACGATGAGCATGTTGTCCATGACGAGCATGGCGAGGATACTAATGTAAGTTCTAAAAACATATCCTGTATTTCTATAAAATTCATTATCTTCTAGTTATGTCATATATCCTATATTTCTATATTGGGCTAATTTAGTGTGTTTTATTTTTGTCAAATTTTAGGTTGATGCACCTGTACCCACTGAAGCACTGGAGCAACTTGATGCGCAACACCAAACACTTAACAAGAAAAGGGGCATCACTCTGTTGAAGAAGTTATTAGCGCTAAGTGGTAGTGGATCCAAATTGGTGGTGGAGTTTGATAATGGAGGAAATCCAATTGGAGTGAACCGCAATAATTTTGTGAACTATCTTGGGTGTACCACTCGGAGCCATTGTGGTGTTAAGTATGACAATTGGCATAAAGTTCCTCAAGGGAAAAAAGACTTGATATGGAAGGATTTATGCGTGAGTTATTATTATTTGCAATTCTATTTTGTAGATTACAAATTCTATTATTTGCAATTCTATTTTTGATACTAGTTAATAACATTTCTATTTTACAGAATCTGTTTGCATTGGATGAGAAGTTGCATCGTAAAAATGTGATGCAACGCGCTGGAAAGATGCTTAGGAATTATAGGACAAATCTGAACAGAGAATACATAAAAGAGGGTGATAAGAAGAAGAAGTCAGCCCTTGAACAATGGAACTTCTTAGACAAAGAAGATTGGGACAATTTTGGTGCTTCAAGAAAATCTGAAGAATTCAAGGTATTAGGCGTCACTCCCAATTTAATTAATATACATTGTATTCACCTATTCAAGATTAGCATTTAGTGCTACTAACCAAATCATTAATGTGCATACTAACTAGGCCCTCAGTGACGCACAAAAAGCAAGGCGTGCACTGAATGTGCATGACCACACTATGGGTCCAAAAGGCTATGCAAGCGTTCACCAAAGACTACAGGCGGAGTCTGCGGCTACTCAGGAGTCTGCTCCTACTCAGGAGTCTGCCACACCCATGCCTCGCCATGATATCTGGATAGCTGGCAGGCAAAACAAGAAGGGTGAAATAAAGAAGCCTGTAACTGCTGAGGCGGATGCAAAAATGGTAAAATACAACTCTTACAGAAATCATTTGAATATTGATTATTTGTGGTGTTAACTTACCAATTTCTGTTTATGGTGATTAGCGGGAGCTGCACGAGCAGAGGAAACAAGGCACGTTCATCCCTCAGGGCACAAGGGATGAATTGACAGTTGCTCTGGGTAACCCAGAGCATCCTGGACGTGTTAGAGGTGCCGGTGCTGGTGTTGGCATCAAAGCATTCTTTGGGCCATCCCAGCGCAAACCCAGAGCGGGACTTTCTCAAGAAGAGGTAACCTATTCTTTTTTTAGAATGTTACTGCAAAAGGAAATTCATTAATAAGAAGCTAATGTTTCTTTTATCCATGTATAGGAGAATAAGAGAGTTGAGGATTTAGTTGCTAAGAAGATCAACGATGTAGTTGCTGAGAAGGTCAAGGAAGAATTGCTGCGGTGGCAGGCATCTCAGGCTTCCAATACGCCTATGGCGACCCACTCTTCTCCTGATGCACAGACTGCAAGTAATCCTGGAGACCCATCGCCTAGCACGTCTGCTGTAAGTATTGTTTATGGCATTGTAGTTAGTCTTTTCAAGTTGTTATGTTTTCAAGATGATATGTATATATGTATAATATTCTTTACGTAAATTTGTAGGCATTGAAGCCATGCCGCTTAAGAATGCAAGACTACGTTGTTGCAGAGGCGCAAGCTTACCCGTCCCTTCCTGGGGAAAGGTTTCACGGGACTCCAATGCCACAGGGCTATGTTCGTGTGGGCCCATTACGTGTGTTACCCGATTGGAGGGAAGTTGCGTTGCCATATGCCCACCCAGATATTGATACACTTGGTGAGGCAGAAGGCGGGGTGATATTGTGGCCCAAAGAAGATGTCGTTTACACGACTGAAATTGTAAGATAAATTTACATTGATTTAGACTGTTAATGTGTATATATGATGTCAACTGGTCTGAAATTATATGTACAGGTTAAAAAGAAGACACCAGGAGCACCTAGGCCTCCACTTCCACTTCCCGCATTACCCGATTGGGTTCCAACTGACCTAACATACCCGTTAGGTCCTGCTTGTAGGGGAATGGCATGTTGGCTACGGGCACATAATGTACATTGCCCTATAATTATTTCTTTAGATGCAGATTATGCAGGTCAATCATACGATAGCTCTTTATTTATACAAGATATTATTGAGCTGTTTATGTATGATTGGCTGAATACATCAATGATAGAGACATGGATAAGGTGAGATCTTATTTATACATCCATATACCTTGTGTAAGATCCGGTGATCTGGTTTCTTATATATTAATGCATACGCCTATATGTTTTGCAGCTACCTAGTCGAAGATCATTGCAAACAATTTGCATTTGATCATGTGGGATTTTTGATTCCATCATTGATTAGTTTGGTAGCTAAAGACCCTGATAATGTTCAACAATACTGTATAGATGCTTTTACAATTTTTGGTCAGCAAAAGAAGACGATAATAATAGCTCCATTCAATGTCAAGTAAGTTTACTTTATTTATAATTTAGACTTAAGAAAATTCCATTTTTATTTTGCATTTTGAGTTATTAATTGTTAACTTCTTACTTCTAGCGGTAGACATTGGGAGTTACTAGTTATTGTCCCCGGGACATTCACTGTTTATTATCTAGATCCTGCGGGGAGTACATTGAACACTAAAATTGGACACGTAATGAGAATGCCATTATTCTGGTGAGAAATATTTCATTTTTATATCCGTTAACATCTTTTATTACATTACTATTTACTTATGCAATTTATTGTGTTATATTAACATGTAGGGGTTTAGATGCATTCAAAAAGGCTGGAGGAACGGTCCCAAGGAAAAAGAACCAACCAATAAATTGGCAGAACGTACAAGTAAGTTCCCGATTCGAATATATATATTATTGATGTGAATTGTGCTTAGTTGTATTATTTTGTATGTTTCAATTTATAGTGTGCTACACAAGACAATGGCTGGGCATGCGCATACTATGTGATGCAATTTATGCAGATGATTATCAAATATGCCGCATTGGACATCGATACCATACATGAGGTATTATATATAGTCTCATTAGTTAGTATGAAATATATCAATCTTATCTTATTTTTATATTATTACTTATATATATACATCATTCTCTTTGCAGGTGTTTAAAACTGACAACACTACAGGTAAACGCTTAAAAAATATACATGCTCCATATACGATGGAAGCATTAAATGAAGTAAGAGAAGAATGGGCAAAAGCCATACAAGCAGTGGCAACTGTAAGATATAATTGGGATGTTGATAGCGATAATGAATGATACTTTGTAAATAAATATTTCTGAATGTTAATACATGTATTTGAATGTTTCTATATGTGTGAATGTGAGAATTGAATTGATGTCTGAATGTATGTACTTGTGTAGAATTTTGCTTGTGACTTTTGCAGGTTTGCGGCCTGTTTGTAGGCTGATATCAATGGATGTCGTAAACCTGCAGTTCAGAAAACTGAACTGCAGGTTCTCATCCTGCTGACCAGCCACAGCAGGCCTGGAAACTGATATGAAAAAAAAATATATATAAATAGGCGTCGGTTATTTATAGAAAACCGTCAGCAAAGACATACAGCGTCGGTTATTTATAGATAACCGACGCCTGATGTGGCCAAAGCAGTCCTGGAAATGGCGTCGGATATTCGTATCGAACCGACGCCTATTTAAACAACCAGGCGTCGGTCATTTGGTATATCACCGACGCCAAAAGGGTTCGCGCCACAGAAAACGGTGTCATCTAGGACACTTTATGCGTCGGTTATCAACTAAAAGACCGATGCTACATGTAATATAGGCGTCGGTCTTTTAGTAAATCACCGACGCAGAAAGTGCCCTATATGACGCCGTTTTCTGTGGCGCGAACCATTTTGGCGTCGGTTTTCTACTAAAAGACCGACGCCTATAGGTTAAATAGGCGTCGGTTAAAAAATCGACGCTGAAGTGTTCGACCTTTAGCGGCGCCCACATAGGCGTCGGTCGTAAACCGACGCCAAATGGGGTTAAAAGACCGACGCTAAATGGGGTTTCTGTAGTAGTGCTTGTACAAGGTTTGATATCACCATATAGAGTGCTACATGTGTGTCACATATAGTCAAAAAGTGAATATGAGTGTCTCACATGATATTTCATGTCTTAACTCATCATAGGGATTTATTTAAATCCCAATATATAGTTTTGAACATATTTGATCATTATAAGCACTATGTTTAAAGATCATCATGAAAAGGTCCATAAATATCACATTTATGTCACTTTTCATATCACCAAGTTGAAATAGAGTTCAAGTATGAAACATGAAGTATATTGTTACATAAAGCATCATAATCTATTGATATATATCAAACATGTTGATTTGGAGTGCATATAATCAAGTTGAATATCAAATTGATGATCTTTACCATTAAAGTACATATTACACACATTTCATGGTTCATTTCATAGATTAGAGTCATTAATAGGCAAAGTATGATCAAGTTTATTCATCACAAGATAGAGTAAGTTATTGATTGTAACCATAATAATCGAATGGGGTTATTATATGATCACGGTTTGGCATAATAATTAGTCATCATGTAAAAGAGATCAATTAGATGTCAATTTCAACATAAAATGATATAAGAATGAAATTTTTCCATGAAGTTAATTCCATTGGATAGATATCATTCTCTAGATTAATTTTCATATACAGTATGTCATTTTTGGCCTTAGGAATCATCATATATGATATTGTTTTTCAACGTAAAGGTATTTCTAGCATAAAAGATATATAATATATATATATATATATATATATATATATGTACCATAATGGGTCGCTAATGTGGCACACCCTGATTGGGGGCCAGTGCCTGGTCCATGTGGTCAGCAAGATATAGGGTACTCGGTTAACATTTTTGACCAATAAATCCACAAGACAAGAGAGGACAGGGGTGAAAGGACCCGACCATAGGGTTGTGGTCCTAAGGTCAAGGCCTTGTCTCTCTCGTCAAGACAACCCTATTCCTAGGTATCGCACCGCGGTGGTGCGGTCGTCACGTTGGGTAGGGTATCAGGGGTTTCGTACACCTCATTGCACGTGAAGTGGCCTCCCAAGCTTGATTGAGGTCTGCAAGGTAGATGTCGATTTGGATTTGATACGAGGGAGGTTAGGAAAAGAAGGCCCAAAAGGATTAGGTGGTGGTACCATAGAGTTTCATGAGTTTAAGGGGTGAGAATCGAAGGGGGAAAGGCTCAGGATTCAGGAAAGATAGGGAAAAAGAAAAGGCAATGAGTGGAGGAGCTAGAGAGCTTAAAAAGAGGGCACAAGGGGGTGTTGATGGCCCCTTCCACTGTTGTCGTGACTATGGTGGTTGGCCATGGTAGAGGGGTGCCTTATGCCCCTCCCATGGTCCATTTTTCTAGAAAAGAGTAGGGGTGAGGTTGGGAGGACAAAGAAGACTTTAGCATCCTCGTATGGGACTGAGGTGGCCTAAGACATCTTTCTCCCGTGGTATCTATGCTGTGAAAGACTGGATTTTTGGCTTAATTCCGAGGATGGAATTTCTTTTAAGGTGTGTAGGATGTAATGGAGTGGACTTTTGGAATCCAAAAATGTCCAATGACTCTAGTGAAAGCATATGGTTTGGTTTTGACATTAGATTTTAGTAGAATGAAATTGTGATTTTGAGGAAGCATAGTCCCGAATTTCATGATCAAATAAGGTTCCTTAAGAATAATATTTAGATTTAAATATTATCTATGGTGTTGTTATTATCGGAACAATGTTTCATATTTAGAACTTAGGCCAAGGTCAGATGTCATATGTCGTGTAGCCTGTTTATGGGCTAGTCCCACAATTGGCTTGTAGCTGACTTCAATCTAGACAACCCATGATGGAACCGATGACTAAGATATTATCATCAACCCCCAAAAATTTGAGATTGGGATGTGAGATATCCACGATCTCACTCGTGATGCCACGATCATCCTAGATGTGCGCCGAGGATAAACTGAACACTACATTACGTTCTCGTCGTCTAAAATAGTACATTGGTGAATAAGAAACCAGAGAGACCGGAAACCCCTCCACCGTTCTCTCTACCCATTGCAATAGAGAGCTCCCAACCTGTTACCCATCCATCTACATTGCTAGTAGCAGTAGAAAAGGAAGAGACAACCCATGCCAGTGGCTATTGAGGAGGAGCAGCAAGAGTGGGAAGGGTCATCATTGTTCAAGGACGCCACAACAGTAGGCTGCCTAGGAGCCTCGTCGACCTGGACATCTAGAGGGTGCCCATGTTCTGGTGAGGCCATAACCTCACATACAAAGGGGGTCTGCTGCGGGAGAACAGAGGAGTCGTGGAGGAGGAGGTGCAGGTCTGAAGTTGGTGATAGCCAAAGGGGAGGACGAGGAGTTCTCCTACATTGTAGATTCCTCATTGGGGTAGAAACCCACAGCGGCGGTCGTTTCCAAGGCATGACACATGTAGACATCGTGAGAACGAGAAAGATAAGAAAGAAGAGAACCAGGTCCAAACCAAGTGGACCGGTTCATACCCAGAATGGAGCAGTTAATCTCTAAACCAAACCGGCCCGCAACAAGCAAAGAGCAGTTCCAGCTTAGTGCCACATGGCAGTCCCTGTTTGGCCATAAAAAGTTAAATCTTCAATAATGCTCAGATCTTCTTCAATTCACAGTAAATAGCTCGATGATCTGAAAAATACAAATAATATACCTAATTGTTCAAAAAAATGAGTAGAACACAATAGAACAATAATATCAAGCTTTTTATCCATTAATCTCAGTGATATCATATAAGATGTGTAATGCTTAGTTCTTGAGTAATAAATATTAAATGATGACATAAAATTATGATAATATGTCAGTAAGTCTATAATCATGCTTATAATGCATATGATGTTATATATGGTCATGTTGATGCATGAAAGCATATAATTTGATTAATAGGGCTAATTAAGGCTAATAACACTAAAGATAATGCAATAAAATACTTACATGCCCAATAAATGATGAAATTTACAGAGTAATCTCATATCATTATTTGAAACCTAAGATTTAATTAGGAGATCATGATGATGCATATAATCCATGTTATATGAAGATGAACCTTGATACATGTCATGAAACCCTAAATTAGGTTACTGATGTAACCTGGGGTTATTTTGTGCACAAAAATTCTATGGAAGATAATGTTCAGATAATGAACTATAATTTGGAATATGACATCAATAATATCAATCCTAGATAATAAGATGATAAGACAAGTAATGATGGAAATATCCTAATGAGATAAGCTAAACCCTAATGAACACGACTAGGGTTAAGATGAGATGTAAGATGATGATAATCTGATGATGGTATATGTGACCTTGTCTTAATCAGGGGTTGACCAAGTTATAGATGACATGAGGAATATGTGATTAGGATGTCTCTTTGGAAGGTACACCATTACCTCTTACTTGGCTTATTATACAATATTCTTGTGTTATATGGTAGTAAATACTTGGCATATGGTATTGATTGAAACGATTGTTCTTGTATGATATGTTGCTTGATTTTCCATACTTATTGCTATGAACGCATCAAACATAATTTATTCTGTTCCATTATATGAAAGTACCAACTCTTTGGTAGTGTGATTAGAAGTGACCTAACTCTTTGGTAGTGGTCACATTGTACATATGGAAGCACCAACTCTTTGGTAGTGTGCTTGGACCCAACTCTTTGGTAGTGGTCACATTGTACATATGATCCAACTCTTTGGTAGTGATCATAAAGGCCTTAATGCATTCAACTCCTTGGTAGTAATGCATGGATGATATAATGGAAAATATGCCTAAAAGATATGTGTTCTCTTTTATTAATAAACATTCTTGTTCAAGTATGATTTTGTTATATTCTTCTGTTACTGCCAAGTATTAGTTTTATCTTATTGCCAAGATATGATGAGGGGTATATAAAAGATACGTAGGCATACTCAGTACAATATTCTTGAATATTGTGATGATGTGTACCACATGTAATCTTTTGTTTAGGTTGTGGTTATGCTCTTGAAAAACTAGGATAGCTGAGAGTTGTATGGCGAGCTGATGTATAGGTGGACCTGTTGTCTTAAGATCCTGTAGTTTAGTGGTAGTACATGTATATGTATAAGTTTGCTGTTCAATATGTAATATCAAATGTTGTAACAATTCATGTTGTAATTATATGTTGAATGGTGAACATGTGTTGCATGGTTTTATTATTGTTCATATGCATGTGCTACTGATTGTTTCCTTTTGACTCCCTTGATTTTCTCTTTCTTAGCCTAGTGTGTGATGTTCAAATTGGGATTCTTGCTGAGGTGAGGGTTTCAATTTGGACGTCACACATTAGATTAAGTTTTAGAAAATCTGGGGATGTCACATATGCCCTAGCACATTGCGGCGCCAATGTACAAGGTTGAAGATGACCAACCGCCATTCGATCTGGAGTAGGGATACAATGAACTCTGATCAGTGGTATGGGGTGCATGGTAGGAAACAAAATGGGCATGCCTAAGGGACCAAACCAAATAGGGGGAAGGGTTGAGGCCCAGTAAGGAAATAGAAGGAAAATAGGTGAAAAAGTCTATAAAAAGCAGAACACTTGAAATAACCATAACTTCATCGTTGAAAATCCAATTGGGTGAAATATTCACCATTATATTGCAATTTTTATCTTCTCTTTTATGAATAAAATATTGAGATCAATATGAGTATCTTTAGTGATCTCAAAAATTCAATTACTCTTAATGTTAATTAACACACTCTACATTCTAGAATTGAGTTCAAATTTTTAATTTGTCAATCATAACTCATCAATTGCTTCAAAAACATCTAGTTGATTATGAGGGAGGTCATTCATTGAAATTGGGTATATTATGATTCAAGATGTTCATAATTGGAGGAGAGAGAAAAACCAAGTTATTATAGAAACATTTTGCTACCAATCACCTCTATAGGTGTGTGCATTACCATCCATGTTGGTATTCTTCTTGAAGACCCATTTGTACCTTATGTGTTTTACCCTTCATGTAGATCCACAAAGGTCCACACCTTATTAATATACATGGAGTTCATCTCAAATCTCATGGCTTCAAGTCATTTCTCAGAATTTTGGTCTCTCAAGAGCCTCATTCAAGGTTGTTGTCTCATCATCATCATCAATAATATAACATAGTCTTGTTGAGTCATGAGAAATTCATATCTCTTTGGTTCAAGACGTGCCCTACTAGACCTTTAAGGTTCTTGTTTTACAATACTTGAGATTCCATAAAACTTTGTGCTTCTTGTTGTTCCTTACTAGCTCGATAGGTTCAATGTTATCTTATTGGTTTCGAATTTCTGAGTTATATTTTCCTCCCATTGGATCCTATGGAAATAAATTCTTTATTAAGGAATAAAGTAATTTTGGCAACAAATACTTTTTTGTCAGATGGAATACATAAGTAGTAACTCTGATTTTCCTTAGGGTATCTAACAAAGAAACATTAATATGATCAAGGTCTAAGTTTTCACAAAAGTGTTTGACATAAGCTTCACATGCCCAAACATTCATGATAGTCATATTGGATGTTTCCAATTCCATATCTCATATGGCGTCTTTTCTATGGATTTGAAAGGTATGGTACAATCAATCATGAGTTTGGCTAATCTTCTGATTTCCTTACGGGGATATGCTCTTGAAATCACTGCAATAAGGTGCAATTCATTCTTTCTAACACATCATTATGTTGTGTGTTCGAGGTGGAATCAACTGTAATACAACACAATGGTTCTTATAAGGGCCTCAAATCTTGGCTAAGATATTCTTCACTATGATCAGATCATAGTTTTTAATATTCTTACCAAGTTGGTTTTGTACTTCAACTTTTTAAGTGATTTTGCTTTGTGTTTCATAAGATACACATATCCAAATCTACCAAAGTCATCAATAAATGTGATGCAATATTGATATCCACCTATAAAACTTGTGCTAAAGGTCTACACACATCAGAGTATATGAGTCCTAATAAGTCACTAGCTCTCTCACCATTTTCAATGAAAGGTATTTTTTTCATCTTGCCCAATAAACAACACTCACATGTCTATTGATTCAAAACAAAAAAGCCCAGATAACCATCTTTGTAGAGTCTAAAAATATGTTTCCCATTTATGTGCCCTAGACAAAGTTTCACAAATAAGTTTTGTTTGATTCATTGACATTTATGTTATATTCATGTGTCTTAAGATTTAGTAAATAAAGACCATAAGACATAGCGACATTGTCATAAAAAATCTCATATTTAGAAATAGAAATTTGAAAATTCTTTATTAGAAATTCAAAATCATTCTTGTCCAAATAAGATCCATAAATAATGTTTGTATCATGGAAAGTACATAATAGAATTTCTCTAACTCCGTTACAATCCCACTTGATATAGATAAATAGTAGGTTCCTACATCAGTGTCAACAACTCTTGCTCCATTGACAACATGTACTTCCACCTCCCCTTTCTTTAAGGGTTTACTTCCTTTCAAATATACATACTTGAGCACATGTGAGATCCACATGTTGTATCCAATACCCATGATGAAGAAGTATATAAGTTTATTTCTATATCATATATACATGAAGTGGATATATATATATATATATGTGTGTGTGTGTGTGTGTATCCTGCTTCTTGCTCTTAAGTTCCTCAATGTAGAGAGGACAATTTCTCTTCCAATATCCAACTTGGTTATAATGACGACAATTGCCTCCCTTAGCTACTCCTCCTCTTTTGGTAAGTGTTGAAGACTTTGGGCGAGCATTAGAACCTTTCTTAGATTTGTCTTTGTCCTTGGACTTTCCTTTTCCTTTGATGACCATTAACACAAATTTGGGCTTCTCTTTCATGTGACCCTGACTTGTTCTCAATATGCCAAGTAGCTCTATCAAAGGCTTAACAAAGATGTTCATGTTGTAATACATGACAAATTATTTGTATGAATCCAACAATAATTACATAATCACATATGTGGCCAACTCTTGGTTCAAAGGAAGTCTCATTCTAGCTAGAATTTCCATATATACCTAATTAACTTGAGTACATAGGGATTGATTGGATTAGATTCTTCCATTATGCACTTAATCAACACCTTGGATTAATCATAGATGATTATGATGCATGTTCATAAGATGTGTTGTCATCTGTATAACATCTATATTCTCGTGTTGCTTCTAGAGCTCATGATTTATAGAGCATAGCATGAGTCAGTTGATGTTGATGGCATAATCAGAATGCTTCTAATGAGCTTCCCTTTCCTCCCTAAGCAGACTCACAGTTGGTTCATTAGGTATTGGTGTATCTAGGACATAGAGCTTATTCTCATTTGTAAGAACAATTCTCAGCATCTTGAACCATTTGTTGAAGTTATTACCATTTAGCTTTTCTTTCTCAAGGACCAATCATAGTGAAAAAGATTGTTGTTTGTATTTTTCGTTGATCTATATAGAACAATTTTGGACAATTCAACATATTAATTTGAAAAATATTTTTTATCCCAAAAATATGATTTGACAAAATTATTTTATTCTTTAATTAATTACGCTCCCACTATTTTATTCAAATTAATAACCCTCACTAATAATTCAAAAGATTATGATGAGAAATATTCTAGTGAGTCAAAATCGATTATAGATCAAGTCATGAGTCAACTATGTCCGGCCACTCACAACTAAACTATTAAGGTAGGTAACAATTATCAACTACATCTTATGTAATTCTTGGATAGATGGTTGTGCAACTCTGTGTCAATAAATCATCGTATAAATTATATGCCATCTTTATGCCACTACATGTTTAATCCTATTAAGATCACCTAGTCAAGTCCAACCCTAAAGGCCAATACAAATAAGATATGCACCCTACTGAGCATACCCATATACTTTTTATCACACTTCCTCGAGGTAGATGGTGCACCATGTTGAGCATGCCCACACCTAGTCAAACAAGGTTTTCATGTGTATTGCATATGGAAGGCATCTTCAACATTAATCTTATACCAATGAATTTATAAATATAGCCACATGTATCCATTCAACATTACATATACATTATTATATATATCATAAACTATAAAAATCACCACATGTGATAAAACAAGATATGGCAACAAGTACAATATCTTGAGCCATCAAGTGTTTTAAAATAAAAATCAAGAGATTTGCATCTAATGTAATCATAAATATTCCCTTTCAAGGTTTTCTGAACAAAATAGTAAGCTTACTAGAATTGCCTATTTTGGGATAGATTCTTTACATGGTTTCCAGTCGCCCGACTAAGCAAGCCATTCAGCTAACTAGTAGTTCCTATTTTAGGTAGTTCTTGTGTTTCCAATTGATTCATCCTCTCGTCTTAACCATGAATCTCCAAGGATCATCCTCTTTGATGTGGGCTTCTGATCATCTCCTCCTCTCCACTACAGTCCACCTGTGATGTCACTACATCATCCTCTTATAATTTACATAATTAAAATTTGCATGGAGAACTAATAGAGAAAGGTATGACATGCAAGTCATAGACATGTTACAAAATTTTGATCAAAATCAAAATAACTTTCAGATCATACTACAACGTTCTATTTTCCATATCCACAATACATTCTCAAAAATGAAACTCAAGGCGTCACGTATATATATCATATCATACATTCTATTTGGTGATTAACATGGATATAATTCTATAAATATATCATCTGAAAAATCATTTGCAACTCAAAACCCAATCAGATGTTAGAAACATATGACATCGGGTATGATAACATTGTAGTATTTTTAGAAAATAGGCAAAATGGAATAAAAAAAATTCCTTCTAATTTTGCCCTACTTGTGGGATCCGTTGTAGCTATAAAATGTGGGTGAAAAAGAAAGAAAGGATAAAGATCATACCTTTGTGCACATTGGTTGTCCAATAACTAGACACATCGTTATTGGTAAAGAACTCAAACGTTTGGATCTAGATTTGAAATGACCACCAATAACTCAGGATCATCTACCAAGAAATCTGGATCGACCACCAAGATGCACGATTGTCTTCTTTGCAACACCTTGTTGTCATCTTATGGAACAACTACTCCAAGCCTCTTCATGTGTGCCTCAATCTCTACTTCATCCAAGAAAATGAGGGAGAATGTGTTTCAACACCTTGGCCACCAAGTTGAAGTAGAATAGAAGTTGTCATTGTGCTAGTCATCTCCAAACTCCCTTTCTACTCCTATGTTTAGCAACAATACTTAGGGAAACTTCTTATCTCTAGAAGAGAGAAATGTGATAGTCAACTTATCTCACAAGTTGTGTCTCATGTGTATAACACATGTGTCTCACCCTTTGGGACCTACGACCCTCTATATAGGAGAGTCATTCGGCTTGAAAAACTCTAATTTCAATCCCTTTTCTAATCAAAATCTCAAAACAACCTCAATGCTCAAAACTTAGAATATAATTCCAATCGAGACGTCTGAGAAGACTGTGCCAATTGAGATTTAGATTGAAGTTCCATGTCAGATTCCAATTAGGCAACTAGGTTTCCCAATCGACTGACTGGGCTTCCCAATTGACCTAGTGGATCAATCCAAATGCAAATATGAATTGGTTTTCAAATTGAAGCCTTGTTGAATTCCAATCGGCCGAGTAAGATTCCCATCAGCTGACTGGGTCAGTCCAGTGTAAAAGTTAGTCAAGCATTTAAGAATCAATTCATCAATTGACCCAACGAATCCAATCGGCCGATTGGACATTCCAGTTGCCTGACTAGGTAGTAAATCAAATCTTTATGATTCTTAACCATTCTAATATATACTTGATTACAAACTTCAATTCTTTTATCCATCCTTATGTGTGTGACTAGGTATGTTCCTAATTAAGTTGATAGAGATTGATCGAGGTCTGCAAGGTAGATTTTGATACAAGGGAGGTTAGGGCAAGAAGCCCCAAAAGGACTAGGTGGAGGCACCATAGAGTTTCATGAGTTTGAGGGGGTGAGAATCGAAGGGGGAAAGGCTCAAGAATGATAGGGAAAAAGAAAGGGCAATGAGTGGAGGAGCTACAGAGCTTAAAAAGAGGGTACGAGGGGGTGTTGATGGCCCCTTCCACTGTGGTCACGAATATGGTGGTTGGGCATAGTAGAGGGGTGCACTACACCCCTCCCATAGTCCATTTTGCTAGAAAAGAGTAGGGGTGAGGTTGGGAGGACAAAGAAGACTTTAGCATCCTCGTATGGGACTGAGGTGGCCTGAGACATCTTGCTCCCATGGAATCTATGGCCTAGCACATTACAACGCCAATGTACAAGGTTGAAGACGTCCAACCACCATTCAATCTGGAGTAGGGGTCCATGGAACTCTGATAAGTGGTATGGGGTGCATGGGAGGCAACAAAATGGTCATGTACAAGGGACCAAACCACATAAGGGGGAAGGGTTGAGACCCAAGAAGGAAATAGAAGGAAAATAGGTGAAAAAGTCTACAAAAAGCGGAAAACTTGTAATGGACATAACTTCATCGCTGAAACTCCAATTGGGTGAAATATTCACCATTATATTGCAAATTTTCTCTTCTCTTTTATGAATAAAAGATTGAGATCAATATGAGTATCTTTAGTGATCTCAAAAATTCAATTACTCTTAATGTTAATTGACACATTCTACATTCTAGAATTGAGTTCAAAATTTTAATTCGTCAATCATAACTCATCAATTGATCAATATGTGCTTCCAAAACATCTAGTTGATTATGAGGGAGGTCATTCATTGAAATTGACTATATTATGATTCAAGATGTTCATAGTTGGAGGAGAGAGAAAAACCAAGTTATTACAGAAACATTTTGCTACCAATCACCTATATAGGTGTGTACATTACCATCCATGTTAGTATTCTTCTTGAAGATCCATTTGTACCTTATGTGTTTTACCATTCATGTGGATCCACCAAGGTCCACACCTTGTTAATATACATGGAGTTCATCTCAGATCTCACGGCTTCAAGTCATTTCTGAAAATTTTGGTCTCTCAACAGCCTCATTCTAGGTTGTTGTCTCATCCTCATCATCAATAATGTAACATAGTCTTGTTGAGTCATGAAAAATCCATATCTCTTTGGTTATGTGTGAACATGGTGGTTTCAAGAGCATATTCCCATAAGGAAATAAGAAGATTAGCCAAACTCATGATTGACTGTACCATGTCCAACAAGGTGCAATTCATTCTTTCTAACACATCATTATGTTGTGTGTTCGAGGTGGAATCAACTGTAATACAACACAATGGTTCTTGTAAGGGCCTCAAAATCTTGGCTAAGATATTCTTCACTATGATCATATCATTGTTTTTAATATTTTTACCAATTTGGTTTTGTACTTCAACTTTTTATGTGATTTTGCTTTGTGTTTCATAAGATACACATATTCGAATCTACCAAAGGCATCAATAAATGTGATGCAATATTGATATCCACCTCTAGAACTTGTGCTAAAAAGTCCACACACATTATAGTATATGAGTCCTAATAAGTCACTAACTCTCTCACCATGTTCAATGAAAGATATTTTTGTCATCTTGCCCAACAAACAACACTCACATGTCTCTATTGATTCAAAACAAAAAAGCCCAGATAACCATCATTGTGGAGTCTAAAAATATGTTTCCCATTTATGTGTCCTAGACAAAGTTTCACAAATAAGTTTTGTTTGATTCATTGGCATTTATGTTATATACATGTGTCTCAAGATCTAGTAAATAAAGACCATAAGACATAGAGACACTGTCATAAAAAATCTCATATTTATAAACAGAAATTTGACAATTCTTTATTAGAAATTCAAAATCATTCTTGTACAAATAAGATGCATAAATAATATTTGTATTTATGGCATGTACATAATAACATTTTTCTAACTCCATTACAAGCTCACTTGATATAGATAAATAGTAGGTTCCTACATCAGTGGCAAAAACTCTTGCTCCATTTACAACACGTAGTTCCACCTCTCCTTTCTTCAAGGGTCTACTTCCTTTCAAATATAAATACTTGAGCTCATGTGAGATCAACATCTTGTATCCAATACCCATGATGAAAAAGTATATGGGTTTATTTCTATATCATATATATACAAACACAAACACACACACACACACACACATATATATATATATATATATCATATCCTACTTCTTGTTCTTAAGTTCCTCAATGTAGAGAGGACAATTTCTCTTCCAATATACAGCTTGGTTATAATGGAGAAAATTGCCTCCCTTAGCTACTCCTCCTCTTTTGGTAAGTGTTGAAGACATTTGGCGAGCATTAGAACCTTTCTTGGATTTGTCATTGTCCTGGACTTTCCTTTTCCTTTGATGACCATCAACACAATTTGGGCTTATCTTTTATGTGCCCCATACTTGTTCTCAATATACCGAGTAGCTCTATTAAAGGCTTAACAAAGATGTTCATGTTGTAATACATGACAAATTGTTTGTATGAATCCAACAATAATTACATAATCACATATGTGGCCAACTCTTGGTTCAAAGGAAATCTCATTGTAGCTAGAATTTCCATATATACCTAATTAAATTGAGTACATAGGGCTTGATTGGATCAACTTCTTACATTATGCACTTAATCAACACCTTGTATTAATCATACATGATTATGATGCATGTTCACAAGATGTGTTGTCATCTCAATAACATCTATATTCTCATGTTGCTTCTAGAGATCATGATTTATAGAGCATAGCATGAGTCACTTGATGTTGATGGCATAATCAGAATGCTTCTAATGAGCTTCCCTTTCCTCCCTAGGCAAACTCATTAGGTATTGGTGTATCCAGGACATAGAGCTTACGCTATTTGTAAGAACAATTATCAGCATCTTGAACCATTTGTTGAAGTTATTACCATTTAGCTTTTCTTTCTCAAGGACCAATAATAGTGAAAAAGGATTGTTGTTTGTATTTTCCATTGATCTATATAGAACAAATTTGGACAATTAAACATATTAATTTGAAAAATAATGTTGATCCGAAAAATCTGATTTGGCAAAATTATTTTATTCTTTAATTAATTACGCTCCCACTATTTTATTCAAATTAATAACCCTCATTAATAATTCAGAAGATTATGGCGAGAAATATTCTAGTGAGTCAAAATCCATTATAGATCAAGTCATGAGTCAACTCTGTCTGGCCACTCACAACTTAACTATTAAGATAGTTAACAATTATCAACTGCATCTTATGTAATTCTTAGATAGATGGTTGTGCAACTCTGTGCCAATTAATCATCGTATAAATTATATGCCATCTTTATGCCTCTACATGTTTAATCCTATTAAGATCACCTAGTCAAGTCCAACCCAAGGCCAATACAAATAAGATATGCACCCTACTGAGCATACCCACATACTTTTTATCACACTTCCTTGAGGTAGATGGTGCACCATGTTGAGCATGCCCACACCTAGTCAAACGAGATTTTCATGTGTATTGCATATGGAAGGCATCTTCGACATTAATACGATGAATTTATAAATATAGCCACATGTATCCATTCAACATTACATATACATTATTATATATATCATAAACTATAATAATCACCACATGTGATAAAACAAGATATGGCAACAAGTACAATATCTTGAGCCATCAAGTGTTGTAAAATAAAAATCAAGAGATTCACATCTAATGCAATCGTAAATATTCCCTTTCAAGGTTTTCTGAACAAAATAGTAAGCTTACTAGAATTGCCTAATTTGGGATGGACTCTTTACATGGTTTCCAGTCGCCTGACTAAGCAAGCCATTCAGCTAAATAGTAGTCCCTATTTAGGTAGTTCTTGTGTTGTTGATTGATTCAACCTCTCATCTTGATCATGAATCTCCAAGGATCATCCTCTTTGATATGGCCTTTTGATAATCTCCTCCTCTCCACTATGGTCCACCTGTGATGTCACTACATCATCCTCTTATAATTTTGCATAATTAAAATTTACATGGAGAACTAATAGAGAAAGGTATGACATGCAGATTGTTAGAAAGAGGACACTCGGATGGTTAGAAATTTGGTTTGTGAGTGAGAGGTTTCAGGTTCGAGCCTAGGCCACGGGATGAATAGAATGGCCAATTTTTAAAAAAGTATGACATGCAAGTCATAAACATGTTACAAAATTTTGATCAAAATCAAAACAACTTTCAGATCATACCACAATGATCTAATTGCCATATCCACAATACATCCTCAAAAAATGAAATTCAAGGCGTCACAAGGTATATATAATACTTATAAATATCATATCATACATGCTATTTGGTGGTTAACAAGGATATAATTCTCCACATATATCATCTGAAAAATCATTTGCAATTGAAAACCCAATCAGATGTTAGAAACATATGACATCAGCTATGATAACATTGTAGTATTTTTAAGAAAAGATGCACAATGGAATAAAAAAATCCTTATAGTTTTACCCTACTTGTGGGATCCGTTGTAGCTATAAAATGTGGGTGAACAAAAAATATAGAAAGGATAAATATCATACCTTTGTGCACATTGATTGTCCAATAACTAGACACATCTTTATCGGTAAAGAACTCAAATGTTTGAATCTAGATTTGAAATGACCACCAAGAACTTAGGATCATCTACCAAGAAATTTGGATCGACCACTAAGATGCACGATTGTCTTCTTTGCAACACCTTGTTTCATCTTGTAGAACAACTACTCCAAGCCTCTTCATGTGTGCCTAAACCTCTACATCGTCCACTAAAGTGAGGGATAATGTGTTTCAACACCTTGTCCACCAAGTTGAAGTAGAATAGAAGTTGTCAATGTGCTAGTCATCTCCAAACTCCCTTTCTACTCCTATGTTTAGCAACAATCCTTAGGGAAACTTCTTCTCTCTAGAAGAGAGAAATGTGATAGTCAACTTATCTCACAAGTTGTGTCTCATGTGTATAACACGTGTCTCACCCTTGGGGACCTACATCCCTTTATATAGGAGAATCATTCGGCTCAAAAAACTTTGATTCCAATCCCTTTTCTAATCACAATCTCAAAACAACCTCAATGCTCAAAACTTAGAATATAATTCCAATCGAGACGTCTACATTTCCCAATCAGAAGACTGTGCCAATTGATATCTAGATCGAAGTTCCCTATCAAATTCCAATTGGGAAATTGGGTTTACCATTCGATCGACTGGGTTTCCCAATTGACCTAGTGGATCGATCCAAATGCAAATCTGAATTGGTTTTCAAATTGAAGCCTTCCTTGTTGAATTCCAATTGGCCAAGTAGGATTCCCAATCAGCTGACTAGGTCAATCCAGTGTAAAAGTTAGTCAAGCATTTGACAATCAATTGATCAATTGACCCAACGAATCCAATCGGCCAACTGGACATTCCAATTGCGAGACTAGGTAGTAAATCAAATCTTTATGAATCGTAACCATTTTAATATCTACTTGATTGCAGACTTCAATTATTTTATCCATCCTTATGTGTGTGATTGGGTATGTTCCTAATTAAGTTGACAGTGATGTTCAAAATTTCACAAGCAAAGATTGATTTCTAGACACACATCATTGCCACTAAAGTAATAGGAGTAAGTTGGAGAACTACTTCAACCTGTAAAGTCATTGATGTTACAATGAATATATAATCCTTTTGTAATATATATCTAGATTGTAACTAACACTTGGCTTAACATTCAATCCATGTTCCTTGAACTAGAGAAGACTGTTCAAGATATTGTGAGATCAATATCAAATTTTGGCTCACATGAGCATGGTCATGCAGTTCCACAGTCTTGCTTATCAAGTGGTCTAGACATCACTCTAAGGGAGGGACAAATATCATCGACATCACTCACAATCATCCACATGTGTCACAAGACACCAAATCACTACCTTTTTAGCAAGCTTTATTAAGAGCACATTGAGCTAGTAGTCAAAACATATAGAACAACATGTGATTGTTGTAGTAGTTTTAGGTCTAAGAATCACAATCACCACTGTCACATTGGGATATGACTTTGACATGTTATTACTTGACTTCCTTGTGTCATTCTCAAGGTGGGTCTGTCTAATACAACTTATTCTCTAACAAGGGCCCATGAATCCAAGTTGATATCCAACATCATGACTAAAGAAACATAATCATTACTCACTATACATGCTAGTTTTGTGTATTATGTTGTCCCATAATACCCAAAATAACAACTTTATAGGGACAAAATAAGAATGAGTACTCTATGTATACATATGATCTCATGTTTAGGTCCTCAACCCAAACCATATTTCATCGAGTCAAAACATTCTTAAAAAAATTTTAAGTCTTTCATTATATGAATACTAAAACACACATACTAAGTGTAATTGCCTTTTATTAATAATGAAACCATATGTAAAGCACCATATTACAATCATTATATGATGGCACTTAGGGAATAAAACAAGTAGCGATTGCTTGAAATAATACAAGATGCCCCATGATGTCTCTGTAAGGTTCTTACACATGTCAATTCAGTCTTTCAACATAGTATGAACAAAGCCCAATTTACTTTACCGTTCTAGTACATGGGGAAATTCTTAAGCTCCTCATAACCAAACACTTGTTTTCTCTTCCAAACATTACAATTTTGATGAGGAGTTGTTGATTAAACTAAATATCTAAAGCTTTTTGCTTGTCATAATCTCACAACTTCTTCTTTGCACTAGCCATGGAGGTGAGGTGAATAAGATTTTATAGCCCACTGGAACCCAACCCAGGGCTCATTGTGTAGGGAAATATGGCATCAGATAAAGAAGCAGAAATAAAAAATTTAATTGCCATATTCCCCTTTGAATAGTAGATCACATAAAAAACTATGTAATGGGAAGGAGGGTTGCAAGGTTTATACCTGGTCCGGGAGCAAGTCCAACGACTATCCCTTATTGCAGCGTGCTACTTTCTTCAAGTTACACCTAGAAGGTATCAATAGAGGCCTCCTAGTTGATCACCATGGATGACAGTTGACTACGTCCTCCTAGCGGGTGGCAACAACCTTCTTGCCTCTATAGTAGTCCACACGGACCACCATGAACTCCTGTCATTCTAGATGAATGAACAAGAAGGATTTGTCTCTCCTACTTAACGTGCTAGCGTCAACTTGCTCTCCGACAATTGTCATTCCCTTGTTGTTCCTCCCTTTAACAGGTAGAACTTGCTCAAGTTCTCACATTACTACAATTGTGAGAAGACAACAATTGTCAAAGCTTATTGCTATGTATCTAAAAGGTCCCCAGTACCCCTCTATTTATAGGAGGACCAGGGTCATGGTTTTCAGTCTAAGCGGGATTTGAAGAGATGGAATTTCATGAATTTTTTAGAACCTGTAAACATTAAACCGGTCATTTCACTAGTGAACTGGTCGGTTCACACATGAGATGATTAGTTCAACACTTGAACCCATCATTTCACTATGTTTCCTATTTAAAATTGTATTGGAAATTAATATTTGATCAATGCACAACATGAAGTCAACATCAATTCTTGATCCAATCAAATTGATCAACCAAATGGCCGGTTCACAACCTAATCGATCGGTTCACAGATCTAAGCTGATTGGTTCACAGATCTGAGATGATTGATTCACTTATTGAACCGACCGTCTCATGATTTAATTGCCAATGTTGTTTCAATTGACCTGACATTTGAATTGATCATTTCAACACTTAAACCAGATAGTTCACGGTCCAGTCAGTCAACTTTCAACCATTGTCTTTAAAAAAGAATATTTAACACTTTAGTAATTAAAATTAAACTACATTAATGAATAAACTCTTATTCCAAGTGTATTATGTGTATGACCCTATATGTTCCATGTTATGTTGTCAATGAATGTCCATAACCGATTTATGACATCACAAGCAATGCATGGTATCTAACAAGACATCATTGCTACCCAAGTAATTGTAAAGTTGGAGAACAACTTCAACCTACAATTTGTGATTGGTGTTACAGTGATTGTATAGTTCCTTTGTCTTTGATATCCAGATTGAACTTGAGGCATGTAATCATCATCCTCTTCAATGTTCAATCCATGTTCTTGAACTAGAACATATTTTCTGAGATATATGTAAGCTCAATATCACATATTCACTCACATGAGCATGTCCATGTATTTCTCAGTCTTTCTTATCAAGTGGTCAGGATATCAAACTCCTATAGGAGGGACAAATCCCATCTACATCACTCACAGTCATTCTCATGTGTCACAATGCACCCAAGAACCACCTTTATGGAAACCATTATTTAAGTTCGTGGTGGATTATTGCAAAGTACATCGAATGCCATGGAATGAGTGTAGTGATTTTAGGTCTAACGACTACAATCACCACCATGACTATGGGAGATAATTCTAACTACCATTCATGGTTTCCCTACATCACTCTCAAGGTGGGTCGGTTTGATACAATGTTCTCTAATAAGTATCTATGTGTTTGGTTTGATATAACATATCATGACTAATGATATTCTGTCATCAACCAACACACACTCTAGTCTTAGGTGTTATTATTGTCTATTTGCCTTCCATAGTAACATCTGACTAGGGATATAACAAGCATGTATATACTCTTAACATCCATACGATCTCATTGTTTAGGTCCTCAACTTGAAGACATATGTCATTGAGTAATATCCTTCTTTAGACATTTATTATGTTATATCATTATTTCATAACTGAATAGAACAAAATAAATTGGAAGATTGCCTTAATTATTAATCAAAACATTTATAATATATTCCACTACAATCATCATATGATTGGCTCTTTGGGCATACCAACACATTGGTATTGGGACAGTGCAAGGAGAACACATGTCATCTTTGTTTGTGGTGGGTTATTCTGAGAACCAAGTTTGTTTGATGGACTCACAAAACTATGAAGTAGTTCTACTAGTGATGTCATCTCATCAACCAATTTGGGTGTTTGAGGGAGTGCCCTGCCTTCCACCATGTCTTCCTCTTGGTGTTGTAAAGTGCATGAAGGGTAATTTGGTCTTTTCATGTTTACGTTTTTTTTTCATCATGTGAGGTTTCAAGCCATTGGGTTGGCCATAATTCCTTCCAACAATTCATTTTTTTCACACTTATTATGGTGGTTGATGTCTTTCAGTGAAGCAACATGAGGTTTGATTGCCACAAGTAGGATAAATGTGTAAAATCTACATCAAGGGATTGATGTGTGATGTAGGGTGATGTGTCTACCCTGGGTATGCAAAACTCCATTTAGGAACTCTTCCAACTTGCACCCCCAATTTTTAGACAAAACACAAATCTAGATTGTGATCTATAGTCATCTTTGTTAGTCTGGAAGCTTGCATCAGTGTAACCTTTTACCACCAACTCTTCCTCTCCACCATAGACAAGGAACTAATCCTTAGTTATTCTCAAGTACTTAAGGATGTTATTCACAACAGTCCAGTGAGCTTCACTGGGATTTGACCGATATCTTCTCATCATGCTCAAGGCATACAAGATATCTGGATGAGTACATAACATTGCGTACATGATAGATCCAATTGTAGATGCATATGGAATCTTATTCATGTGCTCCCTTTCTTTACAAGAATTGGGACATTGAGCTCTTGATATAGTAACTCCATGAGACATGGACAATTTTCCTCTCTTTGAGCTCTCCATGTTGAACCTCTTCAACACTTTATCAATGTATGTGCCCTGACTTAGTCCAAGAAGCCTTCTAGATCTATCTCTATAGATCTTGATTCCTAAGATATATGATGCTTTGTCTAAGTCCTTCATTGAAAATGTATTTCCTAGCCAAGTATTTACCATCTGTAAAGTAGGGATGTCATTCCCCATCAATAGTATGTCATCAACATACAATATCCAGAACACAATCATGCTCCCACTAACCTTCTTGTAAACACACAGTTCATCTTCATTTTGACTAAAGCCAAACTCTTTGACAATTTTGTCAAATCAAAGATTCTAGCTTTGAGATGCTTGGTTCAATCCATAGATTGACCTTTGTAGTTGCATCCTTTCGATTTATAAAACCCTCAGGTTGTGTCATGTACACATTCTCAAGAATAGTCCCGTTAAGGAATGTAGTTTTAACATCCATCTGCCAAATCACATAGTCATGATAGGCTACAACGGCAAGCATGATCTTGATGGACTTAACTATGTCAACTAGAGAAAAGGTTTCATCACAGACAACACCTTGAACTTGTCTAAAACCCTTTGCAACCAATTGATATTTGTAAGTTTGTACATTACCATCCATGTCAGTCTTCTTCTTGAAGACCCACTTGCACACTATGGGTTTTACCCCTTTAGGTGGATCCACCAAGTTCCATATCTTATTGGTATACATGGATTCCATCTCCGATCCCATGGCCTCAAGCCATCTCCCATACTCTGATCCTTAACAACTTCTAGGTAGGTAGTTGGCTCATCATCAATGACCGCCTCATCGCCTTCTTGAGTTAGTAGATAACCAAATCTATATGTCTCAAGCCGTGTCCTACTAGATCTACAAGGTTCCTGTTGCACATGAGGAATTTGAGATTCCACAATGGTTTGTGACTCTCTATGTTACTTTTGTACCTATATAGGTTCAATGCTTTCTTGTTGGTCTCAAACTTCTTCAAGTTATACTTTCCTCCCACTGATTCCTTTGGAAATGGATTCTTTTTCTAGGAATACAACATCCCTGGAAACAAGCACTTTGTTGTCAGATGGAGTATAAAAGTAGTATCCTTTAGTTTCTCAGGATATCCAACAAAATAACATTTATCCAATTTAGTTCTAATCTTTTTGAGAAGATGCTTTCTCACATAAGCTTCACAACCCCAAATATTCATGAAGAAACATTGAGACGCTTCCCATACCATATCTCATATAATATATTTTGAACTGATTTATATGGTACATGATTTAGTGTAGACACGGTGGTTTCTAGAGCATAACCCCAGAAGGAAGTCTGAAGATCAGCTAAACTCATCATTGATCTCACCATATCTAGTAATGTGTGATTCCTTCTTTCTGATACACCATTGTGCTATGGTGTTCCAGGTGGAGTCAATTGTGATATGATACCTCAGTCTTACAGAAGATCCTCAAACTCTTGATTTAAGTATTCTCCTCCTTGACCAAAACAAAGTGCCTTAATATTTTTACCAAGTTGGTTCTATACTGCGTTCATGAAATCCTTGAACTTTTCAAGAGTTTCTGACTTCTGTTTCATCAAGTAAACAAAATCATACCTATTGAAGTCATCAATGAAGGTAATGAAGTACTAATAACCACATCTAGCTTTTGTTCTATAAGGGCCACATACATCAGCATGTATGAGTCCTAATAGATCACTAGCCCTCTAATTGTTGCCAATGAAGGGAGTCTTTTTCATCTTGCCCAACAAACAAGACTCACATTCTTTATTGATTTGTAAGCAAAAGAGTCTAGATAACCATCTTAATAGAGTCTAGATATGTGATTCTAATTGATGTTCCTTAGATGGCAATGCCAAAGATATGTTTTGTTTGAGTTATTGAGTTTTAATCTCTTGGTATTTACGTTATAAACATTTCTCTTTATATACAACAAATAAAGACCATCATACATTGGGTCACTTCCATAAAAGATTTCATCTTTTGAAACAAAACATTGATAATTCTTTATATGAAGTTCATATCCATCCTTATCCATACACGATACAAAATAATGTTTCTATTAATGGCATGTACAAAATAGTAGTTCTTTAACTCTATCATATACCCCATGGACATAGATAAATTATAGGTTTCAACTGCAATGACAACAACTCTTGCTCCATTTGCAACACATAGTTCAAACTTGCCCTTTCATAAAGGATTACTTATTTTCAGATCCTACATATTTGAGCATATGTGAGATCCACATCTGGTATCTAGTACCCAAGATGAAGAAGTAAACAAATTTATCTCAAAATGTATATACATGAAGTGGAGATCTCTATTCCCTCCTTCTTCTTCCTTAGTTCCTCCATGTAGAGAGGACCGTTCCTCTTCTAATGTCCAAGCTAGTGATAGTGGTGACAACTCCCTCCCTTGTTCACCCCTCCCTTTTCTTTGAGTGCAGAAGACTTGGGCTTCTGGCTAGCTTTAGACCTCTTCTTATCTTTGCCTTTTCCCTTGAACTTCCCTTTTCTACTGATCATCATCACAAACTTGGGCTTGTCTTTCTTCATCTGCTCTTCAGATGTTCTCAACATGCCAAGTAACTTTGACAACAACTTATCAAAATCATTCATGTTGTAGTTCATGATAGATTGATTGTATGACTATGGTAGTGACTGTAGAATCACACTAGTGCCCAACTCTTAACCCATAGAAAATCCCAATCTTACAAGGTTCTCCACATATCCTATAAGTTTGAGCACATGGGCACCTACTGGATCTCCTTCTGCCATGTTTCACTTGAACAATACCTTAGAGACATCATCTCTCTCTTGTCTTGCCTAATCTTGGTACATGTTCTTAAGATGTGTTACCATCTCAATCACATATATATGTTCATGTTGTCTCTACAATTTATAGTTCATTTAGCATAGCATTAGGTATTTGACATCTATGAAATCCTCAATGTACTTTTTATAAGCATCCTTATTAGCCTTAGGCACAGTGGGAGCAAGTTCATTTGGCTCTGGTGTCTCCTAAACACAAACCTTTCGCTCTTGTGTGAGAACAACTCTCAATGTCCTGAACCAGTTATAGAAATTATCCCCATTCAAATTTTCCTTCTCAAGGACTGATCGCAAGGAAAGTTTTTTATTGTTTTCCATTTGATTCTACAAGAAAAATTTACAATAGGTCAAAACACTTTTGATTTGATTTGATTAAAAATAAAATCTGACGATGTTTAATTATGCCTTCAATTAATTATCACTCCCACTATTTTGTTCAAATTGATATCCCTCACATATAAGTTCAGAAGATTGTAGCCTACAACCTTCTAGTGATCCAAGACCAAAATAATTTAGTTATTATTCGACAATGTCAATGTCCATAATTAATCATTAAGTTAGGCAAAATTTTCTATTTGCATCTTATGCAATTCTTGGATAGATGGTATGCACAACTTTTTGCCATAGTCATATGCATTCTTCTAGGTACTTAATCTCATTAAGATCACCTAGTTAAGTTTGACCCAAAAGCCAACATGATGGTGATGCACCCTGCTTGGAAGGCCCACATGACTACCGTCACACTTTCATGAGATAGACGACACATCACACTCGACATTCCCATGGATAGTTGATCAAGCTTTTCATGTGTGCTACTTATGGAAAGCAATTAAGACTTAATATCTTATTGAGGGATTTGATATTTATATACATATACATATTCCACCACCACATACTTATAGTACTTGTCATATACATGCTATATCCCATAAAAAAAAATATGCAACTATAAAACACAGGCAATGGTTATGGCCATACTTTAGTAATTTTTTGGAGACATAAGGAATCACTACCACCTAAGGTCCACATCATATGTAGCAACCTGTTGTTAATGAAGATATGTGCTGGAACCCATCCAGGATGACCGGTTCAACTCTTGAACCAGTCAGTTGGCTTCCTAGTCAATCGGTTGGTTTGTTGAATCAATAGTCTAGTTCTAGTCTAAGTGATTTATGGACACCTCTAGTCGTTCGGTTGGGCCACCAGCCAATCAGTTCATCTTCTTCCATCATCTGGTCTCCTCGGTCCTCCAGCCGATTGGTTCGTCTTCTAAAACGGGTGGTTCATCTAGTGTTGAGCGACTTCTTCTCCATAACAAGAATTAAAAACTATTCTAATCCTATTTAACATATAATATTGTAATAGGAAAACCTCGAGTTACATTTGAGAGGAGCATATGAAGGAAAGAATTAATCTTTTTACATATAGAAAAAGGAAAGACAAGCTTGATATGCAAATCAAGATATAAAAGAGGAATAACAACCATCCAACCTCGCAAAAAGTTTAGGGGTTATTGGTCATAACCATGCTAAGCATCCACAATCAAAACTGATTTTAGGGCGACACATGCAAATTGAATTTATATATATATATATATATATATATATAAATTAGTTGATATCGTATGTGGTATTTAATGAGATATGCACATTAATCCTATTAAGTATTTACATCAATGCAATAAATACATGATAAAACAAAAATCCAATCATATCGATTAAATCCCAAAGCATAGTAAATTGATGTGGCTATAATACCAGTGTAGGGAAATATGACATTGGATAAGGCAACAGAAATAAAAAATTTGACTACCATATTCCCCTTTGAACAGTGGATCATGTCAACAACTATGTAATGGGAAGGAGAGTTGTAAGGCTTATACTTGGTCTTGGAGCAAGTCCATCAACTATCCCTTACTACAACATGCTCCTTTCTTTAAGTTGCAGCCATATGACATCAAGATCAGCTTCCTGGTTGATCACCACAGACGGAAATTGACTTTGTCCTTCTAGCGGGTGGCGATGGCCTCCTCGCCTTTGTATTAGTCCACACAGTCCATTAATAACTCCTGTCATTCTAGATGAATAGAAAGGAAGGAGTTGTCTCTCTTAGTTGACGTGCTAGCATCAACTTACTCTCCCACAATTGTCTCTCCCTTGTTGTTTCTCCCTTTGACAAGTAGAACTTGCTTGAATTCTCACGTTACCTCAACTCTGAGAATATAACAATTGTCAGAGCTTATTGTTGTGTCTCTAGAAGGCCTCTAATACCCCTCTATTTATAGGAGGGCCAGGGTCAATGTTTCTCGTCTGAACGAGAGTTGAAGAGATGAAATTTCATGATTTTTTGGAACTTGCGAACGTTGAACCAGTTGGTTCACTAGTGAACAGGTCGGTTCACACATGAGACAATCGATTCAACACATGAAACAATCATTTCACTATGTTTCCTATTCACATTTGTATTGGAAATTAATATTCAATTAATGCACAATATGACATCAACATCATTCCTTGATCCAATCAAATTGATCAACCAAATAGTTAGTTCACAGATCTGGGCCGATTAGTTCACTTGTTGAACTGGTCGTCTCATGGATATGATTGCCAATGTTGGTTTGATTGACCTGACACTTGAATCAATGGGTTCCACAATTGAACCAATCAATTTACATTCTAGTCGGTCAACTTTTAGCCATTGTTGTTTAAATTGAATACCTAACACTTTAGTAATCAAGTTTAAGCTACATTCATGACTAAACTCCTATTCTAAGTGTATCCTATGTGTGTGACCCCATAGGTTCCAAGTTACAATGGCAATGAATGTCCATAACTAATTTATGACATCACAAGCTATGAGTAGTATCTAGCAAGACATCATTTCTACCCAAGTAATCAGAAAGTTGGAGAATAACTTCAACCTACAATCTATGTTTGATGTTAGAGTGATTGTATAGTTCCTTTGTCTCTGATATCCATGTTGAACTTGAGGCATGGAATTTTCATCCTCTTCAATGTTCAATCCATGTTCCTTGAACTAGAGCAGACTCTCTGAGATATATGTAAGCTCGATATCACATATTGACTCACATGAGCATGGCCATGCATTTCTCAGTCTTGCTTATCAAGTGGCCAAGATATGAAACTCCTGTAGGAGGGACAATCCCATCTATGTCACTCACAGACATCCCCATATGTCACAATGCACCCGAGCACCACCTTTATGGAAACCCTTATTCAAGATCACGGTGGATGATGCCAAAGTACATCGAATGACATGTGTTGAGTGTAGTGATTTTAAGTCTAAGAACCATAATCACCACCATGACTATGAGAGATGATTCTAACTACCATTCATGGTTTCCATGCATCACCTTGGTGGGTCTGTCTAATACACTATTTTCTAACAAGTATCTATGTGTTTGGTTTGATATCTCATATCACGACTAATGAGATTCTGTCATCAACCAACACACACTCTAGTCTTAGGTGCTCTTACTATCTATCATCCTTCCACAATATCATCCAATTAGGGACATAACAAGAATGTATATATTCTTAACATCCATATGATCTCATTATTTAGGTCCTCAACCTGAAGACATATGTCATTGAGTAATATCCTTCTTTAGACATTTATTATGTTATATCATTATCTCATAACTGAATAAAACAAAATAAATTGGAAGATTGCCTTAATTATTAATCAAATCATTTACAAGATATTCCACTACAATCATCATATGATTGGCTCTTTGGGCATACATACCAATACATTGGTATTGAGACAGTGCAAGGAGAACACACACCATCTTTATTCGTGGTAGGTTATTTTGAGAACCAAATTTGTTTGATGGACTCATAGAACTATGAAGTAGTTCTTCTAGTGATGTCATCTCATCAACCAGTTTGGGGTTTTGAGGGAGTGCCCTACCTTCCACCATGTCTTCTTCTTGGTGTTGTAAAGTGCATGAAGGGTATTTTGTTCTTTTCATGTTTAAGTTTTTTTTTCATCATGTGAGGTTTCAAGCCATTGGGTTTGCCATAACTCCTTCCAATAATTCATTTTTTTAACACTTATTATGGTGGTTGATGTCTTTCAGTGAAGTAGCATGAGCTTTGATTGTTGCAAGTAGGATAAATGTGTTAAATCTGCATTAAGGAATTGATGTGCGATGCAGGGTGATGTGTCTACCCTGGGTATACACAACTAGGTCTTTCGATATTCATAAGACCCTAGAACTGACTCACTCTTATACTTCAAACACTAACCAGCAAGAACACATGATCATATTATAGTATAGGCAAGCGAAAAGATAGGGGTCGATCCACAAGGAGAGAGGGGGCACTAGAGCTTAGTTAGTTTGAGATAGGTTCCTAAAGCGGGGTCTAGGGTTTTACGGTTTGATTGGGGTTTGTTTGCTAAACTAGTAGTGATCAATCAAAGAAGCAAAAGTAAAAAGTAAAACCTAAGTCAACCCTGGACACATTAAATTTAAGCAATAAGAAACAAAACTAAGAAAGAAGAGAGCAATTAAGACTAAGAAAATCAAAGCAAGAGCTATACTACACTAACTAGCACTTTAGGCAACTAGAGCAATTAAGGACCTATATTGACACTAACTAGCTAAGATTAACTCAAGAAAACACTAGGAGGTACTAACTAAACTAGCACATCCAACTATCAAGAGTAAAGAAACTAGCTAAGAAGATAATTAAAGCAAGTGACTAAGCAAGCATGAACTAGCAAGAGAGAAAATTGGGGTTTTAAGCAATTAAATGGAGGTGTGAGATGGTTGGGGGAATGTAACTAGAATCCAAGTTGTGGGGTCATGACATGCAAATTTATCCATTCACTCTAAATTGTAACCAAACAACAAGATAAATGCTATAGGGTTACCCTCAACTACTAGTTGGCCATGGGTGGTATAAGGTGTGTGAAGGGAATTACACCCTTACACACCCTATCCAACCTTATGAGGCAATATTGGACTAGGGCTTAGGTGAAAATATAATAGGATCTAGCAAGTCTAGGTTTCTAGAGTAGGTGTTCTCAGGGAAATTAGGAGTCAGGGGTAGGAATGGAGAGTGGAGGTGAGGATATTTCACATCACATCACTCACCACTAGCCTTTAGGAAACTGCCAGGCAATTGCACTAAGTACTCCTATACTAGCTACTTAGATCTTCCACATAGAAGTAAGAGAGGGGATATCTGTTTGTGAAGATAAGGTGCTAGCTAGGGATCCACTAGTTGGACCTAGGAGAAATCCCTAAGTAGCCACATACAAGCCATTCTCTCCTAGAGCCTAAGTGGTTTCAAACACAAATCAACAAGTAATCCATGTTTTCAAGCACAAACCACAAGAAGAAATATGGAAAATAAGATATAAGTAGAAGACAATCATCATAAAATGAAATTATAGATATTACAAGTTGTTTTCCCCCAACATGGTATCAAAGTCACATTTAGCCCCAAATAGCCCACCTAAGGGGCTTAGATACTCATAATAAAACAAAAGAAGAAGAAAGAAGGAGTAGATGAGTGGATATCCATAGAATCTTGGTGAAGACCCCTCCTTCTTCACCTCCTAGTAGTTGGATCATGTCCTCCTTCTCTCAAGGTGGATGAATGACATGGAATGATGATGGAATATGACCAAAATTCTAGAAAACTAGGGTTTTGATGTTGAGTAAGGTGGAAATGAGGTGGAGGTAGGTGGGAGCTCGTTGAATGCTCAAGGTAGGTAGAAATTATTGCTAGAGGAGTGTAATCTCATTCTACAACCACCACCTAGGTATATATAGGTGGTAGGGAAGCACTAGGTTAAGTGAGGTAGTTTGAGAAAATCATTATAGAAATAGTTAGGTTTCTAGGGTCAGCATAGATGTGCTGGGTAGCACAACTATGGTGGGTGAGGTGTATCACAGTCATGCTGAGGGAGTATGCTCATGTTGGTGGAGTGGAGATGTCAGGTTTGAAATGGGAAAATGAAGACTGGTAGCACGGCTTTGAGGGGGGGCTAGGTAGCACGATTATGTTGGATGACTTGGTTGGGGGTCATTTCCTTGGGCACGACTGTTCAAGCTGTAACAAACCCAAACCTAGAATTTTATCCCATTACTTGGTTAGGAAGATAATATGCTTCGTTTCTTAGATTTGACCAAACAAGAATAAAGATATACCTTAATGAATAGTGTTTGCACACTAAGTGGCATAAGGTCATATAATCATCATCCCATATTAACAGAATAACATGTATATGTTTTAACATGTAAATAAGTTCATTAAATATGTCACATATTTTTATTTTGTAATGAATATGCAAATAATGGCTAATATATGCTTAATAAGAGGTATAGTTTTATTTACTATATCAATTGGTATTTTTATACCCATAAATATTAATAACATTCAATTATTTATATAAATATTGGATTATTGGATTTAATATGCTAAATAAGAAAAATATGGACATTTCTACATAATAATATAAGGGAACTCTTTTGTAAACGAATTTAAGATAATAGGACTCAATTAAGCAATTGTTGATAATAAAGATATAATATTATGATAAATATAATGGTATTGAGACAAAAATCCTAATGGTGTTATAAATCATAAAAGGGAATCTCAAAACTAAAATACAATGTTAAAATTGTATTCCTTAGGTCCCAACTAGTTTGGGTGCCAAGTTTTAAATAAAGTTTCAGATCCTAGATGCCTTAAATTCATTAAGGAAAGAAAATGTAAGGCTAAACTCTAATACAGTGAATTATATAATTAATGACTCCAAAAGTAGAAACTAATGTAAAATTCAATTTCAATGTGTCATAGTCAGTCTAGGTATCAATTTTCATATTAATTGGAGTTGGTTTGTTGCCTTAATTGAGTTTGAGAAGGAAAAGAGGTTTAACTTGTAAAAAATAAAACATTATAACAATTAATCAGTTTGGTTTCTCGATTTATTGCCTTGTCACATTATAGTTAACTGGTTTTTGGCTTCTTTTGATGCATGACCTTTCCCCACCATCTAATCCTGACCGGATCACGATAGGCTCATCTCCTACCTTGAGAAGGAGGTCGCTACCACAAGTACTATAGCATCGATTTTTCCACTCGTGACTTCTCCAACATCTCTAGATCTTTGTTCCCAATTTCTATGCCTTTCGCACACAACTATCTCTGGTTTCCTATCTTGTGTTCACATTAGGAAAACCCCCTAAACATTCTTCCTACACCATAATCTCCAGAAGCGTCTGTGCCTAATCCTACCTATATATATCTAGTTGTAGGGCATCATCACCCTTGGGTATCCTATCCTAGCAATTGATTTCGTTGAGACTCTCCCAACATCTCCATCCTACTCGACCTTTCTCTAGCTTCTCCTAAAGTCGTGTGCTATATGTAGTGACCATTGCCTTTCTATTACTCGCTTCTTCACCATACTTGAACCCTGGTGAAGTCGTAAGATACCACCATTGGGCGTATCTCAACGCTTATTGATGTCCTCATCTTCTTCGTGATAGCACCAACAAGATAACTCATACTTTTTGCTTTAAACATTGTCTAAATTGGGGTTTGATGGCCACAAGTCTGACGTTAGTGTATAGAGCTTCAAGTTGTGATATTTGTCATGGTTCTAGGAGATACATCATCTCTAAGATCCTCGTTGCTTCCAGTAATGGTAGAGGTTCCTGTCCAGACTCTGGTGTACTACATAGCTTGATATTGAGGTTGTTGGGTCTGTAGGAGCCTCAGGAACAAGATCCTGGGGTTGGCTTCCTAGGTTCTTCACTCAATTTTGGCTTTGCAGTATCAAAATCATGACTGTTTGAACAACTTCCTAGCAGGGTATTTCAGAACAATCAATGTACCAAATCCCTTGATTTTCCCATGTATTCATTTCATAATTGTCACACGTAGCATGGACATTATCGCCTATTCACCATAATTTATTTCTTTTAGCCACACGAGTTATGGATTCACAGATTTACCTTTTTGACCATGTCACGCTGTATACTCAGAAATTTAATTGCAGGACATATTGGTAATTGTGAAAACATTTTGTTTAATAAATCAATAATTTGACCCATCTTAGTTAATTCATAATTAATTATCCATTGCTCATAAAAATTATGTTTGGAATTATGGAGTTTTTCTCTATCCATTGGTATAAGTTTCATCACATAAATCCAATCTGATAATTATATGATTTTATAGATTTATCTAATTGATTAATATTTCTAAAATTCATAATTAATAATTTGTAAATAAAAAAAAGTAAAACTTGATATGAATTCAAAAATATTATCTACAATGTGTCATGGTTTTGGCAACCTAATTCATTAATAATAAAAAGGTGATTTTAAGGTTTATATAATGATGCAAATGTAACCCTAGTTTCATATATGTGCTTTCAATAGGTGGCTTGAGACCCTGGCTTGGACCTAGGGTTCACTTTGGACATATGTAGACCTGATATGAGGTATGTTGCATGCCTATCATTCTATATCGAGCAATCACCATAATTATCACTCTCTTAGTCCTTTGGACATATGCCCTACACACCGTTCTCTCTCTCCTGAGAGGTTAACTCATTTGAGTACTTACATTCTTTTATTGATCTCATCTACTTAGTTTGATGGATAATCTTACAAGACTCTTATTTATATCTTGTTCATTTTATTCCATGAAGAAACCCTAATTTGAGTATTTGATGCTCTAATCTTTTTGTGGCAGACTTTATGATCTTATTTTGCACCTCCTTGTCGGACATGATTGGATATTTGGTATGGGTCCTCTGACCCCACAAGATAATTGTTGGATATTCTCATCTTTTTGTTTCATATGATTGAGCTATCATTTGCCTCTACTTTATACATGCTTTGTGATTCAATAGCCCTAGAGTAATGTAATACTTTGGTTATTTGAGTTTTATTCCCCAAGGGTTTTATTCCCCTATGTGATATTTTTAGGCATTGAGGTTTTAGTCCTCCTTCCACGAACTTAGGTCTTAATCCTCCTGCACTTATATATTTTGGGATGGAGGATCATATGCCCCATAACTCAAATTGTATGCCAAGGGAGTTTGGTTGTGTGATATTCTTCGTCAAGTTATGGGTTGTGTGCCCTAGCCGCCACTGACTTTACATTGCACTAGTGCTGTGCTTATCTCACATACATGCATATTGATATTATTGATATGGGTTTTGTTCCCAAAATTTATGTATGTTTTTGAGGAAAAATTGTTTCATTAATGGCCAGTATTCTTTTTATATATTATCTGATTGTAATTCTTATTCTTTTGATGTACTTTCCTCTTCTATGGGAAGTCTTGTTATATTTGATGTACTTTATTTGGTAATGTTACTCAATCCATATTTAATATCCAGATACCAATCTTTATGTTGATATCTTATACTTTTTCTCCTCTTGCTGGAGTATACTTCCAACCCCAGGTGTAGGACTTGGAAGACTAGACTTGGTGACATGGACCTGCTAGGTGGAGCTCTTGAGAGATAGACTTGAGATACCTAGATATACCTCTACTTAGATCCTGATGTGTTACTTTTATGTAAGCCCCTTAATGGGATAATATTTTGTAACTTGGCATAAATTGAATATAGTCATGATTTATATTTTGGCTGCTATGCTTTGGTCTTTTGTATATCATTATTTGAGAAATAAAAAAAATGTCTATTTCAACATACCTTTTGTGTGTGTTTGGAATAGATGGATTCATTCCTCAAATTAAGTAGGGATTGGATCTTCTCTCGGGTCCCACTCCTTACAAGATGGTATTAGAGCCCATGGTAGTCAGAATCTGACTATTTCAATTTTGTCTACCTAATTGGAACCTCTTAGCCTTTATAGTTACCCTCTAAGTGAGATGTTTACCTTAAAATTTATCTATGATATTCATGATATGATGAAATGTCAAATTACAATCATACGAGGTACACATAAAACTCATGGTTAGTAAACCCTAACATGATAAAGTATACCCTACAATATAGGTTGGTGGTGATACATCCCTTTGGATGTGAACATCTAACTTTAGGGTGGATTTTGGAATGAGAATGAAAAAATAGTCGATAAGGAGACCACATATGGATAAAATTGCGACTTGGTTTCTCGCATTATTTTGATCTCATTTTGTTTTTGTGTCGCACGATTTCTCAAAGAAAAACTTATTTTCCATTATACTACTGTATGTATTTTTTTTCTTCTAATTTTACAATAAAGGACAGTAAGAAGTTTGGTAAGGAAACCATATAATTAGTTGGAAAAGATATCCTAAACCCTAGTTCAGGTGTTTAGAGTGATGACTAGGAAGATATGTCTTATTATAAGGTTTAGTTGACCTACCCTTTTGTATCCTGTGACTTTTTGGTTACTCTTATGAACCTTAGGGTTGTTAGGTTAGTAACACAAGGACCTAAAATCAACCCTAGGTGGTTTTGACTCATTTGTTGGATGCATGGCCTATAAACCACATAAACACCTAAAATATTCACAACTAAAATATTCATAAATAACTGTAATACCTTGATGTTGTTTATCTTGGCTTACTAGGTTAAACATTTCAAGGGTGGAGCGTATTGGTGGATAAGATATTGATGATTATATTTTGAGGATGAAATCCTTTTAAGGGGTGGAGTGTCATAACGAACCCAAACCTAGAATCATATCCTATTCCCTGGTTAGGAAGATAGTATGCTTAGTTTAATAGATTTGACCAAAGAAGAATAAAAATAAACCTTAATTAATATTGTTTGCACATTAAGTGGCCTAAGGATATATAATCAACATCCCATATTAACAAAATAACATGTATGTGTTAACATGTAAATAAGTTCATTAGATATGTCACATATGTTTCCTTTGCAATGAATATGCAAATAATGGCTAATATATGTTTAATAAGAGGTATAATGTTATTTGGAATAATAATAGGTATTTCCATGTCCATAAATATCAATAATATTCTATTATTTAAAAATATTTAATTATTGAATTTAATATTCTAAGTAAGAAAAATATGGAGATTCATGCATAATAATATAAGGAAACCCTCTTGGAAATGAATTTAAGATAATAGGACTCAACTAAGCGAATGTGGATAATAAAGATATAATATTTTGATAAATATAATGGTAATGATCCAAAAATCTTAACGGTGTCATAAATCATAAAAGGAAATCTTAAAACTAAAATACAATGGCAAAATCATGTTCCTTGGATCCCAACTAGTTTGGGTGCCAAGTTTCACATTAAGTTACTAACCCTAAAAGCCTTAAATTCCTTAAGGAAAGAAAATATAAGCTAAAATCTATATCAAATAATATAATTAATGACTCCAAAAGTAGAAACCAATGTAAAATTCAGATTCAATGGATCATAATTAGTCTAGCTATTAATTTTCATATTAATTGGAGTTGACTTGTCCCCTTAATTGAGATTGAAAAGGAAAAGAGGTTTAATTTGTAAAAAAAACAAAAAGTTATAACAATTATTCAATTTTATTTGTGAATTTATTGCCTTGTCACACTATAGTTAACTGGTTTCCAAATTCTTTTGATGCACAACCTTTTACCCCCATCTTATCCTGTTCAGATCACGATAGGCTCATCCCCTACCTTGAGTAGGAGGCTGCTATCATGGATACTATAGTGCCGACTTTTCTGCTCGTGACTTCTTCAACATATCTAGATTTTTGTCCTCGATTTCTAGACCTTTTCTTTGTTTACATGTTTCCAGACACAATTATCCCTGGTTTTCCTATCCTCTGTTCCCATTAGGAAAAACCCATAAATCTCCTTCCTATGTCATGATCTCCAGAAGTGTCTGTGCCTAACCCTACCTATATATATCTAGTTGTAGGGCATCGTTTCCCCTGTGCTAACCTATCCTAGTGATTGATTTTGTTGAGACTCTCCCAACATCTCCATCCTACTTGACCTATATGTGGCTTTCCCTGAAGTCGCATACTATATGAAGCGACCATCGCCTTTTGATTACTCACTTATTCACCATCCTTGAACCCTGGTGAAGTCGTAAGATGCCACCATTGGGTGTGTGTCGATGCTTATTGATGTCCTCATCTTCTTTGTGATAGAACCAATAATATAACTCTGACTTGGTACTTTAAGCGTCGTCTGGACTGGGGTTTGATGGCCACAAGTTCGACGTCGGTCTGTAAAGCTTCAAGTTGTGGATATTTGTCATGGTTCTAGGAGATAAATCATCTTTGAGATCCTCGTTGTTGCTAGTAGTGGTGGAGGTTCCCATTTAGGCTCTGGTTCACTACACAACTTAACCTTGAGGTCGTTGGGTCCGCATGAGCCTCATGAACAGTGTCTTGGGGTTGGTTTCCCGAGTTTTTCACCAGATTTCAGATTTGCAAGATCAAAATCATGACTGTTTGAACAACTTCCTCGCAGGGTGTTTCAAAACAATCAAGGCACCAGATCCATTTATTTGCCCCTTTATTCATTTCATAATTGTCATGCATAGCATGGACATTATTGTCTTTTCCCTATAATTCATTTCTTTTAGCCACACAAGTTATGGATTCACAGTTTTACCTTTTTCACCATGTCATGTTGTATACGTAGAAATCTAATTGTGGGGCATATTAGTAATTGTGAAATCATTTTTTTTATTCAATTAGTAATTCAACCCATATTAGTTAATTCATAATTAATTATTATTTCTAAAAAAATTGGAATCATGGAGTTTTCTCTATCCATTGTTATAAGTTTCATCACATGATTCTACTCTAATAATATATGATTTTATGGATTTATCTAATTTATTAATATTACTAAAATTCATAATTGATAATCTGTAAATTAGAAAAATAAAGTATAATATAATATGAATTCAGAAAACTATAATCTACAATATGGCATGGTTTTGGTAGCTATTTCATTAATTAAAAGACAATTTTTAGGGTTTATATAATTGATATAAATGTAACCCTAATTTCATATGTGCTTTTAATATGTGGCTTGAGACCTTGGTTTGGACCTAGGGTTGACCTTGGACATATGTAGACCTGATATGAGGTATGTTGCATCCCTATTATTCTATATTGAGCAATCACCCATAATTATCATTCTCTTGATCCTTTGGACATATGTCCTACACACTGGATTCTCTCTCCTAAGAGGTGGACTCATTTGAGTACTTAGATTCTTTTATTGATCTTATTTACTTGGTTTAATGGATAAATTTTATTGGACTTTTATTTATATATTGTTGATTTTATTCCATGAGGAAACCCTAACTTGAGTATTTGATGCTCTAACCTTATTGTGGTAAACTTTATGATCTTATTTTGCACCTCCTTTTTGGACATGATAGGATATTTGGTTATGGGTCCTCTGACCCCACATGATAATTGTTGGATATTCTCGTCTTCTTGTTTCATATGATTGAACTATCACTTGCCTCTATATTTATGCATGCTTTGTGATTTAGTAGCCCTACAGTAATGCAATATTATGGGGTTTTATTCCCCTATGTGATACTTTAGACATTGAGCCTCCTGCACTTATACATTTTGGGATGGAGGATCCTATGCCCCATACCCCGACTTGTATGCTAAGGGAGTTTGGTTGTGTGACATTCTCTGTCAGGTTACAGGTTGTGTGTCCTATCTGCCACTGACTTCACATTTTTACTAGTTCTATGCTTATCTCACATGCATGCAAGTTGATATTATTGTGATGGGTTTTGTGTCCAAAATTTATATGTGCTTCTGAGGTACAACTTTTATATTTCATTAATGGCAAGCATTCTTCTTGTTTATCATCCGGTTGTAATTCTTATTCTTTTAATAACTGCTTGGGTGGTACTTTCGTACTTTCCTTTTCTATTGAAAGTCTTGTTATATTTGATGTCCTTTCTTTTGTAATGTTTTTTGATCCATATTTTATATGCACATACCAACCTTTATGCTGATATCTTCTATTTTTTCTCCTCTTACTGGGGTATGCTTCCAACCCATGTGTATGACTTGGAAGATTGAACTTGGTGACATAGACCTGCTAGGTGGAGCTTTTAGGAGATAGACTTGAGATAACTGGATATCCCTTTACTTAGATCCTGATGTTGTACTTTCATGTAAGCCCCTTAATCGAAGAATATTTTGTAACATATATTTTGCCAAGTTTTAGATCCAATTAATCTCAACAAAATGAGTCCTTAAACAATCAAACACCCATTTATAATTCTACTAGTTTATTAGTGAATGCTAGCTAGTTGCTTAAAAGCTCAAATCAGTCTTACAACAGATCCAAGCCCGCCCTAGTCAAAGATGTTACCAGCATAAAGGAGACGAGGTGGAAAAAGCCCGGGGAGAGCAAGGGCACTCACCCCATTTCTTGCACTAGTCGCTGATTGTTCTCTATAGGGTCTAGCATACCAGATTGAAATGTGCGTCATAGTTGAACTCTTGCACAATTGTTTCCATCCATTGCAATTGCACACTTGATGAACACCAACACGATCACAAACGTTCCAAAAACTTTTTTTAAATGGGTATGGTATACGAAAAATTAGGCATAAGTTATGCTATGTCACATATGTATTACATTTATGGTTTTCGAAATGTCTTCGGGCAAAGAAAAGTGAGAATACAACTACATATATTTTAGTAATCTATATTCGTAGGCAAGTTTTACATCCATTCTACCGTAGACCTGCACTGACTGTGTGTAGGGTTTTAGTATAACTGTGTATCATGAGAATAAATTGCACGTCATATCCAAAAAAAATTCTATTTATTATTTTGTTATGATACCTCGTGTTCAAAAGGCAACTGCGAGATTAATTATAACATAAAAAGGACTCTCAAAAGAGAGACCGATATCCAAAACAAAAGAATAATCTAAACATATTGTGATATGTAACTATGAAGGTAAACCTAGACAAAGGGGTGTGTGTAGTCTTCGACAACATGTGATTCAAATAATCTACTTCTTATTTAACATATTGTCATTTTTTTTTTTGAATTTTTAGACTACAATAATATTATGGTTCATTACAAGATACTTCAATTAACTTGTTCTCTAGATGGGAAATTAGTTGCAATCGGCATGGACACATGAAGTTGGGCCAATCTCACTTGTTTTGCGCACTTCTTCCACACTTTTCCTTTCACATTTTTGTAGAGTTTGTTCAATAAGATGCCATTGTCTATCATCGATCACTTTCTAGAATGTGTCTAAATCACATTCAAATATGCATGACACAACGGCGATTACAAAAAATGATCACTTTCAAGTGAATGGCTCCTAAGTCGTACATAATTATAGAAAGTGAAATAAAATCAACAATAACATTTAGACTTATATAATCATATATTGCATGCTATCCTGACTGTCATCAATGTTGTCGTGATGATATGTTTTCAAATGTGTTAAAACACAATTTTCAAGAATGGTTCATTGAACACAAATATTTAAATGAATATTCAAATGCTAGAGAATGAGTTTAAGTTCATTGCCAAAAAACAAACAGTCCTAGATCTAAGTTGACCCACCAACATTGAAAAGAATGTGAGGAAGTTATGTAGTTGCTTTTGAAATATTTGTGTCTTGGAATGCACAAAGCGGGGAGCAAGTCATAGACCCTCGGTGCTTAAGCGTGAAACCGCCAATTAGATTTGAGGGAAACATTATATGCAGCGAAACAAAGAAAATGTTTACATTTGTTCATGCTAGATTGCATAATTTTGGTATAACCACTCAATAAATAAGCAACTAGAAAACATGGGGACCCAAAGAAAGGGACTTCTAATTGAACTCTTGGTCGTGCATTACGAAATAAAATCACATCATGCTGGTTGACCCACTATGTTTTCAAACGCCCCCTCAAGTTTGTGAGTGGTTCAAGGGGGTGAGAATTTACTGTTAACATGAGTTCTGATAGCGGCCCTACTTGGAAGGTTCTCTTGCAAATAAAAACAACAACGTGAATTTAACTCATTGAATTAGGTAGCTAAAAGTATCTACAAAATATTTGTACTTACTACATTTTCACACAGGCATACATTTGTAGTAGAAAATATATATTTACTAACTTATGTTTAATTATTTAAATTTGGATAATAATTAGTTGTTATTACTACAATAGATCTGGGCTCGTACGATAACTTGTAGTGATTAGCCAACAAATTACACATACATTTGTTTTCTATATAAAATAGTTGAATACAATACAATAGTACAAATGATACAGTGTGCATGATTTACATAATACTCTTATATATTTGTAGTCCGTTTATAGCAATTATGTGATACTAGTGTATACTACTTTCAACTTTCAAGATGTGACACCATACTCTTATACAATGATATCAAATATAGCCTTATAGGCTCCATAGGAAGTTTGAAGTAATGCATTTATAGTAGGTGGTTATCGGTAGTAGGATTGATACAAAGGTTCACTACATGTGGGTTAGGTATACAACATCATGGGCAAGTTTCCAGACGTTTATAGCTTAGTATATGCAAGAAATTGAAAATCGTATTTTCTTTTTAAATATTGTTGTTGGACAAATTCAGACATTATGTCAATTAAGTAGTTCTAAATGGGCCATGTGAAGCGCAATAAAGTAGATTAAAGTGGAAAAAGGACTCTCAACAAGAAAAATGCTTTATCAACCACTTCAACTAAGATTCCTCATGTACATATGTCAAATCGCTCAAAAGGATGCTTAAGCAGTCAAGGTGGGCACTTTTTAAATCAATGTGGAATATCCTCCACTTCACATTCTTAGAACAAAGAAACGGGAATCGTAAAACCATCATCACATAGTCACAATTGTTGTAACTATCAACAAGTGAGGGACAATCAAGAATAATAACTCAGGTTGAGTAATACCATGTTAGGTTGGACAAAAAGGTGGCCAATATACACCATCCTTCTTTTACTTCTCCGCCACATCTCTCTCCATCAGTTTTGAAATACTTTCATCAGAGTCATAACGCAGGGAAAAAGGTATTCCTTTGGTAGCCTCTCCCGTTTTGTAGGGCTTTGGCTCCTTCCTGCTAACTTTAATATGACACAAGCGACTGTGGCCAATTTGGAGCTCCTTAGTCATGGTGGGACTTTTGAAAATTCTCAAGGTTGCATTGTTATTGGGGCACAGAAAGTGGCCACTCACTGCCGTTCCCAAAGAAAAGAGTAACGACTATCTGATTTTCACTTGCCTTTCTAATCAAGTCTAAGAGACTGCTGATATAACTTAGAATTGTATATTAATTCTTATGAGTATAGATGCATATAAAATCAATTATCAAGAATTGGCATTCTCTACTCGTGTAAAAACTGGAGCTACAATTTCCAGTTAGTATTTATTAATCCGGTCAGCTCAGATTACAGAATCTAGATTTTGGCAACGTCCATATATGATGTGCGATCCTTTAGAAGAAAAAAGTCAGTGGACACTATCTAGTATCTTGAGTATACACAGAAACAAAAAATTATAACCATTTAATAACTAGTATTTTGATAATCCAAATTCGTATGGGTCAGACCCAACTAAAGCCGAAAGACACGGGCCTTATGGAAAAGTCGAATTCGTGGATTATCCAAATTTTGCCAAATTCTGGATTATATTAATCCACAACCGAAAGGGCACTAGAAAGAAGTGAAACAAGTGATATATATTACAATTGGAAAAAACCTAACATTCTACATGCCATTCACGGTAAGAGTAGCAATCTCGTTCCAGAATCACTTGATTCCAGACGCTTCGTAAGGTCAATTGACCGATTAGTGGTAGCTAACAACCAATACACAACACTGTTGGTAACTAATTATTACAATCCTATACCACAAATTCTGTAACGGGCATGTGAAAAGTCGTCAAAGGTTTCACTTAAACAAGGACCAATTGGTCAATTATTCCACCTGGAATCTGAACTTGCACACATCGTGCTTAGCCGTTTTGTTGCCATTCCATCAAGATAAATGGTAGTTCACAAAGGAAAGCAGATTCTGAAACGGATCGAATTCAGATAGAATGGTAAATGATTAATCAAGTAAAAGCAGAGAAGATGACACTAGAAAACACAATCGGGTAATGCAATAATAATTGCAGAGAAGTATACAGTTATATACCAACAGCACTCTTTTTTGCAGCTTGTTAGGAGGAAACAAAAAAAGGCTAAAGATAAAAACAGTAACCATAAGGGTGTGGGTGTGAGTGTATGCACGAGGGCATGTGCGGGTGTGGGTGCGGCGGATGTATGTGTAGACACCATTAAACTTTATCTCGTTACATATCTTACACAAAGTATTCATCTAGATGGTGATCGTTAAAATTCATTTGGATGGTGATTATCAAAATCAACTGAACCTGTATAACTATAATTACACACGCAAACAAAATTAATTAAAACAAGCAAATTTTCAAGGATACCTTTTTCTACTTCCCACAAAGAGAACAATCAATAACGAAACAAATAACAAATCACCCATTAGACTCCAAACTTAGCAGAAAAGATTGACAGGCCCATGGTTTCTGTATAACACTTGTCATAGTGCGCCATCAAACAGGTAAGGCTATTGATCCTTGGTTAACTGGTCCGACCAGTTCAACTGGCGACGTCAACAATTGATTTTGTTGACCAGGTCCTTGGTTAAAACAACTATTTCAATATGAAGGCAGAACAGACAAAATATGAATCCATTCAGCTTTGACAAAAATAAAACCAAAAATCATAGAACTACTAACAAGCCATGACCTCATACATCATAAAGCACAATAGTGTAATGCTAAATGATAGTCAATTTAAAATCACATACTCAGTTTTAAATACAAACATTGACTTACCTGCCTACTAAGAATCAAATTCCAGAAATCCAAATCTAAGACCATGGATATCATATAAAGATGGATAAGTTTGAGTATTATCTAAATTGGTAGCTCGGTAGTAGTTTACAATATGACATGACAGAAAATGTTCAAGATGTTGAAATTCAAATATATAGAATGACAATAGTAGTGGTAGAAAACATGCAAACAAGAAGATTATAAACAACCTAATTAAATCAAATATTACTACTGAGGGGTGGATGAATTTCCCACTTGTGCCCAATATTAGGGCAGGAGTGACATGTCACATAAACCTGGCCGGTTCCAGAGCACCCGGGCCGGTTCCCCAGGTTAACCAGTTGGACCGGCTAGTTGACTGGTTCAGGCCGATTCTTTTTGCTATCTATGGGTCTTCAGCTGACAGGACCGGTTCTGTGACTGGTTGCCGGTCCAACCGGTCCGATCAGACACTTCTGTTGCTCCTCCTGCCACTCCGCAAACACCTTGGGTCCACCTTTGACATACACTTCTGTTCAAGAAAAAGGAGCAATCAAATCCGAACGGGGAAGGATCGATAGAGAGTTGCTAGAAAAGAGAGAAAAAAACAAAAAAGAGGCCCCATCTAGTAAAATCAGCTTGGATTGACAAGGAAAGAGGAGTGTGAAACAGAAGAAGTTGGGGGAGCTCTATGGATCAAACCCACAAGCATAGTCACAACACAATTTTCTCCGAATCTTTGAATTATTCATGTATGATTCACAAACTTTTCATGTGACAAATGCTACATCAGAATTTGGCAAGAAACGTGTACTATTCAGAATTTCATGATTTTTTTTCAAAATTTATGAATTATCCAAATTGCACGATTGTACCCGAAATTCACTAATTATTCATTTATGAAATAACACGCTGATCCAGCAATCGGTAACACAGAATCAATAAGCAAATCACGTGTGTGCATATACATAATTATATGTCAACGTGTTTATTACCTGTAGTAATGTTTATATGTAATATTTGTATGTAAATATGTACACATTGTAGTTTATCCAATTTTTTCTCAATATTTGACCAAACATATACCGGATCCTTGTCGGATTTTACCCAAATTTTACGCATATTTCCCGAATGCCGCACTTCTTAACCTCAAATCCCGAATTTGGGACTATGCCCACAAGTGAGAAATCAAAGGAGAGGAGGAAAAGAGAATGGAAGGAAAGAAAGGAAAAGGAAAGATCAGATAGACAAGAGGGAAGAAGAGGAAGAGGAAGCTCATGAGAGGAAAGTGACAAAAAAGGAACGTCCCAGAATTGCAACAAAGTAATCATCATAATGTTGCAGGCTAGCATATCCTTACTAAGAATGAACATAAGGCATATGCAAATAAACCAGTTTTTTTCCCTTTTCATGGAGTGCACTTTGTTTGGCAGGGGCAAATTTTCAATTAGAAGATATCACAAACAAGTGCAGGGCAGTGGTATAATATTGTCAAAGCTAAAAAGTGGCATAGAGAGCCCTAGTATTAGAGCATTTATGAACGATATGAATTGAGAAGAGAGATGATCCACAAAACAGCAACAGATTTAACTAGGTTCAGCAATATCTGAATGTGGGAAATTACAACCACAGTATCTAAATGTTGCAGGTCTTTTATAGATGAGGATCAGGGTTTTCATAAAAGAAAAATACAGAAACTCACTCACAGAATAGCTAATAGTATGATGGTGATAACCACCCTTCCAACGAGGGCCAATGTGCATATCACTGTCTCCTATTCCTTCTGTCAAATTATACATAGATGTTACACGTACACATCATGCCGATAATATGCACAAGAGAAACAGTATGAAGTCCTTTTGTAGAATATACATATATGGCAGATCATCAATCATTTTAATGAAATTTTATGGATCTCCACATACTTGGTTTGATCACGTAGAATTGGCTAACAAATGGTGGCCTCGTCACATACATTTTCATCAGATCACAGAGAGCATCAACGTCCTCCTACAGAATAGTCCATATGTCTATGGGCTACAACCCTGTATCCCAGTTCAGCGCTATACCTGAAAAACATTGCCTTTTGCTTCTCTAGGCCATGAGCTCCCCGTCAAGATAAATGCACTAGCCCAAAGTGACCTTGTAACATCCTCAAAATTTATTGTTACAGATTTAATAAAGTTGGCTACCAAAGATAATTTTCAGGAAATCCTTTTCGTGGATCTAAATGCAATTAACCCTATGGTTTGCACCTTATTACTCATCTTACAATTTAATTGCATGAACTATGACCCTAATTAATGCAATTTAATTGCATGAACTATGACCTTATTACATAAGGGGGAGTGCAAATGACCTAATTCATATCCATATTATAGCCCAATAAAATTTGCATTAATTTAATATAATAATAAATTACTTTTCCCAAAACTTGAGCCTCAAATTAATATTATAATCTTGGAGATTTGAATATAGATATATCCTAAAGAGCTAAAAAAATAGATGTGTGCGACTTTGAAAACTGAAAACTAAGTTGAGATTCGGATTCCTCATAGTCCAATAAGGTAACCTACAAAATTTGGTCTCAGTCAGATAATCCTAGATCCCTCTAATTTATTTGAGACAGATAATAGCCTAAAACTGTTAGATAATTGTAAATTAAACCATAGTTACTAGTACTAATGTTTATATGGGCTTTATGTGTCACACAACCCTTTGATGGAGTCCACCTCTGGGTCAGACTCACGGATCCCGCGTGGGAGTCATCTCCTCACCCATATGAGCCCCAGTTGGACTCCAACAGTACACAACATCCTTTCAGCCTCTCGACCTCCCTCTCTATGGAATCCGTACTAGCCATACTCCTTGTACACCTTCCTCATGGCGAGACAAATCTGATGACCTCCTATATAGCTAGACTTCATGCCCTAAAGAGCCCCAACCACCTCGGACTCGATGGCGCTCTCTATATCAGTCTTCGGAAGATCTCCAAGCCTCTAAGAACCTCCATCTATATAAAGAACCATCCTAAAATGATCAACATACATCCAAAAACTTGAAACCCTCGCGATCTTGCCCTGATCGACTCCCCTTCATCATAACCACGAACCACCTTGTTGTTGGGCAACCATGTTCACCACCAAGGCCGCTCTGACCGTGGCGCGCGTGATCCCCTGGGACTTGATAAATCTTTTCCGAGGTTCAATTTCGCTCGGTTTGTAGGGATCTCTATTTCCCCTTTTCATGGTTCATCTTTATTGTTTCCACCCCGATGGCGATTACCTCTTTATGGCACCCCTTCTCGAGTTTCTTGGCTTCGTTCACCTTTGCTAAGGTGCCCCACATCCACCTAGAGTTCCAGTTTCCCTTTCCAGTTTTCCCTTCTCAATGGCACATGCTTCCATGGCGGAAGGTCTTGTGCTCTCTTCTGACCACCTCACAAATCCTCCAAGGGCTCGTTGGGTTCGGTGGAGGCCCGCATAGAGGATGGGATAGTTTCCCATTGTTGTTGTGCTGAGAATCAAAATCTACAATTGAGATGTTTGCTCCATTTTTGAGTTTTCTATGAACCAAGAGTTCTCGAGGTTGAGCGAAGATCAGGGAACACACTTTACCAGTTTTACCCTCGACCAGTTTATGTGCTCATTCACATGACCATGGGCAAAGTCAGAATTCTGCCACTTTTTTAGGTAGCATCAAGCTAAGCCACAACTGTGGTCTCTGGACCACGTAGCCACATGGGACTAGTCTAGTTTGACTTTGTGGTTGTGTCGTTGGATAAACTTCCAACGTGTATTTATCATGCTCTGTGATTGGTTAGAAGATTGAAATTTCCCAATAAATAGACGGTAGTGTTTTAAAAAGCGTTTGGAGCGGCCGCTTGAGCGGTCCCGACCCTTTGCCGCTTGAAAATGGCCTTAAGCACCAACTGAGCGGGCCAGCAAAAAGCGTCCGCTTAATGGCCGCTTGAGCCGCCTAACCGCCCGCTTGAAGACCTTGTTTAGGCGCTCGCTTTGGCCCGCTTAGTTGAAAAGTGCATGTTGGACCCAAAATAAGGCCCAAACTTGTTGTTGGCCCAGTAGGGGGGTTAAAAAACTTATGGAAAAGTAATCCCTGCTTCATTTATTCATTGTATTTACCTCATAATCCTGTAACATGTTCTTTAGGCTGCACCTATATTAGTAGGTACATTATTTGTAAATCAAGGTACATGTATTTGTACAATTTATACCCTTAATACCTAATTAATTTATATATGTATATAAATGGTCTGCATGTGTGTACTAGTGTTCTACTATGTACTATTGATGTACTACGTGTTTGTTTGTATGTATGTACTAGTTCTCTGTTGCGTACTAGTATATGCATGTAATAGTTATATAGTATGTATTTATATACTATATGATCTGCATGTCTATTGATGTACTACAATGTGTATGTATGTATGTACTAGTTCTCTACTATGTACTAGTATGTGCATGTACTAGTTATATACTATATAAGTTTAGATATGTATAAAAGTTTCCTACATAATAATAATTTATACATGAATATGTGAAATTTTATACGAAAGTACATAGGAAAATAAGAATCTGCTCCTTCAAAGAGCGGTCGCTTGAGCGCTCGCCTGGCGCTCAAGAGGCCACAAGGTGCTCTCGACATGCCTCCCGCTTCCCGCTTTTTAAAACATTGATAAACGGATTGTCAGAAAAATATTTAAGAATATATCTTGGAAAGGATTTTTTGAGTAGAAACCACGGTTATCAGTACCAAACCGAACCGGCCGGTTGAACCGGGAACCGGTCACTCTACCGATTTGGTTCCCTCCCAAAGTCGGAAATGAAGTCTGACCGACATCAAACCGGTGAACCGACCGGTTGAACTGGTGAACCAGACCGGTTTTATCCCCACCGGCCGGTTCTCTCACTTAGCAAATAAATATATTGTTGCTGCCATTTTTCATTATTTAATTTTGAATACTACATAAATGTTGGTATATGCATGGAACAGGATTTCGACTTTGAGCCGACTTGGATAGGTGTGGACATGAAGTTCGTGGAAATGTCGAGGAAATGTGGAGGATTTTTATAACCAAACTTAGATGCAAATTCAACAAAAAATTAAGCTAAAAATAGTCATTTTGTGATGAAAATTGACAAATTTCATCAAATATAGCTAAATATATGTTTACGTATAGCCATCCATATAGGTTCACATATGTAGATAAATACACGATTACATATAGTCGTCTCTAAACTACAGAGTTCTTCCGTATATAAAGTTTGTGACAATAAACAAACTACATAAAAATAGTGTAAATCTATGGTAGATTTGGCAGAGAGGGGGTAGGTCTATTACTATTAGTTTAGAATATAAAAAAATTACATCAAAATCATCTTAAGTCTAGCTTTGATCTTTTTCCTCCTCACACAACAAACTCCACAAAATTCCAGAAGAATGTCCCCAACTTCGATGACTTCGACAGATGTCGAGGACATTGTGGAATTTTTGAATGGACTTGGGTCAACTTTGTCGACATATGGGGAAATGTCGACAACTTCGACGAAATGTCCAAGATATTGTAGAATGAGGATGTTTACATGGATTCGATGTCGCCGACCGTCGACATCGACAATATCAGAGAAATTTCACCCTATGTCGACGACATTTAGTTCCATGGGTATATGTATGTCCAAGAACAGAATAATATTTGCTATTTGGTATGTTTATCAAGTTATTTTGAGAAGTTATGCTATTATTCATGTTTCATAACTTTTGCAGGGATATTTTGCATGAGTATCAAAGAAATTTATATATTTTTAAACTGTTAGTGATGTCATGTTGACGTCACCGGTTGAACCGGTCAGACCACTGGTTGAACCAGTGAACCAAGAACCAGAGGCCTTAACGGTTTGCTGACCGGTTCAGTACTAGAAACCCAATTTTAGGTTTTCAAACTCTAAATCTTACTTCGACCAACCCGAAATATATATGAATCCAAGATTTGGGTTTAGATAATAAGTAATATAGAAATTAATGAGGATACTCTTATTTACATGGAAATTAGGGTTTGAATCAGGACCAGGAAGGTTGAACTAGGATTTGCTTGGCACCAGGTAAGCAGGTCATGCCGTTGAGTATACTTAAATTAAATGATTGCTTGTTAAGTATACATTATGATTCTTGCTTTCTTTTGATGATTAATGGTCATGGATATTGATGATTCGGTTCAAGTTATATATTGCTTGTTTGTTGCCCTATATTAATGTCCTATGCATATCATCATATACATTTTATAACTAAGACTGTGATCAAGAAGTCATTCTTAGATCATGTTCATGTAACATTCAATATTCATAGACAAGAATCATATTCATGCTTATGTTCATAGGCGGAAAAATCGTATCATGTTAAAGAGGGAATTTTTCCCATCTTGTTAAGAGATCAAGTTAAGATAATCATGAAGCTGAATGAATTGAAGTTATGCTATATGCTTCCTGATCAAGTTATTCAAGGACTTTCCTAGCATCATATGCCCTTAAGTGGGCGATAGAGGGAGGTACATACATCATCAATCTCAATTCATTCATGTAATTAATCAAGAAATATGAACAAGAAGTTACTAAATAAAAGTCAAGTTTACTCTTCCCAATTCAAGTATAATATTTACTTTTCAAATTATAACATACTCAACGCCACTAACTTACGTTGCTGCTTTCTTTCACATGGCTATGGGATGAGATGTCCCTAGACCAAGGAGCCAAGGAGAATTGAAGCAAGCACTTCAACATAGCTGATACCAGAGAAGACGTTAGCTTAGTGGCGTCCCGTCTACCTTTCCAAAAGAGCTTTTACCTAGTTTAGTTTATCATTTGATGCTTTAGAATTGCTTACACTACATGTTTTAGGTTTTAGATCAAGATGAGACAGTTTATGTTTCCCCTTTCTGAACATTGTATGAATCTCTTTTCAATTAATGCATGGTATTTCATTAATCTGATTGTTATGTATCCACGTTTTCTGATTTTTCTCCAAGCCAAGTGACCCATGTTATGGACAACACGGGATTTACCTCCGCTGGTGTATGTGTGCTTGGAGGGCCGCTACAAACCTTTATCATCAATTTAACATGTCCAGTCTGCATATTTTAACCCTCTAAGCTCCTCCTATCACTCTTCTTCAATAGGATTAGTTTCCAAGTGCCCCTTCAATATTTCATAATATTTAGACGATAGCTTTCATAAGTTCTGAAGTAGCAGCATGTATGTATTAGCTGAAAACACTCACTCTTATTGGTGTCTAAGTTTCTCTCAGTAAAGTAGTGCCAGAAGTACCATACTCGGTAAATTTTGCTCAATAGGAGAGTCCATTGGCTTACAACCAAGTCTTCTCATCTGCTTTAGGCATTTAAGGGTGTACCTAATAGTTTTATACAGAGAGACATGCACTCCAATTTGGAGCTGGACATTTCAATACCAAAAGCTATATCATTAGCCTAAAAGATTTATATCTCAAACTCTTTGGATACTTTGTCCTCGAATTTGGTCCTTTCATTCTCATGCCTAATAACAATCTTCCCATGGCGTTGCTTCATGAAAAGATATTTCTACCAGTTCCTTGGGTGCGGCCAAACTCATGGCCAGTCTCGAAATCTATTGAATTGCAAGTTCGGAGATAGGTTTATTCCATAAAGAACTCTCTTTAGCCAGCAGCTTTTCCAAGCAACAGAGAAACCTGAAGGTACCTACTACATACTTTTCTTTGAGATCATCATTTAAAGCAGCATTCTTGTAGAGTTTCCAGGAATAGTGGACCACAACAGGAAGAATAATTTTGACAGACCCCATTGCCATGAGCCTACCCTTGTGTTTCTGTATAGTCTCAGGGTTGTCAAAAATCAGGGTCGGGTCCAGTTCAGTTCAATTTTGGGTTCAAGATCAAAGTTTGATATTCTTTACGATATTGCTCATTGTATTGCAGACAATGTTTATTAGAAAGACAACAATATGAAGAATTTTGTTAAACTTTGTAGCATACAAATGAGATGATTATATAAAACTTCAGAAAACAATATGATCTGGATCAGAAACTGGTAAAAAACAATGATAAACCAGGTCGGGTCCAAATACTGGTCAAAATGCTACAAATTGAGGGTACTCAGACAAGTATTACTTTGCAACTAAACCATATCAGTAACAACTTACATTTTCAGGTTGAGAATCTAGGTTGGGTTGGGTGTCGTTTTATGGGCTCAGGTTAAGCCTTGACAGCCATACGCAATCTCATCTGCCTTATGGTTGATGCTGAAGACCTACTAGGAGCCAACTACTATGTTTCCTTTTAATATAGGAACCATAACCCCAAGTAAAACTAGTCTACTATCTTCAAAAGCCTTCACTTTTTGATGTGGAACCACATCAGGAAGAGGGGAAATGCAAAACGCCTCTGTCTAATTGTATCCCAGTACTTCTAGAAAGTTCTTAAACCAGATGAGTTCACCAGTATACGGACCACGGCTCGGTACTTGGACTTTGCACTAGTTCTGGTAACATCTGCTTTTTTTTCTTTTCCATATGACTAGATTGACCCCTACAAAACAATTTCCAGTAATATAGCATCAATTAACAACTGAGCAAACCCAATCTGCATCAGAAAAACCTGCACTAACAGGTACCTATGACATGCATAGAGAATTTCTTTGCTGGGGTTCTTTTCAGATTCCGTAAAACCTGTTGGATCAATGGGCTCTAGAGGGGGGGGGGGTGAATAGAGCTACACACACTTCACAAAATCAATTAGACCACCAATTTAAACTTAGTGCAGAAACTAAACCAAACAGTAATTTGATGTCCTAGTCTAGCATTCAAAGCAAGGATAAGAGACAATGAATAGCAAGCACTTGGACAGGTGGTTAGAGTGGTTCCACGTCCTAAACTTAGGAGCGATGTCAGTCCACTACCTAGAGTTGGTTAGACTCTAGGATTTGCAACTTGGTTCTCTTATATATCACAATAAGATTACAAGATACATAAACCACACAACCAAGGACTTAATTTCTCAAGATAAGATCTTCTACCTTTCCAAGGACTTACCCACAAAGCAAGATTTTTCAGCCTTCTTCAAAGGACTTACCCAATCTTACCTTAGTCTTCAGCCTTGCAGGATTTACCTATCTCACTTGAGCTTTGCCTTGCACCTCTCCTTCTCTTGGAGAGCTTCTCCACGTTTCACCTTCACCAAGGGATCTGGAGCAGCAAGCTATCTTCACTCTTGAAGAACAGCCATCATCTTCACCTTCACTCGGGGAAGACCAGCATCAGCCTCTCTTTTACTTGGAAAAGCAGCTTCAATCAATCTTCAAAGGGAATAGGAGGTAGGAAGAGAGAAAGGAGAGTTGTACATCATACAAGGGATAGCTCTCATACACATGGACCTAACTCACTCATAACTCACGAATTTATCTTGAAGGTAGAGAGAGAAAGGGGCTCAAGGGCTTGGAACACTCTCAACTAGGCTAGAACCAAGTTTGCAATGGAAGAGCAGCTTGGAATGAACTCCAAGGGGTTCTATTTATAGTTGAGGGTGTCCCTTTAAGTTGTGGGACACTTGGATACAAAAATAGCCGTTTTTTGTTCAAGAAAACGACTCTATTTTTGCCCAAAACACTTCACCAACGGTCACATCACTTTTTTTGCAAATTCCGTACAGTGCAATCGGTCGAGTTTCAATGGGGGTAACTCGACCGATCAAGTAAAAGACAAAACCGATATTCAAATGATCGGTCGAGTTTGTCCTGACAAAACTCGACCGACCATTTAAACTCGAAATGGCCAGTGACCTGGTCGGTCGAGTTCTGTGCAAGCACAACTCGACCGATGCAATCTTCAGAATATCGACCAAGGACTGATCGGTCGAGTTTCAAGCCAGGGAAACTCGACCGACCAAGTGCCTGTAATCAATTTTCTAATTTGCATTTAAAAGTGATTAGCACTTGGTGAATTTTGTCCCAAACATTTTTCTCTTCTAAGTTACAAGTCAATTCATCATTACAAGTGATTACATAGATGTTCTAAGTTTGTTTACATAGAAAATCCAAAATGCACACTTGTAGTCATTTTGACTTGAACTTGACCCATTCTAGGGCTTTGTATATTAGATCCTTTTCGTGTACCTAATGCCTGCAAACGATCTTGAACACACATATTAGATACATATGAGTGGAATGATTAAATCATTATCAAAATATAGGTGATGTATAACCTCTAGGTCAACATTCTCCCTCTTTTTGACAATGACAAACCATTCCTCAAACATGTTGAAAAGGATAAGAAAGTGATACCTTTGCCTTGTGAATTTGGGGGATTCATGATAAGAATAATTTGAATTGCTCCCCCTCAAACTATGCTTCCTCTCACCTGCATGTTAGTTTCTCTACACATAGCAATACCAATATCCGTGTACTATGTAATCATTTTCAAGTTACATGATCAACAACAAATTAACAAGAAAAGGATCACTTCAGCAAGAAAGCAATAGTATAACAACAAGAAACAATATGATTGAGTCTCAAGCCATGAGATAATTCTCCCCCTTTTGACATTATCAAAAAGGAAGGGGGGGTAGAAGAGCAAAACCAGGGCTTCTCCAAAACTCAACCAAACAGATATGCAAGGTAGTAAACAGCAATGTAAAAGCGTATAGCATACAACCACAGAGGAGAACACACAATCCAAGTCAGAATCAAAATATAGCTCAAAAAGCACCAAGCATAAGATAACACAGAGTAAGTAGCCAAAGTGCATATCGATGATATTTCAACTCAGAAAGATGTCTTCATGAACAACAACTACAACCATAAAGCGAGAAACAGAAATAAGAAAATAGTACAACTCAGAATAATGTGCCAGGATGTTTCTTATACAAAAGAGTCTAGAAAGATGTATATGATGGACATGCTAGACTATAAGCTAAGAAACCACCTAGACATCTAAGCTATCTATATCGACTGTATCATCATCGTCCTCGCCAGGGTGGTAGTCCTCATCCCCGTCTGAAGGCGGAGCAGCAGTGCCATCATCAGATCCAGCACCATCACCACCATCTTCGTCGGAAGCATCCTCACCATCATCGTCTTCAGCATCAGCATCCTCATCAGCATCCTCAGCCTGGTCGGGCATCTCCTCGCCATCAGGAGGACCAAAAGAACGACCGGGCCAGCGGACATTCTGCTCGGCCCACGACATACTAAGAGCAAGGAGCTCCTTGGCCTGCGGGAAGGACGGAGCAGAGTCACCCAAGGAGGCGAGCAAAGTGGCCAGGGGGGCAGCAGGTAACGACAGGAACGCATGAGCAGAACTATCAGCAACATACAGTGGCGGAGCGGCAGCGGAAGGCGCGGGAGCAGGGAATTAATGCTCGTATGCATAAGAAGCATAAGCACTACCTGGGTATGGCTGGTAGGTGGGGTAGGGTGAAGCACAGGATAGGTTCATGGTGGACATGATAGAACACAAATCCTGGTACAGGTGTTCCTGAACCTGACGGTTGTACGCCTATTCATGCATCATATATCCCAGAAGGGTTTCATTTAATGCACGGAAGGACGCACGACTAGGTCGGGGATGTGGCTGCGGAGGTGGAGCACGGGTAGAGGAGGGTGGGGCAGCAGAGGCAGAGGCAGAGGCAGAAGCAGAAGCACCAGCGGCAGGGGAAAACACAAGGACAACCTTCTGAAGAGTGGTTTCACTAATACAAACCCCTTTTCTAGCAACCGGGTAATGGAAGTCAGAAAAGAGGGATTTATCAGTGGCAAACTAGAAAAGACCACAAATCAGAGCTGGGTAGGGGAGGTGGGTGCCTTTGGTGTTTTTGCCGGTGTCGAAACAGGTCATGTGGTGCAGGATATATCTAGCCCATTTGACACCTATATTGTTTAGCAAACAATACATAATGACCGCGGTATTTTCCGCAATGTCCGTTTGATTTCGCTTAGGATGGTCATTACAGTTAATCACCAGGGCCAATATGCGCCTCTGAAGGTCAAAAGAGGATGAAGGCAAGGTTGACTTCTTCTTGTAGGCCACGTCGGGTTTCTTTAAAAATCGATGAATGTCCGGGAGCGTCAATTTATGGTGTTTATAAAAACCTTCCGGGTCAAGGAGATCGAAATACTCTCCATAGTCCTTACGCCAAGTGTTGTTTTCCTCGTCTCCGGCAAGAAAGAAGTTGAAAGTTTCCTCGGAGATTTGAAAACGTCGACCGACGATCATCGAGGTAAGAACTATTTCAGTATTCGGCGGGTGAACGAGCGTATCGTAGTTCCAACGCAGGTTTGCGTAGAACTCGTGTATTGCCTTTGTGCTAGACATTTGATTCTTAAAGCAGTCACGTTCGATCGCAAGGGCGGACAAGTCGTGGCTGGCGAGAAGCCTCGAAACAGAGGTAATAACCACTTGAAAACGATTGGGGTCAACCAAGGGGCGAAACGGAAAAGGAGATTGGGGAAGAAGATCCTTATACCGATTTACCGCCTCAAGAGACACAAAAGAGGTGTTATCGAACAGAATCAAGCGATTAGTCGAGGAGGCTTGAGCATTGTCGGGAGCAGCACATTTTCGTCTATGGGAAGCCATGGAAACGAAAACAAGGAGAAAAACGTGCACATGAGCAAGATCAAACCTCAAACGCCGAAGAAACACCACCACGAGCGCCCGGGGAGGTCAAGAACGGGGTTGCTAGGTCGCCCTAGGGTTAGGAACGGGAGGTTTAGGGCAGGGTGTGAGAGCTTAGGGCTTCGAGGCAAGGAATCAGTCGACTATTTTCTAGTTGCAAGGGAAAATAGTCGGCCGATCCTAACTTTTAAGTTGGCGCAGCCCGTCAATCGATCGAGTTCTGAGGGTGGCAAACTCGACCGAACGATCCACTGAAGAACTGCTCTCGGCTCCTGATCGGTCAAGTTTTCCAGGGTGGAAACTCGACCGAAGGTCAACCTGACCTAACAGTCTCATTCTTAGATTCTAGCCATATACATGCCAAATAAATTCATTTTTCCATACTATTATGCATAATTAACATACTTAGGCACATTTAGCTCATCATTGGGCACTATTTAGCGATAAAACACAAAATTCGATAAAAACCCAAAAACAAGCAAAAACAAAGCATGTTGACAGGCAATTTAAGCACAAACAAGCATATATAGGCAAAGCAATGTGAAGATAGACATAAGCAAGCATATAGGAAAGAGACAACTAGCTAGATCACATGACAAGATCATTCAAATCAACAATGAGCAGTTTAGATCGAATAAAATTAAATTGATCTCTAGCTAGAGGTTTTGTAAAGATGTCCGCCAACTGATTTTCCGTGTCCACATGTGTGATATAGATATCTTTCTTGGCAATGTGGTCACGAAGAAAATGATGGCGAACCTCTATATGCTTGGCTCTACTATGCAATATAGGATTGTAAGATAGATTGATTGCACTAGTATTGTCACAAAAAATAGGAGAAGCATAAAAAAATATGTTGAAGTCTTGGAGCATTTGCTTCATCCATAGGACCTGTGCACAACAACTCCTGGCTGCAATGTATTCAGCTTCGGTAGTTGATAATGCCACTGTACTTTGTTTCTTGGAGAACCAAGACACTAAGCATGGTCCTAGAAGGAAGCAAGTGCCACTTGTGCACTTTCTATCAACCAAACACCCTGCGTAATCCGCATCACTATATGCTTTAAGAGTAAAATCCCTTAATTTAGGATACCATAGTCCAAAATTTTGAGTTTTGGCTAAGTACCTCAAAATCCTCTTAACAGCAATGAGATGCGACTTCTTAGGGCTAGATTGAAAGCGAGCGCACAAGCCAACACTAAACATAATGTCAGGTCTAGAGGCAGTTAAATAAAGTAAACTTCCAATCATACCTCTATAGAGTTTCTCATCTACCTTTTCACCTTCTTCATCTTTGTCAAGTTTGGCGGTGTTTGACATGGGTGTATCCATCGGCTTCATGTTCTCCATCCCAAAGCGCTTGAGTAGTTCACTTGTGTACTTGCCTTGGTTGATGAAGTTTCCTTCTTTTGTTTGCACTTTTCCTTGCTCATCTAGCTTGTTGCGGTAGACCCATTTGGTGCCAATGATTTTTCTATCACTTGGTCTTGGCACGAAGGTCCACACACGATTCTTCTCGAATTGCTCAAGCTCTTCTTGCATGGCAAGGATCCACTCATCATCACCAAGGGCTTCTTTGATGTTCTTTGGCTCTAGTTCGGAGATGAAGGCACTATCTGCTTGTTCTTTGTTGTGAGCAGCTCGTGTCCTTACTCTCTCGAACGGGTTGCCAATGATCAACTCCTTGGGGTGATTCTTTGCAAAGCGGGGAGTGAGGTCCTTCTTTTCTTCTTCTTCTTCTTCTTCTTCTATCACCTGCTTACCTTTATTTTTGATGTTGAGGTCTTTTAAGATGGGAATCAACTCATTTGTAACATCATCATCACCAATATGCTTGCCAACAACAGGGTTAGTTTCAATAAACTTAACATTTATAGATTCTTCAATTTTAGACAATTCAATGTTGAATACTCTATATGCCCTGCTAGTAGTGCTATAGCCTAGGAAGAAAGCCTTATAGGATTTCAGATCAAACTTGTCGAGAGAATCCTTCGTGTTTAAAAAAAAACAAGGACATCCGAAAACATGAAAGAAATCAATAGACGGCTTCCTACCACGCCATAGTTCATAGGGGGTTTTCTTTAAAGAAGGATGAGTGAAAACTCGGTTTTGCACAAAACATGACGTGCTAACAGCTTCAGCCCAAAATTTCTTAGGAGTGTCATACTCAAGAAGCATGGTCCTAGCCATCTCTTATAGCGACCTGTTCTTCCTCTCTACAACCCCATTTTGTTGAGGCGTACGAGGAGAAGAGAAATTGTGCGAATAACCAAGTTTTTCACAAAAACACTCAAAAAGATCATTTTCAAATTCTCCCCCATGATCACTACAGATAGAAACGATTCGGCAAAAAGCTTCGTTTTCAACCCGTTTACAAAAACTCGAGAAAACATCAAGAGTATCACTTTTAGAAACGAGAAAGAAGGTCCAAGTATATCGAGAGAAATCATCAACAATAACAAGACAATACTTGGAACCACGAAACGTTTGCGTTCTCATTGGTCCGAATAGATCAATATAAAGAAGTTCAAGAACTCTCTTGGTACTCATGACTCCTTTGGATTTGAAGGAGGATTTGGTTTGTTTCCCTTGTATACAAGATTGACATTCCTCATCCTTATCAAAGTCCAATTTAGGAAGTCCTCGAACCAAATCCTTTTTGTTCAACTTCTTCATTTGATGCAAATTCACATGACCCAAACGACGATGCCAAAGAGAAAGATCATTTTTATCCACAACCAAGCATCTATTTAGTATGGGCTTAAGAGCATCAAGAATAATAACATAAAGATTACCATTTCTAGTTCCCTTATATATAACATTGTAGGAGAGGGAATCTAGAAGCAAGCATTCTAAAGAAGTAAATAACACAAGATATCCATTATCACAAAATTGACTAACACTAATTAAATTGTGATGTAGGCCATCAACAAGCAACACATTTTTAATACACAGTTCATTGCCTACATCACCCTCACCTATGACCTTACCCTTCTTGTTGTCCCCGAAGGTTACCGATCCTCCTTTCTTTTTCACAAACTTGTTGAAATGGCTGATTTCTTCAGTCATATACTTAGAGCAGCCACTATCAACAATCCATCTCTTTTTAACCTGCAAGAAAGAAGGATGTCGGAACCCAACTCAAACTTTGGGATCCGGGGTTAGCTTGGGGACCCATTTCATCTTTGGGTTGGTCCCCTTGGGCTTGTACGGACAATAAGTGGAGTAATGGTCATCACATTTGCAATGAATACAAACCATAGGGTTCTTAGAGCCAGAAGTCTCTCCATGGAAAATGGGAGGTTCCACACTCTTCTTCTTACCCTTGTTCTTGCTCTTTTTCTTATCTTTGGAAGCAGTCCCATCATATCCCAAACCACTAGTACCAACATGTTTGGTAGAGTGTTCTAGGACATCATTGAGGGATTTCTTTCCCGAGAGAAACCTTTGCAAAGTAGATCTTAACTTAGCATTATCATCACTAAGATTTATAACAGTAGTAGAAAGACTAGCAAGATCTTCTCTAGCATGCAAAAGGTCGGCCTCAAGACAGAGGGCTTTAGTAAGAAGGGAATCTTTTTCTAAAGTTAAGCTAGCAACTTCATTTCTTGGCAAAACAGGCCTAGAGGATAAATCACTAACTTGAGCAAGCAACTTTGTATTTTCATATTTAAGCACAACAATCTCTCTTTGATAAGCATAGACTTCATCTCTCCTAGCATCATCAATAAGTTTGAGTTCCACATTTTCAGTTTTAAGAACTTCAAGCTCATCTAGGCACTTTTGGTTTTCTATCTTAAGATTTTCAATATTTTTAAGATATACATCATTCTCAACCTCTACTCCATTGTATTGAAGTTCAAGGTCAAGAAATTGCCCTTGCAAGGAATCTATGCTCTCAAGATGCAATTTTTCATTTTTATCAAGAATATCAATTTTTGCATAGAGATCATCAACTATTTTGCCTAATCTTTTCCTCTTAGATTTACATTTAGCAAAAGATGATTGGCATTCATTAAGCATATAAATGAGAGTTTCCTTGGATAGCTCATGCAAATTAACATTGCTTACCTCACTTACCTCATTCACATCTTCACTAGTGGAGGCCATGAGGGCAAGATGGCATTCTCCATCTTCGGAGCTTGAGGAGCTTGAAGAAGACTCCTTCCAAGCTGCATGAGTTGCATCTTTGGATCTTCTCTCCTTCTTGTCTTTCTTCTTGTACTTAGCTTCTCTCTTGTACTTGTCATCTTTCTTGTGGCTGCTCTTGTGATGGCTCTTCTTGGCCTTTGGGCAGTCACTCTTGTAGTGGCCTTTTTGACCACACTCATAGCATCTAGGAGTTGAGGAGGAGGGCTTGCTCTTGAAGTGTTTCCCTTTTGAGTAGTTTGCTTCATGCTCATTGGAATCTTCATCTTCACTTGAGGAAGGGCTGGGAGACTTCAAGGCAAGTTGTTGTTGTCGGACCATTTCTTCAACTTGTGCTTTGAAGGTTGTGCCCTTTATCTTCTTAGACTCTTTTTCTTCTTTGTTCTCTTCCTCTTCTTGCTTGTCAAGCCTAGGTTCATGGGCTTGGATGCTACCAACCAGCTCCTCGGTTGACAACTCACTCAGCTTGTACACATCTTCAATTGAAGTAACCTTAGGCTCCCATCTCTTAGGAAGAGATCTCAAGATCTTGGCATTGATAGTACCTCTATCCATTACACTCCCAAGGGTTGCCAAGCTATTCAAGATGACATTTAGCCTAGTGTACATATCCGCCACTCTCTCATTCTTACCTATCTTGAAGTTCTCTAGAAGACCACCAAGCATGTAGACTTTGGCCTCCTTCACTTGCTCGGTTCCTTCATAGATGACACACAATTTGTGCCATATCTCATGCGCCGTGTCCCAAGAAGAGATCCGGTTGAACTCGGATGGAGTAAGAGCGGCGTAGATGATGCTCACAGCTTTGGCGTTGAGTTAAGCCCGCTTCATCTCAGCTTCAGTCCATGTGGTGATGTCCCCTTTTGGATCTTCATATTTGAGGTGGACAATCTTCCACATTTCGTAGCTCACACCTTGGAGGTAGAATTGCATTCTCCTCTTCCAATATAGAAAGTTTGTGCCATTGAAGACTGGAGGTCTCATGAAGAAGCTTCCTTCAAGGTTGAGTGACCCAAGAGCCGAATCGCCATCTTCTCCTACTTGTTGAAGTAGCTTGGAGAAGACCTGCTCTGATACCACTTGTTGGATCAATGGGCTCTAGAGGGGGGGTGAATAGAGCTACACACACTTCACAAAATCAATTAGACCACCAATTTAAACTTAGTGCAGAAACTAAACCAAACAACAATTTGATGTCCTGGTCTAGCATTCAAAGCAAGGATAAGAGACAATGAATAGCAAGCACTTGGACAGGTGGTTAGAGTGGTGCCACGTCCTAAACTTAGGAGCGATGTCAGTCCACTACCTAGAGTTGGTTAGACTCCAGGATTTGTAACTTGGTTCTCTTATATATCACAATAAGATTACAAGATACATAAACCACACAACCAAGGACTTAATTTCTCAAGCTAAGATCTTCTACCTTTCCAAGGACTTACCCACGAAGCAAGATTCTTCAGCCTTCTTCAAAGGACTTACCCAATCTTACCTTAGTCTTCAGCCTTGCAAGATTTACCTATCTCACTTGAGCTTTGCCTTGCACCTCTCCTTCTCTTGGAGAGCTTCTCCACGTTTCACCTTCACCAAGGGATCTGGAGCAGCAAGCTATCTTCACTCTTGAAGAACAGCCATCATCTTCACCTTCACTCGGGGAAGACCAGCAGCAACCTCTCTTTCACTTGGAGAAGCAGCTTCAATCAATCTTCAAAGGGAATAGGAGGTAGGAAGAGAGAAAGGAGAGTTGTACATCATACAAGGGATAGCTCTCATACACATGGACCTAACTCACTCATAACTCACGAATTTATCTTGAAGGTAGAGAGAGAAAGGGACTCAAGGGCATGGAACACTCTCAACTAGGCTAGAACCAAGTTTGCAATGGAAGAGCAGCTTGGAATGAACTCCAAGGGGTTCTATTTATAGTTGAGGGTGTCCCTTTTAGTTGTGGGACACTTGGATACAAAAATAGCCATTTTTTGTTCAAGAAAACGACTCTATTTTTGCCCAAAACACTTCACCAACGGTCACATCACTTTTTCTGCAAATTCCGTACAGTGCAATCGGTCGAGTTTCAATGGGGGTAACTCGACCGATCAAGTAAAAAAGAAAACAGATATTCAAATGATCGGTCGAGTTTGTCCTGACAAAACTCGACCGACCATTTAAACTCGAAATGGTCAGTGACCTGATCGGTCGAGTTCTGTGCAAGCACAACTCGACCGATGCAATCTTCAGAAAATCGACCAAGGACTGATCGGTCGAGTTTCAAGCCAGGGAAACTCAACCGACCAAGTGCCTGTAATCAATTTTCTAATTTGCATTTAAAAGTGATTAGCACTTGGTGAATTTTGTCCCAAACATTTTTCTCTTCTAAGTTACAAGTTAATTCATCATTACAAGTGATTACATAGATGTTCTAAGGTCGTTTACATAGAAAACCCAAAATGCACACTTGTAGTCATTTTGACTTGAACTTGACCCATTCTAGGGCTTTGTATATTAGATCCTTTTCGTGTACCTAATGCTTGCAAACGATCTTGAACACACATATTAGATACATATGAGTGGAATGGTTAAGTCATTATCAAAATATAGGTAATGTATAACCTCTAGGTCAACAAAACTCGCATCACAGCTTCTAGAAGACATGTAATTATACATATCTTCAGATTTAGCCACCTTGATACCAATTTTATCTTTAGATCTAGCCAACTCAATACCAAGATAGTATTTTCAGTGCCCGAAATCCTTCTTTTGGACTTTCCCTTATGATTAGTTGTATAATGACTTGCTGATTGTCCCTGATAATAACAATATCGTCTATGTAGACGATCGTCTATGTAGACAATAATCAAAATGTTGCCCGACAAGTCTTGCTCATAGAAAACTGAGTGACCTAGGTTGGATCTGTGAAGACAAGATTTATGAGAGCCTAAATTAATTTCCCATGCCATGCCCTATGCTTAAGACCATAGAGCAATTTATGGAGCCGACAAACTGGATGAGGATCCCCCAAGCAATAGATCTAGGAGGTTCCCCTCATGTATATTTCTTTGGAATAGTCAACATGCATGAAAGAATTCTTCACATCTAATTGATGCAAAGGCCACGAGAACTGTGTTGCAACTTGCAAGAGAAATGAACATCCTGGCAAATGTCTCTCTAGGTAGTCCTCCCTAAAGACCTGAGTATACACCCTTTTGCAGCCAGATGTACTTTTGATTGGTCCACAAACCACTCAGACCTACTTCGACAAAAAAACCCACCTACAACCAACAATAATATTTTCTGGCAGTTTTGAACAATGGCCCATGTCTAGTTCTTTAAAGCAGTTTCCTCCGCTACAATACACTACTCTACATGACTCAAAGCCCCGAATGCTGAAAGGGGAATGGGAACCAAAGACAACGAAGACACAAAGCAAAATAGGAAGGAGCAATGTGATTGTAAGAATCAAAAAATTTGAAATGAGGAGACAAGTACAGGCCACTTGCCTTTTGCCAGAGTAATAGCCAATTCATTAAAATTGCTTGTTTCAATTGGATTGTTAGGCTAAGTGGCCATGCCTTTCTACAAAGCAATAGGCAACTCATCAAGATTGCTTTTTCTATTGGATCTTAGACTAAGTGACCATGTATTAGGGTTGATCCTTCACAAAACATGTAGCAAGAATCCCCTTTCGACGTATGTCTACCAACATAATGGGAGAACGACTACGTGACCTATCCTCTGATTTGGCGGTGAGTGGACAACTAGGAGGGACTTGACTTCTGAATATGTGATGTTTGATGATTGAACAGATCCAATAGAAACTGGAAGAGGGAGAGACTCTTGAACTCAATGTATCAGAAAGCGGGAAGCGGGAGGCGTGCGGACAGCACCCTGTAACTGATTAAGCGGTAGGCGGACGATTAAGCGGGCGATTTTTGAAAAAGCGGGTGTCTAAATTTTATATATTTTTATACAAATTACATGCATGTGTATATAAAAAATATATTTATAAGGAACTTCTATACATATCTAATCAGCAAATCAGTAATTAACTAAGTATTCATCAATACTTACTATTAATCAGTATCTCTAATCACTAAAATCAGCAAGCATATCAGTAATTGTAAATAACAAACTATGAATTGTTGAATTAAAGTAATCACTAAAGTAATACTAACCAGTAGTACCAATCATTAATCACTGAAAGCAACAAGGAAATCAGTAAAACTAATCATGCATTACTAGTATAATAGAGCAATAGGATATTTACTTAGATGCATTACAGCAGTACCCAATTATTACAGCTTACACACAAAGTATGCATTCTAAATTAGGACTAGCTATATCATAGAACATTTAATGTATACAAGTTTTCATATATTATAGTCAACACTACTTGGACTATGTAATTAATTAATGTTAGATGCTTACATTAGGATTTTTAAACAAAAGCGGGAAAAAAGTGGGCAAAAAGCGAGAAAAAGCGGGTGAGGCGGGCAAAAAGCGGGCGATTATGTTCAAAACGATTAAGCGGGCGCTTAGGGGCTAAATTAGGCGGATAAGGGTCATGGGCGCTTAAGCGACCCGCCTGGCCGTTTTTTAATTCACTGCTTGAACATCATCAAAAGATCATGTATCATCATAGCATGATGCAACCTCAAAACAAGTAATGGCAATCGAGGCACAGAAGCAAAGTTTCGTAGGTCAAAAACATTTATATCTACCCTTTTTATATTTTTAAAATAGGCCAAAAATGTGCATTTAGTCGACTAGGACTTTACTTATCCCTGCCAACACCTATAATTTGGACAAAATACACACAACCAAAGACGCAAGAGTGGTACGTGGTACATTTGATGCCTACGACGAAGGAGAGTGAAGGAAAATTAATATTGGAGGACAAGTGATGACATGCGGTTAATCAAATAGGTGGATGGATTGGCTTGATTAGTAAGTATCTAGACAAACTGCAACCTCAACAAAATGCAATTTGCCATATTCCCTAGCATTTCAAGAGTTGTCCTAGAAAAGGGTTGTAGCCTAGGAAGCACGGACACGGGACACGGCAATTTTAAAAAATATAGGACACGGACACGGCATTGGACACGGCATACATATACATATACATATACATATACATATACATATACATATACATATACATATACATATACATACATATATATAAATTATATAGATATACATAAATACATATATGTAGAAGTATAAATATAGTTGTATACATATATAGACAAATATATAAGTATACATATATATGTACACAAATATACATATACATGTACACAAATATACATATACATACACATAACTTGGAGTTAATACATATAATATCTGTCTATCCAAATCCGTAAAGCAACTGATTACATGAGATTTAAAGAAATAAACTTAAAAGAAATATAAATCAAACCTGAAATTCACTTACGATATGAATGCAGACTTTATAAGAAAGCACTAGTATGTTTCCATTATGAGATAATAAATGATCCATTTAGATTAATCTAGAATACATTTGCAATATGAAATCAAGTAAGTATGAATGAAGAATGACAAAAGTAATCAATGTGTGTCAAATTCTTATAACACTCATTATATAATGATGAATTATATATATAGGTATGATGTATAATAGATAAGTATGTAATAACCATTAGGAAAAGGATGGGGAGGAGACATATGATAGTGTGATAGAATAAGAGGAGCGAGAGAGAAGATATATAATTTATATTTTTTTATATAGGGAATTAGTTTGAGCCTGCCGTGTCCAAGCTGTCCACGTCGTGTCCAAGCCGTGTACGGGCTTTCAAAAAAAGTGGACACTTCTGAGCCGTGTCCATCGTGTGTCTAGCAGTGTTCACGCCGTGTCCGTGTCCGACACGTGTTCAGGTTGGCCACGGCTTCCCTGGGGAAGTGTCTGTGCTTCCTAGGTTGTAGCTGGATTGACAAGTTATTGATGTCTAGTTTTAGCATGTTTGTTGGTGGCATGTGGTAACCTAGTTACTTGGCGTAGTAAAAAGCGGCACGTTGTTGCTCATTCCAGGAATGAGGTTATATGTAAGACAATGGCTAATAATGCTTTGCGAACTTAGCCTATCTCCTTTTGCACTTATGCATATGTATTGTGAGTCGTGACAATGTGGTTGCCATCTTCATTGTCAATAATTCAATCTTTCATGAGAAGACAAAGCACATTGAAGGCAATTGCCACTTTGTGCGACAAGATATACATACCAAGTAGCTATGTACTCCTTGCACTAGATCTAAAGGACGAATCCTAGATTTGTTTACTAAGCCATTGGGTATAAAGGTTGTCTCCACTTTAGTTAACAAGCCGGCATGATTAATATATATGCCATCTTGAAGGGGAGAGTGTTAAACTCATAGTTATACAGGCGCCCGCCTAGCCTCAGACCCAAGGCACCCAGTCTGATTAGGTTGTTGGGCAGCCTGGGTGGCCGCCTAGGCGCCTGTCGGCCTAATTGGTCCTAGATTTTGGACATCGTCTTTTTTTTCGTATCTTCCTACAACCTTCTGCTTTTCTTTTGATATTTGTTCTTCCTCCTTATTAGAGAGTGCATTTACAATTGTTATTATTGTCTTTGTAATATGAGCCCAAGTATGTCTTGGCCCATTAGGGTTAACTTGTGTCATGTATGCTTCCCTGTTCTCCTACATATAGGAGCAGGGTTTCTCTTATCTAATACATCGATTAGCTGTCTCTTATTATTTAAGATGGTATTAGAGCAATCGTCTTAGAGACCAAAACCCTACGTGAGAGAGAGAGAGAGAAATGGAGCATCGCCCCCTTGCGGGCGGCCGCTGCCCTCGGCGGTGCTTGGCTGCCTGCAGGGAATTCCCTCTTGATTCGTGCGATCTACTCCTCTAGCAGTAACTCGCCATAGCAGCCCTCTACTCTCCAGCCACTATGTTGCCTCTATGTTTTTCCGCCGCCGCCTGTCCATGCTGCTCCTCCTGCCTACCCCATGACGAGCCGCCATTGGCTCTTTGCTGCTGCCATGCGCTCCTGTGCCGCCGCCCAGCCACTGCGCAGCCGTCGTTGGCTGCTATCAAGCAGCCTTGCTACCCGTTGCGCTGTCGGCACTGTATTAGAAAGTAAAAGACGCCGCTGCATCATGCCTTCCGCCGTCGTCAAGTTGTTGTCTGCCCGCTTTTGCACGCCGACCCTTCCTGCCCCTACATTGTTGAAGTTGGGAAGAGATGGACTTTGACGTCTGCTACTGTGGTGGATACTGTATGAAGAGGGAAGATGATGAAGATCTTTGTTGCCGACTTTACATGGAGCTTGCATATTGGAGTTAGTTATTTGTTAGCTACTCTGTCCACTGGTCTTATATCTGCCTGCGTCGTCAAATGTTGCTTTTATGCGCCAACACTCTCTGGCATGTCCGTGTTTTGACACGTTGACTCTCTTTTTGTCCATGCCTTGTGTGCATGTCGACTCCCTACTTCTGTGTGCCAGCACTCTCGGGTTCGTCTGTGCTCTGTTTCGCATTTTGACCCGTCTGTACTTTATTTGTACGTTGATCACTACTATTGCTATGACCCAACACTCTTTGGGCTGCGACGTTAGTGATGAGATGAAGACCAAGCTGCTTTGATACTTACTTCTGCTCCAGATGATCGTGTTGTTGCTTATTTCTACTCCAGATGATCGAGAAGCTTTTGTGACCTACTTGCTTGGAGTATCTACGTGAGGGGGAGTGTCTGAGTGTTTGAGTGCTTAATTGTAATATTGAGGGGGAGGAATTTCTTGTATGGGCTTGGTTTATCTTTTTGTTTTGTTTCTTTGTTTTCTGGTTTGACTCTCTATTTGCAAGCTGATCTGGGATTCTCCCAACTTCAGCTTGAGGGGGAGTGTTAGAGTCTGTTTACGATTGTTATTATTGTCGTTGTGATATGGGCCCAAGTATGTCTTGGCCCATTAGGGTTAACTTGTGTCTTGTACACTTGCCTTTTCTCCTATATATAGGAACAGGGTTTCTCTTATCTAATACATCAATTAGCCGTCTCTTATTATTTAAGACTCCTTAATCTCTCCTCATTTTTTTCCTTCATAGTTCCACCAAGCAGGAAACTTGTTGCAATGTCACTGCATGCTCTACTCTTTATTTTCGTTTTTAAATTCTAGGTCTACCAAGCAGCAAAATTGTTGCTATGTTACTCATTTACTGCAAAATTGTTGCTCTACTATTACCGATTTATTGTTGTTCACTATTACCGATTTACTGCATACTTCATCATTTTGCCTAATTTTTTTCTTCATCCTCCTATTTCCATTCATTGTTCATAAATTTCTTGTTTGAATGTACTCACATTAACACAATGCTAATTTCTTGCTTGCATTTCAATTTTCTTACTCCATCATTCCTATGTCATATTCATATTTATATATAGGCACTTAGGTTGTCTAGGCATCAAGGCGACCGAGTGTTGCCTATGGACGCCCGGACAACATAATTGTGGACTTGTGGAGCAACAGTCAGTACGTAGTAGCAATATTTCTACTAGAGAGAAAAAAGAAAAATAAATAGTAAGCCATGGAAGTAAATTTGCTGCTTAGTTATGTATAAGGAAGAAAACATGGAAACAGTCATGGTGATAGGATGATGTTGAGGCAACAACAAGATATAACAACAACTTAGTTTAGCAAAATGAAAAAAAAAGGTGGATCAGCAAAAAAAACTGGGCTGGTTTGTTGAACCATTAAGGAAAATGACAAAAAAACTAAAATGGTGAAGGCCCATTAATCAGGCCCATCAAGAGGCCTAATAACCGCCCAGGCGGTCCGCCCAGTCCGCCTAGACGCCTATTGAGGCTGGGCGCCTGGGATTTGGAGGGTGGGGAGCGTCCGGGCCGCTCGGGCACCCGTACAACTATGATAGGCACTATATTAATTCATAAAGTACACATAGTGTTTGTGTGCATGCCTGTGTAAAAATGTCTGGGAACGTCTAGGCCTCTGCTAGCCTAGGCGCCCCTCTAGATTGAAAAGTACTTATTTATATGTGGCCTTGCTTATTAGTTTTCGTACATCTCTTGGTACAAGAGTACCACCCTATCTAAACTCGTATGTATATGAGTCGTGTAAACACATGCACAAGGCACCCCTAGACAACCTTGGTTAAAGTACTTGTTTATATGTGGCCTTGTTGCTGGGCTTAAGTGGTTTTAGTACACCTCCTGGTATGAGAGTACCACCCTACCTAAACTCGAATGTATTATGAGTTGTATAAACACATATAAAATCATCCCTTTATAAATGCAATATCATTTTGCATAATCTAGGTGCATATACTTTTGTGATGACCCTTAAAGAATAAAGGAAAGCTCAGAAAGCATAGCCCTAGAGGCCGGTTTGATGATTGCAATGGTGCATTGTCCAACTGAATTGGAAGAAATGGTCTAGAATCTTACCGACCTCAAGCTCATGGAAGCTTTGTTTAGAGCAACCTTTTGCACTTGATGACATACTAGTAGGATTCAATGAGGTTAGGGAGCTCCTTCCGGGACTACTTCCACTATAGCAACATAAGGTTTGTTAGCTTCTAGCACCTTTCTTCTACTCTCAAAGCCCTTCAATAAATGGAGGTTGATGTAGGACAAGCTCCGCCTTTATGCACTTACGAGCGCAGGCATCACAGCGTTGTTAGTTAGGCCTTTTTTTCAGCTTACGTTATTTTATTACGCCTTTTCCTTATTTTGGGTTTTTGTAAAGTGACATGGTTTAGTCTCACATTGGCTATCACCTATTTAGTCTTTCTTTTAGAAGTCTATATAAGGCTCCATTGCGTCTTTGTTTAAACACGGTTGATGAACGAGAATTATTTCCTTAGTCATTTCTTCGCTTTTCTTCTTTAGTTCCGTAGATATACATTAAGTGGTATCAGAGCCTAACCCTAGCCTCCCTTAGTGTTGTGCTCCTACCCGCCGCCCTCTAAACCTAGTCACCACCTTCCTCAGCAAACCTTGTCGCCGCCCTTCCCCTGCCAGACCTACCCGCCATTCACCGCATCCTTCAGCCGCCGCAATCTGATTCTAGCTGCCGCCTATAGAAATAGCCGCCTTCACTGCCGTCGCCTATAGCAACAACATCCTTCACTTCCGCCGCCTTCCGCTGTATAACCCGTCGTGACTTCCGCCGCCCGAGCAGATTCTCCTGCCGCCGCCGTCATCCATAGCAACTGTTACCGCCAGATCGACGCCTACAGCCAACAACCTCCTCCGACGCTAGTAAGCAACCCCCCGAAAATTTTGGATCCGCAAGTCAGGGGGCGGATATCTTACGTCCTCACAAGGTATTCTCTCCATCTATATCAAGTCAAGGAGGAAAAGAATGTCATCAATTTGGGTAAGATCTTTTCTTTGTTTAATGTTCTTTTGCTTATCTTCTGCAAATTTAGTACATTCGCAAGCGGGTTCATAAGGTGTTTTGGTTCCTCGACCCACATGTTGCCAAGTTCGAATTTTGTGAAAGGTTTTTCCCCTGTTCTGTGTGTCACTTTACTATCATATTATTTGTCCGTAATGTTTTCTTGAAATATTGCGTTGCCCATTACAGAACTAAGTTTTTCATAGACACAAAATATTTTTTTTGCTTATCTCGCTTTGCAAATCATAATGTCGGGTCGTAAATCTAATAGCCATGTATTAGAACTTGCTTTAGATACAGTCCCTGAGTCTTCACAACCCGAGATTACCCTCAATACCCTTGGCCAAGCGATACGATCATGACTGAGCTTCACACTATTCGCCAAACACATACACTACAGGTCGGTCAGAACTCAACACAACACCTTTTATGGGGTATGGGATGCCACCAAACCTTGGATATGCACCACAAACCCCCCTTAACCCTACTCTGCAATTCTATCAACTCCATGAGACCCCTGACTACCATCCCTATGGAGATGTTGACCCCTATGCAAAACCTGATCCTTGTTCACCGCACCCCTACGGGGACCCACACCCCTATCACCCACCCTACCATCACACAGCCCAACCCGCTGCCCCATAAGTGCACTATGCACCACCACCACATCCCCCTCCATGTGCTCCTTGTGCTCCACAATTATTCATGCACCCAATCACCAACCACTGGCTCTGCCACATCCCATGGCCCCTCCTCGACCCCACCTTGACCCCCTAGCCATTATGTTTTTCATAACTCCCCTCGTGGACCTATTTTTCCCCGCGATCTATACAGGCAGTATCACCTTGGACCTCATCCACCACATCATAATGATATAACTTGATGAGCTAAAATTGATGCCCCCACTTTTCATGGTAAGCTTGATCCCAAAGCTTTTCTCGATTGGATTGCTAGTTTGGAAGATTATTTTGACTGATATGACATTATCGACGCCCAATGGATTAGGCTTGCTAAGATGAAACTCGGACGGTCGACCAAACGATATTGGCAAGGTGTCTTGTGTGACATGGAGCGTATTGGTCTACCTCCAATCCTCAATAGGGGTGAGATGAACACTAAGCTACGTGAGCACTATGTACCTGCCAAATACCAAAGACAACTTCTTTCTGACTAGATGGCCCTTAGCCAAGGGTCATCATCTGTTCAAGAGTACATGGAACAGTTTGAGGAGGCTAAGAACTGTTGTATTCACAATGACCCTGATTGGCAACTGGCCGCTTGTTTTGTGCACCGCTTACACCCTGATATTAAACGAGAAATGGAATTACAACAGTATGACTCCTTCAACGATGCTTTTCACCGTGCTCAAAAGGTAGAGAGTTACCTACAGCCTGCTTCTTGTGGTCCTTCCTTTTTTCGTTTTACACAACGTACTTGCTCAACAAATAACCCTTCCACTACCCCATCTCGCTCTGCCTATTTCCTACCCTAACCATCTACCTATAGTTCTTCAACCCCTTCCTCCAATAAAGGCAAAGAGGTAGTGACAACTCCAGTCCAGCCTCCTCCATGAGGTCGTGAATGCTTTCATTGTCATAGCACGACTCACCTAGTTGCCCAATGCCCTCGTCGTGCTCTTTTTGTGTCCTCTGATTCTCCCGATACCACCCCTGACGATGACATTGAATATGAAAATGTTTTTCCTACATCTAAACATTCTGATGATGACGTTGATTACAATCATGATGATAAACTATCATATCTCCAGGTCATGCGTGTTCTGGTTGCCCCTCCAAAAGGGGACGAATGGAAACGCACCATCCCCTTCCAAACCTTCTTCAAACACGCTAGTAACAGCTACAAACTACTCATTGATGGTAGCATTTCTCAGAACATCATTTCACCCCATAGATTGCAGCGCATGGAGTTGCACCCAAAACTCCATCCTTAGACACATAAAGTCCATTGGGTGAACCAAATTAGCTTGCCCATCACCCAACAATGCCTTGTGCCCACCACTCTAGGTGCTTATTCAGACCACATTTAGTGTGATGTGTTGCTATGGATGTTGGCCACGTCATTCTTGGTCGTCGTTGAATTTATGACTTAGATGCCCACAATGAGGGATGTTCCAATGTTTATACCTTCAAGCACAAAGGCAAACACATACGATTAGCACCTACCCAATTCATCTCACCTATGATAGAGTCCACCAGACCCCCAGACCTCCAAATCCAGGCATTCTCTACACCTTGTCATCCGAAGAGAGTTGGAAGAACCAGTCGTGAATATGGATGCATGTATGTCCTATATATCAAAGAATCCACTCCTATGTCTGATTTTCAGACCCCACCACTAGAACTTGTCTCCTTTCACGACGAGTTCAAAGACATGACACCTACAAACCTTCCTGATGAGCTTCCCCCTTTGTGTGATATTCAACATGAGATTGATTTGATTCCGGGGGGTCATTGCTCTCTAACCGATCTCATTACCGTGTGAACCCAACTGAGCATGCTGAATTGAAACACCAGGTTGATGCCCTCCTTCTCAAAGGTTTCATTCGAGAGAGCAAGAGTCCTTGTACGGTTCTTGTTCTCTTTGCCCCCAAAAAGGATGGTAGTTGCAGAATGTGCTTAGATTGTTGACCCATCAATAAGATCACTGTCAAATATCGTTTCCCTATTCCTCACCTTGACAACATGCTTGATCTATTGACGGGATCCCGCAATTTCTCCAAGATTGATCTCCGTAAAGATTACCACCAGATCCCGTTAAGGATTCTCATGAATGGAAGACTGCCTTCAAAACACCATACGGATTATATGAGAGGTTGATCATGCCATTTGGCCAGTCCAACGCACCCAACACCTTCATGAGAGTCATGAACCATGTGTTGCAGCTATTCATTGGTAGATTTTTGGTGGTCTACTTTGATGTCATTTTGATTTTGGTAAGACCAAGGACGAACATTTGACTCATCTTCGACTTATCTTCAACACACTTTGCACTGAAAAATTGTATGTCAATCTAAAGAAGTGTTCTTTTCTTCAAGATAAAGTCTTTTTCCTTGGCTACTTCATATCTGCTACCGACATTGAGGTTGGCCCCGCCAAAGTCAAAGCTACCACTGATTGGCCCCAGCCCACTCGATCTCTGAGCTACGTAGCTTTCACGGGTTAACTACTTTTTATTGTCGCTTTGTTTGTGGATTCAACGCCATTATGGTTCCTTTCACTGAGTTAATGAAGTGTGATGATAAATTAGAGTGGACGGCATCCGCCGCACGAGCTTTTGAGGTTGTCAAAACAAAGTAAATTGTACCTCCTGTTCTTCGTCATCCTGATTTCTCACTTCCGTTTGAGGTATCATGTGATTCTTCCAGTGTTGGCATTGGTGGCGTTCTGAGCCAAGAAGGGCAGCCTGTTGTCTTTTTCGGTGAGTACTCAATGACGCAAAGTGTAAATACTCCACTTATGATAAAGAATTCTACGTTCTTGTACAATCTTTGCGTCATTGGAGGCACTATCTTCTTCACCAAGAGTCCATCCTCTGGTCTGACCATCAGGCCCTTTGCTTCCTGAATTCCCAAAAGAATTTAAGTGTTTGGCATGCTAAGTGGTGTGAGTTTCTTCAGGAGTACACTTTTGTTTTCAAACACAGCTTTGGTGTTGAGAACAAGGCTTTAGACGCTCTAAGTCGTTGCTTGACCACCCTACAGTCTATGAGCGTTGAAGTTGTAGGCTTCAACCGTCTGAAAGATCAATATCCCATGTCCCGACTTTGGAACTATACATTCCGACCTCCTTGGTAGCACAGCCGACCAAGCTTCTGATTTTATCCTACGTGATGGATTTCTCTTTCGTGGTCTAGAAGTTGTGGCTAATAATCCTCTTATTGAGATGATAAAAGGAGTACAGGGTTCTCTGTTATAAGACAAGAGAAGACCATAGGATTTAGAGATAACCCTGGGATAAAACTAAACACAAGATAACACAGTAAAGAGAAAAAATAGACTAAGTAAAAAACACAGGAAAGTCTATATACTAATACTCCCCCTCAAGCTGGAGCGTAGATGTCTATCATGCCCAGCTTGGATGTCATAGCAGTGAACCTTGTCTTTGGTAGAATCTTTGTGAAGATGTCAGCCACCTGATCAGTCGTATGAATGTAGGGAGTAGAGACCTGGTCAGAGAGAACAACTTCGCGGACAAAATGACAATCCACCTCAATGTGCTTGGTCCGCTCATGGAAAGTAGGGTTACTGGCAATGAATGTAGCTGTTTTGTTATCACAATACATTGGAATAGGAGACGAGTCAGAGATACCAAAGTCCTTCAGTAAGCTCATAATCCAGAATAGTTCACAGGTAGTGTGTGCCATGGCACGATATTCAACTTCAGCACTTGAGCGAGCAACTACAGACTGCTTTTTGCTTCGCCAAGTGACAAGGTTGCCTCCCACAAACGTGCAGTAGCCAGAAGTAGAACGACGATCAACCTTGCTACCAGCGTAATCGGAATCCGAAAAGCCAAGAAGTTTGCAGTGTCCATGTTTTTTGTAAAGCAGGCCTTTTTCCAGGAGAACTTTTCAGATATTTCAGAATATGACAGACGGCGTCCCAATGACACTGTCGAGGCTTATATAGGTAACGACTAACCAATCCAACAACAGCAGTAATATCAGTCTGTATAACAGTAAGATAGATGAGTTTACCGACCATTCTTCGATATTGATGATTGTCAGGATAGGCAGGAGAATTCGCATCATCCCAGTCAGTGTTCGGATCCAGAGGTGTGCTAGCAGGCTCAGCACCAAGAAGACCAGTTTCAGATAGTAGATCCAGAACATACTTGTGCTGAGATAAGCAGAGGCCAGAAGAAGACCGGGACACCTCTATCCCAAGAAAATACCTGAGAGACCCAAGATCTTTAGTGACGAAATGTTTTTCCAGGTAGTGCTTGGTGGACTGAATACCGGCAGGATCACTTCCTGGGAGGATAATATCATCAACATAAACAATGAGAATAATAATGCCAGTAGGAGTATTCTTGACAAAGACTGAGTGATCGGACTGGGAGCGCTTGAAGGAAAAATTCTGAAGAATAGTGCTTAATTTATCGAACCAAGCTCTGGGACTCTGTTTCAAGCCATAGATCGTCTTTTTCAGTCTGCATACTTTAGAGGACTCCCCCTGAGCAACAAAACCAGGGGGTTGTGACATGTAGACTTCTTCACGAAGGTCACCATACAGGAAAGCATTCTTGACATCAAGCTGATACAGAGGCCAGTCAAAATTAATAGCAACAGAAATAAGAATTCTCACAGAGTTCAACCGTGCCACCGGAGAGAAAGTCTCAAAGTAGTCGACCCCATAGGTCTGTGTATAGCCTTTAGCCACTAGTCTCGCCTTAAGGCGTTCAACAGTTCCATCTGGTTGATACTTGACCGTGAAGACTCAGCAACAACCAACAGGAGAGCAATCAGCAGGTGGATCAACAAGTTGCCATGTATTGCGCTCAGTAAGCGCCTGCATTTCGGTTTCCATAGCCTGACGCCATGCAAGATTTTTAATGGCCTGAGCAGCAGTTTTAGGAACAGATATAGCAGAAAGGGCCGTAGTAGAATTAGCAAAATTAGCACCCAGATTATCAGTAGAACAAAAATTCCCAATGGGATGCTTAGTACAAGTATGTGTCCCTTTTCTCAGGCTAATAGGGAGATCAAGGTCAGAAAATACCTGCGGAGGTGGTTGATCTGGCACAGAGGATGAAGACGATGGAGAGGCCATAGAGGGAGCTGTCGGCTTTTGTCTTTTGTGATACACTTTCAGAAGTGGCATTTCAGGTGGGGAGGCAGCATCAGAATTATCAGTCAAATCATCCACAACAGGTAAAGGTGTATCAACCAGTAAATCCGATGTGAGTGCAGAACCAGCCGGAGAATAGAAAGGCATGTGCTCGAAGAATACGACATCCGCAGAGACACAACTTTTTAGAAACAGGATCGTAGCATCGATACCCTTTTTGAGTGCGAGAGTATCCCAAGAAAACACACTTAGTTGCTCTAGGATCTAATTTGGTAAGGTCAGGCCGGAGATTTCTAACAAAGCACGTGCTCCCAAAGATACGAGGCGCAGAGAAAAGAGGTGCATCAGGAAACAAGACCTGATATGGAATCTTATTGCCGAGCACAGAGGATGGCATACGATTAATGAGGTAGCAAGCAGTAGATATCGCCTCGGGCCAAAAAGACTGAGGAACATGGTAGTGAAAAAGAAGGGTACGCGCAACTTCAAGGAGATGACGGTTTTTGCGTTCAGCGACACCGTTTTGTTGCGGGGTATAGGCATAGGAAGTTTGGTGGATGGTGCCCTGGCGACGACAAAAACTACTAACAGAGGCTTGCATAAACTCCAAAGCATTGTCAGTGCGCAAAATTTTAATGGGCTTAGCAAACTGGGTACGGATTTCAGCAAAGAAGTCAGTAATTTTCTCAAGAATGGTAGATCTATCTTTCAGTAAAAACAACCAGGTTGTTCTAGAGAAATCATCAATGAAGCTCAGAAAATATTTAAAACCAGAAGTACTCGTCACAGCACATGGACCCCAAACATCAGCATGTATAATATCGAATATAGCTTTAGAACTAATGCAAAATTTTGGTGAAAAAGTAGCACGAGCTTGCTTGCCAAGCTGGCATGTCTCACAATGAAAAATAGAACTAACTACATCAGGTAATAAAACTTTTAATTTTGCAGCAGATGGATGTCCCAATCTATAATGCCACTGAATGTCGGCCACAGATGATGTCAAATATGCAGCTGGCTTCAGATCGTCCAAGTAGTAGAGCCCATCCGATCCCTCATGGCCTGAACCAATCGTCATCCTCGTGCGCAGATCCTGAAACAGAACACTATCCAGATCAAACGTAATTGAGCAACGAAGGCTCTTCACAGCTTTACTGACATATAGTAAATTAAGGGGAAACTTAGGGACATAAAGAGTGGACTGCAATGGCAGACTACCAGTAGAACTTATATCACCAATTCCAGTAGCCGGTGATTTAGAGTCATCAGCTAAAGTAACAGGCGGTATCAATGTTTTAAAAAACGTTAAGCGGTAATCGTGCGGACAGCACCTTGTAACTGGTTAAGCGGTAAGCGGCCGATTTTTTAAAAAACGGGTTTTAATTTCCTATATAATTTTATACAAAATTACATATATATGTATATAAATACTAATACTCTTTGAAACTTTTATATATATCTAAAGATTCTAAACACTCTACCCAACAGTAAAAACACCCAATTAGCTTATAAGATAGCTATAAGACAATAATTATAGCCATAATATAATAAATAATAGATTTGACATAGATAAAATACCCCACATACATGATTCAGAAATATTTTTGCATCACATGTTTACATAGTTAAGCAGTAAACAATAGACTCATTATTGGATACCTTTCTAACTTATTGTTATATGTGCATATCATCAATTAGTCATACATTACAGCAGTACAATTAACTAAAGTATGCATTCTAAAATTAGATAATAGTTACATATATTTTACTTGTATAAATTACACTTTACAACAGTACCCTATTATCCCAACTTGCATACAGTAAACAATAGACTCATTATTGGATACCTTTCTAACTTATTGTTATATGTGCATATCATCAATTAGTCATACATTACAGCAGTACAATTAACTAAAGTATGCATTCTAAAATTAGATAATAGTTACATATATTTTACTTGTATAAATTACACTTTACAACAGTACCCTATTATCCCAACTTGCATACAAGTATGCATTCTATTAGACTAGGCTTATCATAGGATATTTAAGTTTAATATATTATAGTCAGTAATACTTGGGACCATATAGTTTATATAAAGTTACAGGTGTACAGCAAAATTTTAAAAAAAACGGACAAAAAAGGCCAAAAAGCGGGCAAAAAAGGGCAAAAAAACGGAAAAAACGGGTGAAAAACGGGAAAAAACGGCCGATTAATTACAAAAATATTAAACGGCGATTTTGCCAAAAATCGAACGGCTGGGCCATTGGGCCGATTAAACGGCCGTTTAATCGGGCGCTCAGCCCGTTTTTCATTTCATTGGGCGGTATAAAATATGTCTTGTGCAATTTAGAGAATAAAGTGGGATTGGCAGAAATATGAGAGGTCGCATCAGAGTCAATCACCCATGAAGGTTTACCTGTCTTGGTCAGAAGGGCGGCGCTACCATCATTAGAAGCATCAGTAGAGGAAGTCAGGCGAGCTTGAAGCAGTTTTTCAAATTCCGAGCGGATCCAGTCAGCTGTTGGTGGAGCAGGTTCAGTCTGGTCAGAAGTCATTTTATTGGCCCAGTCAGGTTTGTCGTATTTGATCCAGCAACGATCTTCAATATGGTTGGTGCGCTTGCAGTGAGTGCAGTAGCGGGACTTCACAGGATCAGCTCCAGAGCCACGGCCAGGAGCAGAAGAACGTCCTCCGCGGCTACGACCTCTGCCACGACTGCGACCACGAAAGGAATCACCAGAGCGGACAGCGAGAGCTGCCCCATCAGAAGAGTCAGGCACGGACTGGGACACAGAAGGTAAACGTTGGACCCTTTTGAGCACATCGCGGAGAGTGGGTAAAGGGTCGCTGGAGAGAATTTGGTCCACAACACCAACAAAGGAAGCAGGTAGGCCCGCGAGGAACTGAACTAACATAAGTTCGTTCCGCTATCGATAAACTTCATCGATGTCAGTAGAAAGAGGATGATACACCTGGAACTCATCCCAGAGGGCACAGCAGGAGTTGTAGTAATCCTCGACAGAGTCAGTAGCAGAATACTCCTGTTTGGCAAGTTGCTTAAAGATCTCAAAGACCTTCTTAGGATTCTGTTGGTGCGAGTAAACATGGGAGATTTACTCCCACATTTCTTTGGCAATCTGAAGACGGAGCAGGGACTGGCTGATCTTGGCTTCAGCGCTGTTGACCATCCATGTCATGACCCCATAGTCCTCTTTGGACCAGAGATCATAGGCTTGTTTCGTCTTCTCGTCAGCATCAAGGGCAGGAAGAGACGGGCCTTTTGTAGTCAGATGAGAGTGGCGACCTTGGGATTTGATATATAACTCAAAGGAGGCAGCCCATAGGTGATAGTCGGAACTGTCCAACTTCACCGTAGTAACACAGAGAGTGCGCGGGAGATCTGAAGTCGCCATCAGACCAGAGTAGAACAGAAGCACGGGCACAACAAGTATCAGCAGTAGCAGTAGTCAGTAGCAGGAGTCCACCACATGGACTAGTAGTCGTAGCAAGTAGGAGATCCACATGGACCTCAGAAGACCCTCACGGGGTAGATAAAGAAGTAAGAAACCTACGCCACCATGGAGAAAAGATCACTCCACCATAAGGCGTAGGCAGGCAGAAGCGAAAAGTTGGTTTACGCCTTCAACGTGCCGGAACTAGAAAAGACACGGGTTGTACGTAAGCTTTTCGGAAGAGCGTACAGAGACGAACGGAAGCCTGTAGCCGAACTAGATGGTGAGCGAAGAACTAGGGAAGAGAAACAAGAGAGAAGAGAGGATGGGGAGGGTGGTTGTGGCTGCGGGAGATGGTAGTGGTGGGTGTGGGGTGGTGGCAGGCAGCAGGGGGGGCTGCGGTGGAGAAGAAGGGAGGGAAGGAGGTGGGCGGCAAGGGAGAAAGGTAGGGGAGGGGGTGACGGCGGCTGGAGGGGCTGGTCGGCGGCAGCAGGAGGGGGGGCAGGGTGGGCGGCGGCTTGGGAGAAGGGAAAGGGGGTGGCGGCTGGGGTTGATGGGAAAGGATCAGGGTTAGGGAGGATCAGGAGGCTCTGATACCATCTAGAAGTTGTGGCTAATAATCCTCTTATTGAGATGATAAAAGGAGTACAGGGCTCTCTTTTATAAGACAAGAGAAGACCACAGGATTTAGAGATAACCCATGTGGGATAAAACTAAACACAAGAATAACACAGTAAAGAGAAAAAACAGACTAAGTAAAAAACACAGGAAAGTCTATATACTAATACGTGGCATGCAGTTATGTATCCCTTCCACTTCAGTTCACGATTTTCTCATTTGGGAATTACATGTTGGTGGTCTTGCTAGTCATTTTGGTAGGGATAAGACCACCGCTCTAGTGACTGATAGATTTTATTGCCCTGCCTTACGGCGTGATGTCGCTCGCATCGTGTCTCAGTGTCGTACTTGTCAATTGGTAAAAATCAAAAGACAAAATACAAACCTTTACACTCCTCTTCCTATTCCCCAAGAGCCTTGGAAGGACCTACGTATGGATTTTATTCTAGGTCTTCCCCGCACTTCACGTGGCCACGACACCGTGTTCGTAGTTGTGGATCATTTTTCTAAGATGGCCCACTTCATTGCTTGTAGTAAGACTTCTAACACCTCTCGTATCGCCCGCCTTTCCTTTAAGGAGGTAGTCAAGCTACATGGACTTCCAACCACCATAGTCTCTGACCGCGATGTGAAATTTTTCAGCTACTTTTGGAAGACTTTATGGAAAATCTTTGGTACCGGCCTCAAATTCTCATTTGCCTTCCACCCTCAAATTGATGGTCAGACTGAGGTTGTTAACAGGAGCTTGGGTAACCTCCTGCGATGTCTTGTGGGTGAACGTTTAAGCAATTGGGACTTATAGCTAGCTACTGCTGAATTTGCTTACAACAGTTCTGTTAATTGATCCACAGGAAAGAGCCCTTTAGAAGTTGTTAATGGTTACAAGCCCCGCTCATTCCTATGTTCACTACTGACCGCCCTTCCCACATTGCTGAAACCTTTACATAACACATTCATGATTTGTATGTCGAGATTCGTCGAAAACTTATTTTTCTTATAAAACTACAAGCTTTCTACAGATGCACACCGCATGTTTCAAGAATTTAATGTGGGAGATTATGTGTTAGTACGTGTGCGTCCTGAACGCTACCCCAAAAATTCTTTCAAGAAGCTTTTTGTCAGGGCGTCAGACTTTTCCAAATACTTAGTCGACAGGGAGCCAATACCTATGTACCGAATTTGATAGCAGATTGGGGCATTAGTGCAATATTCAATGTAGAGGATCTTTCTCCTTATCGTGGTACATTTTAGGCCCCTCTACCACCAGCTACAGGTTCTTCATATCATCATTGTGCTTCATCATCTTCAGTTGCTATACCTCCTCTGCCTCGACTTCCTCGACAACCACCTAAGCGCATCAACACCGTCTTGGACGACCAGACTATCCTCACCAGCCAGGGTTATTGTATGTGTTTCTTGGTTCGCTAGAGAGGCCGTTCTACGGTAGACGCCACATGGATCACCGAGGAGGAATTCAGCCGCATTGATGCAGATCTTCTTAAGCTCTACCTCAACGCTGGCACGACGGAGTTGAGTCTTTTGCAGCCGAGGGGAGTTGATGTAGGACAAGCTCCGCCTTTATGCACTTACAAGCACATGCGTCGCCGTGTTGTTACTTAGGCCTTTTTTCAGCTTACTTTATTTTATTACCCCTTTCCTTATTTTGGGCTTTTGTAAAGTCACATGGTTTAGTCCACATTGGCTATTGCCAGTTTAGTCTTTCTTTTAGAAACCTATATAAAGGCTCTATTGCGCCTATGTTTAAACACGGTAGGATGAATGAGAATTATTTCCTTAGTCATTTAGCCGCTTTTCTTCTTTAGTTCCATAGATATACATTAGAGGTTCATAGTCTTACTTTCCACCAAGCCAGTCCCTTTTGTTAGGATATCTCACGGCAAGAAGAACATGTCAAACAAGGGGGAGGTTGAGAAAGGTGGTCGGTGGAGATGGATTGTCGAGAAAACAATTGAGCAATGTGGTTACTTTGTGGTGATCTGGTTTCACCCTCAAACTTTAAAGCAGGTGGAGGGAACATATAGAAGAGAAAAGGGAACTTCAATGGCACCTCAGGTACCTAGAGATCCACCCATTAACTAAAAATTCCTTGGCATCAGATTTCCCTCTGACTTTCTTCCTCAAAATGAGATCCAAAAATGCTTCATTTTTTAAAACCAATAATCCGCTTCTACTGTTATGTTAGATGGAACAGAAAGGTGACTGAAACGGGAAATTGGTCGCTACTCCTTGCGCAGATGCATTTGGCATTCAGACAAAGTAGGCGGAATGGATAGTATGCCTTTTGGGACGAGAAAGCCAACCTCAATAATCAATCAAGTGATCAATAGCGATCACATGAATTCTAGTGGATTTCACCTATTTTTGTCGCCGTTGGAATGAAAAAGTTAAGACTCAGCGCCAATATCTAAAATTATGAAACAGTTAAGGTCGATCCTAAGGTAGAAATACTTCTAGAAAGAATCTTGAACTAATCCCCAAAAAAACTCTAGAGAAAAGCATTCCCAATTCATGTATGCATAAAAGATTTTGGAATATACATTCATCATTAACCTAACTTTATGATTATCAGGGTTAAACATAGGGGTAAGTCATCTAGCTATCAAGGTTTCAAAGTGTTTGAGGCGTAACAAGGTATTTTCATTGTATCAAGGCTAAGTGTAAGGCTCGTTGAGTTTAAGGCATAAGCCTCATTATTTTATGAGACGTGCATGTGTGCAATATAAGACAAATACATACATATGTAAATATATTATGTAGAATATAAAAATAAATAGATAAATACACATACAACCTACATATAATAGATTATTGCAGAAAAGGTATAGCAATACAATCATGGTTGTCAAGGAAGCATGAAATGTCTCATCTTGGCTTTGTGTCCACCTTTTCATTGTGCATTTTTAGTGTATCATATCATATTATCATATATATAAGAGATTTTAGTAAAAATGCATGATCAAGATGTACCCATATCTAATATGAAATTAAATGTCACATCAACATCAAATCCCATCCATGTTGGGGTCGGCTACATGGATCCTTCTTTTCCAATCAGCTCTGTTATGGGTCATATTCTGATCAAGATGTAGAGATTTAAAATCTCCCTTTATAAACTCTTCCCAGGAAATTAAAAGTCACATATGGGTAATGAATAAACTAGAAAACAAAATTGTGTGGCAAGAGCCCAAGCGGTCATACGCGTCTGAATTTCATTTTAATTAGGCGATGGGCTACGCAAGCCCCCTTGGTCACCTAGGCATCTACCTCAACAACCATGTGGACAAATCACGATGCTTACTAAACAATTTAACAACTTAAAAAGGTTAATTGAATGAAATTACAATGATAAGCATAATTTGCAGCAAAACAATTGGACAGCAATTCTTTATTGTAATAACACTAAATTTTTCTCTGGCCAAAATATCACTTTCCTAACTGGAAAAAGAACATTAGGGGAAATGCAATTTGGAATTGGTACAAACTAGGATACACTCTTTTTATTCAGCAAAGTATGGAGATAGAACTTGAGTTGAAAGCACTGACATACTGAAAAGGATTAACTCAACCCAAGAAACTCAAGGTTCTATGAATCCCACTTATGATATTGTTATAGGCTTTAGATAAATCTTGTCATCAACTGTTCCATTTTCGTATATTTAAAGGAGTAGGGGATCTTAGATATGAATGAAGAAGACTTGATTACCTCAAAATCATTTTCTCTTGCAGTCTCAATCGTTCTCCTTGTCTGAGTCCTACAAAATGCAGAAACGTGGAAAAAAACCCGTTAAGATCTTCGATAATAAAACAAACAGAATGCAAAGTAAGAGAAATCGAGGATATGTAAAGCATTTTTAAGAGTATTATTCCAGAACCCATGTAACAGATATAGTGACCATGTCTTTACAGGGTTCAAAACCATAAGAAGAATATAGAATTGAGTTACCAGGCATACGGCCTGCTGCACGGGAATCATTAATGTAAGCTCGAGAAAATTGTGAGGATACACTTAGAGACATACCCATGTCAAGCATATCAACTGAAAAAACATTATGATGCCTGATAGTTGAACCTGTTTGTTTCTTCTATCACACTACTATGAAAGCGGAATCTTTGAAATTGTTCAAGATTTATCTTTTTGAAAAGTAATCATCAGTAGCAAATAAAAGACCAGTACTTCATGTAGAAAAAAAACACCAGTATATCCCTAGATAGAAGAGAGAAGATAAGTAGGTGGTACCAGAGTGAGGACCCTGAATCCCAGGCAAGAGGTTGATTCTCTGTACTACTGGAGGTTGTTGTGGAACGGCTTTGCTGGTAAGCATTTGACATTAAAGTGAATATATTTAGTGCCATTTGTACAGAGTACTGTATCCAACTTGAGAAGGATAGCATACTAATTTAGTTGCCGCCTAGTAGAAAATAATAGCAAAATTACTACAAAGGAAAACCACGGTATTCCTGTAGTTTTCTAGTTGAATCACCTATCTTGAGGGAAGTAGAGTGGTACGACAATACTCGGTTTATAAGATGCTTAGAAATGCAATCTACGTTAACCTAACAGTTATATATTGTCCATATTTTTATGATGACTTCACCATTCCATCCATGTGTATCAAACACTTCTATTTGATATAATTTCAGATTATTAGGTACACTCAAATCAACTAAATTTGCAAACCCTAGAATGGCGAATTCTAAGTCAAACAACTCAAAGTTCCAAGAACTTTAAAATAGCTAGATATATATTAGGATTTTGTTGTAATCATTTATAATGATTGTGACTTGTAATTAAGCTTAAATGTATATTAGAGTTAATTAGAGTGAATAATTATTTCACTTTCCATTAATTGAAAATTCCAAATCAGAACCTGTCATAGGCCGAGAACTTCTTGAGGAGTTTGGCAGGCGGTATTGTGCAGGGTCTCTACTCTCAAGCTAATGACCATCCGCTGAGTTTTAACTGATGAGAAACTCGGCCGACAAGTAAAGAGGAATTGAACTATTATGTCCATCGGACGAGTTTCGGACATAAAATCTCGAACGACGGATTCCCTGTCTGCTAGTGCCATCGGTCCAGTTTTGGCAATAAAATGTCGGCCGACGGTATTGTAGCTGTACCTTTTTATACAGTGAAATTTTGTCGTTAAAACGGGATAGAAAGTGAAAATTTATCTGTTGGAACATCCTATCATCCCCAAAAATGGTTTGAATTTATCCTAACTATCTCCATTGCCTCGTTGGCATCTTCAACTATAAATAGATTAGGACCCTTTGGGCTTCATCCCAAGGTTACCTTCCATGCTCCTATGCTATAGTTGAGTGCTTGTGCCATTAGAGCCCCTAATCTCTCTTGAGCTTGATTATTCTTCCGCAATCATTAGAGTGAATTAGGAATGTTGTAAGGAGAGCTAGCCCTAATTGTTATTTGTGAAGCTCTCCACTCACTACTTCCAAACTCTCTCTCTACAAGGTGAAGATTTGAAGGAGCTTCCTTGGTGAAGGAAGGAGAAAGGTAAAGGCAGAAGACCCTGGGCTGAGGATGGGTAAGTCCTTTACATGGTTGTTGGCTCCCTTGGCCTAAAAGGGAATGCTACTTAGCCCTTGATCTGAAAAGGGAGGTTTCTTGGTGTAATTTCTTATCAGTGAAATATAAGGTGGCTCTCAAGGTTAGAAATCCCAGAGATTGACTAGGTAGTAGAGCTGCATCCTTGAGAGACGGAACCACTATAAATACTTGCCGCCTTTGTGGTTGTATCTATCTCTCTCCTTTCTTTTTAATGCTTGCCTTATTACTTCTGGGAAAAGATTTTAAAGGTCTGACAAATCTGGTTTAAGTATTTTTAGCTCAGTTCACCCCCCCCCGAGCCCCATAGATCCAACAATCGAAAATTTAGAAGTATCTAACGTTTACCTAGATGGAATTAAGCAACCATACAAATAAATCAACTCTATTGAGAAGTGAAGCATGTGTGTTAATCGACAATGTAAGCCCAACTTGTCAAATAATTGATGTGGCAATTGATAGTATGGAAGGTATATATGAGCACTAAAAACATATTAAACAAAATAAAGGAACAAACCTATTCATTTTAGATTTGCTCGGCTACTTACCATCTTTTATTGTTTTTCCTTGATTAGCTTAAATTGTACATGCCAAGCTACAACTAATAGATATCATCCACTTAGCCCACCATAAAAACCTTGAGAACTGGTACCACCCAGATTGCGCCATGCCCCAGCCGGTGCGAGTATTTCACTGTAGGGGGCTCATGGGCATGCAACCTACATCATAAGGTCCGAACCTGTGTACTCAGGAAACCAAGATCTTTATAGCACTATGTAAAAGAGTAAGTAATGTTAAACTCAAACACCTGAAGTCCGTAGACCAAATGTGTGGTTTAATACAAGGAAAAAATGTCCACTTTTGACGCCATTTCAGTGGCAACAAAAATAGAAACTTCGACAAATTTTGATGGACATTTTGACATATGTGTTCCTGACATTTCGACGACCAAATGAACGAATTAAATAATGATATTTTACCAGAATGATCTACTAGTGGATATCTACTCAAATATAATATTTCACATTGGATATGTAGGGGCTCTCCTTATGTGTGAGTGAAGGAAGATTAACTGTTTTGTTGGGATTTTGATGGGGAACTTTGATGTCAAGTTTCAACGATGAAATGAATGAGGGCTAGTTTGGTTGGGTGTAGTTGGGTGTAGTTGAGTGAGTTTGCAATGTAATACAACAAAGCTCACTTTTTCATCCAACTACACCCTACCAAACTAGCATTGAGTTAAAGTCACTATAGTTTGCTAGCACAATATATAGACTTAAAGACACAAAAATGTGCAAAGAGATTATGCTCTAGGTAGTACATATTACATTAAAATATTAAATAGTAAAAGAAAATTGATGGTCGGTGTGTTTTAAAGTGTGTTTCGTTATCCGATTGCCATCAGTAATTTCACATGTTTCGATGAAATTTTGAACATTGCTTTAACATTACCTTCCCTAATCATCATCTCAGCATGACTGTTGTAAAGTTGGAGCTATGGATTTATCTCCACTCCTAGTGAGGTCTGCACTGCAACACTGGTGGTTTTGGTTAAGCTAAGGGTCCCCCACTGTATGAAGATCTCAATCTCCCACGTATATTCAACAATATATGATTCTAGGAACCTTCTCACGATCTCGGGATCGGGGATCGCTACAAGAAGTCATGTTTCCCTTCCTTAAAACTAGATGACTTGAGAAGTTCTATAGTGCTCAGGGTAACCTGGATCTACAATGGATTAGGGTTTTACTTAAATTTATCCCATATTACTCATCTTCAATCATAAGGATCTCATTTTCATAAACCACATAGGCATTATATAGGTAAAACCCTAATTGGAACCCCTTGATTATAAGTAGAGATTTGGGTTCCTTGCAGAATTTTTGGAGAAATTTGGACTATAGAAGAGGAAAGAGAGAGAAGAGGATGAGAAAACATGAACTTACTCTAAGAAATCCTCTACTTTGTTGAGTTCAAGTTCCCAACTTGATTTAGGCTAGATCTCCTAAGAGCACCTCAATTGCCTTCTCTAAGTACAAACCCTAGACCGTAGAACAATAGTTTGAAGCATAGAACGGGACTTCGACTTAGAGTTGACTTCAACATGTGTGGAAGTGGAAGTTTGTGGAAACTTTGAGAATTTTACAACTAAACTTCGAACAACCTCGATGAAAATTGAGCTAAAAATAGTCATTTTGTGATGAAAAGCGATATATTTCATCATATGTAATGAAATACACGATTTCATACAGTCGTCTCCGATCTACAGAGTTCTTCCATACATAAAATTTATGACAACAAACAAACTACATAAAAATGGTGTAAACCTAAGGTAGATCTAGCAAAGAGGGGTCGCTCTATTAATATTAGCTTAGAATTAAAAAAATAACATCAAGCTTACCTTACCTCAAGCTCCAACACTTTTTCTCCCCACACATCAAACTCCACAAAACACCAGATGAATGTTGCCAACTTCGACTAATGTCAAGGAAGTTCGGGATTTTCGAAAGGACTTGGGCCAACTTCATCGACAAATGGGAAAATGTAGAAAACTTTGACAAAATTTTGAGGATATTGTGGAATGTGGATGTTTACGTGGATTCGACATTGCCAGCTGTCGACATCGACAAAATAGGTGAAATTTCACCCAACTTCGATGATTTTTAATAGCATGGTTAGAAGTGTTTAGGGTTGTAATTGGGTCTTATATAGTGGCCTAGGTGCTGGTTTATTTGGATTCCACCCTTACTATTATTTTTGTATGCCTGACAGACAAGTCAGTCGAACTATCTAAGGTGAGGCTGGCCATTAGAGGGGTCTAACAAGACTATCTGTTAGGAATCTGGTCGAAGACACTAGCGAACCCCATGTGGCAGCTAGCAAACCCCCACTAGCTCATGTGACTAATCTGAAGGTTGGACCTACCTTTGTGCTTCATGACCAGACTAGGTGGACTTGTCACTAGCGACTGACCTAGCTTAACAAGTCAAATGGACTTGGCAAAAGGTCAAACTAACCTTTTCCAATCAATGGTAGCAACCAAGTCAACACCACTAGCAACTGAACTTCTTCGCTAGCAAGAAGGCCGGTCCAATCTTTGGTTGACACTTGGCCAAAAATCGAACCTCTTCATCTGGCGACCATCTAATGGTCGCATAAGCAACCTTAGGTTTCTCTGTACCCTATCTTAAGGTCCAAGACAGTGTCAAATTGTCAACATAAAAGGTCAAACCGACCTGTTCCAGCCAATAGTAGCACCCAAGTCAACACCACTAGCAACTGAACTTCTTAGCTAGCGAAAAGGTCAGTTCAACCTGTGGTTAACACTTAGCCAAAAATTGAGCATTTTCAAATAGCAACCACCTAATGGTCGCACAGGCACCCTTAGGTTTCTCTAAACCCTATCTAAGGTCAACGACGAATCCAAATTGTCCTCTAACATTAGAAAAACATATATATGGGCTGATTATAAAATTATTTTTAACAAATTATCATGTGAAAGAATTGCTTTACCCACAAAACACAAAATTGAACCAAATCTAGGATTTTGCATTACAAATTGTAGCTAATCAACTCTAATACATATCAAACAAATAACTTAAGTTGTAAGTGTGTTAAATATTAATCATTTATTGATTAGAAGAAAGATTGTGATTAAGCAGTAAAACACATATTTGGGTTATAAACAAAACTCGAGTGTCACAAGACTCACAACTCACCCATTCTTTAAGGATTTCGCCTCCAAAATCCTAGAAAAGAGTCGGGTAACATCAACGAATCTCATCTTCTAACCCCCAAGTGGATTCTTCCGCACCATAGTGATGACAAAGAACCTTCACAAGCGGTATCTCTCGCTTCCAGTGTTCTAGAAAGCGGTAATCAATTAATGGGAAGACGAAGTACCGAATATAGATATATGGTATGCGGGAGTACAAGCCAGAGCATAATCAATTTTGAACTTTATAAAAATAAGTATAAATATATAAAATATATAGTATTCATATACAAGTTGTATTTTAGTCATATAAGTAATATAAAAAAAATTACGACTAAAACTAGCATAGAATCTTATTGTAATGTGTAATCATCTCCTAAAGGTAGGAGTTTAACTTCATTTGGATTGTAATTAAGCATAGATACAAACAAAATGAACTCTATATATAAGTAATCAATATAAAAATATACATCTAAATCAATATTCAACATGGAGAGCTAAATAATTACAATTAATCATAAACTAACATTGCAGTGAGTAAGTAATCAGAAACAATGAAGATATAGGAGAAGGTAACATCAACAGTAAGAAGCAATTTAATAAACAGTAAACTACGTACTTATCAACAAAATATAGGGAGAAGACCATATATGTGAAGAGGCGGAAGAGAAAGTAATTGTAATGACCAACAGTAGGTTTAAAAAAAGTTCATGCAAAATTCTATTGCAATTTTGGGATTTCAAAAGCATAGAGTGATTGGCCGATTTACGCCCAAGCGGTCGATTAATCGACCTTGGTCCAATTAGAGGTTCTATTTAATATATTTGAAGCGTTACACCTACTGAACTAATTATTCGGTCAATTTTCTGCACAATCTGGATCTGTCTATCCATGATCTGAACAGGTCCTTCCTCATAAGATTCATCATCTCACAAGTGTACATCCATAGGTTCAATAGTTTGTCAGTGTTTAGATGAAACTTCCTCAACATGGAAACATGAAACACATTATGTAGCATGTCCAACTTAGGTGGTAACTCCAAAAGGTATGCCACATTTCCAACACGCTCTACAACTAGGTAAAGTCTTATGTATCGAGGAGAGAACTTACCCTTCTTCCCAAATCCGAAATGCCTTACCACAGTGAAACTTTGATAAATTACATATCTAACTTGGAATTTTAATCCGTCCTCTACCCCTATTTGTGTAAGAGTTACATTTGTCTTGAGCTACTTTTAGTTGTCTAATATTATGACTTGTTTAGTCTTTTGTATGATTTCATACCCTAACAACGGTCTCAAAATTGCCTCTTTCACGTCTCAAGCCCACATATAAGACTGTTGGAACTCCATTGAACCACATGTTGTTAACATGGTAATGCAAACTTGATATGCAAAACCGAATTCGTTACCCTAATTCAACTGCTAGACAATACCAAAGAAAACAGGCAGGAAATCCCAATTCGCTTATTTCCTCTAATGACCCTACTGAAGTAAGAAATAAAAGTAGTTAATTGAGAACATTCAAACAAGCCCCCAACTATTACATCTAAATCCTAATACAAAATAATTGCTCATAAAACCCCTGACATAAAATCAAAGACAACTAGTTAAAAGAAATACACAAATCAAAGACGACTAAGACACGCTCTAATCAAGATGCGTCAAAAGCTTACCTTGGCTTTGAATGAGTAGTGTATCCTACATCACATGGTGAATCACTTCCAAGGCATAGAATTAAATGTCTGATTTCAATACCGTATCTGACGGCCCAGAAATAGAAATTTACAGAAATTTCGACCAAAATTTTGATATTTACGACCCTAACGATTTTGATGCTCAAATAAACAAATTAAATCATGAAAATTTACCAGGATGATCTAAACGCCAAGATCTACTCAAATATGCAATAATATTTCATGTTGGATTTGGGGGTCTCCCAATTTGTAAATGAAGGAAGCTAAACAATTTTGACAAAATTGCGATGGAAATTTTGATGGTAAAATGAAGGAATCAAGTAACGAAATTCTGCAAACACAATGTTTAGACATAAACACACTAAACTATGTAACAAATTTATATGTTTAGAGGTCAAGGTGGGATCCATGTCTTGATAAGTGAGTGCACAAATGAACAAAATGTCAAGTCTGCTACACAGTTACAAACTTACAAACTTCAAGTTACAGCTTGGAATTTAAAACTTACAGTTACAAGTTACAAACTTATGAACTACAACTTGTAAGTCTAGTGTTAGCATTTAACTAGGTTACATGGGACATTTATACATAGATCCAAGAAAGAACTTTGTTTTTTCAGAGTATTTCTCGAGATCTCTATAGAAGAGTGTAGAACATACCTTAGAATTAAGAAAAATAGCCTCTAGAAGCAAGAGATTAAAAAAAATGCCAAAATACCCAAGATGTAGTATTCAGCCCTAGGAACAAATTTTTTTTTTGGTCGGCAAAAACTCGTGTTGCTTTTTTTTTCTCGTAGTGTCTATACAATGCTTCTACCTTCAAGAGGTAGGGAAAGAAAACTACCAAAAACAAGGTTCTACAAAGAATATATATCCAAAAGAGAATGTGTAGAAAAAGCAAGACTCAAAGGAAGAAATCTAGAAATCTTCAGTCCGCCCAAAGCTCCTGATAGCTCCAGAAGATAGGACAATATCCAAGCAAACATCAAACCATAAAAAACTTCTTCAGAAAACCAAAGGGAGAAACCCCAGCCATCAAGCAGCCCAGAAAGAAAAGAACCTCATCAAGCAGGCCCATCAACCAGGAACACAACCAACTCCTTAGACAGGTCATCGACCAACTCCCAGAGAATAGAAAACATTCCCAGACCAGACAAGCCTCAAGGTTGAGGAACCCAACCAGCCCACAAACTTCTGAAGATCAAAACATATAGAAACACCAGGAAACAAACCACTCCACTTTAAGGTAGAAACAAGGAGCCAGAAGCATATAACAGAAAGAAGCACTCATAACAGAGGCCCAGAAAACAAGAGGATGCAAGCCCAAACTTCTGCAAAGACTGGCGTGAATACTGCCCTTCAAAAAACAAGACCAGCTCCAAGCAGAAACAAACTCCAGGAGAAACATTAATTAATCAGAGAAACAGTATCCCTGATATTCTTGATAACCACATTCACCGGATTACACTTATCATCATGGACTCTAGTGTTTCTTTCTCGCCACACATGATACATAACGCACAGAGCAGCCTTCTTCCCAGAACTAGAAGTAATAACCAGAAGATCTTCAAAGTTATTTGGAGGGCCACAAATAGATAGCAGATCTGCACAAGCCAACCAAACGTTTTTTGCATAGCCACAAGTGAAAGTAACATGATTGGTGTCTTCATAGCTACACATACAGAGGAAACAAATTGAAACCAGAGTAATTCCTCTTCTCCTACTATAATCAGAGGTAGGTAATTTGTTAAGACACACCTTCCAAGCATGGATGATGAAGTTCTTAGGAGAATTACTAGACCAAAACCAAGTATACAGATTACTGAAAACCCCCTTAGTTCGAATGGAATTCCAAACCTTCTTAAGACTAGGCTTAGGATCTCCCAGAATAGTTAGACCATCTTCACCTTCAATGATAACATTATTTCCATACACTTCAGGAAAACATGGGCAACCCTTGACTTAGGAGGATTCCACTTGGAGTTAGAAATAATAGACCCGAGGTTAGCATTAGCACCCATACCTGAGTTGATCGGATTCAAATCCACCAAATCACCCAGAAAATTCGAAGCACACCAAGGAACTTTCCAAATTTTAAAGGAGGAATTAGGCCCAATATGAAAATCAATCAAAGATAAAAGAATCTTCCTAACAGAGAGCACCTTATTGAACATCCAAGAAAAATTGGCTGATTCTTCAATCTGCCAGAAATTATCATCCTTTAGATACTTGGAAGATATCCATTTAACCCAAAGGGTGTCTTTCTTGTTACAGACATCCCAAGCATTCATGATCAAACAAGCTCGAGAGACATCCCTACTTCTTCTAATACCCAAACCTCCTTCACTAGTAGGAAGGGTTACCTTCTCCCAAAGAACCAAGTGTAGATGATTTATGCCTTTAGATTTACCCCAGAGGAAGTCCCTAGCCAATTTATCAATAAAGTCCAAAACCGAAGCAGGCAAAGGGAAAGCATACATCCAATGCAAATGGAGAGTTGAAAGTGTAGACATGATTAACTCAATCCGGCCAGCCATACTAAGGGTTTTAGATTTCCAAGCATCCAACTTTTTGCTGAATTTATCAATGAGCTTGTAGCAGTTTTTCTTGGACAGCATGCCATAGAATAGGGGAATACCCAAATAGCTAAGATCATCCGAATTGCCCTCAGGCATGTCAAGAATGGAAAGGATGTTACCTTTATTAACATTCCTACTAAAGATAACAAAACTCTTGTTGAGATTAAGAGTCAACCCAGACATATCCCCAAAGTCATCCAACAGCTTTCTGATATATGTCGCATTACCAGCAGAAGCCTTGAGGAAAAACATAAGATCATCTGCAAAAATCAGGTGAGAAACAGCAAGAGAACATGATCTTTTAATAGGCAGAAAATCTTTCCTCTCTAGCCCTTGTTTCATCATAGTAGAAAAGATAGGGCGCAATAGGGTCCCCCTGTCTAATACCATTAGAAGGAATAATAGGTTCAGTAGGTTCACCATTGACCAGCACATGATAGGACATAGACATGAAGAGGGCTTCAATCCATTTGATCCAAGAAACTGGGAAGTTCATCTTAAGCATAATAGAAAATAAGAACTTCCAGGAGACAGAATCATAGGCCTTAGATATATCCGCCTGAATACACATATTATTTGTATCTTTCTTAAAATCACTAAGGAGCTCATTAGAGAGAAGAACTGCATCTTTCAAGCTTCTTCCTTGAACAAAAGCACATTGATTGAAATCGATAATGGAAGGAAGCACCCTTTTTAATCTATTAGCTAAGATCTTCGAGATAATCTTGTAGAAGATGTTACAAAGAGCAATGGGTCTCCAATTTGAGATGATCGAAGAGTCATTCCCTTTGGGGATGAGAGTCAAAAAAGTCTTGTTAGCTTCCCTTAACAAAACTCCATTCTGAAAGAATTCATTGATGGCTTTATAAACATCATTCCCAATGATACTCCAAAGTCTTTTTGAAGAAACATCCATTCAGACCATCCGGCCCAGGAGCCTTCTCTTCATTCAGATCCTCAATGATATCCTCAACCTCCTTCCTAGTCACATTCGAAGTGAGGAAGGATCTATCATCAGAAGTAAGGACATTGCTAGTCCATTCACCATGCCAAACTTTACCTTTAGCAAGAGGATTATTGAACAAACCATGATAAAAGTCCATAATAGAAGATTTAATATCTTCGGAGTTATGAGACATCACACCATTAATCAGGAGCCCTTTAATTCTATTCCTATGCCTTCTAGTTTTGAGAGAAGCATAAAAGAACTTAGAATTAGAATTACCTTCTTTCAGCCATTGAACACGAGATTTCTGTCTAATAAGAGATTCTTCAGCAAGCTCAGCCTCCTTTGCTTCTTTCCTACAAACATTAGCATAGACTCTCAAGTCCTCATCAGTAGGGTTCATATCAGAATTAGAAAGGGCTTTGTTAGCAAGAGCTCTAAGATTCTTCGCATTATCATGGATGTTCCCAACAGAGTCCTTGTTCCACCTGATAAGAGCCCTTTTAACATTATTGAACTTCTTGTAAAGGCAATAAATCTCATACCCATTCACCTCAATAGACCAAGCAGATTTAACAACCTCTAAGAAATCCTTTCTATGAGTCCACGCATTAATGAATCTGAAAGGGGACACCACTTTTCTGACATTCCCAATCTTTAAAGATAAACGTCTATGATCACTTATGGAATTAGACACCAACTCACCATTGTATTCTTCAATATCAGTCAAGAAGATGTCATTGTGGAAGACTCGATCAATTTTAGAAGATATGAACCTGTCTCCATTCTGCTTGTTATCCCAGGAGAAGAAAGGACCCCCGAGCTTCATCTCAAACAAACCAACATTCAAAATACAGCTGTTAAATTCCTCCATGGACTTCTTAGTAGGAGGCTGAATACTCAGTCTTTCTTCCTCAGTTCTAACTGCATTGAAATCTCCCAAGAGAACCCAAGGATAATCCACAGAATGACTAATGGACTCAATGTCTCTCCACAAAGCTGACCGTTCAGCATCACCATTGTGCCCATATATAGCAGTAATAAGCATAGAAAAATTATCAACAGAAAGCTTAAAATGCACAAGCTGATCAGATTCAGAAATCTTACTAATCGTGACATTTCTATACATAACAAAAATGCGTCCCAGCCTATGAGAAGAAAGATTAGTTATAAGATCATACTCAGAAAAGTATTTGTTCATCAAACTATTCACATTCCTTTCCCTAATTTTAGTTTCAGTAAGAATAACGACATCACAATGGAGCCTCCTTAATTCTTCTTGGACAGGACCGATTTTATTGCCAAGTCCTCTAACATTCCAAGAAGAAATATTGATTGGTGCAGTCATTTGGTAACCTCGGCTGTTGAACTAACAGCCTCAGTATTTGAAGAAGTGAGTTCCAATTCCTTTGGGGTGATCGAAGAAACTAGATTATCAAGTCTCACAGCAGTATTCGTCTTTCCCAGACACTTTGGGGGATCTCTGAACCCCATATTTCGCGCCATATAATTCACAGAACAAGAAGAAGCAAAAGAACTCCCCTCACTTATGGGAGAGATCCTCTGGACAGCAATACCAGGCCTAGGAGTTAACAGACCAGGATTCTCAGTGCCAATTGAATGAGAAACAGATGAAACCCCCGACAGCCCTTTGCCTTTCAAAACAGCATCAACAGTCTGAAGAGACGTTTCAGCTACCACATTAAGCACATCATTAACCAGAGGAAGAGGTGATAGCCCCTCATTCACTTTCTCCGACAGAATAACATCTTCAACTGACAAAACTTCCGGAAATTGGCAAGCAAGCTTCTGACTAATTTCTTCCTCATAAGTCACCTCTTCAATAACACCCGGATACTCATCCTCCATAACTACATTGGGCACAGTGATAGAATTGTTCAAAGCCATTGGTTTCCTAACCTCCCAGACAACTTTAGTCTTTTGAGTTTTCATTCCTTGACTCACCTTCACAGCTCGGGGGGGAGGGGGGGGGGGGGGGGGGGCAGTCACCGTGACCAAACAAACCACACAGATTACATATATGACGAAACCATTCATACTCAATGTAAATAGTATGCTCGACACCTTCATCACTCTTGAGAGTAATTTCTTTCGGGAAGCTTGCATCCTTGCTCACTAGCACTTGGATTCTTGCCATATCCATTCGTTTGATACTCTTTGTTTCATCATCCATCTTCAGTGGCTCGCCCAGTAGAGAACCAATTCTACTGAAAGTACGATGATCCCAAAGCTCCATTGGCACATTATACAGCCTGACCCAAACAGGAACTTCCGAGAGAGACAACTTTGAAAAAATTTCACCAATGCCCCAATGCTTCAGGATGACAGGCCTACCGCAGACAAACCAGTCGCCCTCCAGTGTCGTCTCCATATCCAGCAGTTCTTCAAATCGTATTAGGAACAACCCCTTCCCTCTGTCAAAAATCTCGAACATCCCAATGACATTCCAAATTCTTGTGAAATATTCCGCGAGAAGAGGGATGACAGGTTGGAAATCGATGACGTACCCCATCAAGCATCTGCTCCACCGGCTAGCATTTTCCACTGCTTCGACATTAGGGTAGATAAGCTTTCCGTTTTCCAATGTAACAGTAGTTTTCCCCATATCTGATCCATCCTTCAAGTTTGGCCTAATACTGTTCCATTTGATCGGGCTTTTTTGTAGATCTGATGATGGCTCGACTTCGGGATTCTGATGGACTTCATGAGAAATGCCTCTGCGTCTGAAAAAAGGAAGAGGATGTACAGATCGAGATCGCACCCCCTCCGTCGCAAAATCGCCCGCAGCCGCAGACGCCCGACGAGCCATAAAGTGTTTAATTCACTTTCCCTAGGAACAAATTTCTCAAAATTAAAGTTTTGTTTCTCGAAATTTTATGAAATTAAGGCCCAAACTGGTTTTTTGCTGCAAAAATTCCCTCTATTTGGCAAAATTCAACACCTAGGGGCAAAATTTTTGTAAAATTACTTCCCCATTCCCTGTGTTTGTGTGTTTTGATGCCCGATTGTACGTTTTCGATGTTCTAAAAAATAAAATTTCGCATTTTCAATCAAAAGTTTGTTCCATGCTTCAAGGTGTGCAACGAACTATGAAATCACTCGACACCAACGTACTCAACAATATCTCTCATATTAATGGCATGACACTTAAGTAGTATGGTCTTCAATAGAGAGGAAAATTCAAGTATTTAGGGCAAGTCACACACTTGATTGATGTTTATGCACAGTAAGGTAAAAATTAAAGGGATCAACTAACCATGATCAAGTTTGATGTTGGTCTCTAGTATGATTATGAGGGAGCTTTCAATCATAATTTGTCTAGGTGATCTTTCTTCCCTTGTTGAAGCTCTTATTTTAGGAATCTTTTGCTTAGGAGCAAAATGCTTCAGCCTTGAATTAATTATCTCGCGAGAAGTCTGCCATGTTGGTTCAATTTGGTTCTCATCTGATGGTTAATATGGTCCCACAACAGTCGACTTGGGAGGGGAGAGTATTGAACAAGGTGTGTTGAGTTAGCGACAAAGAGATTCACACTGGGAAAACATGCCACAACATGGGTTTCCTACCAAGACTGTGAAGAGAATGCTTACGACAATTCTATTTAGAATTCTGATATAGATGGGAGCACAACTTCTTGTTGTAGATTCATACTCAACAACAAGCTTCTTCTATTGTTGCATCTCTCTATCAATGGCTAGACTAGCGCATGTATATCCAAATGTCTAGAGCAACAATGTTATCTTGGGTTCTTGATTCAAGTGCCACTTATTACACCACATATATAGCAGATATATTTACCATCTACACCAAATCGTTGTCTTGTCTAATGTCAAATTAGCAAAAAATTCTTCAATTGCAGTTCAAGGTAATGAATTATCTCTCCTCTACCTAGATGTCTCCCCAAATCACCCCTTTTCATTCCTAAATTTCCTTTAAACTTATTTCAATTTGTAAATAGACTCGTTTCCTTCAAGCTACCGTAGCATCTTTTCCATAGGAGTGTGCCATACATGATTTGAAGGAAAACAAGATGATCGGCAAAGACTAAGCAGTTCTTCCGAGACACGCATTGCAACATCCTTTTTGCATGCCCACAATCGGCTTAGTCAAATGTCATTGGAAAAATAATGGTGTTGGCCGGGAAGTTAACCAATTTGAAAAGGTTGGGAGTATCAGTTATGTCAACTATGCAAACAACAACAATTTGTAATTAGGTCTAGAGAGAACAACAAAGAGGCTATATTTCAATTGATTCATCACGATGTTTAGGGTCTCAATCATTAGGGTTGTAAATGGGTAGGGTATTACTCATTTACCCACCACCCATACCCTATAGGGTAGGGTAAGGGTAAGCATATTTTTACCCACCACCTGTTTACCCTTTAATCCCCACTTTACCCGCATCGAAACAGGATAGGGTAAAGGAGAATCTATATCCTACCCGCTTTACCCATTTACCCAGTAGTATAAGTTTGCATTTATAATTTTCGATTCTAATATATGTACTAATGCCTACTAAAAACCCCAACAAGTAACACCAATACTTTCCTAATTTTTACTACTTTGATTTCTAAAACTCTAATAAACAATGGGTAGAATGTAACACCTTTTATAATCATATATTAGAGTGAAAATTGGATTCATCAATAAGAAATAATATATTAAAAAGGTTAGGCCATTTAAAAAAAAACTTTAGGTTAATATTACTATTTTTGTTGTGTATAACCAAAAACATAATTATTACTATCAAAAATTAGTTTTTAAGAGTGTCTTGTGTTTGATGTAGGGAATATAATATGAAATTATTCTTGAAAATATTGTATGCATATCTTCATGTTGATTTACCCATTTCACCCGTTACCCTACCCATTTACCCTGCGGGTAGAAGGGTGGGGGTAAGGGTAGGGTAAAGGTTGTAAGGAAAGGGTAATTACCCTACCCACTACCCGCATCTTTAACGCGGGTAAGGGTAAGCCTTTACCCTATCCTACCCTACCAATCATGTACATCAAAACTTGGCTACTAACATTTTGTTACATTCATTGATGATCACTCATACTACATGAATTTACTTAATAAAGGATGATCATAGTTTTTTCTTACTTTTCAATCATTTTGCATGGAGGTTGAGAATCATTTTGGCAAGCAGATTCACATCTTTTGCTCTGGGAAGGCTTCAACTATTATTTCACCCAATTTGTCTCCTCATGTGGCATTATCCATCAATCTCTCAATCACATACACATGAGCATAATGGAGTTGCAGAAATGGAGGTGCAGAAAGGAAGAAATGCCTATGAGTGTCCCAAAGGAGTTCACAGAAGTTGCAATTCTTACAACTATTATTAACCATATGCCATTGTTTGTCATCTACAATCAAATATTTTTAATGTCCATACTAGGAAGTCATTGTACCATGTAACAGTACCAAAGGTCTTGGTTGTGTGTGTTTTATTGATTATATGGGTGGTGGTCTGAATAAGTTAAGTCCTAGGTTTGTCAAGTTTAGCTTCTTGGACATTCTCATGTTCAGAAGAGTAACAAGAGCAATTTTTCCTTGTTTGCATTGTTTTCTAGTCTGTTTAAATGTCACTTCTTTAAGGACACAACTTTTACTAATGGCATTATCCATCAATCTCTAAATCACATAAACACGAGCAGAATGGAGTTGCCGAAATGGAGGTGCAGAAAGGAAGAAACACCTATGAGTGTCCCAAAGGAGTTCACAGAAGTTGCAATTCTTACAACTATTATTAACCATATGCCATCATTGTCCTCTACAATTAAATCTTTTTAATGTCATACTAGGAAGTGATTGTACCATGTGACAGTATGCAACCAAAGGTCTTGGTTGTGTGTGTTTTATTTAAATGGGTGGTGGTCTGGATAAGTTAATCCTAGGTTTGTCAAGTGCAGCTTCTTGGATAATCTCATGTTCAAAAGAGTAATAAGAGCAATTCTTCCATGTTTGCATTGTTCTCTAGTTTGTTTCAATGTCACTTCTTTAAGGACATGACTTCTTTTACTAATGGCGCATGTTTGCTCCGGGTTGATTTTTGAGATTTTTTACCTCTTCGGGTCATTGTTGAGTCTCACAAGACACAAACCTACCTACTTTAGTTCCGTAAGTGGGCCATCCAGTTGTCCTCTTAATGCCCAGGCGTATAGATAAACCCCAAAACCTCCTCCTAAACATGAAGAGGCATTAAGTCGCTCACCTCGTCCTAAACATGAAGAGGTTTCAAGATACGTCAAAATATGAAGACCAAAAGACAAAGACAGACCTAGGGTTTCTTCAAGGGTTTTAGGCCTCTTTGTGCTCCTCTCCAAGCGGTGGTTCTTCTTCAGCTGGCTTTCAGGTGTAACGGGATCAAGTTCTTCCTCTCTTCAATAAAGCAGCTGTTTATGACTCTCCATCATCAATAATATCATCTCTGCCGACGGACTTAGGGTCCTACATTTGGAATTGGTTGAACCACTATGAATCTAGTTTTGTGGTTGCTTGCTTGTTGCAATCGTTGTTACTCGTCCTACATATTTAGTTGACTTGTTCAGTTTCACGCTTCCACGTCTTTGAAACAAGTTTATCACGGCTTATTGTTTGGGTCTCTTGCTACTCTCATTCCCAACATGATATAAATATATATGTATATATATACACACTCAAACTTGAGGGAGATTGTTAGATATCTAACATGTAATTTTCTGTATGGATTAGCAACCAACAAAGAATCATTCATTTCCCCATTAATAGATTTTTTCATGCAAATTCTTTCTAGAAAGAGTTTAATAATCTACAACAGCTACCCTTACAAAGTTTCATAAACCTTTCATTTCTTTCACCGATCCCAATCATTTTCACAAAGGAATGTGTTTCCTAAGGTTACAACAACGATTTTGTAGAAATGTCAAAATTTGGTCAAATTTGTAGAAATGTCACCGTTTACATGTGTTTCGATTTAGACAGAACCGTCGAAACCAATATTTTTGGGTGAAATTTTTATTTTTCGCTGAAACTTGGTCCCATGTTTACAGGAGCTATCTTCTTAGCATTTATGAATTCCGCAGCTATTCCATGTCGCTTGGTATAAACTATCAACTTAAGAATATCTTCACGCAGGCTTCCATGTTTCCCCAAACTTTACGCGTTATGAACTTATGATGTACAAATACTTGATTCTAAGTCACATGAAATTAATCAAATTATTCTGGAGGATTTATTTTTACAGTTCTACATGCGAATAAAAGCATAAAACTAGAAAGATAGCACTGGACATGCATCATCAATTCAATTTTCAACTTAATATGTACCGTTCAGAGAAAATAAAAAAAACATGGTGCGAAAACAAACCACATCGTGTTTCAATCTCGCCTAAGTTACCAAAACACAAACAACAGTTCAATAGTGGACGCAATTCATTTCCTTCTTTTTAAATGGCTCCAATCAAACAGGCCCCAAGCTAAGGTGTTCCTTAAGTTCGCAGCAACAAGACCTTGTTTAAAATCCAGTCTACTGTGCACATACCATGGTAGAATAAATTACATCTGCTATAATGAAAAAAATCCATTAAAAGATTTGAAGTCATTATAGAAATAAAATGTTGACCAATTGACAAGCAACTGTCAAACAATAAATCTAAGAGCTCCCGCTGCTGGGGGAGGCTTGCTAACAGAAACTGATCTCAGATATACTGTTACTGTTAAGAGCAGAAAAAAGGAACTGGCAAACAAATAATTGGATCATAAAACATAAGCATGTGATACTGATCTAATTGGAAACACAGGTCATAATGATGAGGAAATGGGGTGAGTCCAACCAAAATCTGACCTTAGTTGGATTTCCCAAGAGATTGTACATGTTGTAGGGAATTTCTTGAAGTTTCTAAAAGGAACATGGAGTGTGTCCATTAGCACACAGTGTGTGAAGATAGAGATTTATCTCGTCCCTCCCTGACAGGCAACAAGAAACATCTCTGAGATAACACAACATGTCCATTCAGTCAAAGATTTTTCCAAAGTCCCTGTCAGATAACACGGTGTGTGTTTATTAGCACATGCATGTTCATTTCATCCAAACCTGCCAAGATCTTCACTGATTATCGGCAAAATAGTGTGTCGGCCAACTATTAGAACAAATGATCACAGTAGATGCTCACCTCAGATGGAAGGCAACTAATGAGCATGTGCTTACAGAAGTGTTGTTTCACAATTTAATAACTAGTGACATAATATTAGTGTCAACATCACAATAATATCAAAAACAACATTGTTATAAGAGTTTACTGAGCTCGTAATTAGTCTGTGTATATTCCTAAACTGTTTTCAATATTACCATGTGTTGATCTGATTAAACTTTTGCATGTTTCTTTGCAATCTCCTAATCAGAAAATAGCTGACCCTTCCTACACCTCGTTAGTTAGTTGTTCAAATCAATTTATAGCAACATTGAGCTTTCCAGAGGTTAACTGGTATTCAATTCTCCAGAAAGCAACATTAGAAGTGCAATATTTTAAATCTATCTTTTCAGTGAAAAGTCGGCATTGGAAATTTATCTACACAGTATGCATACAGTACAGACTCGCCTGAATCTACTTCTTAGCTATTATAGCAACGTTTCTTGGAGACAGAACAGGATCAAATAATGGGATCAGCTTCACTTCCTTAGAGCAGGCTTGCTCCTGTAGGTACAACAATCTATCAAGCAAAAGATATGTTTCTAGCAATGGCCCGAATGAAGCACGCAGGCACCAAAAAGGACCGATCAGTTCAACAAAAGGTTGGACTTCCTCCCATACTCGAAGATAACCTGTTGGAATTTCAGACCCAAGACGTTTAAATCCTGATATACAGAACTCTTCAAAAAGAGCATTTTTGTCTGGTTTCTCAAGGAGGTTCTTCCTTGCAATTTCATCCTGACGTTTAGGAACTGAAATCCTTATGGTACTTGCTTGTGTTCTCTGTTCAAATACTGTAGCCATTCCAACATCCTGAGATTTCAAAGACAGTAAGGAAAATGCCATTTCTTGGTGTTCCTCCAAAGCAACAGAAGGAACATCTATGTCTCCTTGCAGTGTTCTTCTCAATTGCTGTCTCCGCAAAGCTTTTCCTTGTCTTCCTATTGTGGGACTGGAATTTAAAACGTTGGGATAGTGTTTCTCAAGCACCATCTGAAAAGCGGCACGAAAAGCATGTAAATCAAAATTCTGAAGAGCAGCTAGCTCGGATAAGCTTCTCCACCTATCAGCACTCTGGCAGGCAAGGTCACGGGCACTCTTCCCAAAGATTATATCAGTTGACTTGGCGCCAGTACTCATTGGGAAACAGTGGCCCATGCTACTGTTATAGGAACACCTCTCAGTCAATAAGTTGTAACAACAACCTATGCTTACCAAGGCTTTCACTTGCTCACATTCGACAAAGGTCCTGAGCATGTTAGCAGTAAGGTCTCCACAAGCATGAAGACCAGCAAGAACCACAGCGGAGGTGGAATTATAACTGTGGGTGCAAGAATTTTCTTCTCCTATATCAGGGTCCGAAATTCGAAATCTAGAACCTTCATCAATATCTGTCAGACCGCTGGCTTGATCATTCACAGACATTGCAGTAGCACTCACAGCTGATAACATCCCGCTCGAGAGAATGTCACAGGTGACAGTTCGAGGTACATTCAAGCGTTTATTCGCGCTATTTGGTGATTTTCGAAGTTTTCCTTCATAGTGCTTTCTAATTCTTGCAGCCCGTGAAGTGGTAACTGTTGAGTGGTGAGAAGAGGCATCAATCGCAATTACAGAAAGCTCATACTCAAAGGAGAGTACTTGTGCCAAATAACCCTGACCAGAACCAACATCAATTACGGTCTGGGCGCCAACTAGATCTGCAACGGCTCCAATCACTGCGGATAGAGCCTCCACTTCATGTTTTTTCTTTACATTCATACCTTGACTAACAACGCTCCCAAGTGGTTTTACTCGGAAGTTCGGGAAAACCTCCTCTAAAGATTCGGGCTCTCGAGAAATAACAAGAAAATTCAGTGAAGCCATGAATTGCTGGAGCGAAGCGGGCCAATGCTTCATTGCCACCCCGGAAGGTATGTTAAGCAGATTCTTGACGGGTTCCTTCCTGAGGCACTGTATCCATTCCTCGTCAACCGTCTCCCAAAGCCGGTCTCTGAAGAAATTGACGACGTGGGCATCAATGAGGGCCCGGTGAGGCCTAATGAAGTCAGCTATGGCGCTCATCCACTCTCGTGTTTGGGCAGCGGATTCGCAGGAGTGCTGACATCTACGTGGAGTAGGCATGCCGCCGGTTAAATGACAAAGTTACGCAGCCAATCGACTAATCGAGATATCCGAAAAGTAAGAGAGAATGACAGGTTGAAACCGATAACAAATCGGTATAGGACTAGGGTTCGCGAAGAGGGCGGAATCGAGACGACGACGAAATGCACTGCTGACGTTTTCGAGTAATAGCTCATTACCTCCCTAATCATGTTGCACGGAAACTTGCTTCTATTTCAGTTAAAATTATACAGGAGAAGATTGACAAATGTGTATGCGCAGAAGTAAATAGTGGGGAGGGGAGATTCATGATAAAACGACAACAAAGATTGAAGAAATTTCAATATTTGGCAAACACCTTCTATCATCCATATGCACATGCAATTAGGGGTGATCATTCAGTTAACTTGATCAGTTTTTATTAATTCAATTTGGTTTAATGACTAGTTTTATGGATTTTGAGATTTTAACCATTAATTTGACCGCATTGAATTTGGTCAGTTAATTTAATAAACCAAATAATATTCATAATAATATTGTATGAAAATATCCATAATATTTTGAATAATTGTTATTTTATGGTAGTATTGCATATAAATATAGCCTATATAGTTCTTTAAAACCTGATTGGTATATAAGTTTATTAAAATAGAAGTATAATTGTGTAGGTTATATATATGTGCAGGATATTTTTTTCTTAAATAAATAGTGCTTATTTGGTTCATTCAAGTAATCAAAAAGAAACTATTTTTAACCATTAAATTAAATAGTTAACCAAAATAAATTAACCAAATTAATCAAATTAACTAAATTGTCTAGAAAAAATAAACATTTGAAGTTAACAATCTGGTTAATCAATTATTAACCAAATCTGGCTCACTCCTACCTGCAACAAGTAATAAGGAAGCCAGAAGCAAGATATACGAAGGAGCCAAAATAAAGTCACCCATTCGTAATTTGGTCCACAATTGAAAAACAAACAAAATCATACAAAAGAGCATTTGTTTTAACCATTAAATTGATCGGTTAATAAAAATAAATTAACCAAATTAATCAAATTAACTAAATTGTCTAAAAAAATTAAACATTTGAAATTAACAATTCGGTTAATCAGTCTGTCTCACCCCGACCTGCAACAAGCAATAAGGAATCCAAAAACAAGATATACGAAGGAGGACCAAAATAAATCACGCATTTGTGATTTGGTCCACAATCAAAAAAGAAAAAAATCATAGAAAAGGGCGTTCAAGAGAATAAGAGGCCACAAATTGACATTGTCTATAAATATAAGTTACTGGTAAATGAAGATGGGAATAGTCCATAGTTAAAAAATTGAAAAGTAGATATTCTTAATCACCAACAAAAGGTGTATCTTACATAAATGTAGGGTTCATAGGGAAATTTTTGGTGGCAAAGTGGCTATGAAATAAGCTAGGTATGTAAATTATTCGAGTACATCGGCAAAAAAAACATAGGAGACAGTTTAACATAATGTGTATCATTATAACAAATCACTTTTAGTAATATCATACTACGTAAATGTGTATTTGTAATGATCATGTCCCTACTTGGTAGGTAATTGAGGGATTATAACATCATAAGCTCAATTTTCAGACATTTAATGTGTGTTCAATGTTTAACCATGATGTTCAAGACTCTTATTCAAATACATAGTTGAAAATATAAATGATTTTGTTAGAAACTCGAAGCTCAATGCACTAATTTTGATAGCATGTTGATCAGAAAATCAGTAATAAGCATAGCAACAAGATGTATGATTTGTAGTATTTTATTAGAGTCAGATTATTTTGAAAATTGGAGAAATGTTAGATAGCTTTCATGTGAAGATCTCTTAAAAAATTTAGAATTTTTAGTTGAGTGATAGACATGCTTATCAGCTGAGTTTTATCAGTAAAATTTTGTCAAACATACTGAAATATTAAATCCTTATCAGTATAGTAATTGGTTTTTAGTATTTTGTTGGTAAGTCCAAATCGAGTGAAATTTGTACTGCAGGTCTAAACGTGTATCTTAGATATCATGCTAAATTATCAGAATTTTTAGATATCGTTTGAGAGGTGAAATAGTTAACATATCAGTTAACTTTTCTAACAGAAAGTTCTGCTGAAATAAAATAAAATGTAATATTGGGGGGTCAGTAGCAAATGACCCAAGTACCTCAATTGATCTATATCAATAAGATAACACCTTAGTAACTCTCATAATTCATGATTCATTTCTGAGAAAATAATTCCCAACGAGAGAGGGAAAGTTAGGGTTTGGAAAAGTAAATGAGTGAAGATGATGATCTTGGTATCTAGCTTCCTAGAAGTAATGAAATCAAGTAAGTTAACGTTCTTTAAATATGTTTTTATGGTGAATATTATATCCTATCTATAAATTTTATCCCTCATATGATTTGAATCAAAAGGATATCACATCACCGTCTTTTCTCTTTCTTTCTCTCTAATCTCTATTTCTAGGATTCTTGAGTTGAAAGGAGGAAGAAAAAGACTGATTTCTTAAAGTTTGATTCAGATTCAAGGGTACCAGTTCTTGGGATACATTTTTGAGGTGTTTAACAACTAAGGTGAGTGGGTAAATGAATCTTTCATTCAATTGCACTTAATTATACGATTCTAGTTGAAATTCTAGATTTTTTCGTAGGACAGTAAATGAAAATTTACTATTCTTGAATTTCAAGTTACATAACATTTCCATTCATGCTCTAGATATGATTTGAAAATGTTCATATGATGCAATGGATATTGAAATCCATGTATGTTGAATATTAGAGGAGTTTGAAATTAATTGAAAATTTTTGGAAATATGAAATTCTATATTATTCGGGTGTTTGAACAACAATCCAGTTGAAAGTCAGACTAATGCTTATACGTTCTTGCTTATGTGACTAGTATATTTAATTGGACATGTTTGATCAATTTAATTTGATATGTAGACAAGTATAGTTTATGATTTCCCCAACACGTAACTTGTGAATTAGAAGTATTCAGTGATAGAAACCCAATCTAGTATGCTTATAAACGCATACATGTTAAATTAGTAGTAAATAATTGATTGAAATGATTCATGTGATACTTTGGGTTTGTAGCATATTATTTTATATGCATACCAATATTGATTTGAGAAACACAAATTACCGAGTTCATATCTTTGTCATGAAATGCATGAGTTGTTATGATATTGTAAGTAGGTAGAAATAGCTTTTCCCCATATGGGGATGTGTTAATGTCATGTATAAATATGAGAAATGTTGACTAAGAATGTTTATCAGTAGACATCATATCTGTTTGAAAGTATGAGAATTGTTATATGTGCATGAGCAATGAGAAACTCTGAAAGAAGGGTGATTAGGATGTTATGCATTCGGCTAAGAAACATCAGTGAAATCAATTATGTTGTCCAAGCAGTCAGTAAATATAGAGTTCAAAGAGATCAGTCTAAGAGAAAGATATAATTAGAATTATAGTAGTAGTAGGTGCCCTGAGTACCGTAGAACTCTTCCTAAGAGGAATGTATTAGGAAGAGTGAAACAAGTGATTGACTGGTGACTTAGCTTAGAAAAATATCACATGGACTATGACCCACTCGTGAGGAATAAGTAGTTCCATGTTTCTTGTATAATAGCAGAGTACCCAACAATAACTAGAGATCCTGGTGGTACTATTTCAGTAGTAGAGGTATCCAACAATAACTGAAGATCTAGTGGTACCCATCAGTTAGAGTATATAACCCTTGTGGACCTACTCTTTTAGGTAGTTACTATGTATTGTGTGTCAGCCCTTGAGGAATCACATTACGTGAGATAGAGGCTTTTTAGCCTAGAGGCACCCCTTCTGAGTACCTAGGACAAGGGGCCACAATATACGGACGTTGTTTAACTGTCATTAGGCTAGACATGGCAACCTTGTTGCAGACTGGGATAGTTAGTAGCAGTCTTAAGGTCTCAAGTTTATCTTAAGACTTGTATAGTAAGTCACGCAATAGTGGCTTTTGCTTGGATGGTACAACCCAAGTGAGTTCAGGGGCAAAGTAAAAAATAAAAGTTAATTGAGTTCATTTGAGTTTAAATAAATAGATCAGTAGTCAGATCAGTCAGTTGTGTTCATTGGCCAACATAGTAGTAGTTAGTTTAGTAGTCAAGTCAAATCAATGCTAATGATAGATCAGGAAAAGAATAATGAGGAAAATGTTTTGATATTTGTATATTGCTAGTGATGCATGCTAAAAGTTAATTGCATATTTCTGAATAGCATGTCTTTTGTTCTGTGTTATTACTTTACTTTTATTTCAATTGTTCAAAAATGATAAATTCCTAATTCAGTGCTTTAGATTGTTTTATTGTTTTACTTATTCATTGAGCGAGTAGGCTCACTCATCTACTCACAATTTTTAGGAAAACCATATGGATTGAAGATGTCATTGCATCATAGTAGATATGCCACAAGAGTTAAGTATGAGATTAGTTAAGTTCATTTGATTCCTGTCACTCTAGGTCCTTGTAAGAAATAAGAGACTGTTGTAAAGGATGGTGTAACATTTTTTTTATTAATAATGTATGTATCCAATTATCAAGTCTTGTGTACTTGGAAGTGGGAGAAAGATAATGAATGTTTATATATGTATCTTTATTATTGAAATCAAATTAGAGAAATCGGTATTTATTTTCCCTTGTAAAATTAGTTTTTGTGATTGGATGTGAGAAAACAAAGAGTATGCAAAAAAAAAAGTTAAGGGTTTTGTATTTTGTTTAATCCTTAAACTATGTCCTAATATCATGATTAGTGGTTATTATGAGATGTGGGTGTAGCAATATTAGTTAGGTCTTAAACAAACATATATTTCTTTTGTTCCATATGTTAGAAAGATATTCAGTAATATGAATTCTATTATTAATTTACATATTTGAAAATATATTTTTTCTATATTGTTTGTGTTGTTTATATCCAGGTTAGGTGTATGCAGAGTGATGATGAAAGTGTGCCATAAATTTGAGGTGTATTCCCACTTGAGAAAGAGGTGTTGGGAAGATTCATTATTGCACATGCTTAAGAAGTAGAGAAAGGGGTTGTCAATATTTTTGATTGTATGGTTGTCTCTGACTAGTGGCTTGTGATGAAGAAGCCATCATAAGATTTTAGCATGTGGTGGAATTCTGAATATTCAAGTTTGTTCATCAAATATAAACTTCATACCACCCAAGGAAAGAAATGGATCTAATTTTATATTGATGAATTTGTCACCCCCCTAAGCAATATATGTATTTTAGTGGTTTGGGTAGGTCTATATCCATGAGGATGTTAGGGAGAACAGAAAAGAAGATTGTATTTGATGTGATGAATTGTTTAAGAATGATGCCCATGTTATGCATCAAAAGTTGACTAGCTTGATCTATTTTAGTGTTGTTTGGTACTAGAGAGAAGTGTTATTATTTATGAGAGAGAAAAAGGGAAGCTAGTTGTCAACTTGTCATGGTAGAGAAGTGGTGGTAAAAATCCAGGGCTGATGTTGATGGTAGATATAAAAAATCAATTTTAGTTGTGAATGTATTTCAATATGGGGTCATAAACATTAGAATAAGGTGTGTTTGAAGGAATTTTTATGGTGATTTTTTTATGTGAATGAGATCGGGTCATATGTGGTCTTTCCTCTAACAAAACTCACTAGAAATTTAAGTTTAAAGGATTTCAAGTGTTTGATGTTTTTGATGTCACAACCACCATCACATTTGGGTCTATTGATCTTGTCCCAAGCAACAAATATCTTTTATTAGAGTTATTAGGAACCCTTGAGAAAGTTTCCTCTGATGGTATCAATGTGTTTGATGTGTTTTTTAGGAGTGAAGGAGGCCTACAAGTTTATTGGAAAGATTATTTTTACTACATTGGAAGATATGGCTATGAAATTTTTCATCGTGTGTCTGCATGTTGCCCAAAAAAGGTAAAGATTTATTGAAAGTTAATTTTGAATCCGAGAAGTGTTAAAAGATTGTGAGAATTCATTTGAGAGTTGTGGTTTTTTTTATAGAGTGGAATATAGAAGGGTGTGTGGTTAAAGTCTAGGATGATATTGCTTTTGATATCTAAATTGACAAAACCTTGAAGGCATTGTGTAAGGATCACAAACCAAAAAAGGGTGAGAGTGGGTCGCCTTGTCGAAGACCATATGTTGACTAGAAGAAGCCAGAGGGTGCATTTTTAATGGTGATAAAGAAGTGAACAATGGAAAATATACAATATTTTTGTGTTGAATGTGTAATGTGTTCAACAGATGAAGGTAAGGCAAAACATACAATATTTTTTATGGCGAATGTATAATGTGAACAATGGAGAGAAATTAATCATGCTAATATGAGAAGCAATAAAATGATGTTATGGTTTATGCCTTTTGATGAAATATTGAGGGTTTTGGAATTTTTTGTAAGAGAAATTAATTATACTAATATGTATGTGATTAGTGACAATTCCAGGTTATGATCTTTTAGGAGATATATGTATTGTTTATATGCTTGAAGCCTTCCATGCTTTAATTGGAACCTAAACCGTCAAACATCTTTAGGATATATGGGAAGATATAATCTAGAGTGAACAATAAAGGATGTAGAGAAATGATCTGACCTAGGACAGTGGTCAATGCTCATGTAGAAGGTAGCCAGTTTTATTTCTTTAAGGAATATGGAGGGAAGTGAGATATAGTGTTGGATCTATAATCATCTCTAGAGAGGGGTGAATAGAGATAAAGACACTTAAACAAAATTTATTAGACCCTCAAGACATTTCTAAGATAATATTGCAAGTATGAACTCTTAGTGAAACTAAACATGCATAAAGAGAGAGAGAGAATGAACAAGCACCAAACATAAGTTATTTATAGTGGTTCCAACCTACAAACTAGGATATGTACATCCACTACCTAGAGAGGTCATCATGTAGAATTTTCAACCATGTCTCACTTCGTATATTCCATTATAAGAGTTACAACATGAGACCTCCCTTTTCAAGGTCAAGGGTACCTAGCCTTCCCTTTTAGGACAAGGGAGGCAATAGCCTTACAAAGGACTTAGCTATCCATGACCAAGAGTCTTCTACTTTACCAAGGAATTACCTATTCTTGTAACGAGTCTTTGGCCTTCTCCAAGGACTTACCTACTCTTGCAGTAAGTCTTCTGCCTTCAAGGATTTACCCACTCTTGACTTAGATCTTCTGCCTTTGGCTTCACCATCACCAAGGAGGATCTTTTCACCATGGGAATCCTTCCCTTCTTCTTCTTCACCACTCTTAGACAAGAGAGAAAATCTTAATCTTCATGGTAGAAAGAGAGATTGGGGTGGAGGAAGTGAGAGCCTCACAAGATATACATGTAGGACTAGTTGTATTACAAATCTCCTGCTCATTCTAATGGAAGTAGCAAGTGTTAAGCTCATGAGAGTGGATGGAGGCTCTTAGAGGAAAAGTCTCTCTCAGATATAATATAGGTACATTCATAGTACTTGGCTAACCATGGGATGAAGCCCAAGTGTCCTATTTATAGTTGAGGTTGCCTTCTATCCAGTCAAGACACTTAGGGACGAATTCTGTCCATTTTGGGTGTTTCAACATGTATTTTTGAGCTTTGCAACATCCCAATGGCTAGAAACAGTTTTTTGTACTTTATCATACAATGTTTTTGGCTGAGTTATCTTTTCGGTAACTCAATTGACATAACTATAAGACAAGTCAAAGTGCAAGGTGTCGGTCAAGTTACCACTAGAACAAAATCGGTTGACCATGGTCATTACCAAGAGCCATAGTGGTTGTCGGCTAAGTTGTCACCAAGACAATCTTTCCCGACAAGATAGCCTATAATCACTTTTGATAAATATCTAAAAAGTATTTATATATTCAATTTAAGTGCTCTAAATTTTCATGGAGGTTAATTATGAGTCATACAAACATTACAAGTGATTTACATCAAAGATCTATGAAGAAAACTATCTATTCTTTAATCTTAGTCTTCATGCATGTATGACTTGATATGTCTAAGTTAGGATGCACAAGTTTATGTATTTGGAGTGTGTCTATCTAATTTTAAATTTCTCAAGTAGAAGCATTATACACAAAAATGAGGAATGATTAGTCATCATCAAAATAAAGGATTAGTCAATTTAGAGCTTGAGTCAACATTCTCCTCTTTTTTTGAAGATGACAAACCATTCCATAAATATATTGAAAGCTTTTTGAATAAGATAAGTAAAATCATACCTTTGGAGAAACCTAGGGGTTTCAATGAGTTGAGTATATTTGCTCCCCCTCAACTGTTGTCAATTGAGTTCATGTACTCCCCCTCAATTGATGTTATTTCTCTTGCATGGTTAGCTTTCATAACATTTATAGGAACTATGTCTTATATTCATATATGTCTTCTCATATATGACTTTTCTCCTTTACATAAGATATGTCTTATCCACCTTTGTCATTTCAAAGAATAAGGGCGTGGAAGAGATAAAATATAACTTGTTATAAAAGGGAGCGTAGAAGAGCAAAAAGTAAGGGTTTGTCCAAGCAATGTATATAAGGCAAATCAAGACATGCAATAGAACAACCCTAGATGTAGTTCTAGCAAATAGTCAAGGTAAGGCTATGCTAGCAAGTAACTCAAGATAGTAGACATGCAAGTTAAGGAACAAGATGGACTATGTATGAAACAAGATACTAGCATGACATATAGTTAGATACCAATTGATGAGCAAAGATACCAATTGATGAAAAAGATAAGATCTACATATATATGAACTACTAGTAGATGGTGTCACAAGTTAGGACTACTAGTAGTATCTAGATTATAGCAAAGGATTCACAAGTTAAAAATAAGCTATGAGTAGATGTTGAGAAATATCCACACAAAGAAATATGCAATTTAAGAATCATAAAAAGATATTACTCACTAGCAAATATGCATCATTACCAAAAGAAGATTACCACTAAGAAACTCAAGGTTGCATCAAAATATATACAATTAGATATATGTAGAAAGTTAGAATACAACAGAAGTAATTTAAATCACAACTAAGAAATCCAAATAAATCATTATCAAAACATGCATAACAACTCAAAACAAGTAATTGCAAGATATACAAATACCAATTTATAACAATTAGAAAGATAGAATTGTATGCAAGATAGGCAATTTAAAAACATGGAAATATGCATATCATAAAAGGTACCAAGTGGGGGGGGCATAGAACAAGGCTACTAGTTGAGAAAGTTTAGTTTAGAGGGAAATTCTCATCCAAAAAGCCATATGTATATTCTGTGTACGGTGTTGTCAAATGAGTTTCTGGGTTGAACTTCTCGGCCGGTGACCGCTATTGGTGCCCATTGGTGCTTGTCAGTCAAGTTTTCTCAGGGCAAACTTGTCTACAACAACTACTGTAAAAAAGCACATCTATATCAGAAAAACATATCTAGAGGCATGATAAGAATATAAACCATATATAAACATATATATGCAAGTTGGTAATGCACTATGAAAACATCAGGAACAATTTTAAGCAAGAAAGTGATGAGAATCACAATATACCAATTTTGACTCAAAAACCATATGTAAAGTGCATAAAAACTTGACAAAAACAAGCTATGATTGAATATGAGAAAGAGTACCACTGCCTCTATTCTTACCATTTCTTTTCCACTTGATGCCAAACCATACATATCTCACCTTTCTTCTTTTATGTGGATTGAGAAACTAATTTGCAAATCAATAGTTCATGTCAATCCATTTGCAAGTGACCTATAAGAAGAAAGATGAAACGGTCCCCAATCATATTTTTCGATCAAGAGGGGTTAGCTTAGAAACTCAGGTCCTATTGCTTTTGGGTGATTTCCTATAAGTGCAACCTATAGAATAATGACCAATTTCATTGCAATAGTTGTAAGTGCCCTTAACCTTGGAACTAGAGGATTCTCAATGAAATATTGGAGCTCCTTTATCTTTGTTGTTCCTTTAGCTACTATCATACCCTATACCATGTCTACCATTTGGTTTAATAGTATGGTGTAAGATGTCATTAAGATTCTTTTTACCACATAGAAACTTTTGCAAAGAGGATCTAAAACTATGATTATCATGCATAAGAGAAGTAATAGTGGAATACAATTGATTCATATCATCTCTGGAATGAAAAAGATTGGTTTTTGAGCAAAGAGATTTGGTCATATAAGAATATTTTTTAATATGAACAAGAGCAACATTATTCTCTCTACTAGTATAACTAGAACAAGAGTCAAGGACATTGATTTTAGCAATAAAGGAAGCATTTTATTTTTCAAGCAAGGTAATTTTAGAAAGATAGACACTATTTTCAAATTTTATTCATTGCATAACAAAGTCTTTGTTCTCTTTTTTAGTTCTAAGAACAATACTATTACACATAAGAGAATTCAAAAATTTAGTATGATCTTCATTAGAACTCAGCATAAAAGGTTGAGATTCCAAAAATCTAATCATATCAAGCAATCTAGTATTCTCAAGTTTAAGAGCATCTACTTGTGTAAGATAAGCATTATTTCTATCTCACCACCATTGAATTTCAATTCTAGTTCTAGAAAAAGCTTTTGGAGATCATTAACATCATTTTAAATCAAATGTTCGCATGTTCAAGATCATATTTTTATTCATGCAAGTTATCAACAATCTTATCAAGCTTTTTCTTTTTATGCTTAGTAGACTTAATAAATGCACGAGTAGAAATAACAATGGCAATTGAGGATTCTTTATCTAAAGAGTTTTACCTCATTTGAACTTATCATGAGAGCAAAATGGCATTCTCCACTTTCACTAGATCTTGAGCTAGATCCTCCACTAGAATCTTCACTTGAGCTTTAGTTGGAGGAGTCACTAGATCTTTTATGCCATTTCTCCTTATTCTTGTGCTTCTCTTCCTGCCTCTTGTGATGATGGTTTTTTTCCTTGTGGGCAAACTTCCTTGAAGTGACCCTTCTTTGCACATTTGAAGCACCAGGTGGAGGAAGGAGACATGCCTTTGTAAAATCTACCTTTGGAGTACATGGCATCTTGTTCGACATGAGAGGATGGAGAATCTTGACTAATGACTTGTTGTTGCAAAATAGATTCAACTTGGACTCTAATGTCAGTCTTCTTCTTTCTCTCAAACTCTTTGTCTTCTTCTTTTTCTTATTCCTCTTGCTTGTCAAGTTTCACTTCAAATGTGAGAACCCATCATGATAAAAGAGATTACTCAAAACACAAAACACGATCGATCACTAATTAAACACAAACCCAGAAAAGAGGGTAAATTAAATTTGATTTCAACATCACCAACATGCTCAGAAACATTCACATAAGAGCCCAACATATGGCTTTATTTCATATAATGTCAAATATCTTTTACAACTGATCTGTGAACTCAACCACCAGAGGTAAATATACAAGAACATCATCCACATAAGCATAAACATGCTACCAAAAGCTCGATCCAATTGAAACATCATATAAAAACTTTACTGCCCAGACCTGAGAGTATAAGGATGACTCTAAGACATGCTAGACAACTAAACAACCATCTCTAAGGTCCATCACCTTAGCTTCTCCTTGTTTTTGTGGGTCTTCTTCCACTGTTGTTGATCACCTAAAAAGATCTGGTGACCCACGAGGTGAGACCCATGTCCCAGTGAGAGATATAACTCTCAACACCACTTATTGGTTATAACAAGTTGAGTAATTATATAGTTTAAGCATATTAAGCATGTTAAACAAATAGGCATAGCTAAGGTTATGATTAACAAGATACATAAAGGATCAGATAACAACTATCATCATTAGCCTGACTATCATCATATGCCTTGTTAATGATATAAGTAGTCTAGAAGCATAACCAACTCTGACATTATGAATAAGTCTAGTAGCATAAGCATAGCTAACAATATTAGCATGTCTAACAAGTTGATAAGATTTACATTATAAGTATAGCTAATAAGATAAGCAAAACTATCTGCATAAGCATGATTAATAGTATAGGCATCTCTAATTATAGAGGCATGGCTAGCAATATAAGCATAGCTTACAACATGTAAAAAATATCATCATAAGAATAACTAGTAGTAGTATATCTATCATCATAAGCATGGATACTTCTCTTATTTCACTATGCATCATCTATATGTGAAAAGAGCAATCAAGGGTTATCATCCAATGTGAAGCGATGTGTATAATACTAAATAGATATGCTACACGGATGCATTACATCTTCTATTAGGCTCTCGAGAGTTTGAGTCGTACAACCCAAACTCCAACTGACCACTACGAAGTCAAAATCAGTTCCATATAAGATCTAGGAGTGTCAGTATCCTAAGATCTCTTCTCTGCCTAGTCAATATGGGTCGAATGCAGTGGCATATAGTCAAATTGCCTATAGCAAAATATAGTCAAGCTGCTAACACCTAGTCCGCACTTGGTACGGGTCATGACACTAGATACTAGAGTATGCAAAGCAAAACCCTGCCACCTAAAATACAGCCGCATCATACTTAGTCACATCATATATAACAAATATTTGAGGCATGACCACAACCATTGTTATAACTTCAATTTTTCTTGTAATTGAAATGCAATTATGCAAGTAAAAGAGACTTGAATGTAAATATGTATGTTTTGTTTTTGAATAATGGTCTTTCTTTGCAAATTTCCCTTGGGTGCATGATTTTTTGGTTGTACTATTTTAATAATCCAATGATGGATAAAAGGGATAAGGATTAAAAAAATCCCATAACAAGTAAAAAGAAAAATAATAGATGATAATTGTGTATATGTGAGAATTGTGTAGATTTCTCTAGATAGTGTCATTGGTAACCATTATTGATTAGTTTTTTTATTCCAAATGGTTTCTAATAATAAAAGGAATCAAAATAAATAAAATAGAAAATAAAAAAAGAGAAAAGGATGAATTTTAATGCATAATATATGTCTAGTGGTGACTTGCATATGAAGAAAAGTCTCTTTTTTCTAGTTTTGGTTCCAATCTTAACAGACGAGTAGTTCAAGTCATTAAAGACTTACCCTTAAAATTTGGGATTAAAAGGATGCATTGTTTGAGAGATATGGATTTTTGAAAATCCCTAAAGTGAGAAGAATAACATTAAATGTCACGATTTCGATTCATATTAGAAATATCTTTTAAATAGTGTGTGTAATGTGAACCATCATATCTAAGATCCAACGATGCATGTTCATCCTCTACCTTCGGCCAAGTAAGGAAACTAGGATCTTGAATAGGTTGATTTTGAATGAGTTTTCCTCACATTTCAGTGCACAAGCAGGTATGAAAATCATACCAATAAGTTCATGAGATCAAATCAAACTGACCTACCCTAGGTTTCACCTAGGTTTGAGGTCTCTAGAAGAATCATCTAATCTACAACCCTCCATGTTTGACCCCCAACTATAAATTGGGGGCTTTAGACCATATGTGAAGGCACGAATAGATCCCATACCTTCGCCCAAGTTTCACATTTATTTTCGCACCATCAGTTGCCCCGTTGATCTCAACCTTCACCTCAGTCCTTCTCCATTTCCTCACCACAACCTCTTCTTGGGCATCCAAATGATAGAAACCCTTGATGAAGAAATTGAGGGTTCCACCGAGTTCGAGGAGGTGTAGTGAAGGAGTTTGTGGCCTGAGATCGCGCATCGGTGGTCTTGTTGCCCAATTCAACCTCACCGTTGACCTCCTACTGTGCTTGAGGTTGGATGGAGGTTGAAGATAAGGGATCGTCAATTGACACTCTTGCCCTCGTGCATACATTGAAGAGGTAAGGGCTCTCCTATCCTTTTCCCCCTCTTTTACACCTGAGTAAGTGAGGCCACACATGCACGCCCGACCTAGGTGGCGTGAGTCCACTGGTCGGCCTAGCCTAGTTGGCAGGGTTGAGACCAGAGCGTGCTACCTAGGTGGCAGCCTATGATTGGTTGAGGTTAACTAATTTTGTAAAAATAGTAGGATGATCAGATAATAGCAAATAAAATATGGTTTTTGCTAAGAAACCCGAAAGTTGATCTAGAAAGCCCTAACTTGAGATCCAAGTCAGTCTTAATTATGATTTGGATAAAATAATGATACATGGGTGTGTTGCTTTAACTTTTAGGATAACTTGCTTGGTTGATTGGCTGATTGCTCTTTATTGGACATTTAGTGCACTTCAACAAGGTATGTAGTTATGCCTATGACTAATCACTCTAGTTTCTCGACGATTTTTGAGGTTTTACCGATTTCTTGAAATTAAATGTTTGGATGAATTTCAACTCCTACAGTCTATAAAGTGACTATGGCTATCACAATAGTAAGCTTATAACTTGCTCAAACCCGCATACCAACTCTAGAAATGTGAATGAAAAGAGAAGTAAAGTCATGGCGATGACTAAAAGATCAAGCCCAAGGTTGGGAAGGTCAGACCAGGCCCTAAATTGGGAAAGTCATAGGAGGTCATGCCCCAGATTGGGAAGACCTAATGGCACCTAGCTCTAGATTGAGAGATGGTCGATGAGGTACTTAGCTCCATATTGAGAGGTAGCCTAAACTCCCCTATAGGGACAAAACCCTAAAAGAGAGTATACCAGAGATTGAGTACAAATGGTTGAGAAGTTATGAAGAAAAATTTAATTTTGTTTTGTAACAAATAATTGTTGTGGTTATGTTGTTACAAGTATATTCAGACTTTTTATTTCCCCCACATACCGACGTTTTGTTTGTCGGTGTTTTAGGATAATTACTGTTCTATAAATATGATGAAACTGAATATCTAGAAAGAGGTCACAATATGAAGAAACATTAATGTAAACATGGACGTTATAGTTAGTTAGATTTTATTTTATGTTGCAACTTTGGATATTCAATCAGTTTTGTACCAAATTCCTTTTGTGTTAGTAAAATTTATTAATTATTTCTGGTTAATTACTAAACTTCTGATCCTATATTAGTAATAATGGCTCTTACCCTCTCAGTCTGTATGAATAGGGGATAACATGGGGAGGGGGTCGTTAAATTTGGTATCAGAGCAGGGTTTACTCTTTAACCTCTAATAATTATTAAATTTTACTAAGTTTGTAGAACCCAAAGGGAATTATTATAGTGTTTTCCAAAGGCAATAGTGTCTAGAAAGTACCACGGTCAGGGGCTGGCAATACTTCCCTCCACACCGCTAGTCAACTTATGAGAACTCCTAGACCTGTGCTTCCTGCCTGGCCAAAGTCTAAGGACTTTATTCGAAATAACATACCTCTAGGATTTCTCATCTATCTTTGTCTTTTTCTCTACCCCCTTCACTCACAAAACCCTAGGTGCCTATAACTATTCTCTGTATCCCTTTCTGAGTACTAGGGTTATTAGAATTAGGGGTTAAGGCAACCTATGTGAAATAATAAAAGCATGTAATCAAGATGTCACAGACATAATTTACAATGTTGTAATGCTCCCAAAAAAACTTAGATTGAGTTTAATTACATGCTTATGTGAATCAACATGGCTTGTACCATGACCGTTGTTGTCCCCTACAACACTCTCCAAGATCATGCTGAGAGTAGACCCTCTCGTCAAAAGAGGAGGTCTCTAGAGAAGAAGAGGAAGGCAGTGGAGGAAAATTCCTATAGGAAGAGGAAGAGACCTGAGGGAGCCTCTGAGGAAGGCTCAGACCCTAAACCCATTCACTTCGACAACCTAAACCTAGAGAAAGACCAAAAAGATGAACCAATATTAGAAGACAAGCCCAAGCCCAAGGAGAACCTAGCTGATGGCCCAAGACCTATAGTCAGGCAAGTAGTGGTCCACACTCCCAATGCCCTCTGGATGGAACAATAGAGGAAGTTGACTGAGGCCATTAGTGCCTTAGCCCTCAAGGACATAGCCAGAGATGAAAATGGTGAGCCACTACCCATTTGTCCACACTTGGGAACAACCATTCTGGACTTTGTGAAGTTGAATATCGAGAAGCTTCGGGGAAAAGACAAGACAAAAGTGGTTAAAAAAGTTGACGCTTGGCTTCTAGTGGTAGAGAATGAGTTCCACATGCTAGAAGTGCAGTTGAACAAGAAGGTCCCTTTTACCGCTCACCTCTAAGAAGGAGCAACCAAGATCTAATGGGAGAACCACATCATGGACCAAGACCTAAATGAAGACCTGATTGCCTGGACTGATTTCAGAACCATCTTCTCTACCAAATTTGTGCCCATCTCAGCCAAGAAAGAGAAAGAGAGAGAGAGAGTTCACCTATCTAGTTTAGGGCAATCTCTCTCTATGGCAGACTACACCCGCAAGTTCTGCCTTCTAGAGCAGTTTGGTTACATGTTGACTGAGGAAAGAAGGGTGGATCACTTTGTAGAGTGTTTGCATCCTGCCATCAAGCCTCATGTGATGGTGAGTAAACCAACAAACTTCATCGATGCTTACAACACAACCCTAGACATGGAGAAGATGGTGATGCCTACACCAAACCCATCAAAGGGGTGTTTGGGTTTCATTGAAGGTACTTCTGGCCCAAAGAACGACAATAGGAAGGGACAAGGACACAACCATGCCAAAGGAATACATGGAGGAAAAGGGAAATCTCACAACGAGAACCGCCACCCCAGGTGTCACAACTATGGAAGGCCACAGCCGGGCAAGTGCCGCTTTGAGAAGAAGGTGTGTTTTCATTGCCAGTAAGAAGGACACTGTCAGGACAATAGTCCTCTAGATGACCCAAGAGGTTCAAGCCCAGTAGCAGCCCATCCTATGGCAACAACACCACCTGTAGCAGCAGTTACACCAACACTTGTAGGAGAGCGAAGGAAAGAGTGAGTTTTCATGATCGATAATCAAGAGGGTCTAGCCAATGCTAACCATTTGATAGAGGGTAATAACCCTTAGAGTTTTCTTTCCTATTTTAGCTAAGCAATGCAATAACTTGCCTTGTTATAAAAAACAATTTAGGCATGCTTGAGATCATGGGACACAACGTAAAAGATCTATTTGACTCTGGTTCTACTAATACTTTTTTTTCAAGAAATCTTGCAACTATGCTTTGTTTGGACATCAAGGATTTAGGTTATGTTTTGTATGTCACAACTCAATTGGTTGGATCTTTATGTCTCTCTTGAAAACCCCATTTATACCTACTAAGTATTTAGATAATGAGCTCCCTACAGATTTTATCCTTCTTGACATGAATAACTTTGATGTGATCATTGGTATGGATTGGCCCTATACGTATAGGAAAAAGATCGACTGTAGGGAAAAGAAAATAAGAATAGAGAGACCAAGGCATCCATCGTTCACCATTAGAGGTAGGAAGGATGCTACCACTAGCCTGTATGTGTCAGCCTTGAAGGAAAAATAGATGATAGACAAAGGACGTCATGCATTCCTAGAAGTAGTTATCAAGACGGAGCCTAAGGTGCAACCCTTAGAGGATAGTTAGGGACTACACAGATGTGTTCCTGGATGATTTGTCTGGGATTCCTCCTATGAGAGAGGTAGACTTTTCAATAGAGTTAGCTCCCAGGACAAACCCTAGTTCTAAAGCACCTTACCAGATGGCCCCCACTGAGTTGCTTGAGCAGAAAAAGCAAATGTAGGAATTGCTAGACAATGGCTTTATCTGACCTAGCACATCGTTGTGGGAGCATCAATCCTATTTGTGAAGAAGAAGAAGAAGGATAGATCACTCCAAATTTGCATAGACTATAGAATGATCAATTAAGATACCATTAAGAACAAGTATTCTTTACCTTGTATAGATGACCTATTTGACCAGCTCAAATCAGCCTGAGTCTTTTTAAAGATTGACCTAAGATCTAGGTATCATCAATTGCAAGTCAAGAGTGAGGACATCCTGAAAATTGCTTTCCAAACCAGTTATAGCCACTATGAGTTTGTGGTTATGCCATTTAGGTTGTCCAATATCCCAAGTGTGTTTACAAATCTCATGAATAGTATGTTCCAATCTTTCCTAGACTCTTTTGTCATAGTGTTCATAGAACCATCTTGGTTTACTCTAATGACATAGAGCAACACTGTGACCACCTGGGTAGAGTCCTTGATATCCTGAGAAAGCAGTTCTATGGGAAATTCTCAAAGAGCGAGTTTTGGATAGACTGTGTCATGTTCCTTAGACACATCATATATGAAGGGACCATCTTAGTGGATCTTTCTAAAGTGTCAGTCGTGTGTGATTGGCCAACATCGAAGAGCCCTTTAGAGATCCACAGCTTCTTGGGATTGGCCGAATATTATTGGCACTTCATAATGGATTTCTCAAAGACTACTTTTCCCCTCACCAGGCTTACCCAAAAGGATGATAAGTTTGTGTGGCTAGACTTGTGCAAAGCTCAATTCCAAGAATTGAAGGAAAAGTTGACCACAACTCCGGTGTTGACTCTACAATCAGGCAATGAAGGATTTATGATCTTCAGTGATGCATCAAAGATGGGGCTTGGATGCATGCTGGAGAAAAATTTGTTGCTGCTTATGGCTCCAGACATCTCAAGCCAAATGAAGTAAAGTACCCCATGATTTAGAACTGGCTGCAATTATACATGCCCTAAAGATCTGGAAACACTATCTTTATGGAGACACTTTTGAAATCCTCACCGACCACAAGAGATTGAATTACCTCCTGACTCAGAAGGATCTAAACCAGAGACAAAGATGATAGATGGAATATTTGAAAGACTATGAATCTCACCATCGCCTATCACCAGGGAAAGCTAATGTAGTAGCAAATGCTCTTAGTTATAAATAACATAGGTGTGCAGCCGTCTTATATACCCAGTGAAGAGAACTAGAATAGTTTTCTTGGTGGACTCTGCAACCCTTAGAAGACTAGATCCATGTGGTTAACATTCAGATAAAACCATACCTATTGACCGAGTTGGTAGCTACCCAGTTAGCCAACCCAGAGCTTTATAAGATGAAAGGTTTGTTGGATAAACCTCAGACACATCTCTCAGTGGGAGTAGATGGTGGAGTCCACTAAAAGAGTCATATTTGGGTTCCTAAAGATTTGCCCTTGAAGAATCATATCTGAAGATCATGTTTCTAAGTATATAGTACACCCTAACACTACCAAGATGTTTATTGACTTGCAATGATACTTTTGGTGGCCTAGAATGAAAAGAGACATAGTGGCATATGTGGAAAGTTGTCTCACATGCCAGATGGTGAAGGTTGAACACCAACAACCCGATGGATTACTACAATCAGTTGAGATTCTTGAGTGGAAATGGGAACATATCACCATGGACTTTGTAGTGGGTCTCCCCAAGACAAAGAAAGGTCATAATGCAATATGGGTTGTGGTAGATCACCTAACCAAGTCAACACATTTCCTAGCCTTAAAGATCACTACCAAGGTGACAGACCTAGCTGAACTATATATCAGAGAGATAGTTCGACTACATGATGTTCCAAGTTCAACTATTTCTGATCATGACCGTAAGTTCACTTCCAGGTTGTGGAAGCAAGTGCATGAAGAACTCAGTACTAGATTGAAGTTTAACACATCTTATTACCCCTAAACTGATGGACAATCAGAAAGGATGATGCAGACTTTAGAGGATTATTTGAGAGCATGTGTGCTCGATTGGGGTGGATCATGGGAGAACTACCTGCCCTTAGCTGAGTTTTCTTATAATAACAACTACCAAGTGAGTATCAGGATGCCACCATACAAAGCTCTTTAGGGGAGGCCACATTAGTCACCAATTCACTAGGATGATGCCGGTGAGAGGACCTTGTTGAGGTTAGAGGAACTGCAATTGTATGTTGATAAAGTCACTTTGATCAAGCAAAGGCTGAAGAGAGCACATGATCGACAGAAGTCGTATGCTGATGCAAAATGTACTGACTTGCACTTCACTGTGGGTGAACATGTGTTTCTGAAATTCGACCCCTCTGAGCTGTAGCTAAGAATGGAGGAAAGTTAAGCCTTTGATACGTGACTCTGTTTGAGATTTTAGAATGGATTGGTGAAGTTGCTTATCGTTTAGCCTTACCTCCTCAATGTAGTGTGATGCGTAATGTGTTCCATGTGTCCAATCTAAAGCGCTATGTGAAGGACTCGAGCCATGTGTTGAGCATTGAACCTATTCAACTCCAAGAGAGGTTGACATACCCTGAGTCACATGTGATGGTACTGGATACCAAGGTGAAGGAGTTCAGGAGTAAAAATATAGAGACGGTAAAGGTTCTTCGGAAGCACCATGGAGAGGATGAAGCCACATGGGATCTAAAGACGAACATGGAGAAGTCTTACCCTGAATTGTTTGTATATTAGTTGATTTTTGAAGGAAAAATTTCTATAAGAGGGGAAGGATGTTATAACCTCACATTTTCTTGTAATTGAAATGCAATTATGCAAGTAAAAGAGACTTGAATGAAAATTTGTATGCTTTATTTTTGAAGAATAGTCTTCCTTTGAAAATTTCCCTTGGGTGCATGATTTTATGGGTTGTATTGTTCTAATGACCCAATGATGGATAAAAGGGAAAAGGATAAAAGAAAATTTGATAATAAGTAAAAAGAAAAAGGAATAGATGATAAAGTGTGTATATGTGAGAATTGTGTAGAATTATCTAGAAAGTGGCACGGGTAACCACTATTGATTAGTTTTTGGTTCCACATGGTTTCTAGAAAGGAAAGAAATCTGAATAAATAAAATAGAAAAGAAAGAAAGAGAAAAAGATGAATTTTAATGCATAATATATGCCTTATAAGTGGATGATTTTCATATGAAGAAAAGTCTCTTTTATTTTTGAGTTTTGTTTCCAATCTTAAGTCATTACAGACTTACTCTTAAAATTTGGGATTAAAAGGATGCTTGGTTTGAGAGAGATGGATTTTTGAAAATCCCTAAAGTAAGAGGAATAACATTAAATTTCACAATTTTTTTATTCATATTAGAAATATTTTTTAAATAGCGCGTGTAATGTGAACCATCGGATCTGAGATCCAATAGTGCACGTTCATACTCTACCTTCGATCAAGCAAGGAAACCAAGACCTTGAACATGTTGATTTCGAAGGAGATTTCCACACGTTTCAGTGCACGAGCAGGTATGAAAATCATACTAATAAGTTTGTGAGATCAAATCGAACCAGCCTACCCTAGATTTCACCTAGGTTTGAGGTCTCTAGAAGAATCACGTAATCTACATCCCTCCATGGCCGACCCCAAATATAAATAGGGGGCTTTAGACCATCTGCGAAGGCACAAATAGATCCCACACCTTCGACTGAGTTTCACATTTACTTCCGCACCATCAATTGCCCTGTTGATCTCAACCATCACCTCAGTCCATCTTTGTTTCCTCACTATGAACTCTTCCTGGGTGTCATGATGACTGAAACCCTCGATGAAGAAATTGAGGGTGCCATCGAATTCAAGGAGGTGTAGCAAAGGAGTTTGTGTCCTGAGATCACGTGTTGGTGGTCTTGTTGCCCGAGTCAACCTCACAGTTGACCGCCTGGTTGTGCTTGAGGTTGGACGGAAGTTGAAGATGAGGGATCGTCAATTGATGCTCCTGCTCTCATGCATATGTTGAAGAGGTAATAGCTCTCATACCTTTTTACCCCTCTTTCGCCCCTGAGTAAGCGAGGCCACGCATGCTCGCTCGACCTAGGTGGCGCGAGCCCACTAGTCGGCCCAACCTAGTTGGTGGTGCGTCTCACTAGATATCACACACTAATCAACTAAATGGTGACTAGATGCAACCAAAGGGAAAAACACTTAGGATCTTTCAAATTTATAGTGGACCTAGTTCGACACACCTACTTAAACTAATCACATGTACCCACAAGTGCATCGAGGTTGTGTTGTAGTATAGGTAAGAGGCAAGAAAAGGGTTGATTCTCAGGGAGAGAGGGGGCACTAGAGCTAGTATCGTGTGAGCTACATTCCTAAAGCGAAGAGTAGGGTTTAAAGGTGATTATGGTTTATTACTATACTATTCCAAGTAATTAAAGACAATAAGAAAACTAAATTACCAAAAACCCTAAATTATCCTAAACAAGTTAAGTCTAAGGAGCAAGGTAAGACAATTAACTAAGAAAGAGCATGGAACTACAACTAAGCTACACTAGACTAGCAGTGCAAGTTAGCACCTAAGAGGAAAGTTAAGCAGTAGAGCAATAAAGGACCTAGATTATCACTAACTAACAAGAGCAAAACTAACAATCTCAAAAGAGCATTATCTACTCAAGCAAAGTCCAACTAGCAAGATCTAGGCAATTAACTAAGAAGCAATTAGGAACAAGCAACTACTTAGCACCAGTGACCTAAATTAGCAAAATTTGGTTTTATAAATGAGATGGATAGGTGGGCCATTTGGGAAATGACACTAAGATCCTAATTGGGGGAAGATAGAACAAGCAAGCTTAATCATTCATTCTAGATTACTTAAACCAAACAACTAGTCAAATGCTAAGAGATCACCCTACACTATTAGTTAGCCTAAGGTATAAGATGGGGAATGGCATGGAAAATATGGGGGATTATAGTGGAAGACCCAGAAAACTAGGGTTCTAGGATGGCAATGGAGTGGAAGTGGAAGGTGGGAGGTAGGCAAATGGCTTGAATGCAATAAAGTGGCTAAAAATCTCTAGAGCAACTGTAGGGGTGGTAACCTTTGTGTTTTGGCTACCACCTATGTATAAATAGGTGGTGGGGAGGCAGTAGGGTAAGTGGGGGCAAAATGGGAAAAATAGTGGGAAAATGGGTAGGGTTGGGTGGTCACCACAACCGTGGTGAGGATCCACGACTGTGGTGGGGATTAGGTGGAACAGTCGTGGGTAGTGGGAATGGCCGAGGTGGAAGGTGGAGGTGAAAGTATAAGTATAGGCATGTGTGTCCATGACCGTGGAGGGTGCCACATCATGGTGGGTAGAGGGTGCCATGGCCGTGCTGGGTATCATGGCTGTGTTGGAGGAAGTTGCCACAGGTGTGGTTGCTCTAGGGTCATCTTGTCTTCAGCTTGCCACAGTCATGGCGGTCGCCACGTGCGAGGTGGCCTTCAGTGGACACGGTCGTGCTGATGGCCACGACCATGGTCATTCACGTGTATTTTGAGTTGAGTTTCTGTTGGTTTTTGGGACCTTGGAAATTAATTTGCCACGATCGTGGCATGGGCCACGGGTGAGCTGTAGCTCAATGGCCACAGTCGTGCTGCTAGCCACGGTTGTGGTGTCTTCAGTGGTCACAGACATTTTGCTGACCACGGCCGTGGTCATTCATGTACACATTTGGCAAAGTTTTTATAACTTTTGAAGATTAAATCACCATGACTGTGGTGGTTTCCCACGACCGTTTTGGGGCTTCCTTCTGTTGACTTTAACTTCAACTTCTTCATGTGACCTCCTTTTGCTTTGAATTGACCCTTGTGCATGGGGATGAATTAGGTCTAATCTTGGAGTACAAGGACCCAAAGATGCTCTTCATCTATCTTCCTTGCATCAATGCATGCATAAGTACCTTGAAAACACACAAAAGGAGGTATAAGTGCATTTGACATTAAAGTTCACACTAGGGAAAATAACTTGCAATCTATAATGTTTACATGTGATTATAATGCAAAAATACACAGGACGAAGCCCGAAAATAGGGTTGCATCAGTTGGCAAGGTTGAGACCGGAGCGTGTTGCCTAGGTGGCATCCTGTAATTGGATGAGGTTAATTAATTTTGTAAAATCCTAGAAAATAATAGGATGATCGGATAATAGCAAGTAATATATGTTTTTTTCTCTGAAAAACACATAGAATCCAATAAAAAATAATCATAGCCTAATTTTTCTTATAGTTTGAAAAGTGCCTAAATATAACATCTTTAATATGTTAAATGAACTAGAACCCTAATTTTGATAATTTTGATGATCTCAATATGTCCAATTGTTATTGTTGATAAAAGACTGATCTTTTATGAATAAAAAGAGCAACTTGAAAGTTATATGAATTTAGCAATCCATAATTTGATAAATTAGGGTTTTTTGAAATAAAAGGCGTAATTAATGATAAATTAGGGTTTGTAACCCAATGGACATAAAAATGGCGATTAGGGTTTGGAGAGTCAAAACCTTAATGAAACCCTAAATTTGACCTAGAAAACCCTAACATGAGATCCACTCCAATATTATTGATGATTTAGATAAAATAATGATACATGGGTGTATTGCTTTAACTTTCAGGATAACTTGCTTGGTTGATTGCTTGATTGCTCTTGCTTGGACATTCAGTGCACTTGAACAAGGTAAGTGGTTGCGCCTATGACTAATCTCTCTAGTTTCCCAACGATTTTTGAGGTTTAAACCAATTTCTTGAAATTAAATGCTTGGATGAATTTTAATTCCTACAATCTATCACAATAGTAAGCTTATAACTTTCTCAAACTCACATACCAACTCTGGAAATTGTGAATGAAAAGAAAAGTAAAGTAATGGTTATGACTAAAAGACCAAGCCCTTAGGTCAGGCCATAGCTTGGGAAGGTCATAGGAGGTCATGCCCCAGATTGGGAAGACCTAATGGCACCTATCTCTAGATTCAGAGGTGGACAATGAGGTACCTAGCTCCAGATTGAGAGGTAGCCTAAAGTCCGCTGTGGGGACAAAACCCTAAGAGAGGGTATACCAAAGGTTGAGTAAAAACGGTTGAGAAGTTATGAATAAAAACATAATTTTGTTTTGTAACAAATAATTATTGTGGTTATGTTGTTACAACTATATGAGAAATTTTTGTTTCCCACACGTACCGGTATAATTCATTATACTGACCGACATTTTGTTTGTCGAAGTTTTCGGATAATATGTCATTCTGCAAATATGATGAAATCGGATATCTAGAAAGAAGGCACAAAATGAAGAAACATTAATGTAAACATGTAGGTTATAGTTAGTTAGATTTTATTTTATATTGCAACTTTAGATATTCCATCAATTTTGTACCAAATTCCTTTTTTGATAGTAGAATTTATTATTGATCTATGGTTAATTACTAAAGATGCAATCATGTATTAGTGATAATGGCCCTTTCCCTCTTGGTCTGCCCGAATAGGGGATAACATGGGAGAGGGGGTCGTTATAGCCGTCCTCCATAACCTGCAATTGTGGATGACAAGGATATGCACTCAAACTTGCCACCCCCACATACTCAATAGTATGCACTCAGACTTTTCCCTTAGGAATACTCATTTCACCATCCAACAAGCTGACTTTGAAGATGGTTCTATGGCACAAGGCACTACATGATTATGGTCTCTCTTGATTAGTTATTGCTAATTGGGTGAAAGAAGGGTTCATAAAAAAAGTGGACATACAAACCCTAATTCATTTCTAGTAAGAATATAAGTATAACAACTTCATAGGATATAAAAAATATGAGGTATAATTTTTATCACAAAATCACATAGTATTATTTAATTTCCACCCATGAAACCATACTTGTCGTCATATCACCACAATACACAATTCCTTATCACATTAATCCAGGGTTCCAACCCTTGCCACGTCATGAAGAGGATTTCATCTCATTCAGAGCTCAACCATGCCCAAAGGTCATTAAGACCATCACATCATTCCCTATATGACTATCATTATCTTTCCATGCCTTATAACAAGGCTCAACAACCTATCTCCATACATGTGATACACATGCTCAACATGATATTGCATTAAACAACTAAAAGATGTTTATAGGATAACATTGCACAATTATCTTAGTATTTAAGAGTATTCCTTCATTATATCAACATACATACTTATAGTACACATGTTTAGAATAAGAAAGCATCAATCATGAGGCTATTATAACCACTAATTAACACATTAGGGTTACAACAACATTAGGGAGAATATTTCATCATCTTACTATTCACACATGGAAGATAAGCATGATTAACCATCCATATATGTTTGCTTTAAGGTTAGGATCAACACACTAAGTTACATTGAGGCTAAAAACAACACTCATACGCAAATCCTAACACACAACACCCCCATCGAATCATGGATCCATAAGGTAAATCATTGCCATACAATCCCATACTATTCTCTAGTAGGATCCATTACTAACATAAGGTTTAACCATAGGGTTAAATTAATCTGAGGGCAAAGGTAAGACTACAAAGTCAAGGCATAGAACCATCTATTTAACATCATAAAAAACCAAACCATCAAATCATGAGCTCCACTAAAAACCATCATATGTTGGAACATCAAAACTTAAACATCAAATCATGGTCTTCATCAAAGACCATTGAATGCTGATTAAACAAACCATCGGTTGAGATACAAACAAAAACCACTTAGGAAACCATCAGATTAGAACATAAAGGAACCACCACATAAGATGCAGAATCATCATCGGTTGTGGTGTCCAAGACCACTATCGGTTGTGACACTCAAGGTTATCATCTATTGTGACCATTGGGTCATGAGTCAGGTGAGCCATCGGTTGATGAACTAGACCAACCATTGGTTGATGACTCAAGGTGGAAATCAATTGAAAGACTCAAAAAATCCATCGGTTGTTGTCAATAGGTGGAAAAGATAATCCAAAGCCAAGGAAAAAATGTGGTTTGTTGACCAGAAGAACCATCATTCGAACCACAATAGATAAGCACAAAAGACCACCCATTCACCACTTAAAGGAGCACCAAGGTCATCATTATTTGAGGACAAAAGGGTCCAAATAGAAGTAAAAGCAAAGCCATCCGTTGTGCAAGAGAGAAACCAAATCAGTACCAAGCACAAAACCTTTGAGTTTTATCTCAAGGAAGAGAAGTCGACACAAAACCCTAGAAGAAGACCATCATTTAAGAGGGGAAAACCATAGTTTGTAAAGGAAGACATGACCATCGGTTGTGTGCTCATGGTAGAAACCAAAATAGCAGCTAAGGCATGACCATTAGTTGGCAAACCATGGCCAAGCAAAATAGCAAAAGTACAAAGCCATCAAGTTACAAGAGTAGAAGGGAAATCAACACATAAACCCTAAGTATAACCATCATTTAGAGAACAAGGACCATCGTTTGACCGCATGCAAACAAGATCTAAAGCTTCCACTACCCAATGAAGGTCTTGTACCAGATTTTAGGTTCATCCATGGTTATAAACTACTCAAGAATAGCACTTAAGCTTAAACCCTAGGCAAAGATAGATTCTTTATGCATAGAACTTCATTTTTAAGCAAGATCATGTGTAAGAAAGATAGTAGTAAGCAATAAACGTGAGGAAAGCTATATAACTCGTCTCTAGGAAGAAGAACAAGCTCCAATAATCAATGTATCTTGAGCAAAGGAGGAAGAAAACCCTAGCTTATCACTCCACACAACCAAGCAAGCTTCTTCTTCAAGAAAGAGAGCAAACCCTAGGTCAAGGAAGCAAGAAAGAAGGGTTCTTCAAGGCTGTAGAGAAAGATTTACCATGAAACACCATGTTTACTTCCAAGAAAAAGGAAGAAGGAGGTAGGACAGCAAGGGAAACGAAGTATAGAAGGAAGAACTTACTTTCCTAGGTCAAGAACCAACAAAGAAAACTCCATAAGATCAAAAGGAGGGTAGATCCAAGCTATAACCATACATGCAAGAAGTTCGACCACCTTCTTCTACCTTGAGAACCTTATTTTCCACCAAGTAGGAGAGGACGGAGATTTAGATAGAAAAGGAGAGATAAGAAATAGAAGGGTTCATTTGGGTGTAAGAGGGAGGGTATATAAAGCTAAGGATAATAAGGAAGAGAAGCATGAGGTGTCCTACTAGGTTTGCCATGTGTTCATGGCCTAAAATGTCATGTCCATGCAAAGAGCAGCTCCATCAGTTGTGGGAGTATGCTAGGACATTGTTTTTTGGATTAACAGGTCAGAAATTGAGTTCCATGCATGGTAACCATTGGTTTTGTCTACCTTAGGTCATAAGGCTCAAAACCATTGTTTGATCACCCTCCTAGGTGAACCACCGACCAAAGGAGCCTCAAGAGGGGAAACCATCAACCCTCACACAAATAGGAACCATAAAGGACTCACCATCGGATCCCATCACCATCGGATCCCATGAAAAAAGGAGTACCATCGAGTTATGGCCTCAAAGGTAGCTCATCCATGAGGGGGTAAACCATAATTCAACCTTAGAGAGCCATCACCACCAAACAAAGGTGCAACCAAGAACCCACATGGAATAAAAAGATCAAACATGACAAGAAAAAATATCAGGCACCACAAGCATATGAAAAATTGCAAGAAAAACCCCAAATATGGGTAAATTGCATAAAAGCCCAAAAGTAGCATATAATTGCATAACTTGCACAAACAATGTCCAAACTGGACCTAACTTGAAACTTAAGCTTGTCACATGATGTAAAAACACCTATTATGGTTTGATTAAGGTTTTAAGCACTTAATTATGATGATAAAGTATGTTCAACTAAAAAGCAAGGTCAGAGGTCTCACAACCATAAACCCCTAACATGGATTTCGCCCACAAAATCCAAGGTAAACAAGACAGGTACTTTCGATGCACCTCATACACAAACCTCCACATGTTTACTTCCATCTCATGGTGATGTCACACCATTCTCATAGGAATCATGTTCTTCTCCCTCAACTCCAGCATGTCTCATCTTGGGTTAGCACATAAATCTCGACATAAGAAACATCCTCATGCAACTCCATCTCCATTGCCTGTATCACTTGTACTATACCACAGTGACACTTCGTCAACATGAAACATATAATTTTTTTTGAAACATGTACAACTCTAATAGTAACTTCCATCTTGGAGCTCTAGTTATCATCCTGAATTATTTTCATCTCTTACTGAATCATCGTGTCCCTTATCGTAGCATGTAGCATCAACATATCACTGAAAAAGCCATACTTTCTTGCTTTTACCAATCATAGAATGTCATGTATCTCTTACCATATGTACTTCACAAGGTGTCATGTCTACACTTCTATGATTGTGGTTGTAGTAAGCACATCAATAAACTAGGTGGATATCCCCTAATTGTCAAGAACTATAAGGTATATGTTCTTAGGAGATTCACCAATCATCTTAATGGTGGATTGACCATCTGTCTTCCACGTAAGGTTGTGTTGAACCTTCATATCTATCGGCTTCTAATGTTTCTTATTGATTGGCCAGCCACTATGCACTTTACCATATATGTGTTATACTCTACTCCATACTTGGCTACCATTGCACGTTATCCACCTTATGATACATCTGAGTATTCACCAAATATATCATGTGTGTCAAACATGAGTCTCCTCATGTACTATCTCACTTAAAACATCAACATCTAGAACCATCGTATGGTTGTCGAATCATATAATGTCTTTTCACCTAAACTATGGAAGCTATCATGCTCCATGCTGTGCTACTCTTATCCGATGTCCTACATCATGGTAGCATCCGCCTATCATTCCATACCATAAGGAACACCTTTCCTAGTCAACCTTATTAGGGGTAAAGTAATGAACTTTCCTATAGTGTCCTGCTAATCTTAAGGAGCTTCAGGTCTTAGTCAATGTTTGTGGTCATTACTATTCCAATATTGTCTCCACTCTTGTTTGGATTCACACATATACTTAGAAGATATATCATAACCTCGAGGAGACACTTTAGTCAACCTTGAATTCACTCTTATGAAACTCAACACACATAATTATTTCTACTTAAACAATACTAAGGCTTAGTGAAGATGCTGACCATCTCTGAATTACATTGAGATGTCATCAATCAAAGCTTGCTACAACTCATAAGGACACGACCAGAGCACTCTATTCATCAAGTTCATAAAGGTTGTTGATGTATTGATTAGTATAAATGGCACAATTATGATCTCATGGTGACTATACAAATGATGTCATCCACTTTGGTTCTTATCTAATGATATCTCGACCTATGGTCTAGTGAAGCAACACTATAGCACATGTTGGATGATCAAAAAACCATCTAGCCTTGGCATTGGTCTTATCTAGTTGTCAGTAGCCCATCTACTACACTTGGAGGATCTGAACATCCAACTCTCTCTCTAAGGAAGAGAAACACTGGGAAACTTGTCTAATAAACATTTCCAAACTTCACATACTACTAGTACACCTCGGATACTAGGACTCATCACCTTGGTATCCACTTCATGTGTCAAGAGGAACTCACATCCTAGTCTCATCCACTTCATCAACATCATAACTGACTAAGAACATATAGGAGGACTCTTCCTAACTCTTGGAAGTCTAAAGAAGCATACTCATCACAAATATCAAGATCTTGGAACTATAGTCCAAGCAACCACATGCTATATCAAGATATCCATTCCTAGGATTATAGAGAATCCATGCGTACCAAGTGGCATGAAATCCACTTGAAAGCCACACCCCAAAAATAAAGGATACAAGGTAAAACACACTTCCCAAAACACAAAAACATCGTCCAGGGGTTACCGGTTTTATCTTCATTATGCAAGTTATAAATAATTTATGTATCATTTTACCCTTTTCCATATGGGTTCCTTGCCATCAACGTAGAATTTATCAATATTATCATATCTCCTTGCTCTTTTCTCATTAAGTGTTCATCATTCTTGTGTATGTTCTCTCATTTTATCATGTTTTCCAGCCACTTATCAAGGGATAGAACATCATATTTCATATTTTCCTCATTAAACAAGGATCATCTCCCTTTAATTTCTTTCAAATACCATGAAGGTTTTATGTTAACACTTTCTTTCACACAGAGGTTGGTCTGAGATTAACTCAGGTTCCACTTTATTCCTCTATCATTGTTCTTATTCATCTTCTCACATCATACATATCTCAGGAGTTCTCTTTTTCTTACATGGATTTTATACCTTGGAATCATTCCATTATCATGAATTTATCCCTTTTTTATTTCATTATCTTCTTGAATTACAACTTTAGGAACTCCTCTTTGGCTTATTTGCATTCGGATTTAGGTTTCGTGGAGTCATATCTTTCTCTTGTATTTATCAAACATTCAAGTTTTGATAGGTTACAATGTAATTCTCATCTTCTTTAGGGTAATATTAAGATATTTTCACCATGATTTCTTATTCATTATGCTCTTTAGATTGTTTCAAAATGACTACTTCATCAGAGTAATAAGAAAGAGAACAATCTAAGAGTTCCACACCTACCTTCTCTTCAATAATTGAATACCTGGCCAGGGCATCCAAGTATTGAGATTAGGCAGTTTGCACCATGTTTTTATGTCATGCTCCTTACTTGTCCATCATCCTAGTCCTAAGTCCTAGTGTCCATGTAGACTCAGTGAACCTAGAGCTCTAATACCAACTTGTGAGAATCCGTCATGCTAAATGAGATTACTCAAAACACAAAACACGATCGATCACTAATTAAACACAAACCCACAAAAGAGAGTAAATTAAAACCGATTTCAACATCCCCAACATGCTCAAAAACATTTACATAAGAGCTAAACATCTTGCTTTATTTCATATAATGTCAAATATCTTTTACAACTTATCCATGGCCTCAACAACCACATGTACATATACAAGAACATCATCACATATGCCACATATACAACTTCAACATGCTACCAAAAGGTCGATTTTATTGAAGCATCGCATACAATTTTTCCTGTCCGGTCCTGAGAGTACATGGATGACTCTACGACATGATAGGCAAATAAATAACCATCTCTAAGGCCCATCACTTCGGATTATCCTCACTACTATGGGTCTGCTGATGTTGCTACCGATCACCTAAAAAGATGTGGTGACCCGCGAGGTGAGACCCATGTCCCAGCGAGAGATATAACTCTCAACACCGCTTATTGGTTACAACATGTTGAGTAAATAAATACTTTAAGCAGATTAAGCATGTTAAGCAAATAGGCATAGCAAAGGTACGATTAACAAGATACATAAAGGATTAGATAACAACTATCATCATTAGCATGGCTATCATTGCTAACGATATAAGCAGTCTAGAAGCATAAGAAACTCTGACATCATGAATAAGTCTAGCAACATAAGCATAGCTGACAATATTAGCATGTCTAAAAGGTTGACTAGATTTACATTATAAGTATAGTTAACGACATAAGAACAACTATCTACATAAGCATGATTAGCAGTATATGCATATCTAATTATAGAGGCATGACTAGAAATATAAGCATAGCTAATAGTATGTATAACTATCATCATAAGCATAACAAATAGTAGCAATATAAGCATGGCTAATTCTCTTATTTTACTATACATCATCTATATGTGAAAAGAGAAATCAAGGGTTATCACCCAATGTGAAGCGCTATGTATAATCATAAACGGATATACTACACGGATGTATTACATCTTTTATTAGGCCCTAGGGAGTTAAATCGTACCACCCAAACTCCAACTAACTAATGTGAAGTCAAAATCATTTTTGTGCAAGATCTAAGAGTGTCAGTATCCTAAGATCTCTTCTCTTCCCAGTCAGTATAGGTCAAAGGCAATGACATATAGTCAAACTACTTGTAGCGACATATAGTCAAGCTGCTAACATCTAGTTCAACCTTGGTATAGGTCACAACACTAGCCACCCGGGTATGCAAAGGAAAACCCTGCCACCTGAGATACATTCATAGTGTACTTAGTCACATCATATATAACAAATATTTGAGGCATGACCGCAACCATCCTCCATAACCTGCAAATATGGATGACAAGGGTATGCACTCAATCTACCACCCATGCATACTCAATAGTATGCACTCCGAGATTTACCTTTGGAATACTCATTTCACCATCCAGCAAGTTCTGACACTAAAGATGGTTCTATGACATAGGGCACTACATGATTATCATTTCACTTAATTAGTTATTGCCAATTGTGTGAATTAAGGCTTCATTAAACAACTGGACATACAAACCCTACTTCATTTCTAGCAAGCATATAAGTGTAACAACTTCAAAGGATATAAAAGTATGAGGTATAATTTTTGTCACAACATCACATGGTACTATTTCATTTCCACCCGTGAAACCATACTTGTCATCATATTACCACAATACACAATTCCTTATCACATTAATCCAGGGTTCCAACCCTTGTCACATCATGAAGATGATTACACCTCATTTAGGGATCAACCATGCCCAAAGGTCATTAAGACCATCACATCATTACCTGCAAGACCATCATTATCTTTCCATGCCTTATAACAAGGTTCAAAAGCCTATCCTCAAACATGTAATACACAAGCTCAACGTAATATTGCATTAAAGATGTTTACATGATAACATTGTAGGGTTATCTTAGCATTTAAGAGTATTGGTTCATTATATCTACACAAAAGAAGGCTAGGTATGATTGACCACCATCGTACTTATAGTGCACATGTTTAGCATAAGAAACCATCAATCATGAGGCTACGATAACCACTAATTAACACAATAGGATTACAACAACATTAGGGAGAATATTCCATCATCTTACTATTCATACATGAAAGATAAGCATTAATAACCATCCGTATTTGTTTGCTTTAAAGTTAGGTTCAACAAGCTTACATTGAGGCTACAAATCAACACTCATATGCAAATCCTAACACATAACAACCCCATAGGATCATTGATCCATAAGGTAAGGCATTGCCATCCAATCCCATACTATCCTCTAGTATGGGTCCATTCATAACATAAGGTTTAACCATAAGGTTATATCGATCTGAGGGAAAAGGCAAGACTACAAAGTCAAGGCATTGAACCATCAATTTAACATCATTAAAACCAGAACATCAATTCATGACACTCCAGTCAAAACCATCAAATGTTGGAACATAAAACCCTAAATATCAAATCATGGTCGTCATTAAGGACCATCAAATGTTGATTAAACAAACCATCGATTGAGATACAAACCAAAACCCTTAAATCATTCACTAAGGAAACCATCAGATTAGAGCATAAAGGAACCACCACATAAGATCCAGAATCACCATCGATTATGATGTCCATGATTACCATCGGTTGTGGTGTCCAAAACCACCATCGGTTGTGACACTCAGGGTTACCATCGATTGTGACACCCAATGTCACCATCGGTTGTAACCATCAGGTCACGAGTCAGGTGAGGCATCATTTGATGAACCAAAACAACTATCGGTTGATGACTCAAGGTGGACATTGGTTGAGAGACTAAAAAAAACCATTTATGGTTGTCAACAGGTGGAAAAGATGATCCAAAACCAAGGAAAACCCATGGTTTATTGACCATAATAATCATCGTTTGAACCACCATAGATAAGCACAAAAGATCACCCAATTCACCACTTAAAGGAGTACCAAGGCAATAGTTGTTTGAGTACAACAGAGTTCAAAGTTAAAACAAAACCATCGATTGTGCAAGAGAGCAACCAAATTAGTACCAATCACAAAACCTTCGAGTCCAATCTCAAGGAAGATAAGTCAACACAAAACCCAAGAAGAAGACCATCATTTAAGAGGAGAAAACCATAGTTTGGAAATGAATACATGACCATCGGTTGTGTGCTTGTAACGTCCTAGGATTTGAGGCCTTGGATAACATGATCTTAAAAGGAATGATTGGACTACCCATATCACCAAGGCACACCTCCTTTTCTGGGAGCCCATCACTAAAGAACTCCATAGTTAAGTGTGATTATCTTGGACTAGTACTAGGATGGGTGACCAGTCAGAAATTTGACACCGGCTTGCACGTGAGTGAGGACGAGGTGCACAGTTAAGGCTAGTGGTGGTTTGTGGGGCCAATCATCATTCTGAAACTCTACTAGAGCCTAGGGCAGTGGGCCCAAGAGTTACAAATGGTATCAGAGCAAATTCCTCTCTAGTAGGTGGGGCCCACATGGGCCTGTGGCATGCCAATCTTTGAGCTGTGTGACCCACACATGTTAGAAAGGGCTATCCGAGTTGATGGAGCTAACCATGCATCGGTAGTATCCAGGCATGTTGGAAAGGGCTATCTGAGTTGACAGAGCCACCCTTGCGCTGGTAGTCATGGTCGGGAGCTGGGTGTACATGGATCATTTGAGTCTACACCAAAATGGGGAAAAGATTACGAGGCCATATAGTTGAGCCTTGATGAGGATGTCAAGAGTCTAAGTTGGGGAGATTGTAACGTCTTAGAATTTGAGGCCTTGGATAACATGATCTTAAATGGAATGATTGGACTAACCATATCCCTAAGGCACACCTCCTTTTCTGAGAGCTCATCACTGAAGAACTCCATAGTTAAGCATGCTCATCTTAGAGTAGTACTAGGTTGGGTGACCAGTCGAGAAGTTGACCCCGACTTGTGCATTAGTGAGGACGAAGCATGCAGTTAAGGCTAGTGGTGGTTTATGGGGCCAGTCGTCATTCCTGAAACTCTACTAGAGCCTAGGGCAATGGGCCCAAGCATTACAATGCTCATGGTAGATCCCAAAATAGCAACAATGTCATGGCCATCGATTGGCACACCATGGCCAAGCAAAACAACAAAGGTACAAAGCCATCAGGTTATAAGAGTAGAAGGGAAATCAACACAAAAGCCCTAAGTATAACCATTGTTTAAATAACAAGAACCATCGTTTGATCACATGAAATGAAGATATAAATCTTCCACTACCCAAGGTCCTGCACCAGGTTTCAGGTTCATCCATGGTTATAAACTACTCAAGAATAGCACTTAAGCTTAAACCCTAGGCAAAGATAGCTTCTTTATACATAGAACTTCGTTTTTAAGCAAGATTGTGTGTAAGAAAGATAATAGTAAGCAATAAAAGTGAGGAAATATATATAAATTGCCTCTAGGAAGAAGAACACGATGCAAATAGCAAGATATCTTGAGCAAAGGAGGAAGAAAACCCTAGCTTAGCACTCCACACAACCAAGCAAGCTTCTTTTCCAAGAAAGAGAGCAAACCCTTGGTCAAGGAAGCAAGAAAGAAGGGTTCTTTAAGGCTATAAAGTAATCTCTACCATGAAACACCATATTTCTATTAAATAAGAAGGAAGAAGGATGTAGGATAGCAAGGGAAACGAAGGAGAGAAGGAAGAACTTACTTGCCTAGGTCAAGAACCAAAAAAAGAAAGCCCCACAAGCTCAAAAGGAGGGTAGACCTAAGTTCTAGCCATACATGCGAGAAGTTCAACCACCTTCTTATAACTTGGAAACATTATTTTCAACCAAGAAGGGGAGGATGAAGCTTTAGATATAAAAGGATAGACAAGGATCCAAAAGGGTTCGTTTGGGTGCAAGAGGGAGGGTATATAAAGCTAAGGATAAGAAGGAAGAGAAGCTTGAGGTGTCCTACTAGGTTTTCCATGTGTCCATGGCTTAAAACGTCATGTACATGCAAATAAGAAGCTCCATTATCTGTTGGAGTCTACTAGGCCATATGTTGTTGGCTTCCCAGGCCATACATCGAGTTCCATGCATGGTAACCCTCGGTTTTGGTTACCTTAGGTCACAAGTGTCAAAATCATTGTTTCATCACCCTCCTAGGTGAACCACTGGCAAAAGGAGCCTCAAGAGGGAAAACCATCAACCCTCACACCTCTATAAACCATAATCCAAAAAGGAGTACCATTGAGTTATGGCCTCAAAGGTAGCTCATCCATGAGGGGGTAGACACTAATTCAACCCTAGAGAGCCTTCAACACCAAACCAAGGTGCAAAAAAGTTCCCCCATGGAAAAAAAGCTCAATCACGATAAGAAAAGATATAAGGAACCGCGAGAATGTGAAAAACGGCAAGAAAAACCTCATACATGGGTAAATTGTAGGAAAGCTAAAAACTAGCATATAATTGCATAACATGCACAAATAGTTTCCAAACTGGTCCAAACTTGAAAATTAAGCTTGTCACATGATGTCAAAGAACCTCTAATGGTTTGATTAAGGTTTTAAGCACTTAATTATGATAATAAAGCACGTTCAACCAAAAATCAAGGTCAGATGTCTCACATTAAAGGTTTGTAGATTTCATGTGAGCTCTTCAATAGGAATTTCTTCAAGAGACTTTGTTTATTCAATGGGATTCAACTTCATTTCCCACAATTTGGGAAGATACATAAGGTTCTTTGAGTTTATCTTTCCTTGATCAATAGGGTGGCCTAGGATGGAAAGACCATTTACAATGGTGGTGAATCTTGCATACATTTCAACAACTCTTTCCTTCTTTTCCATCTTGAAGTTTTCAAAATGACCAATGAGCATGTGCACTTTAATTTCCTTCACTTGCTTTGTCCCCACATAAGTGACACATAGAATTCTCCATCTCATAGGCCGTGTCACAAGATGAAATTGGTTGAACTTGGTGGGGGAATGAGAGGCATAGAGGATGTTGACTCTTGCATTCAAAGTTGCTTTCTTCAAAGTAGCCTCATCCCATTATTCTACCTTTGTATCCGGTAGATTTTATGGAAGATACACCATTATCCATAGCTCAAGACTTGACCCTTGGATGTAGAATTATATTCTTCTCTTCCAATATAGGAAGTTGCTCCCATCAAAATTTGGAATGTTGATGTAGTATCTCCTACCTTGAAAATCGCCCTTATTCACCTACTTGTGGAAGTATTGCTAAAGACCCACTCTAATACCAATTGTTGGACCTATAATGGGATCTACAGGGTGGGGGTGAGTAGAAATAAAACCACTTAAACAAAATTCATTAGACCTTAAAGACATTTCTAAGATAATATTACAAGTATGAACTTTGAGTGCAACTAAACATGCATAGCAAGTGAGAGATAGAATGAAAAAGCACCAAATAACACACATTATTTATAGTGGTTCCAACCTCCAAACTAGGAGATGTACATCAACTACCTAGAGAGGCCATCCTATAGGATTTTAAATGATGTCTCACTCCTTATATTCCATTATAAGAGTTATAACATAAGACCTCCCTTTTCAAGGTCAAGGGTACCTAGCCTTCCATTTGTGGACAAGGGAGCCAATAACCTTATAAAGGACTTACCTATCCATGACTAAGAGTATTATATCTTATCAAGGACTTACCTAATCTTGAGATTAGTCTTTGGCCTTCTCCAAGGACTTACCCACTCTTGCAAAGAGTCTTCCATATTCAAGAATTTACCCACTCTTGACTTGAATCTTCCACTTTGACTTACCCATCACCAAGGAGAAGCCTTTCACCAAGGGACTCCTTCCCTTCTTCTTCACATCTCTTAGCCAAGAAAGAGAATCTTCATCTTCATGGTAGAAATAGAGATTGAGAGGTGGAGGAAGTGAGAGCCTCACAAGATATACATGTAGGACTATTTCTCTTACAATCTCCTACTCACTCTAATGGATGTAGCAAGTGATAAATATCATGAGAGTGGTGGAGGCTCTTGGAGGAAGGATCTTTCTCAAGTATAATATAGGGATCTTCACAATTCTTATATAACCATGGAATGAAGCACAAGGGGTCCTATTTATAATTGAGGTTTCCTACTAGCCAGTAGAGATAGTTAGGATCAACTTCTAGCCATTTTGGGTGTTCTGACAAATATATTTTCGAGTTTTACAACATTCCGATTGCTAGAAATACTTTTTTGCTCTTTACCATACACTTTGGTCGACTTAGTTATCTTTTGGGTAACTCGATTGACAACATTATAAGACCAGTCAAAGTGTAAGGTGTCAGTCAAGTTGCCACCGGGACAAACTTGGTCGACTGTGGGCATTGCCAAGAGCTAGTTGTCACCAGGACAAACTCACTGACAAGACAACTGTAATCACTTTTGATAAATCTCCAAAAAGATGTAAATATTCATTTTAAGTGCTATAAATTTTCATGAAGCTTAATTTAAATTCATACAATCATTACGAGTGATTTACATAAAATATGTATGGAGAACACTATCTATTCTTCAATCTTGATCTTTATGCATGTATGACTTGATATCTCCAAGTTAGGATGCACAAGTTTAGGCATTTAGAGTGTGTCTATATAATATACAATCACTTAAGTTGAAGCACTAGACACAAATAAGTGGAATGGATAGTCATCATCAAAGCAAGGGATTAGTCAATTTAGACCTTGAGTCAACAAAGAGTTGTAAGTGATCAAGTCAGGGAAAATGTGTGACCAGTTGAAAATTGGTAGGTGGTTAAGTGTGTGAGGTTCAATCTATTTTCAAATATGTAACAATGTGATAAAATAAAAATGTTTTATCCTGATAAGTGTTTTTATTAATATTCTTGGATGATATGTGATTGAGTCTATGGTGATCAGATACAGATTTATGATTTTTTGTGTTTGTCAGTTCCTTTTAGAAAAGATACATAGATCTCTATTTTGAGTATGTTTCTTTGTGTATGATAACAACATTGTATTGTGATTTGATTTCTTATTTTATATGTGCACTATTAGTGTGATCAATGAGTTTAATTGGCTCATCAAGTCAATTCATGTTTTAGTTAGGATTTAAAATTATATTTCTTTTCATGTTTGAATGGATTTTTGATGTGTTTAGTCTTATTTTTTCAATATCGTAAAAGTATTGTGTGGTGTATTTGGTGCATTAGACTTGCAGGAATTGATGGTTTGTTTCAATATTTAATGGTTGTTCAATATCTTTTATAGTAGAAAGGTATGGGGACAGGGGTGGCAAGAGAGATGCTAATAAGGATGTTATAATGATAATAGGATAGATAGGATTTAATAAAAGCATATTTACTAGAGAAAAAATCTACCAAAAGAGAGTTACATAGTAAATTGTCAAGTTTGACCCAAGTAGGACTGTCTGGTCCCTATTATTAGACCATATTTATGTACTATTTGAGTTAGTAAGATAAATGAGGGAGCCATTAAAGATCCAATTATTGAAAGCAGTCATGTTGGGGTGGCCTATATAAAGTTGGATTTCTCATAAGTATATCAATGTACGTTTGAGTCACCAATGATGACACGTGGTTTGACATTATCCAGATGGTTGGTGGCATAAATTTCGAGAATAAGGGGGCTATAGCATGTGAGGGCTCCCCAAGACACACGTGAGAAGAACTTTTTTCCAGCATTGCCACCTTATTGGTACATGGAATTTGTAACTCAAGTTGGAAATGATGTTAATGTTGAAAATATTTCAGTTTCATCCAAGAAGTATTCCCGCGCTGGCTCTAATGAAATTCATCTCAAAGAATGAGTTTAATTTGGAGTCACATTGGATATGAAGTTGTAGTTTAGTACCGCATGTTTTTATTTTAAACAATACTAATGTCATTTTGAGGGCATGTATGAGGTGCCTGATCCACCCGTTTTTGTTCTTAGTGGCAATGCCTATGATATTTCAAAAAACATATGTTCATGGTATTTTTTTTGTATAACTTGCAAATGAAGTTGAAGAGGGAAGCCTTACAAGCCAAGCTCTTCAAATATAGAGAATAAAACTGATGAGTTTTATTATGAGACCATTTCATGTCGTTTAGTGTGTTTATAATGCTGGAATCATACATGAAAGAGATGCCAATTCACAATAAAAAATATTGAATTTTTCTGGGCATGTACTTTATGAGTTGGAGAAGATACCTCAATAGATTCAGAAGAAGAAGAGTAAAAATGTACAAGAGATGGAATTCGTTAATTTGTGGAACGATGTGGAATACTTTGTGGTTGAGTCTATGACAATTTCAACATGTAGAACTCCAACCATGGGATGGTTGCAAAGCCAAAAAACCAAATAAGGAAACACAAAATCAATCCTACATAATCATCATAAATAAGAAAGGAAAAGAAACATCTAAATAAATATTCCAATTATATTCACACATAGATTATATATAGGCCCATGATATTCATCTATATGCACATAATTGTGCAACATTCAACATAATCGACCAAAGTCACAACTAGTTTATAAAAAGATCTTCATATTCATATTAACAACATATGCATCCTATACAACATGGCATACAAGCCAAAAATCGAGTTGTAGATACATCATCATATAAAACCCTATCCTGATATGAGTGATACATGGATAACTCTAGGAAACAATCACAATAAGAATACCGCATGCATCTTAGATAGAGTAGGAAAAGGAGGATCCTCACTACTAAATGATGACTCCATCATCCAAGTTTTAGTTGCATTTTTTCAGATTGTTTTGCATTCAATTCCCTAATTTTATCTTAGAACTACTTATACTTAAGTTTTCCCAGGCTCTTTTTGATTTATAGGGTTTTGATCCAATTTCTTGGTTTTCATGGAAGGTTCATTGCATATATGAGAGTGTAGGAGATAGTGGTATCACTAATGGATTAGCAAGCCCGATAAATTTTGATGAATGGACAAAGTTTTCAATGAATAGAATCTTTGTCTGGTCATATTTCATTAGTCAGAAGTTTCATCAGCACATGCCCTGACCATATGCCAATAGACCCCTTGGGTGGTTTTGCATTGTCAAGGAATATCATTGGTATGTCCAGTCTGACTTTCCGACTTTCCATTGGACTGCCACAATGTTAGCATGTGCAAGTCATTGATGATTGACCTCTCATCAAAAATCGATGGCCACCCCCACTAAAAATCCTGCATTGAAAATTGACAACCATTCTACCTTTTCATTAGTAAACCTCTAATTACAGACTAACATGGGCACTAATATCCACCAATGCCTGGCCTATGCTGGCCTCCAATGGCCAAATAGACTTAGTGCACTAATGAATAATGGGAACTGTGCTCTCGCCAATTGATGAGAACTCCATGTCGTACCCTCCAATGGTCGAGAAGACTTGGTTTCCTAACAAAAATTCTACTTAAATAGTGACCTAGCATCGAGCATTGACATTTTATCACTGATGAGAACCATATATTGACCCTCCATTAAAACATTGCACCAAGCTCCAATGATGGGTCTATTCCCCCACACCAAATTTCGAGCTACACTTGACCTTCGATGAAACTTCTAGGTGCCTTGACCGATGGGAACCCTGAAGATCACAAAACCTTTGTTTACCTCCCATACTTGTCTCTTCACCTCCATGGTGGCCCAAGGAACAAGTGCAAGATAGATGGGAAGGGTTCTAAATGCCCACAAAAACAAGGCCACTCCCACCATAAAAAATATCCACAATCGATGCCTCCAGACTGCCACTTTCATTCTACATTATATACATCCAACTTCCATCGATCCCTCCTATCATTTGCATCCATCATTCAACAATACTAAGGACTTCCAACCTCCACCAAACTCCATACTTCTGATTTCAAAGAAGTTAGAACCAAGGTGTCTATTTACATCGATCCATCATTCACACGCTTCACCCCCATAGTAGTAGATCCAATCAACAAGGAAGAGAGATCGATAACTCGTAGTCCATCTCTAACAAATTTAAGGAGGTGATCTTTCTATTTCTTTGATGCCCTCATCCCAAACTCTAAAGAATTGCTCCTACACACCCCAATTGCAACTTCATCTTCTACTATGACATTGAACCTCTCTCTCTCTCTCTCTTTTCATGTTGTGTTTCTATTTGTTGCCATGAGCGAGTAAATATTTCACAAGGGTGCATGGAGTAGTCCTGCTACCCAATTTTTCTCTATTTACTGCATCTATAATTGTATGAACCATTCTATATTTGGAATCAACCATTCTTATGCTTGTATGCTTACCTGATCATCAAGGTTACATAATTTGTTAGATCTTGGGTGTATAGAACTTTGAACCTGGGATCTATGATATTGACTGATTCCTAATAAATCCTAGATGAGAATTTCAGATGGGCATTTTCCAAGGCAATAGATTTATGATTTCTAGGTAATGCTCAAGCGAGCTTAGAGTGACATATGTCTAGGTTTTAATCCTAACAACCAAAAGGAGGATTTACCTGGCCTCAACATATGTATCTTCATGCTTAATAGGATATAGAGAGAGAGTGAATGGTAGTTGATGGTGGTGGTGATACCCATTCCACCCTAGTGCTCCTATCATCTGATAATTTACACCCTTAATCCAACCCTTTTATTCTGCAAATTTAGTATAACAGCAAGCATCCATATTTTGGGATAAGTGCTAATTCTTTCCAATTATATTAATCAAACTAACTCTTAAAAACATTGTCCTTTGGGTTAGACCCTAGACTATATTACGATAATATCTATTCGCTTCTATGTGGATATTATTGTACATGTTTAGGTAAAAATTTTGGGACCTTTCTCAAGGTGAATTTTATGGGCTATAAGTCACACATCACTAAACCCAAGGGGTAGGTGCAGAGAACCAAAAAGGGTAAAGAACCACAAAGTGAGACCAAAGTTCAAGCGAGTCATAACAGTAGGTAGAGTATTCTAAGTATGCAAATTCTATTATATGTGGTGAATTAAGTAGTTAGATGTTAAACAACAAAAGACTTCTCTAAACAATATATGTCGAATAATGTAAAGGCATGCAACATGGACAAGGAACATTAGAGTTGTAAAATCAATACAATGTGAAGTCACTAACAAGATTATAAAGTAAAGACACACTATTGGGTTGCATCTTCTATTATTAAGTCCTAGGTTCTTAGGATGTACTACCCTAAATAATGACTAGACTGTGAAGTCCCTCTATTCCACTGCTTGTATCTTAGGATAATCTTTCGGCATAAGATCATGCAACACAAGGGTGGGTATGAGTAATAAAGCAGAGGCTCAATAGATTATGGACTATGCATAACATCATGGATGTCATTGGTACCCAAGTCACGACACCTTTCATATCTCACAAGTAATACTGCACGTATATCACCATATCACATGTTTCGTAATCACATTGACACGAACACCATTCACAATAGGTAATGCAACCTCAAATCCACTCTTATAAATTGGTAATTTCAGAGTGTAGAAGGGTCACACCTAATATGTATTGTATATTCAACAATATACTACTACAAGTACCTCGTCATTATCTTGTGACTGCCACAAGGTTACTTGTTGCACTATCTCAACTTTCAAACACTAGGATAGCTGTAGAGTCATAATTCACTTAATGAATTATGGTTTTAATGATTACTAAAGTTATTTACTCATATTCACAGGGGGTGAAGTTAATAATCAAACAGATGAATCTATTGGAGGAATAAATTTGAATTCAAACTCATCATGAAAACATATATCCTTAGTTTCACCATCTCAATCTTACAAAGTCATATCATCATAAAGGAAAAAAATTATGTTTTATTAATGGAATATCTTCTTAAATTAGTAATGAATAGCCATAAAAAAATTCTTAAAGACATTTCATTGTATGTCCTCAGTATAGCAAAAGTAGTTAAAGTGCCTAGATTAGCCATTTTAGGGCAAGATACATGTAAATTCGATAAATTTCAGTAGCATGGAAGTAGAAAAAAATAATTGTTTTTATTTTTTGAAAAAAATGTGTAAAGAGGGTGAAAATCTTGAAGATCCCAAATTTATAGAGAAAATCCCCATAAAATTCTATTTTATCTCATTTAACATGTATGTGAAAAAGTTCAGTTTGGAACAACTATTATCTAATTGCACTATTAACCCCAATTGACTTGAACACTCCTTTAATTCTCATGATTTCCTAACTCTATGATGGAAACTATAGTGAAAATACAACTTTTGGATCAAGTTGATGCACCTATTTTTTCACAAAACACTAGTCTGAAAACACTCTCTAATCTTTTGATTGATATCTTTATCATCCTTACTATTTTTGAGTTCAAAATTTCCATCTACTGTCTAATATGAAGATTTGTTACAAATTTGAGATCAATTGGGCTTTCCTATAATTTTATACAATATTTACAATTTATACATATAAACCTACCCTTTTTTATCCCTCTTCTTTTTCTTATTGGACTTGGCCCATTTATTGGTTTGGGGCCAGCAGGCCTGACCAGACCACATCACCTCTTGAACCAGGGATAGTTCCCCTTGATCTGAAAATTTTAGGCTTTGAACCGGCCACTAATGCGACCCAACCCCTTGACCCAACTACTGTTGGATCACGATCCAGCAGTGCGAGGGTCATCTCCTACCTTGGGTAGTAAATGGGGCGGGCAGGCTATTAGCCAACCAACCCTAGATATGACTCGAGCCTTACTAACCACTACTCGACCCCCAATTTGTCCCTATTTCCCTTCCTCAAACTCTCTACACCTCTTAATTTCTCAAACCCAAGCCTTGCACTCCAAGTTTTTGTGCTGCCAACTAGTCCTAACTTGAACCCTTTAGAAACCCTAATTTCAGATCTCCACATCCTATTAAAACCCAACCTATTGCTTCAATTTGCACCCCTACAACTGACTGGTGCCCTATTCCACTTTATTTCCTTCCCTCTTCTTTCCCCTCTTCTTCTCTTACAACCTACCACCGCGACGCTACCTCCAGTCGCACACCATCCTTGATGAAGGCGGCATAACCCCAACCTTTGATCTTGGTCAAGGGTTAAGGTCTAACCAATATCTAATGTCTTTGGACTATGCACTCCCCTCCCTCTCTTCTCTTTCCTCTATGCATGATCTCAGGACCTTGCATGCTCTAGGCCATGAGATCGATAGCTTGGTCAACATTTGACCTATCAATCAACGACTGCCACTTCCCCCCTTTTTTGATAAATCCTTCCTCTCTACTCAACATTACAATTAATCAATAAAACCTTATTAAAATCATATCTTGCTAACCCTAACTCCAAAAAAATGTCAAGTAGTTCATTTTGATTAGAAAATCCAACCAATCATTGAAAACTACTTTTAAAACATGACTCTACATAATGTACACTGGTAACCCTAAAGCTTCATCTTTTGATTATTAAAAATGTCTAATGACTCAATTATGACGAATTATCTCTGAAATCCTAAGACTTTGATGATTATTTTGAGGCTCTAAATTCATGAATGGACTAATTAAGGGACTATATCTTAACCTTTTCAACTTGTTCATTCTTAAATATCGGGATTATGAATCATGTACCCAAAAATGATGATCAATATTGATAGTAGGATTTAACCCCAAAAATTGTGAAATTTTGTATATGAGGGTATTGAATCTTGTGAATACCTTGATTTTGACCCTTGTAATCATACTATTGAAGAGTTAGCACCTTTGATGATGGATTGAGAATTAAGTTCTCATTATGGATTATGTGTGGATATCAACAACTTTGATAATGATGATGTCGGAACATCACATTAGTCTTAAAAACTTGATATATTGGACATATTGGTGATTGATGAGATACCACACCTAAGAACAATGATGATACTTAAGAAACCCCAATTCGGTTCTTGTGACTCCTCCAAATTGTTGACTAGAGTACTAATAAATGTACAACCATTGTTCTATCAGGATCTTACCGTGACATACTTTTGACACTCAAAGATCTTTTTACATCTGAATATTGTGAAGCTACACTCAATATCCCCCTTGAAATATGTGTGGTAGTGGTTTCTTATATTGTATGAGTTATTCCCTTTCTGTTGGCATATAGTAGTATTTGGATGAACTAAGTGACTTCCTATGGTGCAACATTCCGATTGTCCATTACAAGTATATTATGAAAACCCCGTACATAAAACTGAAATCCATTATACATTGACATTGAACTTTGACATGCAAATTGACCTTCACCATTGGGTGTATCTAGGGTTTAATGCATGGGTACAAACAAACCCTCGCCTTTAGGTGTAGATAGGGTCTAGTGTACATTAACACAAACACATCTACACCTTCAGGTGTAATAAGTGGATTTAATGTGGAGGTATACATACCCTCACCTTTGGGTGTTGATAGGGTTAAATACCTATATACTTGACAACAATGGTCATTTAAATTGTATAATGGAAACATTGCTATAAAATGTGTGGTGTTTTCTTGAAATATTTTCTTAGATCGAAGTTTTGTTCTTGCTTATTTGATGAATTCCAAGAGCCCATTTTGTTATGCAATTTCACTTGTTTTACCCATAATATACCTATGTGTTTACACTGACTGCGTGTCATCATTTTCCCTAATTAGGCAAACAAGATGAATTATAAACAATGACAAAGACCTACTTTCACACTCGACCACTCTGATAATAAGACAACTCCAAAAAATCATAAAATGAGCTGGTTAGTTCTTATAATATTTTATGTTTTGAGTTATTATTACTTATTGTATATGTTAGTGTGCTATTTCATTTAGGTCACCTAGGGACAAGCGTTTCAATCCCTTTATAGTTTAGGCAGTGGGATTGGGACTGGGGTATGAACAACTCTATAAGAATGTATTAGTAAGATTTTGTGGTTACATGCAGGAAACATGTCATGTATAATACTGAGTAGAGGATTAATTACCCACCCTATATGAAGAACATGACCCTCTGGGCAAGAATGATATCCTAATTTCAAACTTCTTCAAATAATGCAAAAACATCCACACTTCTAGCTTTAGCTCCAAGTAGGATAAAAAGGTAAAAAGAAAAGATCCTTTAGGTAAAGAGAGGGATTTCTACCATGTGGATCACTCATTTGAAGAGAACATAAGAGAGAGAGGAAATAAAATAAGGTATGAGAAGAGACATAAGAATCTACATAGATTCGTGCTAAGAAAGGTTGGGAAAGTGATTTTAGGATTTGATCCTTCAGAAACAAGCTAGATTATGTACATGCATGACCTACTCCTCCTAAAAAACCACTTATTCTTTATAGAAATTTACCAATGTTATACATATTCAAAATGGTCTAAATGAGCATTTGGACCAAAGAGACACATATGTATAATCTTGGATGGGAGAAAATTGTATTCCATCCCATAAACAACTCACTTTGGGCTCCCCCATAGATCATAGTGGCAAAAAATCATGCCCAAAGAACACTCTTCGGCCACCAAGAGCATGCATCAACCTCATTATGATATGCATACGAGGCCACACAACTCGAAGGGGTTGGTTTGGCCTCTAGTGGAACCATTATCCTCCAATCGGCCTGATGTGGGTGCATCTCCCAAGGCACCATGCATGCATAATGATTCAAGGAATGCATCGTGAGGCTAGCAGCTTAATGTGGCCTCATTGCCTTGGGATCTAGCCTAAAACAACACACCCAAGGATACCTTGGAGCTCGCATATCATCTCCTTGCATCACTTGATCCAATTGTGCAATGCAAGAAGAATAAGGCAAATTTTTATACAAAATTCATTCAAGATATCACACGACCAAAATTTTAAAAAATCTTTTCCTCCTAATTAAAACTTATGTGTATTATTATATAATATGATTTTTACATTTCAATAAACAAAAAACCAATCAATCATGAAATTAGGACAAACAAGGAAAGATTAAGAGGATGCAAGGTTCGAGGTCTTACAAAATCTATAGTGGTTGTGCCTAATGTGTCATTGTACTCCTCCTTAAAGCTAAGTTAGTTAGCCACAATATTTATCTATCTAGTTGTTTCCACACAATATTCCTTCAAGCCTCTTTGATGATGATCTTATTTATATTATTGGTGGCGAGTCTAGATGAGGATGCTTCCATGAGGTATGCTTTTTTCTATAAATATTTTTTAAGGCTTTCCATATGTTAATATTAGGAATGGGTCCTAAGATACTTTTTTTATTAGGTTTTGTGATAGACCCATGCCTTTTGAAATTGTTGGTATTCATGTTGAATTAGATGGTGTTTTTGGTGGGCAAGCTATGTCTAATGTTGTTATTTCTATTGTTATTGATTGTGATGTAGTTATTGGGTGGTTTGAGTTTTAGAGGTGGTATCTAGTAGGTTTAGATGGTGTATCATTTGGGGAGAGACAAATAGTGTATGTGTTACCCCCAAAATTGAAGGTCACACCATCTTGATGGTGAATCTTACTGGTCATGAAATATATGTTTTGGCTTCAATGAGGTTAGTAGTATTGAGAGCCTCTGAGGAAATTCTAACAAAGTAATATTCAAGAGAGTTGATGATGCATTTGAAGATCTCAACATACCAAAGGAAAGAAGGCAACCCCCTAATTTGTTCCATTTGTAGGAACCATGTATTTGTGAAAAATTATTGTGATTGGGTGATATGTGAAGTGAAGCTTTACATTGACCGACTCTAGAAGGCATTTTAATGATTTTACCATGCAAAATGTGGAAGGACAAATGTATATAGGACATGAACAATTTCATGGTATTGATGCAATGAGGTGTAACACTGTAGAGCTAAAAGGCATTTTCAGTAATCATATTTTGCAATATAAAGGGGCCTATTGTCATCACAAATGTTAACAATCAGTTCCTATTGTAGAAGAGTGTGCATGCATCTTTATGTAGAGGCATGGAGTTCAAGGTGTAGGGAATAAGGTTATAAGGGTGGTTGTGGGTTGATTTAGTGGCTCAGTGTTTGTGTAGATGCTTCAAGGAGAGTAGGTGGATTCCCTGAAGTGTAGAGATCTCTCTTCATACATCAATCAATTAAATTTATCAATGGAAGGATACTAAGATATGTTTCTCAAGTTTGGAAAACTTCAAATTTTTACATGACCAATATTCTAAACACATATTTTCCTCATAATTTAAAACCTATGTGTGCATTATCATACCCCATGATTTTTAATATTTAAATTGTGAAAAATAAGGTGGGATGATAATGGAATATTTCTTAAATATAGAAGGCAAAATCCTCTCCTATATATAGGAAAGGAGATGAATAAAGGTTAAGGAAAAATAACCCTAATTGGCCAAGAGAATTAGGCCCATTAACAAAATAAACTATATATTAATAATTCTAACACTCCCCTCAAGCTGAAATATGGGTAAAACAAATATTCAACTTAGAATTACAAGACTCAATTAGATAAATCAACAAATAAAAATGCCACTCCCCATACAAGATTTTCACCCCTTAAGAATGACTCTCCAAGAATGATTATAAATGACATCATCTTTAAAGTTATGTTCTGCATGATAGAAATGCTATAGCTTTGGAGAAAATCTTCTAAGTACATATTGAATGAAGAACATCACCATCAATTTGGAGCAGATGATAAAAAACACCATGACTACACCATCTTTTCAAAATGAATATGGATTAGAATAAGCTCAATCAACACATCCAACAATATAGCAATAGAGGTATCTTCAAAAATATATATGATTATGTGATGATGACTACACTGGATCCGTATGGAGTATGATTCTCGAGGGATTTATGGGAATGAAATGCAACATTAAGGAATTCCCATGTAGATCACTAGAAGAATCATATTGGTAGATGTAGATTCGAGAAGACATAAATACTATATCTAGATGAAGAAAAAATATTGATGAAGCATCAACCTTTTAGATATAAGATTTGTAGGCTAGAAATTGACAAGCTTCTGAGAAGTTTGATGTGAAGAAGCAACCATATATCTCATGAGAATGTAGCAAGAATGATCAACTAAAATGTCATTAACACAAGATGGAACAAGAGGCTAGAATAAGCCCAACAAGCTCTGTTTGGAAGTACATAATGTGGTATGAACACTTATTAGTGTTGTAATTGAGATCTTTCAATATTGTCTCTAAGTGGTGATCAACTAGAATAAGTGAAGCACATATAGCCGACCTACGTGCACATCATGGCAAAAACATTAAGAAGTGTACTGTCATTGGGAAAGAGAAACACCAATGATGGATTGAAAGCACATTGTCATTGGAATAGAGATACACCAATGATGCACTGGAATTATGATATGCTTAGTGGGAATGAAGTGCCACAAAGACATCAGAAGATAAATCTACTAAAAATGAGAAGCTCCATACAGATTAAATTATCTTTTTTTAATCATTAAGCATGCCACTCTCTATACTTGCAAATAGGAATATGTACAAGTGGGGGGGAGGTATATTCTATACCCCAATAAAGCAAAAGACCTATCTATACATAAGGCTTTTGTAATCATTTATTATCCTATTCCAAACTGCGTTTGCATTTGGCTTGGCATTGTAAAAAATGATCTGGTTTCTGCTTAACCAGATATGGTAAAATATGGTGAGGATAATAAGCTTGCTGTTATCACCCCTTAGTTGCAGTACTTCACCGATGCTTTTTAGACAACATGGCAGAATGGATCTTGCTCTATACCACAAGGTTGACACTGGCTTACAGGACCAGAGCATATGATCTAGGCTTTCTTCTTCGTTTTGGCATAATCTGCATCTCGAGGCTAGACTGAAACCTCTCTGTTTTAGGAGTATCTCAGTGACCCATTTGCTATGCATCACTTTCCAGCCATTTATTTTGAATCTTTGAGACGCCTTGGCCTTCCACAGCCACTTGGCCCATTCCAGGACATGATTATGCTCTCTAACTACATCCCAAGCTTTCTTGAGTCTAAAAGGATGCACGCCTTCAAAATAGCATTGGTCCTCTCCTTCATGCATGTGCACCTATGCACAAGCTTTCTCTAACTGTTCTATCCCTCTGATTCTGGGTAGTTTCCACACACCATCAGATATAATATCACTGACTGCACTTCCATTTGCAAACCCATTTCTAAGAGCAAGGCTGGATCCAATACACTCACTCAATAATTTTCCTTCTACCCAAGGGTCAAGCCACAATGACACCTTGGTTCCATTGCCGATTTCGAATCTGACATGGTTTAGAACTCATCTTTGAACCTCAGTAGATCCCACCACATCCAGCTGTGGTATTATTGAGCCTTGCAGGTCCACAAGGTTTCATTTTTTATATATTTTGCATGCACCCATCTGATCCACAAGGAGTTTTTGTGATTTGCAATAGCCCATAGCAGCTTCATCATGCTAGCTCTGGACCAATCTCCCACTCTTCTGATGCCTAAACCACCTTCAAGTTTTGGTTTGCAAATCTCCCCCCAACTGACCGTATGGATGTGTTTACCAGCATCACTATCACCCCAAAGGAAAGTTCTGCATAATTTTTCAATCTCTTCCATCACACTCTTTGGGAGAGGGAACACACCTTTCCAAAAGAGAAGGTATGATGACAGGGTAGATACTATCAATCCCACCCTACCTGCCATAGATAACAGCTTACTCTTCCATGAATCCAACTTTGTTTTGATCTTATCTATCAAAGGATTACACAGACTTCTAGTCATTCTACATGTGAAAAGCGGCAGGCTCAAGTACCTAACATGCATATTGACACTTCTCACTCTGAGAATGTCTAAGTTTTTCTTCTCCACTGAGCTGGTAGCAAACAACTGGATTTTATCTAGATTCAGTCTTAGTCCAGAGACATCACTGAACTATTTCAAACACTTATTAATACATTCCATGCTTTTGTTTGTTCCTTGGGCAAAAATCAGTACATCATCAGCGAAAAGAATGTGTGACACCTCTCTTTCTCCCACCTTTAGGGTGTGAATCTCCTTGCTGTCAACAGCCTCATCAAGAATAGCTGTGAATCCCTGCATTCTAATAACAAAGAGGTAGGGGGCCAAGGGGTCCCCCTGTCTGATCCCCCGTGTATCTTGGAACAGCTGCGAAGGAGCCCCATTCACCAGGACCTGAAAAGAAGCTGTGCTTATGCATTCATACACCCATCCTAGCCAACAAGGAGGGAACCCCATGACTGTCATGATGTCTAGAATATATTTTCTATTGATAGTATCATACACCTTGCTAAGATCATCTTTCAGTAATATCTTGCTTTTCGCCTTTGCTTGGTCAAAATCATGAACCAACTCATTTGTAAGAAGGATGGCATCTGTAATAGATCTCCCCTTAACAAAAGTGCTTTGGTTTATACTTATGAGATGAGGCATAACGTCTTTCAGCCTATTAGCTAAAATTTTAGTGATAACCTTATACACAAAGTTGCATAAAGAGATCGGTCGCCAATCTCCCAACTGTACAAGCTGCTTGGCTTTTGGAATAAGTGTAATATAAGTTTTGTTGAGCTCTCGTAGCATCCTCCCTTTGAGAAAAAAATCCTTCATAGTACGACAGACATCTTCTCCAATGGTGTCCCAGGACTTTTTGAAGAAGTGAGCGTTCAGTCCGTCAGGACCTGGGGACTTGTCCTCATTGTAGTTCTTGACTACTTGATAGATTTCATCATCGGTGACTAATTTATAGAGTATCTCAATGTGACTTTCATTTAGCTTTTTAACTCCTTTCCAATTGCATTTAACAACAGGAGTTGAATCAACCTTGAACAAGCCATTGTAGTGAGCCTTGAAAGCCTTCCTGATAGCTTCTTCATCCTTGAGTTGGGTGCCATTCACATCCAACACCTTTATTTGATTTCTGCATCGCCTGGTTTTAAGAGAAGCATAAAAAAATTTAGTGTTACTGTCCCCTTGCTTTAGCCACATGATCCTTGACTTCTGCCTGAGGATAGCCTCTTCTTCTATTTTGGCAGCCAACGCCTCTTCTTTTTTTCCTTTAGCAATATCCCATAACAACACGTTGGATGGATCTTGATCTGATTTTATATGGGCTTCTATAGCCTCTTTCTCCAACTTTTCTACAGAAGCAATCATATCGCCATCTGACTCCCATTTCTAAGTCTGCAGAGCACGTTTTGTGTATTTGAGCTTATGATACAATCTATATATAGGGTTGCCAGCTTAAGGTTTTGACCAAGCCTCCACCACTGTCTCCTTGAAACCTGGTTTAGAATCCCAAATATTGACGTATCGAGTTGGGTATTTCATTTCCTTTTGCTCCTTCCCTAAGTGCAACACTTGGAGGTAGTGGTCACTATATATCGTAGGCACGATTTCAATCCACATATCAGAAAAATCATCCCAAAATTTTAGTTGACAAAGAGTTCTATCAATCCTACTTCTTGTGTTATTTCTTCCTTCTTGTTGGTTATTCCAAGTGAATAGAGGTCCCTTTTCCGGTAATTCAACAACATTCAAGTCATCAATGTCCTGATTGAAATCATTCATGGATCTCGTTGAAGGGAAGTTTCTTCCTATTCTTTCAGAGGTCAATCTAACAACATTAAAATCACCAGTTATCAGCCACGGGGAAGTGATTTGGTACTGAATGTGCTTAAGATCCTCCCATAAGCTCATTCTTTTACCATCATCATTATCAGCGTAAATAATAGTGCATTCGAAATCTTTATCTTCATAAGTCACTTTGTAGTGTATCACCTGCCTTGACTGGAAGACAGGTGTGACCTTGTAGTCTGAGTTCTCCCAGATTATGAGGATCCTGGTTTTTTTAGTGCTCAGTGAGTTGTCCAGCCAACAAGCTTCAGGCCATGACTTCCTCATCATCCTAGCTATCTTTTTTCTTCTTATTTTTACTTCAAGGAGGAAGGCGAGATCAGCCTTTGCCCTCCTTATCTCAGCTCGGACCATGTCCTTCTTACCCAAACGGGTTAAGCCACAAACATTCCAATATACTATCATTGGATTTTCAACCATTGGCATGGTGGGGGGCTGTTACGTCGCCCTCCTGCACCATGTCATCCTCATTCTCCAGGTGCCTGAATCGGTTGTCCTATTTACGAGTTTTCTTCTTCGAGTTCTAACTTCTAGTTTGTCTAGGAATCACAGTTCTCCTGGGTCTGGTGAATCCTCCATCTTCTGTTCCACTCTTCCCCTAAGGCTGTGATTGCTCACTGGCTTTCTCAGTGGCATTCTGTCAAACAGGACTGGGAGGTCTTTCGTTGTTCTGTGTCAAAGCAGACGGGTTCACAAAAGCTTCAGTCACCGCTGTCTTCTCCACTTGGGGCTTTTGGGCCTTACACAGAGCTTTATTGTGACCGAACGTGCCACAATGTGGGCATTTTTCTGGTATCCATTCATACTCCACTTGAACATAATAGTCGTTTCCCTTATCAATCTTCAGCTTCACCGATTTTGGAAATGAGGATGATGCCGCCATGACCACGTTTACCCTTGAAAAATCAATCCAGGCCTTTGCTTTGGTCTGTCTATCCAAGCACTGGGGTTTTCCTAGGAAGGATGCTATTCTTACAATCATATTCTCGCTCCATAGCTCAAGCTGTAGGTTCTGTAAATTCAGCCAAATCGGAACAGATTCCAGTTTCTCCTATTCAAGCAGCTCCCCCTTCTCCCAATTCTTCAAGATCATGGGTTTGCCTTTGATGTACCATGACCCTCCCTCGTGAGATGTATTCATATCGGTCTCTGATTGGAACTTTATGATGAAGCTACCATTGGCTCTGCCCATCACCTCCATTGTCCCAGCCGACCTCCATATCCCGAGGAGATGATCCTGTAAGGTAGCGATGTGTGGTTGAAAGCCAATTATGTAACCTGCAAGGGTATTCTTCCACATTGCTGCATTTGCGTTGACTTCATCCTACGAGATGATGATTGACCCATCATCCACCGTGATCTCTTCAGGAGCAAGATGGGTATACACATCCCCAATAGGAATCTTTGTCAGATCTGCCCAATCCTCCGTCTTCTCTACTACCCTGACCTGGTCAAGGTTGGGTTGGTGTGGACGCCGCCCCCCTTGGGACGGGGTGCGATGATCGCCTCTTGTGCCACCACCCCACAGAGCCATTCCCCTTGGTGCAAACCACATACAGATCATAAAGTGATACATATAGTCTTTCTAATACTCTTTCTCCTATACTCCCTTTTCATACATTCTTTCTCTCTCCTCATGATCCCCCACACTAAATATAAAATGAGTGATTAGTTGATGTAGAAAAGAGATAATAGCCCCACTACATGGAAAGAGATGCACATATGATGAATGGTAGGAGGGAATAAAAATTATCAAAGAGGAGGAAGTCATGGTATCCCTTATTCTTGGTCCTTTATAGTTAGCATGGGGTTTTTTGTTTTACAATATTCCATCTATATAATTGAAAATTTGAGTCAATGTGCTACATGACCCTATTAGATGGATCTGGATAGAAAAATAAATGGATCTTTGCGCGCCCCAAAAAGGAGATTTGTTCAACCCTTAGGCATATTATGTATGGGGGCATATTGTGTATGGGGGCGACTATAAACATAGAGGGGAATCAAGGATGCTCAAGGAGAGAATACTAGGCTTGTAGATCCTAGAGTGAATGTTCTCAATGGTGATATAGAATCTATCTTTAGGAATGCACATGTGAGGTTCTCAGGAATGATGCGTCTGTGGTAGCCGGGAACATCAGTCAGTACAAGAGAAGAGACGACTGAAATGCACTTTGCTAAGGACAATGACTCTTAATTTGAGCTTGGTGTTGTCCTCTTACAGTTTAATTTATGTGGAAGGCATGTCCCTCACCCTCAGTATTTGGGATCTCCAGATCCAATAACAATGTGGAGCTATTGGATTGAGTATTCATAGCAGCTACAACAGGCATAGGCAGCAAGGCAAAGTTCAATATCTTCTTTAGTCCTCTCCATGTTCCTTTCCCAGATCCCTTACCTAGAAGAAACTATAGGGTAGATATGTTGTAAAACTCCCCTCATAGCATTCTCACCTTCAAAAGTAATCAAGTTCTCAATAGCAAGAAATGATTGCGTCGGTCGGATTTGATGCATGAATCTAAAGTGAGCTATGTATACACAACAAATCTAAAATATAGAGGAGATGGAAACATTGTTGGAGTTAATATTTACAGTAGCAAAAATGGTAACATTGTTGGAGTCGATAAAATAGTAGCATTTTATGGATAGAATTTTGATAAGTAGGACTTGGAGGAGGCATATAAATGTAAGTGATGACCGAATGAATAACATCGAAAAAAACATCAAATTTTATGAAAGAAGAAGAGAGGAGATGACCACGGAGGTTGGGATGATGCCTGAAGGTGGCCAAGCCAAGAAAAGATGGCAACCTCCCATAGGCAGAGGCTCTCTCTTTTTCTCCCTATAGGGTCAATGCTCTAGTACCACATGGTAAATGAGATGGGAGGCTAATGTGATATTTCTTATTGATAGAAGGAAAATTCATCTAGGCAAGTACAGGGGAAGAAAACTTAATCCTATTGGGTCAAGACAAATAGGCACATATAACATAATAAAATACATAAAATAATTTTAACATAAAATTTTCAAATAAACCCATAATAGCCCAATAAATAAAATGTACTATCTAAACCATGTATAATTAAGCCAATTTCTCTGCTAAGTACTCGCATAAAGTGAGTTGAATTTTTCAATTGATCAATAATTCATATTTGTAGATTGTCTTGGGAAAGAAACTAGAATGTATGTAGTGATACAATACTATTTCCACTCAGGGATAGGCAATGATTATAAAAACCTTGTGGTTTCCAATGCTCTATTTTCACCTAGTGACAAATTGGGTACTTGGAAACAAACTCAACTACATCCAGTTTCATCCCTGAAGACCAATACAAATCCTTAAGATTCTTATACATAGTTGTGCTCTCTATTCTGACATTGTATCCCTCAAACCTCTTGCCTTGGAACATACAATATGTCAGGAAAGCAAAGTGATCCACCATATGACTTGTGTAAGCCTCTATACTTTGGTGTTGGTTTAACAATTTATGTGTCAAAAGTGCTCTCAAATATTCTTGAAATAGAGCCAACATGATAACTAGTGTCATTAGTCTTTACTTATTATGTGACACACCATGTTGGTTGTTTATTTTAACAATTATAACCTTTTCAAATAAAATAAAATCAAATTATGCAACCCTTCCAATTGGAATATGCACAAATTGACAAACAAACATTTGAAACAAATCATCTATATTTATGTGTTGACATAAACCTACACCGAATACCTCAAAATCCCCATTTTAAAGAAACAATAATTTTATTCACAAAAAACTACAACCTAAGTCTTCATTTCACCCAAAAATATATGCTTTAATTCCTCATTTTGATGAAGTAATATAAGTCATATTCAATATGCATATCCTAATTACAAGTGAACAAGGGGAAACTAGATTTAATTCAATAAAACAATACTATTGAATTCTGATCTTCAAGTATCAATTATCCACTGAAGTAATTTTGGTTATCATAAATGTGTCCATGTAGTTAGAAGATGTGTCTACCTCTGCCAAAGAACCAATGACTTAGGGAATGTATGAAGTTTATGTACTATTGACTTCTATCTTCAAGTATCAATTATCCAATGTAGTAATTTATGTACTATAAACCAAAATTTCCTTTATGATCACATAAATTTACCACCTGGTTAAATAAAAATTACTGTATCAGATGTCAACTATATAAGGGCTTAATGTGTTTTATTTGTAGACTGCGCAAATGCCATGTAATGTTAACATCTGATTTCCTATATTTATTCTCTAGTGTAGTAATTTTAGGTGATTATAAAACTTTGTCTATGGATTTGTGAACTCCACTTAGGGTATGCATCATGTACTTGCACTATTAACTCTAAATCAACTAATTTGCATTATCCATAATGAAGTTAGAATATGAGTTATCAAAGGTACACACTAATCATGCAGACAACCTTAATTAAGAAATCACACATGCATAAATCCTATTTTCTTTATGATCACCTAAAATTAATACCTGAGAGAAAAGATTGGTAGGTCAAAAGCCAATAACACAAAGACATCATGCAATCCCTAGGTTGTTATTGAAAAATGTACAAGGGTTCTTGTGAACAATACATGATCAACAATTCAATTTTAAAAATGGTAAACAAATCCATATTTTATAATAATATAGTATACTACACTACATTTTATGATATGAATCCACATTCGGTCATATTGAAAAAATTAGATCAAATTATATTATGTTATGTTATACTAGGTACAATTAATCTTTGTTAGGATAAAAAATGCACTACCTTGAATCAAGTCAAGGTGAAGGTGCATCCAATATGCGATTGCAATCCTCCAACCTATTGAGTTATGCAAAAAATGCATCAAATTCTATGTAATATCACGGATAAACACCTTAGGTATCATGATTATTTTCAACAATGTCTTAAGTTCATTGTATGTAAACTAGATTGACTTGCATTCCTTGCTTAGTAACTTGATCTCATCCTGCAATGACTCTCTAGTAGGTGGTAGATTGATTGCCCAATGAAAGAACTAGCATCAATTTCCCCTACAAATGTAATTGTTATTAGTAGCTACAAGCATAACATATACTAAATAATGTCATAGTTGTATAGTTTACGCCTCTTGTTGAACGGATATAATACATCTCTCCAAAGCATTCACTCAAGTGACAAAAGTCTTATTATCTTACATCCTCCATGTTCACCCTTAGTGTAGATAATTTAGCACACAATAGACATGATAAGTACCCATTACAATCAACTATACCACGCTAATGATATACTTAACTTGTTAATTCATCACTTATACCTATTATAGTTGTGAGTTGTCTTAAAAAAGTGACCAAATATTTTCTCATAAAACAATGGTCCTAGTAAACAAAAGTAAACATAAAACACTAGGTATTGTTCCATCCCTCCATCTATGTGGAGGTCCCAGTATCGATTGGGAGGTGAAATCATTCATATAGATAGATCTATGAGTGTATATGAGTGAACCAAAAGCCATACAATTGATATTAAGCTAAAAATTGTATACCAAACAAATACATTCATTTTTAGTTGTTGTTTTTTCATAACATTTTTGTAAGGTATTCAATGGAGGAGGAGCAGGTCATAGCACACATCACAAAACATCATATCCTCTAAATTAGAGAGTGAATGAGAGGTTAGACTGTGGGATCTTAGGGTTCTTGTATTTACCTTGAGAATGTAATAAAACACTAAAACTTCACAACAATTTCACAACATGTGTTTCCCTTTATTTTTTAATTAGATTTCTCATCTTCATGTCAGATTTGTAAAGTAATTTAAAGCAAAATGCACATCAAAATATACTATACTAAATTAATCACAACGGGAGCTTTATAATAAAATAGTTATAAATGAATCATCAATTTCATTTCAATATAAGTTATATATAAGAAAATATTGTGATGAGAAAAAACTCTTGTGATGATACAATAAATTTTATAACCTCAATTTTGCTTGTATTGGTTGAAATGCAATTTTGCAAATAAAAGGAATTTTAATGGGAAAATGTACTTGTTTAAAAAAATGGATTCATTTGCAAAATTTCCTTAGATGCATGATTTCGTGGTTTATCCTATTTTGATAAATCCAATAAGGATAAAAGAAAATCCTATAATAAGTAAAGGGAAAAGGAAATAAAAGATAATAATGTGCATAAGTGAGAATTATGTATAATTATCTTGAAAGTGGTATGGATGACCATCATTGGTTAATTTTTAGTTCCACTTGGTCTCTAATAAGAAAAGAAACCAAAATAAAGAAAATAGAAGAGAAAAGAAAGAGAAAATATGTGTTTCAATGCACAATATATGCATAATGAGTGGATAACTTGCACATGAATAAAAGGACTTATTTATTTTGTGTTTTGATCTCAATTTATGTCCAAAAAAGGATTAAGTCATTAAAACATTCCCTTAAAATTTGGGATTAAAAGGATGTACATTTTAAGAGATATCAATTTTTGAAAATCCCCAAAGTGAAAGGATAATGGAATAAGTGCATTAAATGTCATATATATTTTCATTTTATAAGAGGAGTAATTTGTGGCACCTGCAATGGAAGCCATTGGATCTGAGATCCTATGATGCTCGTGCATCGTCTAGCTCAAACTGGATTGGGAAAGGTACAGTGGGAATGAGATTTTTAATTTTGGATTTCTCATAGCCGAAGGCATGTGCAAGCAAGATAATTGCTTGGTTAGATTTGAGAGAGGATTCTGAACAATCCTAGCCTAGGTTTTGAGAGTTCTTAAGGCTTCCATAGGAAATGCCCAAACCTCATGAGAACCCAATTGGCGGCGAGGGTCGAAAACCCTAAATATCATCCCCTAAGCCTATAAATAGACCCCCAATCAACTTGTTGAGATCCCACGATTCTAACCGATCGCTTCCTAGCCCTTGAGCCCCTCTCATCCTCTCAATTGGACTTTCTCTGATGAGCCCTCCACCATGGCACCTCCACCTTTTTGGTGTTGAAGACAAAGAAATGGGAGGAGCAGGAGCCCTTGGATCAAGGTCAAGCGCTGACCCACGGAGAAGATCGACGACTGGGGTGTTTCTCGCTTCTTAGGCCCACTTGAGTGGGTGTGTGTGACTGCCACTGTATGATCAGAGTCAATTATTGACCCGCAATGATCGAAAGACCAAGGAATTATATGAAAAAAGGTATTTAACTCGTCTCTCTGCTTAGAAAATCCATAAAAATGTGTTAACTTGCTTAATTGATTAAAAATCTATCCTTTGGCTAAAAAATTAAAGTAGATAGTTCTTTTTGATGAGAAAAATATGTAGAATCCATTAAAAATGAATTGACAGCCTAAATCTACTTGTAACTCAAAAAATTATGTATGGATGATATCTTTAATAATTTTAATTAATTTGAAAACCTAAGTTTTGGAAATTAATGGATCTAATGATGTTCCCTGACTATTATGAGCAAAGCTAAGCCTTTTGACATAAAAAGGATGGATTAGATATAATTGGGTGATATTTGTTCATAATTTACTTGATTAGGGTTCCATGATTATAAAAGTGCATTAATGGACTTAGAAACCCTAATTTTGATATTTATAAGGTTTAATGGATTTAAATATAGAAGTCAATCAAGAAGGCAAGAAAATGATGTTCTTGAACTAATTTGTGGATAAAGACCCTTAATTTGGATAATTTGATCAATTAGGGGTTTTTATGATTAGAAAAGGGCTTTTTAGGGTTTGTTGACCTAAAAAGGGTAAAATTGGAAAGTAAAACCAAGCAACCCTAAGGAAACCCTAATAAGGATTAGAAACCCTAGAATGGAATCCCAAGTCAATAAAATATATTTGGATGCAATTATAACAATTAGGTGTTATAAATACTTTTCAGGATCAAGTTACTTGATTTATTTCTTGGCTTGATTGATTAGACTTCTTGATTGGATTAGCTATCTTGCTTGGTTTTGAGACTGCCAAATCAGGTATGTGGTTACTCTTATGGCTAATCGCTATGTTTCACGGTGATTTTCGAGATGTCACCGGTTGCTTGAAATTAACTACTTGGATGAACTTTGATTCTTGCAACTTTAAAATGATTATGGATACCACCATATATATATATGCATGAATGGCTTAGATCCTAATTCTCCTCTATTGCTTTGTGTATATGTTACGAATTGATGATCTAGGTATTGGTATACCTTGGGGTAGGATCAATAGATTATCATGAGTCAAGGTGTGGTCTACCTTAGGGTAGGATCATATGACTATACAACTCTAGGTCTTGGTCACCCTTTAGGGTAGGACTAAAAGGGGCTATTGAGGATCTACCACATGAGGAAATGTAGTATCCATGTCGACTATAGGGACAACAAAGAGGCTTGGATAGATCATGATTGAGTATTTATGTTTAAGATGTAAAGTTTGATCTGCTAAATAATAATTTTGTTACAATATGTTGTTACAACTAGATGAAAATATTTTGTTTACCCCATATACTAGTATAACTCACTATACTGGCTGACATTTTGTTTATCGACATTTTAGGGTAATATGCTATTACGTCTACAAGCTTAATGGAAAATGGATATTCAATTAAAGGTGACATTTAAAAAGAACAAGACTATATAATGTTTGGAGGAATATAGTTAGATAGTTCTCTCCGTGGGTGAAATTCTAAATCCCATTTTTGAAAGGTATGTGAAAAGAAAATTTTTATATCCGGAATTAAGCTTAGTTGTGGTAGAATTTATTAATTATTTGCAAAACCATATGATCATGTTTGGTATAATGATTTTCGCTTCTTGGCCTTCCTTAATTGGGGGTTGTTGGGAGGTGGGGTTGTTACAATAAATGCCACATGAAATTATAAATATCCAATCACATGTTTTAAAATTTAAACAATTCTTAAACAAACTCAAAAACTACACTTTACTCAAAGTGGAAAACCAACCTACATCCTTAACATGAAGGTAGCTAGATATACTCAATGATTGTGTAATCAACTTCTTAAACATAGAGTCCTCAACTCATGAAAAAAAATGTGGGCACTGAAGCTACAATGATTTGAATAAACTGTGGACATCTGGGCTCTGAAACTGTTTTATGTGGGCATTAAATAAAATTGGGCTCACTTCAGTAGGCTATTGATCATGTGGTAGTAGAAAATGTAGCTAGTTTTAAGGGAGACTTACTCCTGGTGGCGAAGGAAACAATATAGGTGGCAAAAAATGCACAAACAACAAAGATAGTGACATCAAAGGAAGCAAGAATAACGACAACATGATGTAGTGATAAATGCACCAGTAACAACGACAATAGGCACACCATCGACCAAGCAACAAGAAGAAATTGTGATCTAGGTTGAAATCTCCAGAGATCCAAACCTTATAACTCTCATATACAAAAATGAGATCCAAAAGAAAAAAATTATGTTTTATGGGGTTATTAAAACTCCTTACATGTCGAATAAATAAAAACACCACTGCCTAAAGCATATGGTAGGAGTTGGTTTCTTGAACAATAAAAGGATTCACTTAAGTGGTCTTGAGTCAACCTTATGTTGATGATGATGCTATATATACTGACAAAAGCATATGGTGGACATCCATTTCTCAAACACAAATTTATACTAAAATAGTTCTATTAAGTGAAACATGGGTCAACATAAAGCCAACAATGATGCTTACACTTATATTATATAAATACATGTTATCATAAAAAAGAGGGAGGTTGTTGACTTTTTGGATATGACACACTCTAATTCGGATGATGTGAATATTTCCCATTTGTGTCATTAATACGTGAATTAGTGTTTCATGTGATCAAGGAACGTAATCAAGATCTAACAACAAGGAATGTGCAAAAATATGAGTATTTGGATGGTAGTACATAAAACTGTACCTAAAATTATGTTGTGTATATGGGAAAATCATACAACTTGATAAGATTAATTTACAAACACGTTTTTGATGGCCAAAAATAATCCTAAACCAAGTTTAGTACCTCTATACACCCATCAAGAAAGTTAATAACTTGTCCAATTTTTTTTGAGCCATTTTCTAAAATTTGAATTTTTTGGGTCAAGAATTTTTAGACGAATTGTAATTCCACTAGAATCTCAGTCAAATTGTAATTTGATAGGGAAGATTTCCATTCAAATTGCAATTTTATCTAGAACCCTTTTGTAAGGAGTGAGACATGAGAGGGGATCCACTCCATACTAAATTTGAGGAATAAATCCATCTATTCCATGCATACTACCTAACATGATGGGATAGGAGAAAATAATTTAGTTTCTCAAATGATGATATATAAGATACCAAATAACAATAGAGGAATAGTATTTCATGACTATATTCAATTACAAAAGTTACATAATATTCTCCCACTTGGGTTTTACATGAAAGCAACAATATTTGGATCTAAATAGAGGGATATTTAAACTATCTCAAGTCGATCTCCCATTAAGACTCATCTCCATAAGTCAGATCTACGTCTGCATGTCATGTCTCCATGTCCTACACCTGGGGTTGGAAGCATACCCCATAAGAGAAGATAAAATAGAAGTTGTCAGCATAAGACCCGATATGAGCATATTAATCAGGTATTGAGCAATATAAGGGAAAAAGAACATCAAATATGACAAGGCTTCCCATAGAAGGGGAAAGTACCCTCCAAACAAATATCAAAAGAATATAAATGTCAAATAAGATGATAATCGAGAAAACTATTGTAACTACCATTAAAACAAATATAGGATGTGCCACAAAATCACACATAAGGAATTTAGGGCACAAAACCCATCACAACAATATCAACGAGCATGCATGTGAGATAAGCATATCACTAGTGTAAATACAAAGTCAATGGTGGTTAGGGCACATAACCCTTAACCTGATGGAGAATGGAACATAACCAAACTCCCTTGGCGTACAATCTAGGGTATGGGACATAGAATCCTCCATCCCAAATATATATAAGTGCAGGAGGACTAAAACCTCAATACCTAACAATATCACATAGGGGAATAAAACCCAAAAATCAAAGCATTACATTACTCTAGGGATATTGAATCATAAAGCATGCATAAATGTAGAGGCAAGTGAAAGTCCAGTCATATTATTAAATTAATGATATTTTCATCACATAAAGAGGCAACATGAAACATACACCACATAAGTGTGCAAGATAGTTCATATCCACAATTAAGGTTCACCTTGAAATAAAGTATAATTTAGGGTCAATAAGAATATACAACAAAATAAGTTGATCACAAGATCATAATCAACATATGAAATAAATTCTTAGAAGCGAGAGAAATTGTGTAGGCTAATTTGTCCACATGATCAAAGAGAGATAAAAAGTGGGCGATTGCTCAATATGATAAATAGGGATGCAACATACAATAAGAGATAGAAAAATCAGACCAATTTCTCAATATAACTCATAGAAGATGCAACATACATTACATGAAGTCTACATATATCTAAGGTCAAACCCCTAATTGCATCTCAATCCACAAGTAACCTATTGATGGCATATATAAGATTGAGGTTAGATTTACATTAATTATATAAATCCTAAAAATTGGCTTCTTATTATTAATGAGTTAGGTTATAAAACAATGCGATCTTATATATTATAATTTTCTAGGTTCATATCATATTTTACTTTATATTTTTGACTTATATATTATTAGTTATGAATTTTAAAATTTTAACAAATTAAGAAAATCCATTAAAACACATATTTATTAATTCAAAATTAGGTTACAAAACTTACATCATTGGATGGAGAACAATCATATGATTCCAAAACATATTTTATTTTATTTTTCTAGTTATGAATTATTCAAATATAGTGGATTTATTTGAATTTATATCAAATATAACAATTGCAAAAAGGTATCAATGCCCCTATATCTCGCGCTACTAACGTATTTGCCTGATAGGGTTTTTCAATAAAAAGTTGAGCATAAACTCATGCCTCCAAGGGCCAAAATAGAGGGCACAAATGCTACTTTTCCCTTGATAGCTACGACAAAAAAAAAGTGTTCAGGGACAATTTAGCAAAATTACTCGAGTAATTGTTCTTCTCTGTTCTGTGAGGAATTGAGAACATGCAAGAGATCCAAACTAGGGATCATTTTAAAATTAATCTCTCAAGGCAAGGAGTCCAGTCACATTCTTTGAGTCATTTTGACTATAAAGATCCCTGACTCAAATCAGGAGGTGCTTAGAAGTGGGAGTTCGGCCCTCTACAAATTTGGACGTGAAGGTCGAAGGTATCCCACAAGAAATCAATCAACCTCCAACAAACTAAAAACATGAGAAAGGTTTAAGGGGCGTCGATGAAGATAAGGTGCATGGAAGAAAACCAACAAGAGTCGAAACTAGTAAGAACGCTATAGGTTGTTGATAAAGGCACAAAAGTGCAGAAAAGAGGGAATCAAGAAATATTGTGTATTGAGCCAGAAGAAGCACACTGAATCTCCACAAGTAAGAGAGGAAAGATGTATGACCTTATCCAATTTATTCCACTAGTAGGGGCTCATTGGCGATTCAGTGAGGCATAGCGACACATATTGAGTTGGGGAACAAGGTCAAAACAACAACCTTGCTAGGTAATCATTGGGAACCAATGTCAAAAATTAGGAAAGTGTTTTGAAATCCTTTAATATATGTCTGGGGTCTAGGGAACAAAGGATACTAGAAGCGTCGACAAAACATGGGAGAAAGGAAGGTTGGAGCCAATGAAATGGTAGGAGTTACCAAATCCTTGAAAATTTAAGGTCATTAGAAGCAGAAAGAAGAGATGAATCTAAATGAGCAAAGATTTGATAACAAGGATAGGAGCAGACGAAGAAAGAAGGGGGAGAATATATCATGCACTATGGTGCTGGGAGAAAAGGGAAGTTGGGTGAGGGGAAATTTAGGTTTTGTCAGATATAATTGATACAACAACAAATCGTAGATAGAGAGGGAATCATCCAATCAAATACCCAATGCAGAGAAATAGAAATAGGGGGATCATGACTTAGAAAATAGTGAACTTTAGGAAAAATCAATTAAAACGACTCATCAATTAGAATATTAAGCATTTGAAATCCATTTTCCTTTCCTATATTATTTGAAGGATCAAACATTGCTCTGATAGAGATAAATTTGGCACGTAGAATAACTAAGAAATATAGAATTTGAGTTTCAGATTAGTTTTCATTTTTAGAGTTTAACTTATATTCTCTTTCCTAAATGAAATTAAGACATCCAATATCAATAATTTAGTGTGAAACTTGGCCCTCAAGCAAACTAAAACATAAGGATCACAAATATCATATTATTTTCCTATTTTTATCATTAATTAACATGTCCAATGGGTTAGGGTTAAGAAAGGTTATTTTCCATACATACTCACCAAGTAGATATATTTATGGATAATGTGTTTCACATAAACTTTGTTTTAAGATTATTTCAGATAAATTTGTTTCCTTACTTATCATATGAATTCACATCCTTTATTTGATCAAATATCCCTTCTAAAGGTACTTGATGATATAATATTTCCAACAATCCAACTTTCCATCATTATATGTGTCCTTTTATGACTTATTGAAGAATATCTCAACATATTATTAACAAGCATATGTGAAACTCATTTCCATTATTTATTAATTCTATTTAGTCCTAGGAGGGTATACCTTATATCATGTTTGATGGGTTTCCTAAAAATTATACCCATGGATATAAAAAAACGAGTCATCAAGGAGACTTCCTTAACCCGACCCCTCATTGACTTGTGGAGAACCGACACAAGAGGAGTAAGGTAAACCAAGTGTGAAACCCATTAGTTTCGACACAAACCATGTCAGACATAAATCCTAGTTTTATCCATCCCCATGAGGATTCAAATCGGAGACCTCTTCTTGTGTTCACGGTCTGATCACCAGTGAGCTACACCCTTGCGGGCATACCCATGGATATAGAATTCATAGGAACTAGAATTTTTATATGTTATAGGCACATTTTGATATATAACACTTTTATGCATAATATTTTTATCCGTGTGTTGATATATGTTTAAAACCCAATATCTATCCTCTAGTGTCTAGTTAAGAACTAAATCCATCCAAAACACTACCAATGGATGTCTTATCTAATTCTAAGTGTTGCACATATTTGTAGGAGTGCCATATGGACACCCAAAGTACAGTTGGTTAATTTTATATACATGATATCTCTCGTAAGATTAGAATCCTACTTGCTACATTCAAATTCTTCCAAGCATACCTAATCTTAACCTAGATCTTGTGTCCTACTCCATCAAATATATCATTGCCTAAAACTTGTTGGGTTGATCATCACTTGTACAACACTGCCACATTTATATATCTTGTGAGACTGAGTTGTAATGTCCTTCTTCTTTCTTGTCATTTGTTTAAATTTGTTGCTTCATGATACTTCTTGTGAGAAGGTTGCGGAAAAGTTGTTTGGAGCTAAGAAGGTTGTGCCCAGAGATGGTAGAGGCCAGGGGCGGATCCATACATCTAAATAAAGATAAGTTCAAACAATTTTTTTTTTCTATGTGGTATTTCATACATATTTAATTAAATAGTATTAAACATTCTAATATTTAATCAAATAATAATAGTTCCAAATTTATTTAAACTATTTAAGACAATGACAATATTGATGTCTGTATAAAAATAAAATTTTATATCAAACTATTTATGATTGGCAAAAGAAAAAAAGAGAGGAGGTAAAGACAAGTGATGTGTGGGGTAAAAAGGAAAAGAAAATATAGAAGAAATAATCTTATAGATATGATTTTCATAAAATGGAGAAACAAAAAGAATGATGAAATATAAAAAGAATGTAACAAAAAACAACATAATAAATGTTTATTTCCTCTTCTCTCTTCTCCAACCTTAACATATAAAAACAAAGGTATATCCTCTTAACTTTCCATTCACCCTTAGTGTTTCTATCACTTTCTGTTTATATCAATTCAATAAATATTTCATTCTAACTTTCCTCTTGAAGTTTTCTAAATATCAAACATAGCGTCGGCAATAAAATATTGTTTCCTATTACATTATACTTTTGTCCTCTATAGTAGAACATTTGACTGATATAAAAAGTTATATGATTTTGTTGTTGTGGTACTATCCACTAAATGGGTCATATTGTGTTTGGGTGTTTTCTCTTCATTAATAAGCTGAGTTTGTTCCTATTTTTCATGTAATTAGTTTTATATCTACATATTAGAAATATTATACATGTTCAGTTATGAGGATAAATGACTATGTTATCAATGTCAAATTATTCCATTTGAAAGGTCAAATAATATATATTTTATAACTTTAAGCATTTAGACAAATACATTGCTTTAATATAGAGAATTATGTCATGTCATTGACTTTAATTTTTTTATATTTTCTAAATAAATTATCTTTATATGCGGGATGTATTATGCTCAGTCTATTCTTTTAGTTCAACCAAAATAAGTATTATTTTGGCCTCTATATATATAGTTAACTTTCCACTTCTTGTACTAACTCAGGCCCCTGTACATCATATTTATGGATCCGCCACTGGTGGAGGTAGATTGTGATTTTCTCTAAAGAGGATGGTCTTCTGATGTCCTCCAATGAAGGCAAAATTTTATCCTTGATCTTGAAAAGGAGGTTGTCCTTGATTCATAAAAGGCAGAAGTAATTTTAATTTGTATTGGTATGGAAAAGGTAATAAATATAGGTTAAGAAATCCTGATTGGCAACAAATAGGTATTGGATATACTACATTCTATGCCACAACCACTATACATCTTGTGTCTTTTGTGGTTGCTTTATCTTTTCAATTACTTTCTTTATTTTAAACCACATTATTCCATAAGCAAATTGCAATTAACATCCCTTATGTTTTAAATTGCATAAAATTCTATAGATCTTTCAACTATCTCTATCTTTATCACGAGGGGTGACTCCTGTTGGTTTATTACACTAATAAGTTTCAATCATAAGAATGATCTTTTACCCAACTAGCTATTTCCCACAAGTATACGAGAGTAGTTGTAGTTGAGGTCGAACACAAGGAGTGTTGGTTAGCTAGGTGCAAGATTTATGATTTTCAATAATCTGGATCGTTGAACACAAGATGATTGGGTTAGAACAACTAAATTATATATTTAAAACAAAATAGTAAATTATCACTTACGAAAGGTTAAGATTCAAATATGGAAGGATCTTGGACCTAGGATTTCACCAACATATCATAGCATAAAACATGAACATGAAATTTAAACATACTAAGAACTTGTTTTAAAAGAGAGTTGTATGTTGTACTTCACCTCTCGGTGCAAGTACAATGATTCTAACTCAATTCAACATTCCCATGTATGAATTTCATTTTGGATCACAAACCTACTCCTCAACTCCATAATTTCCACTCTCGTGGTAAAGAAGGAGTTGAAAGAGAGTACCTCCTTACTCTCCCACCTATCTTCTCAGATCAAGCAAAAGAGCATAAAACATACACATAAGGTGGCCAACCATACATGCAGAAAAGAAGAAATCGGTACTCACAAGGTGGAAAAACAAGCAACATAGCATTTAGTACGAAATTATCATGTTCCATACATGCTATGACATGGGAGATAATCTCCCATGTCCAAGAAAAGGAAACTACTCATCCATGATAGTGTACAGCAGAAAATGTACAAAATTTTCAGAATTCAACATGATTTAGAGAAGGAAAAGCTAAGCAATCCCAAGGTGTAACCAAAGAAAGGTAGAATTCCAACTTGAGGATGAAATCCCACTTCTATAACTACTCCAAACTGGATAAACTTCCCTCCTGAGAAGCTTTGTGGAGTGAAGAAGCTCTGTTGCACCTCTGGGGAAGAAAATGGAGAAGAAGAGAAGAAGAATGGGGGTTCTTTGGTAAGAAACCACCTTATTCCACCCAAAATTGCCCTCCCTTGATCTAGACCTGCTCTGGGATGAAAGACCTTCGAATTATGACAAGTGATAACTAATCCATAGAGTGTTTTCATCTTTTGAAACGAAAGTAGTCGTATTTGAAAATTGCTGAAACTGACAGGCACACAACATGTCTTTTATAAGACACGTTGTGTCTTATGCAATAACTGAAGCTTGGGTTGAGTTCTGGAAAGTTACACGGCGTGTCTTTAATAAGACACAACGTGTCTTTAATAAAACATGCCGTTTTGCTGCAAATTTGGAGTTCTGCATTCAATTTCTAGACTGAAACTTGGGTGTCTTTAATAAGACACGTCATGTCTTTTTAAGACACGACATGTCTTTTTAAGACATGGCGTGTCAATGGATATTTTGGGCTGCTGTGTATTCTGCTCATAACTTTCGGCGTGTAGGTCAGATTTACATGCCATAAAAAGTGGTATTTCCACAGTTTCGAACCCCAAAACATGTAGATACTTGAAGAGTGATCCAATAAGTGATAATATGATATATTCCTCATTATTTCATTGCAAAATGTAGTACCTATAATCCAAACCATGAGACAAGTAAGAATAGCTAAAAATATAGAATCTAGCATGAATGAGAGTGATAATTGAGTCAAAACAACATGGACATGCAACCAAACATGATCCAAAAGATGATATTATTTGTGCACATAAACTCCCTTCTCAAAACATGATGAATTCAGATAGTGCATGATGATAGCTTACCATTCTACAAAACCCACTTTTCCAACTACAATGCCTCAGGGACAACGGAAAATGTACAATAAAAATCACAAAATCCCTCTAAGGCAGCCACAAACCACATAAAATTCACCAAAAAGCCCCTTTTCACCAACACCAACATCAATAATAAACACATGCGACATGAACAATTCAATGTGGTGATGACCATACTCGAAGTGACAAAGTGATTTTCAAACCAAGAAAGGAAGTGAGCAGAAAAAAAGAGAAATATATTCTAGACAAATATAGTGATCGATGATAGAACTAATATCATGACAAATGAAAAGAATGAGGACATCATGATACTGTTGGATGATAACATGGTAATAACACATGCAATATTTTTTGATATTGTGATTACTAATGAGAAGAAAACAAGTGAGACATAATTTTGTGATGCCTTAGATGATCCCTCACCTTCTAAGAGAATGAGTAAATACAACATTAACATTTTTGAATCATTAGAACAAGTGAAAGTCCATATTCCATTGTTTGAAACAATTAAGAATTTTCTATCATGTGAATTTTTTAGTCTACATGTGATCTCAAAAGAAGGTCAACCATGATTAGTTCCAAAGAAAGTGACACTGATAAAGCAAGTGATATCTATTCTACAATGCTCACCCTTCATCATGAGAATAGACTCAGGCGCCCCACTTACACCATGCCATATTGGAAGTCACACCATTGAGAAAGCTTTGAATGATTTAGGATATAATTTTATCTTTACATGCTATATATTCTATGTTGAGATGGGATTAGGCCAACAAACTACACTCTCCAATGGGTAGGACATTCTATTAAAATACAAACAGTCCTGGTGGAGTATGTATTAGTGATGATTGATAAACAAACCTCAATCGTTTTTCCAATGTGTTTTACTATCTTAGAATGGATCCCAAAGACAAAAAATTTCCATCATCTTGGGAGGATATTTCTTAGACACCACTAATGTTGATTTAGGGAAATATTGCATCAAATATGGCAATAGAAACAAATTTTTTATTACCATATCCACTTGAATAGTATATCATGTCAAAAACTATGTAATGGGAAGGAGGGTTTCAATATTTATACCTGGACCTGGAGCAAGTCCAATGAAAATTCCTTGCTACGGTGTGCTCCTTTCTTCAAGTTGCACTTAGACAACATATACGTCGACTTCCTAGTTGATCACCACAGGTGGCAGTTGACTACGTACTCTTAGCATGTGGCAACAACCTACTCACCTATGTAGTAGTCCACACAGACCATCAAAATCTCTTGTCATTCTATATGAATAGACAAGAAGGAGTTGTCCCTTCTAGTCAATGTGCTAGCATCGACTTGGTCTCCCAACTATCTCTCCCTTACTATTCCTCCCTTCGACGAGTAGAACTTACTCGAGTTCTCATGTTATGACAATTATGAAAAGACAATAATTGTCAGAGATTATTTTGTGTCTATAGAATGCATCGACTACCCCTCTATTTATAGCAGGGCTAGGGTCATGAGTTCTAGTTTTAGAAGGAGTTGAAGGGATGAAATTTCTTGAATTTTCTAGAATGTGCAAACCATGAACTGGTCAGTTCGCACATGATATGATCCGTCCAACAATTGAACTATCGTTTCACTATGTTTCCTATTCACAATTGTATTGGCAATTAATATTTGATTAATGCACAACATGATGTCAGCATCAATCCTTGATCTAATCAAATTGATCAACCAAATGGTCAGCTCACAACCTAAACTAGACGATTCACATATCTCACTTGATCGGTTCACTTGCTGAATCAATTGTTTTGGAGTTCTGATTGCCAATGCTAGTTCAAACTGGCCTAACACTTGAATTGATTGGCACAACATTTGAACCAGTCGATTTACAGTCTAGTTAGCCAAATTTTCAACTATTGTTGTTTAAATTGAATACCTAACACTTTAGTAATCAAGTTAAATATCACTCATGAATAAACTCCTATTCCAAGTTACCCTATGTGTGTGACCCTATAGGTTCCAAGTTATGTCGATAGTGAATGTCCATCATTTATTTATGACATCACAAGCAAAGAGAGGTATCTAGCAAGACATCATTTCTACCTAAGTAATCAGAAGTTGGAGAACCACTTCAACCCACAATCTGCATTGGTGTTACAGTAATTCCTTTATCACTGATATACAGATTGAACTCGAGGCATGAAATCATCATCCTCTTCAACGTTCAATCCATGTTCCTTGAACTAGAGGAGACTGTCTAAGATATACGTAAGATCAATATCACATATTGACTCACATGAACATGGCCATGCATTTCTCAGTCTCACGTATTAAGTGACTGGGATATCATGCTCCTATAGGAGGGAAAAATCCCATCTACATCACTCATAGTCATCCCCATGTGTCACAAAGCATCACCTTTATGGCAACCCTCATTCAAGGTCTTGGTGGATGATGTCAAAGTACATTGAACAACATGTGATGAGTGTAGTGACTTTAGGTCTAAGCACCACAATCACCACTATCACTACAAGAGTTGATTCTGACTACCATTAAATGGTTCCATGTATCATTCTCAAGGCGGGTCTATCCACTACATTGTTCCCTAACAAGTACCTATGGGATTGGTTTGATATCACATATCATGACTAATGAGATTCTGTCATCAACCAATGCACTGTAGTCTTATGTATTATTGTTATCTATTTTGCTTCCATAGTAACATCTGACTAGGGACATAACAACAATGTATGCACTCTTATCATACATATGATCTCACTGTTCAGGTCCTCAACCTGAAGACATATGTCATAGAGCAGTATAATTATTTAACCTTTTATTATGTTACATCATTATCTCGTAACTGAATAAAATAGAACAAACTGAATTGCCTTTTATTATTACAATAACATAAATTACATCATGCCACATTACAATCATCACATGATTGGATCTCTGGTTATACATAACAATAGACACCATTAGCACTTAGATCCAATCATTCATGAATCTTATTCCAAGTGACCTAACATGTCCATCATGCTTATGCCGTGGAAGTGCTTTTGTGAAGGGGTCAACAACATTGCTCTTAGTTGGTACTTTGCAAATATTCACATCTCCTTGCTGTATGATCCCTCTATGAGATGGAACCGTCATTGTATATGCTTGAAACATCGATGAAATCTAGATTTCTTAGCTTGTGTAATAGTTCCCTTGTTGTCACAATACAACTCTATTGCATCGTTAATGCTTGGTACCACACCAAATTCACTGATGAACTTCTTTATCCAGACATCTATCTTTGCTACATTGGATGTAGCAATATACTCAACCTCTATTGTACAAAAAAAAATAGTCTCTTGTTTAGAACTCTTCCAGCTCATAGCTCTATTCTTGAGGCAAAGTAGAAATACTAATTGCAATTGATAGTCATCTTTGTTAGTTTGGAAGCTTACATCAGTGTAACCGCTCACACCCGACTCTTCCTCACTGCCATAAATAAGAAATTGAACCTTAGATCTTTTCAAGTACTTAAAGATGTTCTTTATATCAATACAGTGAGTGTCACCAAGGTCTAACTAAATTATACTTATCATGCTCAAGGCATATGAGACTTTGGGATGAGTGCATACCATTACATACATGATAGATCCAATCACAGACGCATATGGAATCCTACCCATGCATTCCCATTATTCATATGAACTAGGATATTGGGCCTTCGAGGGGCTAATTCCACGTGACATGGGAAAATTCCCTCTCTTTGAGTCCTACATGCTGTACCTCTTCATCACTTTGTCAATGTGTGTACTCTAGCATAGGCCAAGAAGCCTTATAGATCTATCTCTATACTTCTTCATTCCTAAGATAAGATATAGGATGCTTCGCCTAAATCCTTCATAGAAAATGTACTTCCCAACCAATTATTTACCATATGTAAATCTGGAATGTCATTCTCCATAAATAGTATGTTATCTACATATAATATAAGGAATACAATTATGCTCCCACTAACCTTCTTTTACACACAAGGTTCATTTTCATTTTGATTAAAGCCAAATTCTTTGACTGTCTCATCAAAATAAGATTCCAGCTCTAAGATGCTTGCTTCAATCTATATATTGACCTTTGTATCTTACAAACTTTATTGTCTTCCTTCGGATTTATCAAACCCACAAGATGTGTCATGCACACATCCTCAAGAAGACCCCCGTTAAGGAAAGCGGTTTTAACATCCATATAAAAATATCATAGTCATGATAAGCTGCACTAGCAAGCATGATCCCGATGGACTTGACCATGGCAACTGGTGAATAAGTTTCATCATATCCAACACCTTGAGCTTGTTTGAAACCTTTTGCAACTAATCTACACTTGTACATTTGTACATTACCATCCATGTCGGTCTTATTCTTGAAGAACCACTTGCACCCTATGGGTCTTACCCCTTTAGGTGGATCCACCAAGGTCCATACCTTGTTGATGTACATGGATTCCATCTCATATCTAATGATCTCAAGCCATTTCTCAGACTCTGGTTCCTTAGTAGCTTCTAGGTAGGTTGTTGTCTCATAATCTATGGCCAACTCATTGCCTTCTTGAGTCACAAGATAACCAAATCTTTCAGGCTCAAGGCGTGTCCTACTAGATCTATGAGGTTCTTGTGTTACATGGGGAACTTGAGATTACACAACATTTTGTGAGTATCATTGTTCCTCCTATACCTCTACCAGTTCCATGTTTTCTTGTTGGCCTCGAACCTCTTTGAGTTCTACTTTTCTCTCACTAATTCTTTTGGAAATAAATTTCTTTCCAAGGGGTATACCAGTGTTGACAACAAACACTTCATTGTCATATGGAGTGTAAAATCAGTATCCCCTAGTTTATCTAAAAATATCTAACAAAATAACATTTATCGGATTTGGGTCCAAGCTTTTTAGGAAATATTTTCCTGACATAAACTTCACATCCCCAAATCTTCATAAAAACACTTGTGATATGTTTCCCATACCATATTTCATATGGTGTCTTTTGAGCCAATTTAGATGGTGCATAGTTAAGTGTAAACATTTTGGTTTGTAGAGCATGTTCCAAGATGTAAGTTAGAAGATCAACAAAACTAATCACAAATCACACCATATCTAGTAATGTGCAATTCCTTCTTTTTGATTAACCATTGTTGTAAGACTCCTGACTTGTGTTTTGGGTTAACCCTATTTGTTTTGATTGATTAAGTGCTTATAACCTTGCTCTAATCCTTTAGGATTCTTTTAGAGCTTGTGGAGAGCTTAAGTTTCCAGTTTGAGCATATGTTTGGATGATATTGTGCTTTATGTGCTTGTTTTGGGTCAAATTGCAATTTACCTAGTTGTGAGGGTTATCTTGCAATTTGCCATGCCTACTGTGTATGTTCCATTACTTGGCATCATAAGATATAGTTTGATTCTTTGGGGTTCCTTGGTTGAGCCTTATTTGAGTGGTGACCTCTCTGGATGTGATTAGGGTCTCTAGGGTTTTTCTTGGTCTCGACCATGCGTGCATGGTTGAGTGTAGCGACCTTGTCTTGACCATGTGGTGTGTTTTGGGGTGTGTCTCGACCAAGACACCTTCCTGAGGTGGTTTTGTCTCGACCATGATTGTCTTAGAGTGGTTGGGTCAAGATAGTTTGTCCTTTTGTGGTGTGTATCAACCTTGGTGTCTTGGTGACCATTTGTCTTGACCATGATGTATATGATGCTCTTGTTTTGACCTCCTTGAGGTGTTACGACCGAAACCAAGTGTTGGGGACCTAAGTGGTCAAAACCCAACATTGGTTGAACCATCTCGTGCATGCATGGATATAGTGGTTGCATGTTGGTTTCTTTTGTGGACAAGTGTCCCTTTGATGCCTTTAGGTGTTGACACCTCATCTCCACCTTACTTCTCTCCTCCTCAAGTATATAAACCCTCTTCTCTCTATGTAAGCGAAACTTTCGGCCTTCCTTCTTCCTCCCTATCTTTTGTTCATCCATGGAGCTTGGTGGATCAAGGAGGACTGATCTCTTGGAGCTTTGGTGACCGAGATCCCTTGCATGTGGTGACTTTTGGTAATCTTCAACCTTGGTAAGTATATGCCTTTCTTTGATGACGTTTTTTTTTATCTTCTACCCCATATTATTCTCTTCTCTCGGCCCTAGACCATGGATCATCCATGGTGGTCATTTTAGAGAGAAACTCCTCATCATAAGGGTCATAGACCATGTTTTGACAAGGTGGTACTTAAGTGAGAGGAAGTTTCTTCTCTCTTTCTCCCTTCTTCTTTTGATTTGGCCTAGGGTTTCTTGCCCTCTTTTCTTGATCTATCTTTGACCTTAGTGTCTTATTCTTCTTGAGGTTATCTTATGTCCAAGTGGTTCTTTGGTGGAGCTTCATCACCCTTGGTGATCATATGCTTAGACCTTGTGATCCTTGGAGCTGGTCTTCCTTTAGGCGTGTTATATAACACTCTACCCTCTCTATTATTGCACTTTACCTTACATTCATGCTATTATTTCTCTCTTTTAATTATCATTACAATATGGTAGTAGATAATACCATGCTCTAGAACTTGAATGGTCATGATTATTGTGCTTGGTTTTCTTGGAATCTGAAACCCTAATTCAAGATACCCAATTTTGGAGATGGTTGTGTAATGGTGGTTTTCTTCCTATCTCTTGACCTTTGTTTTGATTACATGCATGGGGTTCATATACCTTGATGTATCATAGAGTTCAGGTTCTATTTTGGATGTGTTAAATGTGGTTTATCTCTCTTGCATGAGATTCTTTCACGATGGTTTCATGACACATGTGTTAGGGTTTTTGGTGACCGATTGTGTGTGAAGTTTCTCCCCTTGAGGATGGTGGTTTTCCTTATTGTAATCTTTTATTTTGGCCGTGGTATACTTCTATTTTGACCTTGGTTAATCCCTATTTCGATTATGCTTCTTTTCCTTGGTGGTATCTTGATCTTAGTGGTTGCTACACCTTGATTTTTTCTTGGGTCGAGACACGTTGCTATGGTGTTTAGTCGAGTTCCTATTTTGAGTTGAGGCAAGTGCCTTGTGTTGGTCGAGACACTCCCTAGTTTTGAGGTCGAGATAACTTTTGTTTTTGAGGTCGATACATGCTCTAGTTTGAGTTCGAGACATGTTTTAGGGGGGGGGTCGAAGCCCTAATTCATGAGGTGGTCGAGACACAAGTTTGTGTGGTGGTCAAGACACCTAGTTGGTTGCAGTCGAGACACCTAGGTCTGTTGTGGTCGAGACACCTAGGTCTGTTACGTACGAGACACCTTACATGAAGGTTGATGAGACGCTTCATGAGTGGTCGAGACACCTATGTGATGGATGGTCGAGACACATACTTAATCATACAATCAACACATGTATTTGAGTAAGCAAGTAATGAACCATGTATAGTTATATTTGGATGATTATTTTGTTAACCCTAATCATGTTCTTTAACCATAATGTGATCCAAGAAAGTGGGAGATGGTGTACCTAGGGTTTGGTGATTGAATGAAGTTATAAAACCCTAATCGGATATACATGTAACCCTAACCCTAATGATAGGAAATATGATGTGCTCGCTTGTCTCACTTGGAGTGGTTACCATAATCTGATGTTTTCTCTCTCTTATTTATGAATACCTAACCTTGTAGGTGAAATGAATGCCATGGATTATGTATGATTTGGTGATAATTATATGATACATGGTGATGTCTATAAGTCTTGATGAGACATGATGAGATCATATTGATGTGATGGTCCGATGACCTGGTGAAGACTTGATACCTATTGTGAGGCGATATCCTCTAGTGATATGATTGAGGGATTGGTATCCCACAGTGATGTGACATTGGTGATGGCCTTGTGAATGGTAGTGTTACAAGTATCATGTGGTGATGTGTGACTAGTTCACACCTTATATGATTTGTATCCTCTAGAGTTGCACCATTCCCTTATCTTTGTAGATTTTGTTTTGAATTTGTACATTGTAACTTAATTGATGCTAAAACACACTCAATTGGCATAACTCATAAATTGAAACTCTAATCATGTAGTTCCCTGTGTCATAGATCCATTCCAGTGTTAGTCTTAGTGCTGGATGGTGAAACAAGTCATTCCTACGGGAAACTCGGAGTGCATATTTTCTAATATGCAGGGGTGTAAGCCGAGTATCTCCCTACATCCACAAATACAGGTTGTGTGAGACGACCATGCGTGAGTTGCTCTCCTTGTGATATGGGTGCCCATGTGTGAGCCAATCCTTTCTTTTTAGAATGGCCATGTGTGAGCCTGTTCTTCTAGCGCCGTACCTGTACCAATGTGGGCTAGGTGTTATTATATGTGGTTGGACATGCGTGAGCCAATCCTTCAACTTGACTATATGTTATTGTTGCAGTTGATTGATAAGTCTCTGCGGTGTTTTCTCTTGTGCTGACCAAGAGGTGTTGGGGAGATCATGAATTTTGGCTCTCCTATTGACCTTCTATGGCTCTAATTTGGACTTAGCATTGGTCAGATGGATTTGGGTGGTTCGACTCAAATCCTCAGGGCAATAATAAAAGACATAACACAACCGTGTAGTGTGCTTACTTAGGGTCAAATACGAATAACATTGGTTGAACCCCTTGCCTTATCTTTGTATTGATTTCTTGAATTATAAGGTGGTAAGAGAGGTCAACTATTGTAACATACCGGATCTTGGACCCTACCCTAGAACTTTGACCTTTAGGACTCAACCAAACAAGGTTGATGTTAGACCTAAAAGATGTAGTATAACCCTAATGAGCTAATGCATGTATAAATCACCCTAATGTAACCTAATGTTCTCACATTAGTCTTACGCCAATAATGGACACATAAAATATGTCACATAATGGATATTTTATAATAACTCACACAAAATAATCTTGCATAATTCCTTTGACTATAATATGAAAATGGGGCATAATTGGAGGGATAATTGAGGTAATGTTGAAGGAATATAATAATAGGCCACAAATAATAAATATCACATATCTCATAAAAGAAAATCACAAAATAGGAAATTGACTTCAAAATCATAACATACATATTAAAAATAGCCTATATGTCAATTTTCATCTAATTTGGACAACTTTGAATATTTAGGTTAAGTTTAGGGAGAAAAGATGTGTAAAAGCCATAAATGATAAGTAACTTGATAAATAACTTCAAAAGATGGAAAGAAAGGCAAATTCATATTAAACACACTAAATATTATTGTGGATGAAGTTTCACCAAATTTGGATAATCATAATGTCATTAATGCATGAGGAAAAAGAAACTAAGACTTGATCAATTAATGCATCAAAAAGTCTTCAAAAGGAAAATATAATTCCATAATCGAAATATACATGCCTTAATTGGCATCTATGCAAAATTTCACTTAATTTGGATAAGGTTTGAACCCTTAATTGAAAAAGAGAAAAAGGAAATTAAATTCAATGTCACTGTAACGCTTAGGCCTACTATACCCAACATGGCCATGTACACCCAGCTCCCGACCACGACTACCATTGCAAGGGTGGCTCCATCACCACGGGTAGCCCTTTCCAACATTCCTAGATCGCACGGCTCAAAGACTGGAATGTCACTGGTTCATGTGGGCCACACCTACTGGAGGGGTTATGGATCTGATACCATTTGTAACGCTTGGGCCTACTACCCTGCGCTCTAGTAGAGTTTCAGGAATGACGACTGGCCCCATAGATCACCACTGTACTTAACTACATGCTTTATCCTCACTCACGCACAAGTCAGGGTCAACTTCCCGACTGGTCACCCATCCTAGTACTACTCCAAGTTGAGCATGCTTAACTATGGAGTTCTTTAGTGATGGGATCCCAAAAAAGGAGGTGCACCTTGGTGATATGGGTAGTCTAATCATTCCTTTTAAGATCATTATATATGAGGCCTCAAATCCTAGGACGTTACATTCACTTTATTAAATTAATTGGATTTTGTCATACTGTCACGATATAGTCTTTGATTTCCAGATTTCCTTTATGTGGTTAGCTTTTCCCACCGTAGTATCTCCATCAGAAAGATGCGAAGTCATATCCTACCTTGGGTAGGAGTTTGACCAGCCCATGAATAGTACATGTGATCATCTCACAAACCGTCTTCCCTCCTCACTCCACCATTTCACTCGATGTTTTTTGCATTTTTTTGTGAGATAATTCCAAATCTTTCAATCCCTAATTTCCCTATCTGATTCTTTCCAAACCGAAAACCCCCAAATTGAGTTTTCCTACCCTTGTTTCCTTTTTCTGCTACACACCCCCTATCTATACATACCTTACTCCGAAGCATCTTTGATGCATCCAAAATGCTTTGCCTACTTCAATTTGCTCACACACCCCACCATTGTGTCCAACCTACTCCATCTTCCCCAAGTTTCTCCTAAATAGAGAACTCTCTGTTGGGAGCTCCTCCATCCAATTGCTTTCAACCCAAACCTTGATGAGAACATTCCTAATCTTTATAGAGCTTTAGTTTGGTTTGGGTTGCACGAGGTTGTTCTACACTAGTCTGTAGTTGGTGGGTCATCAAAGATTCATCGACAGTAGGCACCCGATATCATTTCAACACAAGAAGGACACCCTTGAGTTCGGTAAAATTTGAAGAAGCTATCTCGACTTCCCTCTTTCTCTCATCTTCAAGTATCTTCTATAACTTGGTTTCATGATATTGGAGGGTGACCTGCAAGGATGTTTCTCCTCTTGTTGTTACTCATTGAACTTGAGCAATAGCTCATTGAGTTCGATTTGTTCCCAGGAACTCAGAGGAACCATCAATTTCTAAGATTTCCTCTTTGAGTTTGGGGTTCGATCAAAAGATTGAATCACCAGTTCATTTTCTAAAACACAACTTGACAAAGAATAAAACCCATGGTGACTTCTCACATATGTCCTTGAATTCATTTACTGCTCTTGTTCTCTGACAGGGGTAAACAGGTCAATTCACACTTGTTCATTTGTTTTCTCTGTGCTTTGGCAACTTGCAGTTTGTTAGTGGGGCCAAATGAGTTGGCCACCTATGATTGGGCCAACTTAGTGCAAGCGCCTTCTCCCTCCCTCTCTATTTCTCACAAGGTTTTATTTTACCTATGTTGAATTTCTTGATTTTCTAATTGGTCATGAACTTGAAAATCCATAAATAATTCTATGTTTACCCAAAAATTACAAATAAATAGCCGTTGGACTCAGAAAAAGATTTCCTATCTAATGGTGTTGGTTTTATCATATAATTCCACACTAAGAAATATATGAATTTTAATGGATTTTCTTAAATAGATAATAACTTGCAAAAATCATTACTAATAATCTATAAGTCAGAAAAATATAATAAAATAGGTTTTGAGTTTAGAGAAAGATAATTTGAAACATGGCATATTTTGATAAACTTTACATATAAAGAAAAAGGTGATTTTAGTGTTTTAAATAATTAATGCAAACCTAACCCTAATTCTACATATATGAATCGTAGGTACTTTGGAGACCTAAGCTTGGATCTAGGACTGACTTTGGACTATTTAGATTATTTAGTAAGGTATATTTGCATCTCCTATTATTACTTTGAGCACTTAGCCTATTTTCTTCTTTCTCTTAATCCTATGGACAATAGCCCACACAATATTATTTCTTTTGAAAATTATGGTTCATGTCAACTACTTTATTTGGTACTTATCTTGTGATCATATTTGGATATTCTTTTAGACTCTATCTTATGTTTGGTTCATGTTGGAACACTATTTGATGATATATGATATTTTTTGCCACTTGTATTGTGGATGTTTATGTTGACCATTAGTATGATGGAAACTTTTGTATAATCTGACTATACCTTCTACTTGCCTCTACATTAAACATGCTATGTGATGCAATAGCACCAGAGTAGTGTAATTGCATAGGTTCTTGTGCAGTATGCCCCTATTATTATTGGGATGGATGTGGTGGTGCCCCATACCCAAGTTTCAAGTTTGTGAGGCTTGGTCCACTTTTATATATATTGGGAGTTTGGCAGTACGTCATTCTCTATTAGGTTTCAAGTTTGTGAGGCTTGACTGCCTTTGTCTTTATATTGTTCATGTGTTATTCTTATCTCACATGCATGTAGGTTGATGATTATGGGGTGTGTCCCCTAATTCTTTATATGTGCTAGTATGACACCATTTTATTTATTTGGTTATGGCAAGCATATCTTTTATTGTGATTCTTTTCTTTTATGCCCGATTGGGTAGTCCTTAACTTTTCTATGAGAATTATTTTATTTTAACGTATGTTATTCCATATATTGCTCAATTTAATTTTTAGTATGCAAATACTAGCCTTTGCTGATGTCATCTAGTTTTCTCCTTTTACTAGGGTATGCTTCCTACCCTAGGTGAAGGACTTGGATGACATGGCATGAAGATGTGGACTTAGCTTAAGGAGTTAAAGCTTGGTGACAAATTTGATATGGTTTAGGTTTCACTCCGCTTAGATCCATAAGTTGTACCTTTTTATATATAAAACCTTTTGTGGGAGATTATGATGTTCTTTTGTAACCTTGCGATAATTTTGAATATAGTCATTATTTTTATTCCACTGCTACACGTTGGTTGCATTGTATACCATTAATCAAGATTTGAAAATTTTACACACACTACAACATACCTTTTTGGGTGTGTTTGGACTGGAGGTTCTATTCTTCAAATTTTTAGTAGGGAGTGGATCCCCTCTCAGGTCCCACTCCTTACAGTATTGTATCAGAGCCAGGTTTGTCAGAATCTGACTATTTCAATTTGTCTTCCTAAGTAGAACCCTTACCTTGAATAGTCACCCTTTAAGTGAGATGTTGTCCCTAGATTTTTCCTAAGTTGTTTATAAGATGATGAAAGGTTGAATTAGGATCATATGACATGATGATGTTATCTTACCATATAGATTAATGATGAATTGTATCTCTTGATACTATGAGTTTTGACTTGAGGATGCAATTAGGTTATGAGGATATAGTAGGATAAGGAGGGCTTGATATGGAAAATTGTGTCATGGTTTTCACATTTGATTTTGGTACCATCTTTGTTTTATCTCCAATGTTTCTTATCGACCAAAAAAACTTATTTTCATTGTACTACTATATGTACAATTTTTTTAAGATTTTATTGATGTTTTCTTGACCAAGTCACAATGAAGAGATATGTGAAGATTTAGTGGAGAAACCCTAGAATTAGTTGGAGTAGGTATCTTAAACCCTAGATCAGATATGAGATGTGACTAGGAATATGTGGAATGATATAAAGGTGTAGTGGACCTACCCTATATACCCTATGACTTTTTGGATATTTATGTAGGGTTGTTAGGTTAGAGACACAAGGATCTATATCAAAACCCTAAGATGTTATGACTTGACAGTTAGATACATGAACAACATAAAACTCTAGAATATCCACAACTAAAACATTAGTATCTTGATGTTGTTTAGTTGACTTGTTAGTTTAAACCTTTTAAGGAGTGGAGTGTAGTTGGTTGTTGATGTTTGGATCAATAGATTTCGAGGACAATATCCTTTTAAGGGTGGAGTGCTAGAACATACCAGATATTGGACCCCACCCTATAACTTTGACCTTTTGGACTTAGCCAAACAAGGTTGAGGTTAGAGATAAAAGATGTCTAGTATAACCCTAATGAGGTAATGAATGTATAAATCACCCTAATGTAACCTAATGTTCTCACATTAGTCTTAGGCCAATAATGGACACATAAAATACGTCACACGATGAAGATTTCATAATAACTCATGCAAAATAATCTTACATAATTCCTTTGGTGATAATATGAAAATATGGGGCATAATTGGAGGGATAATTGAGATAATGGTGAAGTAATATAATTATAGACCACAAATAATAAATGTCACATATCTAATAAAAGGAAATCACAAAAGATGAAACAAACTTCAAAATCATAACCTACATATTAAAAATAGCCTATATGTCAATTTTCATCTAGTTTGGACAACCTTATATATTTAGGTTAAGTTTAGGGAGAGAAGATGTGTAAAAGGAATAAATGATACTTGCAAAATATATAATTAATACTCTATAAGTCTGAAAAATATAATAAAATATGTTTTGAGTTCAGAAAAAGATAATATAAAACATCACATACTTTTGATAACCTAATTCACATATAAAGAAAAAGGTGAATTTTAGGGTTTTGGATAATTAATGCAAACCTAACCCTAATTCTACATATATGAATCATAAGTTCTTTGGAGACCTAGGCTTGGATCTAGGATTGACTTTGGACTATTTAGATTCTTTAGTAAGATATGTTGAATCTCCTATCATTCCTTTGAGCAATTAACCTATTTTATTCTTTCTCTTGGTCCTATGGACAATAACCTACACAATATTCTTTCTTTTGAAAATTATGGTTCACGTGAACTACTTTATTTGGTACTTATCTTGTGATCATATTTGGATATTCTCTTGGACTTTATCTTATGCTTAGTTCATGTTGGAACACTATTTGATGATATATGATATCTTTTGCCACTTATATGGTGGATGTTTATGTTTACCATTAGTATGATGTCAACCTTTGTATAATCTAACTATACTTTCTACTTGCCTCTACGTTAACCATGATATGTGATGCTGTAGCACTAGAGTAGTGTAACTACATTGGTTGTTAGGCAATATGACCCTGTTATTATTGGGACGGAGGTGGTGGTGCCCCATACCTAAGTTTTAAGCTTGTGATGCTTGGCCCACTTTTATATATATTGGGAGTTTGGTAGTACGTCATTCTCTATCACGTTTCAAGTTTGTGAGGCTTGGCCGCCTTTGCCTTTTATTGTTCTAGTGTTATGCTTATATCACATGCATGTAGGTTGATGATTATGGGGTGTGTGCCCTAATTATTTATATGTGCTAGTATGGCACCATTTTATTTGTTTGGTTATGGCAAGTATCTCTTTTATTGTGATTCTTTTTATGCCTTATTAGGTAGTCCTTAACTTTTCTATGGGAAGCCTTTTATTTTGACGTCCTTTATTCCATATATTGCTCAATTTCCTTTTTAGTATGCACATATCTGCCTTTGCTGATGTCATCTATTTTTCTCCTTCTGTTGGGGTATGCTTCCAACCCCAGGTGAAGGACTTGGATGACATGGCATGAATATGTGGACCTAGCTTAAGGAGTTAAAGCTTGGAGACAAATTTGATATGGTTTGAATTTCCCTCTACTTAGATCCATAAGTTGTACCTTTTTACATGTAAATCCTTTTGTGGGAAATTATGATATTCTTTTGTAACCTTGTGATAAATTTAATATAGTCATTATTTTTATTCAACCACTACACTTTGGTTGTTTTGTATACCATTAATCAAGATTTGAAATTTTACACCCACTCCAACATACCTTTTTGGGTGTGTTTGGATTGGAGCTCTATTCTCCAAATATTTAGTAGGGAGTGGATCCCCTCTTGGGCCCCACTCTTTACATCTGTTATACACGTTCTTCATATTTCTTCTTAGAGTATTAATTGTCCTACTACTCAGTGGTAACTACCTAGTTTTGCTTAAACTACTTTATCTATTAGATTCATATCATTTAGCTGAATCTACTTAACTTGCTAAGTATGTTATCTACCTGCTTTGTTATCTGTGCTATAATAGATGTTGGAGGATATTTATATCTCTTACTGGGACATTTTTTCTCACCTCATGGGTTTCCACATCTTTTAGGTGGTCTTGCAGGAAGAGGTAGAGATCGTGCAGTTGAGGAAGAGCAACAACAAGAGTAGTAGTTGATAAGGTTGGATGTGCTTCTAGTCTTTTGGTGATAGAGTCCTAGATGTCATCCCTATACACTCAGGTCTTTGGGGTGGTTCTCAATGTGTTTTTTGGATATGTTATCAATACGAGGCTTTTGGGCTTGTGAGTCATGTATGTAAAATGTGGCATGTGAATATGTATATATGTGGAACAAGTACCTCATGTAATAGATGGACCAAAATAACGATAGTGTATGATGATGTAAGCACCTTGTGATATGATATGTAATGCATATGATAGGCTTTTAGACTTATATGTGACAAGTTTTTGGCTTATGGAGCTTTTAAGTAATCAATTTTAATTTCCTATTTTTTTTTATAATCTACATGTTTAGTTTTAATTCAGCATTTGTTTTTGAGTAATCTCATTTGTGGCACATTGGGGCATCACAATTGTGTTGTGGTGTTCCAGGTGGAGTCTATTGTGATATGATACCATAGGCTCACAGAAGGTCCTCAAACTCCCATTTTAAGTATTCTCCACCTCGGTCAGAACAAAGTGCCTTAATACTTTTACCACGCTGTTTTGCACTTCATTCATGAAATATTTGAACTTTTCAAGGGTTTCTAACTTATGTTTCATCAAGTAAACATAACCATACCTACTGAAGTCATCAATAAAGCTAATGAAGTACTGATAACCACCTCTAGAATTTGTTCTAAAGGGACCACACATCATTATGTATGAGTCCTAATAGATCACTTGCCCTCTCACTGTTACCAATGAAGGTAATCTTTTCCATCTTGTCTAGCAAACAAGATTCACATGTCTCTATTGATTTGAAATCAAAAGAATCATCATAACCATCTTTATGAAGTCGGAAAATGCATTTCTCATTTATGTGCCCCAGATGACAATTCCAAAGGTATGTTTGGTTTGAGTTATCGAGTTTGTATCTTTTGGTATTTACATTATACACGCTTGTCTCCAGATCCATCAAGTATAGACCATAAGACATTCGACCACTGCCATAAAAGATCTAATCTTTACAAATAGAACATTGACCATTCTTCATAAGATATTTGAATCCGTTATTATCCAAACAAGATACTGATATGATGTTCCTATCAATGGAATGTACATAATAGATCTCCAACTCTATTATAAGCCCACTCACCAGAGATAACTCATGGGTTCCAACTACATTGGCATCAACTCTTGCTCCATTAGCAATGTGCAGTTTGACCTCACCTTTCTTCAAACATCTACTTCTTTTTATATCCTTCACATTTGAGCAAATGTGTGATCTAGATCTGGTATCTAGTATCCAAGATGAAGAAGTAGTGAAGTTAAACTCAATTACATATATACCTTAAGTATATATCTCTATCCCTTACTTCATCTTCCTAGTTTTTCTTATCCCTCTCCTTACTTTGAGTGCATAAGTCTTGAACTTCATATTATCCTTAGAACACTTCTTGGCCTTACCTTTGTCTTTGGACTCTATTCTGGTGATCACCATCACAGGTTTTTCCTTCTTCATTTGTGCCTCAACATTTATCAACATGCCAAGCAACTCATACAATGGTTTAACCAAGTTACTCAAGTGATGACACTCAATAAACTAGCTATATGATTCGGGAAATGATTGCAAAATAATATTCATGGTCAACTCTTGACCTAAAGGAAATCCTAGTCTCTCTATATGTTCCACATGCGTAATCATATTGAGCACATGTGGCTCTAGTGGATCTCCCTTTGTCAGATTTCACTTAAAAAACACCTTAGAGACATTATACCTTTCTTGCTTTTCATGCTGGTTATACAAATCTTAGTTCATACAACCTAAAATAAGGTTTTTGATGTCTATGGCATCATTGGCATGGTACAAGTAAACATCCATTTCATCCTTAGGCATATATGGAGTGGTTTGCACTGGCTGGTGTTTCATGGACATAAAGAAGTGTCTTGAACCAATTATGAAAGTTTATCCTGTTTAGATTGTTTTTCTCAAGGACCGATTGCAATGATTGTTGACACGTGAAAATCGTGCGTTAAATGCAAGTATACGTATCGAAGTAATATAGGACTTGTGAGGCCCGAGTCGAACCCAGGGAAATGTGAATTTCATAAAACTACTACTAACTAGTTGCAATCAGCTAAACTGATGGAAACGTGGATTGGTTTTGAAAAACAAAATAAACTAAAGAGAAAATAAAAGAGCGATGATTAAATGTTGGTTTAATCAAATGAGAATGGGGATCCATAGGATTACAATTTTACCACAAGGTCTCTCTGCATACAGATTCACATAATTAGCATAAATCATCCCTTATCCCAGATTGAGGCATGTAGTCAGAATTGCTCACTTCCACGATGCAATCCACTACCTAGTTCTTGGTTAGTTCCACGCTAGTAGTAACTTATACCCTAGACCTAAGTGCATTAATGAATCCTCTGGGTATCCACCATTAACCATACATTACCTCGTCTAAGGAATTTATAGGTTAACATGTTAATCATGCCTTTTCGACCACTAATCCTCCGTCAAGAGCAATTAAAGGTATTACAAATTAACTATGGTGGTCAAGAATAGCAAATACGATAGAGCGCACGATAACATATCCAGGAAAAATGATAAGAATTATACTAATCCATGCAAAAATGTCATACATTGATTCCCCGGGCTACTCCCGGGTCCTAAGGATCAAAGGAGATTAGCCCCGCATGTTCATCTTAACAGAATACATGGAGAAGGAAGAAGAAAACATGGGAAACAAATAGAAATATCATGTAACCCCTGGAATGGTAAGAGACAGATGATCCTTAGTGCGAGACACCCATTTTGCAGCCTTCCGGTGGTAGAATCGTCCGTCTCCGGCTCTCGAATCCTCCAGAACGTTGCTTTTAGCTCTGTTCTTTTCTCTCCTCTGCTTCAAGACTCCCGCGACAGAATAAAATGCCCCCTCCTCTTTGTTGGCTAAATTGGACATTAGTATAATCCCTTTGTTTTGATGATGACAAACATTTCTTTCTTGTCAATCTAACGTGCTACTTGAGTGTTGCAGGAATAAGGTGGATGACAAAGATTTGGGAGATCTATATGTTAAATTGCTTTAATTTCATGAATGTAATCAATTGTAAAACTTGTACAAATATATAATGTACAAGTACTTAGACATCATGTAAATCAAGCGTTAGATCTTCCCTAGCCAATCACTACACTTAGATAGGTCATCCCCTTCAATAGTGTCACATATGCACACTCATACATACACTTAGCATTTCATTTAAAACATTGAAACAAGGTCAATCTCGGTCGACAAAATCCTCGACCGAGACACTCTCGGTTGACAAACTCCTCGACCGAGAAAGACCCAAGTAGCCGTTAGACACAACAGATAAGGTAGTTGGCAGTTGGAGATGAACGTTGTATACACTTGCTCCAGATAGTCTTTCGGTCGACAAGTCCTCGACCGAGAAGGACTCTCGGTCGACAATTCTTCGACCGAGATGTGTTCTGTCTGCAACTTTCAGAATTAATTATCTAGTCGTTGTTAAAGCAACTAAAGTGTACCTAACGACTAGTTAAGCACTTGGAACCCCCTAGAAAGTGTCTAGAACGTCCTTAAGTACTAGTAGGTCATTCCTATAAATAGGACATGCCTTAGGACACCTAAACTCATCAATCTACACTTGTGCATTACTTGAGTTTACACTTGCAATTGACAATCTGTTTGAGCAATTGAGCAACACTAGCATTGGACATTCATTCCCTTGCTCCTAATTCGTGTCCTATAGGCTAGCATCTCCTATCCACCAAACCTACACTTCAATATTCATTGGTTAGGAGATCTACACGCTTGATATAGGCAAATCAAGCCTTGTGCTTCAAAGTGGTAATTGTAATTTCCATTTCCTTTCTTGTTCACTCTTATTGCTTGTACTCTCCTTGCTACTCCTAGGGTTGGAGGCTGCGGATTGGAGAGGGTTTTAATCTTCTTGGTGAAGAAGGAGGCTTTGGACTACTTCTAGAAGGCTGTTGCAATGGGAGGCTACTTCAAGAGGAAGGCTACTTCAAGGGGGAGCTTGAAGTTACTTCAAGAAGGCTGCTTCAAAGTTGGTGCAACTACTTCAAGGTGAAGGCTGTCCAAAGGGTGTAGAAAGTATTGTAATTTTATGTAAATTCCTTGAAAGGTAATAAAATTTAATACTTTCAAAATCCCGGTTGGGTAAGCAACCGGGTAGTGGATTGACTGCCTTAGTATTTTCTAAGGTTGGAACCACTCTAAACACCTTGTCTCCTTCTTACTATTTCAATTGTGGTTGTTTGAGTTAAATTATATTAAAAATATCATAAAACCCTATTCACCCCCCCTCTAGCAGTTTTTCAATTGGTATCAGAGCAGGCTTCAAGGAGCTCTAATCGAGTCTTGAAGAATGAATGGTGGGGTGTCTACAACCGCAAGCAAAGGAAAAGCATGGACCAATCTTCAACAAGTTGCAATTTGGTGCTTAGGAACAAGCCATACAACACCTAGCTGTCCTTGGAAGAAAAAAAAGGAAGATGTGCATAAAGGGTGCTTTATTGCAACAAGAAGTGAAGAAGAAGAAGAGGTAAGCCTTTTTGATTTACCTAAAGAAGATTTAATTGCTAGTCTTCAAGAAACACATGAAAAATATATTGAGTGCAAGAAGAAATTAAATAAATCAAATAAAGAAAATGATGAGCTACATGCTAAAATTCTTGCTCTCACATCTGAAAATGAAAATCTCAAAAAGGTCATTGAAGATCATAATATTAAGCTAAAATCAATAGAAGCAGATTGCAATCTTCTTTCCCTAGAAAAGATAAACTTGCAAACTCAAGTAAATGATCTTAAAAAAAAACCTTTTTATGTACACATCTAGATTATGATACTATTGTGAAAGAAAGAGATTCTTTATTATCTAATCTAGATCAAGCAAAGCTAGCCATCAATAAGAGAATGGATGAGATTGTCAAGCTGCAACAAAAGATTAGTAGTTTGAATAACAATGATACCCTTGATAAAATTTTAAATAATTCTTATCATCAAATTGGAAGGAGAGGACTAGGTTATAATCCTAAAGGAAAATCTTATCAAAAACCTAGACACAAGCACTAGAAAATCAATCTATGTATGTACCTAAAAGCAAACATACATATGTACCCAAGAACAACCTAGAGCAAAATCATAGAAAGAGATATGAGGTTGATTCCATATGTTGTCATTATTATTTTCATTTTGGACATTACTCTTTTTAATGTCCTTACAAGAAAAAGGATGTTCAGTTAGTATGGGTTCCAAAATTCCCAAACTAAATGAACAATATTAAGTTGAGATATGACCAAAGACTCTAGTTGTATATCTATATGTCTATCTCAACTTAACATAATGAGATAACAAATTGATTCAAGTAATTAAAAATTCCAACTTGAAAATATACATCTTTGAAAATTTGTTTTAATTTCCTCAATACATAAAGATTTGAATATAATTAGTTGAGATTTGATCTAAATGCTACTTTAATATTCATATATGCTATCTCAACTAAACTGAGTTCTCAAATTGCATAATTGAAATTGAAAAATGATCTATGATTTACTTGTAAACAATTACTGAAAAACAGTACAAAAACTTTCTCGGTCGAGAAACTTTTTGACCGAAAACACTGTCGGTCGAACATTAGTCGACCGAATCAAGTTCTGTTGAACCTGTTTTCAATTAATCTAGTTTGCTATCAATTTGTTATTAATAAATTGATTTAATATGTAAGTCAAGAATAAATCCTGGAAACCATCTTTGAAATAAGATATACTGATCTTTTGCATCATGAATTAAGTTATAACATTATGAATATTGCAAAAGTATTATATGAAGATTGATCTTGAACAAATCTTATTCATGATTGTCTTAAAATTGAAAATCTATGAACCATGATTGAGATTATTTTGGTTTATTCTCTAAATGTTTTGACTTAGAATATAAACCATAATCAAAGAAATCATTGTTTTTATCATAATCCACATGGTTTATGCTAAGTACTTCTTGATCTATCTATATAGGATCCATGTGGTCATAATCATTGTATTTCATGCTTCTATCTTGATCATTTATATGCTTCTACTGTTCCATCATAATTATTGCGCCATGATCATTATACTTCATTGGTTTGTCTAAAATAATCTTTGATCCACATATATACAAACCATAGATGGATGATCATTGCCATTCAACACATTACAAATATAGATGATGCTATCATTGAAAGTGAAAATTTTCTCAAGAAAATATGCTTCTAAAGGATCTTATCTGAAAACAAGGGTACAAGAAGAAATGGGATTTGACATTTATATACCCATAGCAAAGCTTATATGAATATAAAACATACATTCTAGGAAAATCAAAACATACATTCTAGGAAAATCAATGACAAACATCTTCATCACTCAAAATGCTTCAAATTGATATTTATTTAACCAAGTTACCTGCAGACATTATACTTCACATATGATTGTTTAAACCATAAATATGCAGGAAATTGCCTCTTGGTTGAAATTAAATTTGACCAAGGGGCACTAAGGTCGTAGTCAAGGTCGACCTAAAATAAGCTTGACACAATGCTTATTTGAACATCATTTATCTTGATTCAAAATGTGATTTTGATAAAAGGACAAATCAAATCTTAAAGACTAAATTATGACCTTAGAATTGCTCAAATATTAACAACAATGATTACAATATTACTCCCCTAGAAGATATATATATGCTCTACAAATTCAGTCTATCACTTGCATTAAAAACTAGCTCCAAATTCTATTCACAACAAGTTTGTCAGTCAGCAAAACTTTTCGACCGAGACAAACTCGGTCGAAGAATTTGTCGATCGAAAACATCTCAGTTGGCTATCCTTCTCGACCGATACTCACCAAGAAAAGGATGTACAGTCGATCTCAGATATACTTTCGGTCGACAAAATGTTCGACCGAGCCGACGTCGGTCGACAAAATGCTCGACCGAGGCCGACTCTGTGAACCTCCATTTGCATGAATTAAAAGGCAATATTTTGATTAAAATATAAATAAAAAAATATCGTAACGACTAGTTTTCGATCGACCGTTGGACGACTGAGAGGAGCGTCTAGAGAAATGACCGTTGCGGTGTCGGTCGACAATTTGTCGACCGAAATCGGTACTGTTTTGCTATAAATAGCTCCCAAAACGACCCATTTCTTCACACCTTCACATTCTCACTTGTCTAGATCCTCTCTAGTGCATTCTTGTGCAAATCTTTAGCTTCTCTACATCCAAGTCTTGCTTGCTACTTCTCCACTTCAAAGCAACAAGATGGCTTCCTCATCTACGCGTGGAAAGAAGCAAGTTGCAGCTAGGAAAGGAAGGACGTTCTCTCCAGCGCTGCCATTCATCAACGACATTCCCTTCAATGACGCAGCTGCAGGAGATTGCTACCTCAGGCTCTCCTCAAGAACTCCTCTTCCACGACGGCCAATCGACGTCATGGACTTCCACATCACTGTTGATCTGGAAGAACTCTTTGAGGTGCAACATTTGACTGATTTTCTGAATCCCTCCTTCCATTCCTACTCCTCCAAAGTAGTTAATGAATTCTATTCCAATTTAACCCACCATCCTGATCATGATTCCTTCTCTTCTATGGTTAATGGGTATGGATTCCATTTTACTGAAGAAGGCATTCTTGATATGCTTAACATAGACATAGAAGAATATAAAGATTTTCTTGATCTCACCACAGGAAATCCACTCAATAAACTCTCCCAAGATGACACTACCACTAGCCTTAGTGACATCAAAAGAGCCATCTTTCAATCCAATACGACTTGTCATGAAGATAGGGGAACCTATTATGCCATAAACTTAAAACCTGATGCTAGGATCATAAATCTCATTGTTGCCCCACCAATATCCATCCTAGAGCAAACAAATATGAAGTACCTACTTTTCGTATGTACCATATCTATGCCATTCTCAAAGCTATGCTTGAGTTTTCTGGCAATCCACCATATGCTGACTTTGTGTGCCAAATCACTCAACATTTTCTTAAGAAGAATATTGAGGACCTAGGTTACACATGGGATAGAAAACCTCAAAAGATAAGCAAAAATACGGTAGAGAAGATGGGAATTGACTTTGGCCACAAAAGGGCTAGGACTGAAGGGGAGACATCCACTCAAGACATACCTCCACCACCTCCTCCTACCAACCTACCCCATGATCCCATTACAAACACCTTAACATACATTGCTGGATCCCAATATCACCTGAGTAGGCAATTATATTACAATCACCATGACATGACTTATTTAAACCAAAGAATGCAAGCTCTCTCTCCTAATCAACCCAATGAATATCCTTATTCCCTAAATCTTGGCATGATAAATCCATACAATCCTTCCTACAACTACTACCAAATTCCACCTCCACCATCTCCTGATCTCACGCATACTCAGTTCTCTCCGATACAACTTCAAGACATTGCTGCCCACTTTCGCTTTGATCGTGTTCCCACCTTCTTGGAAGCTTATGCCTTAACCAAGACAGGTGCCTTGGAGTGGCAAACATTGGTCAGGTATTATGGAGCTGAGCCCTTTCTTGGGAAAGACCCAGATATTGATGTAATCCTTCAGTCTTTTCAGTGAGATTATGAGTTTTCTTTGTAATGGTTGTAATGGAATGATTATCTCTGCAATGATTGTAATGGATATTATTTTATAAGCAAGCATGTTTTATGGGACATCTTATCAATTGTAGGAGCACTAAGTTATTATTAAGTGGCTTCATTTGAACATATACATGTTTTATAAGAATATTATAGTAGAGCATAAAAATAAGGGGGAGTAATATATGCAACAAATCACAAAGGGTACAAATTTTTGCAAATGATTGAGAATTTAATTGTGGCTAAATTTACCATTAATTGGTGTGCATTAATTCCTTGATTTTAATTGAATATCTCTTTAAGGGGGAGCAAAAGCATAAAATCAAGAGGGAAAAATAAAAAGTCAAACTAAATGATTATCATGGATATCTTTTTGAAATGACAAAAGGGGGAGAAATAATATAAAATTAAAAACATAAAATCAAAATGAGTTTCACTTGTAAAACAAGAATGGCTACAGAAGGTAAATTTCAGGTATGAATCTCACATGATTTATATTTCCTTATTTTATATTTAGGAAATGTTTGTCATCTTCAAAAAGGGGGAAATTGTTGGCTAAATTGGACATTAGTATAATCCCTTTGTTTTGATGATGACAAACATTTCATTCTTGTCAATCTAATGTGCTACTTGAGTGTTGCAGGAATAAGGTGGATGACAAAGATTTGGGAGATCTATATGTTAAATTGCTTTGATTTCATGAATGAAATCAATTGTAAAACTTGTACAAATATATAATGTACAAGTACTTAGACATCATGTAAATCAAGCGTTAGATCTTCCCTATCCAATCACTACACTTAGATAGGTCATCCCCTTCAATAGTGTCACATATGCACACTCATACATACACTTAGCATTTCATTTAAAACATTGAAACAGGGTCAATCTCAATCGACAAATTCCTCGATCGAGACACTCTCGGTCGACAAACTCCTCGACCAAGAAAGACCCAAGTAGCCGTTAGACACAACAGACAAGGTAGTTGACAGTTGGAGTTGAACGTTGTATACACTTGCTCCAGACAGTCTTTCGGTCGACAAGTCCTCGACCGAGAAGGACTCTCGGTCGACAATTCTTCGACCGAGATGTGTTCTGTCTGCAACTTTCAGAATTAATTAACTAGCCGTTGCTAAAGCAACTAAAGTGTACCTAACAACTAGTTAAGCACTTGAAACCCCCTAAAAGTGTCTAGAACGTCCTTAAGCACTAGTAGGTCATTCCTATAAATAGGACATGCCTTAGGACACCTAAACTCATCAATCTACACTTGTGCATTACTTGAGTTTACACTTGCAATTGGCAATCTGTTTGAGCAATTGAGCAACACTAGCATTGGACATTCATTCCCTTGCTCCTAATTTGTGTCCTATAGGCTAGCATCTCCTATCCACCAAACCTACACTTCAATATTCATTGGTTAGGAGATCTATAGGCTTGATATAGACAAATCAAGCCTTGTGCTTCAAAGTGGTAATTCTAATTTCCATTTCCTTTCTTGTTCACTCTTATTGCTTATACTCTCCTTGATACTCCTAGGGTTGGAGGCTGCGGATTGGAGAGGGTTTTAATATTCTTGGTGAAGAAGGAGGCTTTGGACTACTTCTAGAAGGCTGTTGCAACGGGAGGCTACTTCAAGAGGAAGGCTACTTCAAGGGGGAGCTTGAACTTACTTCAAGAAGGCTGCTTCAAAGTTGGTGCAACTACTTCAAGGTGAAGGCTATCCAAAGGGTGTAGAAAGTATTGTAATTTTATGTAAATTCCTTGAAAGGTAATAAAATTTAATACTTTCAAAATCCCGGTTGGGTAAGCAATCAGGTAGTGGATTGATTACCTTAGTATTTGCTAAGGTTGGAACCACTCTAAACACCTTGTCTCCTTCTTATTATTTCAATTGTGGTTGTTTGAGTTAAATTATATTAAAAATATCATAAAACCCTATTCACCCCCCTCTAGTGGTTTTTCACTCTTTGGGCCGTCCTCCCTTAGGTCTAGGTACGACCTACAACTACCAACATATCTCAGCCATTAGATCTTGATGATCTGTACAAAATTCTGATCTGACAGCGTCGATACCATCGACGGGCTGTCGATAGTATCGAAACCTTAGGGCACACATACTTGCTTCAAAATGAGATCCGTTTGCTGACTTCTCGATACTATCGAAAAAGGTGTCGATAGTATCGATGGGGTACTGTTTATCCTTATGGGCTGATTTCGATACCATCGACGCTGTGGGTCGAGGGTATCGAAGGAATGCTTTTCTCTAGCTTGACTGCTTGATGCAGTTTCAATAGTATCGACGACTTGTCGATAGTATCGACAAGTTCTGGAATAGAAGATGCCTGAAAAAGAGAGAAAAACATAAGTCAATTCGGGAAATTTCATAAATCAAGCAAAATAGGATAGAATAAGATCAATTTGATGCATAAAGTTTTTATAGGCTAAAGAAAGTGAATCATGCTATTGTAGTCACAAAAGATGACAAATAACCACACAAAACAAGTATGAAATCAACCTATAAATACGACCCAAAATCCCTACATCAAACTCCCCTAAGCTTGAATCTTGCTCGTCCTCGAGCAACAAAACTATAAAATCTGATTGAGAGGGTCAACTAAAGAACATAATCACATTGAATGATATCTCAAAATGATTCTCACCTACGAGACACATATTGTCCCTTACCAACCATGGAACAATAACTGCCCTTCAGGCGACAAGAATCATTCATGAAAGATGTCCACCCCAAGATCAACGAACACTATCAAATAAAGCAGTTAATATAATAAAATCCTTCAATTCATGCTTGGTGCATCTTGTGATCTCCTATCTACATTGCTCATTTTCTCTAACTACCATCTAAATGGAAGCATCTCTCCTGATGTACATGAATGAGGAGAACATCATGGGTGGCCTACCACTTAGAGCAACGGGTGACTGGAATAGGTGGCTATGGAAGAAATGGAAACACATTACAGTCAATCATGCAATACAAAAATGATTAACCTATGATGATGCATATGCAGATGATAATGATCTAATGCTAACATTTTTTGTGAAATGATGCATGCACTATCATTCCATTTCAGAGTGAGATGGAATATCTAAGAAAACCACATCTGAAAAACCACTAGAGGGGGGATGAATAGGGTTTTAAAGATAATCCAATAATTATTTAACTCAAACAACCACAAATGAAAAAGCAAGAAGGAGACAAGGGGTTTAGAGTGGTTCCAACCTTAGCAAATACTAAGGTAGTCAGTCCACTACCCGATTGCTTACCCAACCGGGATTTTGAAAGTATTAATTTTATTACCTCTTCAAGGATTTTACATAAAATACAATACTTTCTTACACCCCTTCGGATAGCCTTCTCTTTGAAGTAGATGCACCAACTTGAGTCAGCCTTCTTGAAGTAACTCCAAGCTCCCCCTTGAAGTAGCCTTCCTCTTAGAAGTAGCCTCCCGTTGCACCAGCCTTCTAGAAGTAGTCCAAAGTCACCTTCTTCACCAAGAAGATCAAGACCCTCTCCAATCCGCAGCCTCCAACCCTAGGAGTAGCAAGGAGAGTACAAGCAATAAGAGTGAACAAGAAAGAAACAGGAAATTACACTTAACCTTTGAAGCACAAGGCCTGATTTGCCTATATCAAGCGTGTAGATCTCCTAACCAATGTATATGGAAGTGTGATTGCTGTGGATAGGAGATACTAGCCTATAGAACACGAAATTAGAGCAAGGAGAAGAGTAGCCAATTGCAAGTATTGCTCAGTTGCTCAAAACAGGTTGCTAATGCAAGTGTATGCTCAAAGATTGCTCGAAGTGTAGAATTAGTGAGTTTAGGTGTCCTAAGGCATGTCCTATTTATAGGAATGACCTACAAGTGCTTAAGGACGTTCTAGACACTTTCTAGGGTGTTCTAAGTGCTTAACTAGCCGTTAGGTACACTTTAGTTGCTTTAGCAATGGCTAGTTAATTAATTCTGCAAGTGTTGTCAGAACCCATCTCAGTCAAGAAATTGTCGACCGACATACCTACTCGGTCGAGGGTTTGTCGACCGACAGGCTCTCTGGATCAAGTGTTTGCAACATTCATCTCCAACTGCCAACTACCTTGTCGGCTGTGTCTAACAGCTACTTGGGTCTTTCTCAGTCGAGAAGTTTGTCGACCGAGAGTGTCTCGGTCGAGGATTTTGTCGACCGAGATTGACCCTATTTCAATGTTTCAAATAAAGTGCTAAGTGAATGTATGAGTGTGCATATGTGACACTATTGAAGGGGATGACCTATCTAAGTGTGGTGTTTAGCTAGGGAAGATCTAACGCTTGATTTACATGATGTCTAAGTACTTGTACATTATATATTTGTACAAGTTTTTACAATTGATTACAATTCATGAAAAATACAAGTATTCAAGCATATAAGTTTCCCAAAACTTTGTCATCCACCTTATTCCTGCAACACTCAAGTAGCACGTTAGATCAACAAGAATGAAATGTTTGTCATTATCAAAACAAAGGGATTTATCATAATGTCCAATTTAGCCAACAATCTCCCCCTTTTTGAAGATGACAAACATTTCCTAAATATAAAATTAGGAAATATAAAACATGTGAGTTTCATACCTGAAATTTACCTTTTGTAGCCATCCAAGATATTATGAAACTCATTTTAATTTTATGTTTGTGTTTTTATATTATTTCTCCCCCTTTGTCATTTCAAAAAGATATCCAAGATAATGACTTTGTATTTTTCTTTCTTATGCATTTCTCCCCCTTAAATAGATATCCAATTAAAATCAAGGGATTAATGCACTCCAATCAATGGTAAATTTAGCCACAATTAACATTTTCAAAAAAAATTTACCCTTTGTGATTTATTGCATATATTACTCCCCTTTATTTGTATGCTCTACTATAGTAGACTTATAATCCATGTATTTGTTCAAATGAAGCCATATAAGAAACACTTTTATTAATAATAACTTAGTGCTTCTACAATTTAAAAGATGACTCATAAAACATGCTTTCTTAAAAGACATCCATTACAATCATTGTAGAGAAAACCATTCCATTACAGCTATTACAAGAAATACTCATAATCTCACTGAAAAGACGGAAGTATTACATCAATATATGGGTCTTTCCCAAGAAAGGGCTCAACTCCATAATACTTGACCAATGTCTGCCACTCTAAGGCACCTGTCTTGGTGAAGGCATAAGCTTCCAAGAAGGTGGGAACACGATCAAAGCAAAAATGGGCAGCAATGTCTTGGAGTTGCATTTGAGAGAACTGAGTATGTGTGAGATCAGGAGATGGTGAAGGTGAATTTTGGTAGTAGTTGTAGGAAGGATTGTATGGATTTATCATGCCAGGATTTAGAGAGTAAGGATATTGATCAGGTTGATTAGGAGAGAGAGCTTGCATCCTTTGGTTTAAGTAAGTCATAGCATGGTGATTGTAATCTAGTTGCCTACTCAGATGATATTGGGATCCAGCAATGTATGTTAAAGTGTTTGTAATGGGATCATAGGGTGGGTTGGTAGGAGGAGGTGGTGTAGGTATGTCTTGAGTGGATGTATCCCCTTCCGTCCTAGCCCTTTTGTGGCCAAAATCAATTCCCATCTTTTCTACCATATTTTTGCTTATTTTTTGAGGTTTTCTATCCCATGTGTAACCTAGATCCTCAATATGTTTCTTAAGAAAATTTTGAGTGATTTGGCACACCAAGTCAGCATAAGGAGGATTGCCAGAAAACTCAAGCATGTTCTTAATGATGATGCGAATAAAGTTTATGGGAATGCGTTTGAGAATGGCATATATAAGATACATACGAAAGGTAGGTACTTCAGATTTGTTTTCTCTAGGATGGATGTTTGTGGAAACAATAAGGTTGATAATCCTAGCTTTTGGTTTGAGGTTAATGGCATAGTAGGTACCCCTATCTTCGTGACAAGTTGTATTAGATTGAAAAATGGCTCGTTTAATGTCACTAAGACTGATTGTATTGTCATCTTGGGAGAATTTGTTGAGTGGATTTCCAGTGGTAAGGTCAAGAAAATCTTGATATTCTTCTAAGTCTATGTTAAGCATATCAAGAATACCCTCCTCAGTAAAGTGGAAACTATACCCATGGACCATAGAGGAGAGGGAGTCATTTTTGGGATGGGAGGTTAAATTGGCATAGAACTCATTTATGACTTTGGAAGAGTAGGAAGGGAAGGAAGGATTCAGAAAATAGGTCAAATGTTGCACCTCGAAGAGATCCTCCACGTCGACAATGCTGTAGAAGCCCATGACATCAACTGGCCATCGTGGAAGAGGAGTTCTAGAGGAGAGCCTGAGGCAGCGATCACCAGAAGCTGCGTCGATGAAGGGGATGTCGTTGATGATCGACAGCGGTGGGGAGGTCGTCCTTCCTTTCCTGCCAGCAACTTGCTTCTTTCCACGTGCAGATGATGAAGCCATTTCGTTGCTTTGAGGTGGAGAAGTAGCAAGAATTTCTTGGATGTAGAGAGGTAAAGAGTTTCGCAAAATAGGGAGGAGCTAGAAAAGTGAGAATGTGAAGGTGTGAGGAAATGGCCCGTTTTTTGTCCTATTTATAGCAAATCAGTAACCATTTTGGTCGACAAATTGTCGACCGATGACCGCAACGGTCATATCCTAGGCGCGCCTCTCGGTCGCCCAACGGTCGACCGACAACGGTCATATTCCAACGGTCGGCCCTCGGTCGAGCAATTTGTCGACCGACTCTTGCTCGGTCGATCAATTTGTCAACCGGATGTGTGTCTGAGTTTTACCCGTGTAGTTCTTACTTGAAGTCTATCGGTCGAAAGAGATAGCTGACCGAGATGTTTTTGGTCGACTAATTCGTCGACCGAGTTTGTCTCGGTCGAGATGTTTTTGCTGACCGACAAACTTACTATGAATGGAATTTTAAGCTGCAAGTGATAGACTGAATTTGTAGAGAATATATATGTTTTCTAAGGGAGTAATGTGATTATCGTTATCAATATTTGAGCAATATTATGGTCATAATTTAATTCGTCCTTTTATCAAAATCACATTTTTACCAAGATTGAGTATTGAAAAATGATATCCAAATAAGCATTGTGTCAAGCTTATTTTAGGTCGACCTTGACTGCGACCATAGCGCCCCTTGGTCAATTTTAATTTCAATTAAGAGGCAAATTCTGCAGATTTCATATTTCACCACTCATTTTTGAAGTATAATTTCTGCAGACAACTTTAAATAAATATCAATTTGAAGCACAATAAGTGATACCTGGTATGAAGACGTTTTGCTATGGGTGTATGCATTTCAATTCCTTAGATTAATTATAGTATTCTTTATGTATCTTTGAAAGCAAGATTGATATCTTAAAGTCAAGATTGTGCTTTAGATTTCTTAGAACAAAACAACTAGATAAAACATTAATGTTCTTGTTCTAAGATACACTATTTGGTTTGTCATAGCAATAATCATTATCTATTATGTCAAGATGCTTTTAAGATAATGTCATTTTCAATGATCTGAAACATAATGATCAAGAATAACATCCATTCATGGTTTGTACATATGAATCAAATATTGTTTTAGACAAACCAATGAAACACAGTGATCATGGCACATAAATTATGATAAGAGCATATCTTCAATACAATGATCAAGATATAAATGCAATGATTATGATCATTTCAACACATATGGTCCCTATATAAGTATACCAAGGAATACTTAGGGAAGACCATGTGGATTGTGATAAACAGTAATTTTCTTTGCTAAAACCTCTTCATAATTTTAAGCCAAACCATGTAGAGGATAATACCAAACTAATTTCATTCATGCTTTCAATTTTGAAAACAAACTAATAAACTTTTTCAACCAATGAATAAAGTTAGTTCAAGATCAGTCTTCTTATAACACTGTTGCAATATGTTTAAGGATTTCATATTCATAATGTTATATAATACAAAAGATCAGTATGTCTTACTTAAAAATTGTCTTCCAAGGTTTTATTCTTGATTTACATGTTAAATAAATCATTAATAACAAATTGATAGCAAGCTAGGTTAATTGAAAACAAGTTCAGCAGATTTATTTCAGATTTGACAACAGAAACTTGCTCGGTCGACCATTTCTCGACCGAGAAAAGTTCTGTGCTGTTTTAGAGCTGTTTTCAGTAATTGCTTCCAAGTAAAAACAAAGTTCATTTTCAATTCAATTATGCAATTTGAAAGCTTAGCTTGGTTGAGATTGAACATATGAATATTTAAGTAATATTTAGATCAAATCTTGATTTAAAGTTAAGTTGAGATAGACATAGAATATGCAACTAGAGTCCTTGGTCATATCTCAACTTAATTTTGTTCATTTAGTTTGGGGTTTTTGGAACCCATACTATCTCGACATCTTTTTTCTTGTAAGGACATGAAAAATAATAGTGTCCAAGGTGCAAACAGTAATGACAACATATAGAATCAATCTCATATCTCCTTTTATGATTTTGTTCTAGGTTGTTCTTGGGTACATATGTATTTGTGCCTTTAGGTACATACATAGATTGACTTTTTGGCACTTGTGTTCTTCCCCAACTAGGTTTTTGATAAGATTTTCCTTTAGGCTTGTAACCTAGTCCTCTCCTTCCAATTTGATGATAAGAGTCTTTTAAGATTTTATCAAGAATGCCATTATTACTTAGACTACTAACTTCTTGTTGTAACTTAGCAATCTCATCCATTCTCTTCTTAATATCTAGCTTTGCTTGTTCTAGATTAGATGATAATGAATCTCTCTCTTTCACAATAGTATCATAATCTGGATGTGTACATAAGACGAGTTGTTTTTGAAAATCATTTACTTGAGTTTGCAAGTTTATCTTTTCTAGAGAAAGAAGATTGCAATCTGCTTCTATTGATTTTAGCTTAATATTATGATCTTCAATGACCTTTTTAAGATTTTCATTTTCAGATGTAAGAGAAAGAAGTTTAGCATGTAACTCATTATTTTTTTTATTTGATTTCTTTAATTTCTTTTTGCACTCAATATATTTTTCATGCGTTTCTTGAAGACTAGCAATTAAATCTTCTTTAGGTAAGTCGAAAAGGCTTACCTCTTCTTCTTCTTCACTTGTTGTAGCAATAAGGCAATTTTTGTGGACCTATTTCTTATTTTCTCTCCATGGGCAACCAATTGTTGTGTGGCTTGTTCCTAAGCACCAATTACAACTTGTTGAAGGTTGGTCCAAGCTGCTCCTTTGCTTGCGGTTGTAGGCACCACCACCCTTCATTCTTCAAGACTCGATTAGAGCTCCTTGAATCCTGCTCTGATACCAATTGAAAAACCACTAGAGGGGGGGGTGAATAGGGTTTTAAAGATAATTCAATAATTATTAACTCAAACAACCACAAATGAAAAAGCAAGAAGGATACAAGGGGTTTAGAGTGGTTCCAACCTTAGCTAATACTAAGGTAGTCAGTCCGCTACCCAATTGCTTACCCAACCAGGATTTTGAAAGTATTAATTTTATTACCTCTTCAAGGATTTTACATAAAATACAATACTTTCTTACACCCCTTCGAACAACCTTCTCTTTGAAGTAGATGCACCAACTTGAGGCAACCTTCTTGAAGTAACTCCAAGCTCTCCCTTGAAGTAGCCTTCCTCTTAGAAGTAGCCTCCCGTTGCACCAGCCTTCTAGAAGTAGTCCAAAGTCACCTTCTTCACCAATAAGATCAAGACCCTCTCCAATCCGCATCCTCCAACCCTAGGAGTAGCAAAGAGAGTACAAGCAACAAGAGTGAACAAGAAAGAAAAAGGAAATTATACTTAACCTTTGAAGCACAAGGCTTGATTTGCCTATATCAAGCGTGTAGATCTCCTAACCAATGTATATGGAAGTGTGATTGCTGTGGATAGGAGATACTAGCCTATAGAACATGAAATTAGAGCAAGGAGAAGAGTAGCCAATTGCAATTATTGCTCAGTTGCTCAAAACAGGTTGCTAATGCAAGTGTATGCTCAAAGACTGCTCAAGTGTAGAATTAGTGAGTTTAGATGTCCTAAGGCATGTCCTATTTATAGGAATGACCTACAAGTACTTAAGGACGTTCTAGGCACTTTCGAGGGGGTTCTAAGTGCTTAACTTGCTGTTAGGTACACTTTAGTTGCTTTAGCAACATCTAGTTAATTAATTCTGCAAGTACTGTCAGAACCCATCTCGGTCGAGAAATTGTCGACCGAGATACCTACTCGGTCGAGGGTTTGTCGACTGACAGGCTCTCTGGATCAAGTGTTTGCAACGTTCATCTCCAACTACCAACTACCTTGTCGGCTGTGTCTAACGGCTACTTGGGTCTTTCTCGGTCGAGAAGTTTGTTAACCGAGAGTGTCTCGGTCAAGGATTTTGTCGACCGAGATTGACCCTGTTTCAATGTTTCAAATAAAGTGCTAAGTGAATGTATGAGTGTGCATATGTGACACTATTGAAGGGGATGACCTATCTAAGTGTGGTGTTTAGCTAGGGAAGATCTAACTCTTGATTTACATGATGTCTAAGTACTTGTACATTATATATTTGTACAAGTTTTTACAATTGATTACAATTCATGAAAAATACAAGTATTCAAGCATATAAGTTTCCCAAAACTTTGTCATCCACCTTATTCCTGCAACACTCAAGTAGCACGTTAGATCAAAAAGAATGAAATGTTTGTCATTATCAAAACAAAGGGATTTATCATAATGTCCAATTTAGCCAACAACATCATGTGTCCATTCTTCTTAATGTTCAGGTGAAAACATGTTCCTTTCTCCCTCTTCTTCTTGATTACTTCTTAATCCTTTTTTTATTTTTTTTTCAAGCCCTCTTTTCATAAATGATATGGATTGTTTTTCGGGCTTCCTTCTTTTTACATAACTTGTACACTTGATGCATTCTCTTCTACACTTTTTTGAGGGTATGGAACAAATTCACCACCTTTAATGTTTTTAGAAGAACATATAGACACATGATGTAATACGTGCTTATAAGATGCTACTGCAACTAAGTGATAATCAATTATGCAACTAACTGACATGCACCTAAAGATAATGTGCATGTATAACTACTCTCTATTTTCATGCAATTAAATGCAAAAGAACTATAATGCATGATATATATATATATGGAATGCAATCAAAGAGAGAAAGACGGTTATGTGCTCCCAATTCTTATGGTGGAGTGTGAATGACATTGCGGTGGAACAGATCACAAGATTAATTGACAGAACCTTCAGAAAGAATTATATGTCCATCCTTACTGACTTGTGTATAGGTTAATCAAGGGATTTCTCTCTCTCACTTTAAATTAAAGTCACGTTAATGTTTGGTCAGTTTAGGCTCAAACATCCATGTCAACCTATTCCCATGAACCATAAGGATAAACATTCATGTTCATATGTTTTAGAGTTGACCTACCCAATAAGTTTCACAAGTTAAGTCCTCAAGTTCTCACAAAACAAGCTTACAAATTTTAAAAATTTTCATTTATATTTTGTTTGCTCACAAGCCTCAAAGGTGAAAACATAAGATGACATGCATTGCATTACAACTCCACTGATTACACTAGATAGATAGTGGATCCTAGACAATAGTAAACCTAGAAATAAAGACAACTAAATTTTTAAAAGTAAAAGCAACATAAATAAATAAATAAAAACTAAGATAGAGGGCTGTTCCAAAACCCCCCAAGCTTGAATATGACTATGGCCTCATAGTCAACATTCCCACTTAAGAGGTGGAACAGCGGTACCATTCACTTTGAAGTGTGGTGAAGATGGATGGTTGGATGCTCAAGTAGACCAAGTGATGCTTGCTATCTCCTTCTTTTTGGTAGCCCACTTTTATGTCTTAGTGGTTCTAAGATGTGACTTGCTTCATCCTTCTCTACTCTGCAAAAAACGGTGCGGAAAAATCTCATTTCGACACCTTTCACACCTATCGACAACAATGTCGATGGTATCAACTCTTGCACAGTAATTTTGGTGTACCAACGCATCTACAAGCCTGGGAAATCAAAAGTGTCGATACTATCGAAAGGGGTGTCGATAGTATCGACGATTACTGATAAAAATGTGTCTGGTTTCTCCAGAGAATTCGACACTATCGACACTAGGGTCGATAGTATCAACCGTTTACTGATCCAAACTTGATACTATCGACATGGGTGTCATTTTAATCAACTGTAAAAGTTCTGCACACTTCAAAACACGAGTTAGGGTACCATTTTTACAAAAAGTATCAAAACCTAAGCAAAAACTAAGTACATAAACATAAAAGAATATAACCAAACATAAAATAAACCTAAAGTTGGGTTTCCTCCCAACAAGTGCCCTTGTTTAATGTCCTAGGCTTGACATAAGGATACCTTTAACTTGGGTTGTTAAGGGATGTCTCTAATGATTTGTTTGGCAATTTGAATTCAATTCTATCATCACCATTCCCAAGTGTCAAGTAACCTCGCCCAATGGCAGTGATTACATCAGCCGTAGCTTGGAACGACCTTCCCAATAGCATCTCACATCCTTCCAGCTCATTCTTGTCCATGACCACAAAATCAATAGGGAAGATGAATTTGTCGACTTTGACTAGCACGTCCTCGCATATACCTTGTGGCTTCACAATGGATCCATCCACTGACTCAATTGTCATGGAAGTTTGTGTTGGCTTCTTCAATCCTAGCTTTTGAAAAGTGGCAAGTGGAACAAGATTAATGCATGCTCCCAAGTCACATTGTGCTTGTGGAAAATGTTGGCCACCTATGGAACATGGGATGTAGAAACATATTGGATCTTTCCTCTTCTTTGGCAACCTTCCTTGGATTATAGAACTCACTATTTCATCAACACACACAACATTTGTATCTTTGATCCGCCGTTTCTTGTTGATGATGTTTTTCATGAATCTTCCATATGAAGGAATTTGCTCTATAGCCTCCACCAATGGAATGTTAATGTGGAGCTTCTGGAATATCTCAAGAAATTTCTTGAAGTGCCTTTGCTCTTTCCTCAGCTTCAGACTATCCAGAAATGGCACACTTGGCTCCTTTATGCGCTTGTGCGGTGGAATATATGAAATTTTAGGGGTCTCCTCCCCTAAGCTTACTTCAACGCCACCTTCTAAGATAGGATTTGTAACATCATCTGTGGATGGAATGACTTGTGGCTGCTTCTCCTTATTGATAGTGGCTGCTCCACTACAAAGTAAAGCTTTCACTTGCTCTTCTGGTATATGAGTCTCTTCAGAAATCTGAGATGTGGGCACGACAGTGGTGGAATCTTGGAGTGATTTGACCAACGTCCTACATCCTCCTAGAAATCCATACAAACCACGAGGGTATGTAACTTTGGGTTTATCCTCCAAGTCCATATGCATAATACGCCACTCATGTGTCTCCTCAACATGAAGCTTTAGCCCCTATTTGATTGATATATATTTAACCTGCTGATGTGGTTGAGCGGGCTCTGCATTCTCAGCTGGTCTTTGTTGAATGATTTGCTTCATGGCAGCCACCTCAGTTGCAATTTGGGTTATGTACGTCTCTAGCATCCTTAGTTGTGCACCATGGCTATGTATCTGCTTCCCAAACTAGTTCATGTACTCACCGTGTGACTATACTGTCTTGCCGAATGAGGCCATCAATTCCTGGTTTTGCTTCACCACTTGGCTAAGCAATTCATTGTTCTTTTCCTCTAGGCTAGGCTGCGACTTTTGAGATTTTTGTTCCTTCCTCCAATCGTAATTGTTATTTCTATATCCCTGTTGATGCATATACTTTGCATGTTCTTCCTCATCAGACCCGTTGCTCTCCTTCTCTAAGAGCTTCTTGGCTAGAAAGTCCATCTTCTCATTTAAAGCTTGAATGGACTTTGCATCACCTGTAGCTTTATCCTGCTCTGGTCTGTCTCTTTCACCCCAAGCTTGATTTTTAGCCATGTTCTTCAAAATCTCCCAACACTTGGAGCCTTTGTTGTTCAGGAAGAAACCTATACCTACTGAATCTAGAATACCCCATTCATGTTGGTTTAGGCCAAAGTAGAACATCTTTGCCTGATTTTCCAAATCTATCTCATGATGTGGGACTCTCCGCAACATGATTTGGAATTGCTCCCACACCTCTAAGTATGTTTTAGCTGCTTGCTGCTTGAAATTGTGAATCTTCTTCACAAGGTCATTGGTCTTCTCGGGTGGAAAGTACCTTTCAAAGAATATCTTGATCATTTAATTCCACGTCTCGATAGATTCTTTTGGCAAGTTATAGAACCACTCCTTTGCATTGCCTGCTAAGGATGATGGGAATAACTTCAGATAAATCTGTTCATGCAGACACCTGTCTACCTTCACCATGTCACAACTCTCAACAAAGCTGCTAATATGGGCTATTGGGTCTTCATGTTGAAATCCATTGAATGTCTGCGTCTTGACCAATGCAATGGGCCCTGGATCAATTTTATAATTTGGAACATTGATGGCTTGCTTCTTGATTGGCCCCTTTTGTGCAAATGAAGAAGATTCTTTGATCTTCACCCAGATCGTCTGCTCCTCATTTGCTGCTCCGTCACCCATTATTACTTTACTAGTACCTGAAATTTCAAATGGTAGTGTATGAACCGATACTAATAATTAAAACAATGAATAAGATTTACAATTCAGTTCAAAAGATTAAAAGAAAAATTACAGGAATTAAAAGTGGCCTAGTGTGGCCGCTCGCAACACTCGTAGTGCTAAAACTCACTGTTTCCCCGACAACAGAACCAAAAACTTGACACTCGAAAACCGTGCATTAAATGCAAGTATAGGTATCAAAGTAACATAGGCCTTGTGAGGCCCGAGTCGAACTCAGGGAAATGTGAATTTCAGAAAACTACTACTAACTGGTTGTGATTAGCTAAACTGATGGAAAAGTGGATTGGTTTTGAAAAATAAAAAAAACTAAAGACAAAATAAAAGAGCGATGATTAAATGTTGGTTTAATCAAATGAGAATGTGGATCCTTAGGATTACGATTTTACCACAAGGTCTCGTTGCATATAGATTCACATAATTCGCATAAGTCATCCCTTATTCCGGATAGAGGCCTGTAGTCAAAATTGCTCACTTCCGTGATGCAATCCACTACCTGGTTCTAGGTTAGTTCCATTCTAGTACTAACTTATACCCTAGACCTAAGTGCATTAATGAATCCTTTGGGTATCCACCATTAATCGTACATTACCTCGTCTAAGGAATTTATAGGTTAACATGTTAATCGTGCCTTTTCAACCACTAATCCTCCATCAAGAGCAATTAAAGGTATTAGAAATTAACTATGGTGATCAAGCATAACAATTACGATAGAGCGCACAATAACATATCCAGGAAAAATGAGAAGAATTATACTAATCCATGCAAAAATGTCATACAACGATTCCCCGGGCTACTCCCGGGTCCTAAGAATCAAAGGGGATTAGCCCCACATGTTCATCTTAACAGAATACATGGAGAAGGAAGAAGAAAACATGGGAAACAAATAGAAATATCGTGTAACCCCTGGAACGGTAAGAGCCGGATGATCCTCAGTGTGAGACGCCCGTTCTACAACCTTCCGACGGTAGAATCTTCCGTCTCCGGCTCTCAAATCCTTTAGTATGTTGCTTTTAGTTCTGTTCTTTGCTCTCCTCTCCTTCGAGACTCATGCAGCAGAATAGAACATCCTCCGCCTCTTTGGGCCATCCTCCCTTAGGTCTAGGTACGACTTACAGCCGCCGACAGATCTCAGCCATTAGATCTTGATGATCTATACAAAATTCTGATCCGACGGCGTCGATACCATCGATGGGCTATCATAGTATCGACACCTTAGGGCACACATACTTGCTTCAAATTGGGATCCGTCTGCTGACTTCTTGATACTATCGACAAAGGTGTCGATAGTATCGATGGGGTAATGTTTCTCGTTCTGGGCTAATTTTGATACGATCGACGTTGTGGGTCGAGGGTATCGATGGAATGCTTTTCTCTAGATTGAGCGCCTGATGCAGTGTTGATAGTATCGACGACTTGTCGATAGTATCGACAGGTTCTAGAATAGAAGGTGCCTGAAAAAGAGAGAAAAACACAAGTCAATTCAGGAAATTTCATAAATCATGCAAAATAGGAAAGAATAAGATCAAATTGATGCATAAAGTGTTTATAGGCTAAAGAAAGTGAATCATGCTGTTATAGTCACAAAAGATGACAAATAATCACACAAAACACTTATGAAATCAGCCTATAAATATGACCCAAAATCCCTGCATCAATTGTGTGTTTTCTATTTATATCTACAAGAGTAAAATTTTAACTTTGTCAAAGCCTATTTGATCTGATTTGATAATATTAACAATATTAATTAGGCCGTTAGTTAAATCATCACTCCTACTATTTTCTTCAAATTGATAGCCCTCACTATCAATTCATAAGATTGCAACATACAATCTTCTAGTAAGTCAAGATCTAAAATAATTAAGTTAATACCCAATCGACGCTGGCGCTCATGACTGATTATTAAGATAGACAACAATTTCCAATTACATCTCATTCAATTCTTGGATAGATGATATGCACAACTCCTTGCCATATTCCACCTGTATGTGTCACACCCACATCCCATGATTACCACTTATCATGAGATTAGGGCATGAGTTTGAGGATTATACTTAATACAAAGTTCACTCCCAATTTTTTTTCTTTTCAAACTCTTTGTTTTCTCACATTGAATCAGATAAACAAAATTTACAAGAGAATTAAACCTTGATTACTCTAATGTGATCTCAACATTAATGATACACATCTATACATTCATTCTGTTCCTCACACTTCCATGTACATACAACATGATAATCAAATGCATTCTCTCTTATTAAGGGAGCAACGATACAAACATCATTTACAACTCTCCCACATCTATACAAGGACCTAGAGTGACAGGGACCGACTGAACTTAACTAATCTCATACTTAACTCATGTGGTAGATCTACTCTGATGCTTGACCTTCTTCAAGTCCATGTGGTTTCCCTAAAAATTGTGAGTAGAGGGGTGAGCCTACTCGTTTAGTGAATAACTACTTCAAAGAAATAATCTAAAGCGCTGATATAATTACAGATATACTTTTAAGCAACTGATATCAATTATAACAACAGTAAGCTTTAAAGAATCTAATAATTGACAATCATAAATATGGAAGGATACTCTAGATATCTACAAGAGTGAATCAATATATGAAATTCTTGATTGATCATAAAGAGAACTAAAAATTCAAAAACATACAAAGAATAATTGAATAACTGCACACACTTGTTTAACCTCTCATTCATCTTATTATGCCCTAAACCCACACGAGGTGTACCACAACATGTGAAACAATCACAACAAGCTACGATCTCACTGTATAAGACTTAGCTAACACACTCGGGATGCTAAGCCTGACAACGTCACTGGTCTGCAATAGGAAAATGGCTCTCTGGCCTCGGAACACCTATGGGTCGTAAAACTGGACTCCACCTCTCAACCTGGGTACAAAGGCGGTGAGTCAAGCTAACTATTGGCTTTTCTATACTCTAGTGCCACCAGGATCTATGGTTGATGTTGGACACTACATACTATATTTTTGAGGAGACTTCCACTAGGGCTTCGTCCCCCGTACCACCTGTTAGTACGTTCCGACCCCCGTATACTAGACACTGCCAGGGTTAGGTCATTTCATCCCTACGTCACAGACCTCTCATAGGGAATCTATAGTGTTCAGGGCATCTACATGTCTAATTCACTCTTTCATTCACAATTCAATCATCACATTACATGTCTTAGTTTAGCTCTGTAAACCATTCATTTCACAGACCATCTGATAAATTTACCACAACTGAATTGTTAAGCATCACACATCTCATTCTGAGAACATTGATATCATAATACTTGATTCATTGAACACCCTATCCTTAGGGTTTCATTTACCTCATTCACTTATCACATAGCTCTCACAAGGATTTCATGCGACATACACATTCACTGAATAAAGACTACTACCAACAAATCATATAAAATAAATATATGTATGAAACCTTGGAACTGAGCTAAATTTGGGTTTCCATGCCATTCACTGAGATAACATGCATCAATACTAAAATTGAATAAATAAAGTCTATCAAGTCAAGAAAATCCGTTCAAATGGATTTCATCATGTCTATTTGCAAATATCCAACTTTCCTCGCATCTAGGGTTTAACCCCCTTTACTGAGATATCAAACAAACACTATTCACCTTAAATGAAATCCAAAATAGTATCTGACATATATATACTATGAATTTAGATAAACAATCATTCATAACCAAGGGGATCCAGATAAACAAATTTCTCTATTTAATTATATAGCAATTCCAGTCATAGACAAATTTCCTATATTTCAGTTTACTCTTATAAGCTCTACGAATACTTAGGGAATTCTCATTAGGATGTATTGTATATACTTCTAATATGAATTTATCATCTAAAATTCATCCAAACAGAGGAAGAATCCATTTCATATCATTTTGCAACAACTTAGATCAAACAGACAATTCGGGGTTTGTAGTCACATACTAAGTAATTAAAAATTATGGATGATTTAACCAATTTTCATACAATATACTGCTTAAAGGAAGTTCCCACTCACCCTAATATGTGAAAACACATTAAAAACACAGCTCATCCCTAAAAATCTCGATCTCATATCAAATCCTTAGCAATTCACCCAATTCTTCTTCCTTTCAACTCAGAAACCCTAGAAATGAGGGATTATGAAGAAAGAGTGAGAAAAGGGGAAGTTTTGATACCATTTCAGATCAAATCAGAGGAGGGATAGAATCTTGACATGTGAGATAAGATTCACCATTAAAGTCTATGCAAAGAAGCTAAACTTACATGATTTCATCATTCCTCAGACCGCAAAACCCTAGGTCAACATTTCCATCACTTTCTCCTCTTAAACCCTAACTCTCCCTATTTCTCTAGATTGAATCAAGATTATGAGAGCTCCTTATGTGTTAGGTTGACCATATAGAGAAATTGAGCTGCTTGGGTCAATTGCACATTGATCCCTCACTATACTTTCTCTTATTTCAGCTGAATTTTCTGTCATAAAAAAATATTACTATAATTCGTCTACTGATAAGGTCTAAACACATCCAAAAATTATGAAAATTTACATATTGTTTATGATTGAGTTTCAGATCTCCATTTAAAATTTCATATCATTTGGACTTACCAATAAATAATTAAAAATAAAACACTCTACTGCTGAAAAGCACTCTGTCAGCATTTTGGTCAAAGTATAGTTTGACCGAGAACCAATTCAAAGAACACTCAAATATTCTGAAATTTTTCTCCAATATACATTATTGAGTTATCCATATCATATCCAAAATTCAATTAAATACAAAATTTGAAAAAAATATGAAAAATCATTTACCACACTGCTATCCTGATCAAATTCCATTTTCATGTACTATCAAAACCCTAATTTTTGCCGATAAGGGCTTACATTTCTCAAACCCTAATTCTTCAAACTAAAATCATAGTTAGAGTTTCTTCTTAGGTTTGAAACATCACAATTGATCTACTATCATTAATCAAGTCTAAACGATGTTCAATCTATTCAAGTATGTAATCATTCAGGTAAACCCTAGTTTACTAATTAAGCACAAATGTGGTCATTACAATTCTCACCCCCTTAAAAAGTTTCGTTCCCGAAACATAAATATGTAAACAAAGTATATTCAAAGTTTATTTTAAGCTTCTGAAATCTTACATGTCATTACATTCTTTTATTTTATACTAGAATGTAGTTTTCAACGTTAAGTCCTTTATTTCTTTTCTAATCACAACATGTTAAAATAGTTCTCAATGATAACAAACAAATTCTCTATGCCACAATCAATCATAGAGTAGATAGAGGAGCAACCATTTCAATATTTTCATACTCTTGAGGTGTTACCTCAACATTGATAATTTGATCCAACCATCTCAATTCATACAACTCAATATGTACTATTGTTCTGTGTTACCTCTAAGTCACAAAAGAGAGTTCACCATGTTGTTTCGAATTTCACTATTGTGCTACTCAAATAGCAAAACAGCCTTGAGTTGGAAGACTAGATTCAACAACAATTGTATAATACTACTCACGGAATCCCCATTGCATCATGTATGCATAAGGCGAAGCATTACCATCACAATCCATATTATTCTCAAGTATGAACCCACACATAATTCAAGGTGTAACCATCAGGTTATAGCATACTAGGGTTTCAACAACAATACCAAAGTACTCCATGATTGTATTAGTCATTCAAGGACTATTCATACCCAATTACCATATCTTAGTTATATTAAATCTTGGTATAACAAGCTATACCTCATTAGGGTTACATATCAATGCAATATGGTTATCATCCCTTCTATTCATATGAGTGAATAGGTAAGACTACCTTATTCAGGGTAACCCTCCGTTTGTTCCATCATCATTCAACCCATATCACCATACCACAATTGTACAATACTAAGATGGATTACTGGTATGAATGACTGCAACTATCATACACCTTTAATTAACATATTGCTTGCACATGTACACTGAAATCATATGTAAAACAAATTTACATCCCTTAATATACCTTCAACAAATTATACTTATAAATACAAATTCACATATTACTAAAAGCCATTGTTTTCTCTTATCTCCTCATTCATTACTACTTACTTTTTGCTACTTATCCTTCTCATTTTAATCATGTAGATTAAACATCACTAAAATTTAAACATACAAAGTAAGAATAGATTACTCATCATTCTTGACATCACTGCAAGAATTTATCTCATATTGCACTTCACTCATATTGTATTTCTCCTTTTGTTCAAAACACACTTGTTAAATTTCAAATTTATATCTTACTCTTTGCTCTAAATCATTTCCATATTGTTTATCTACCTTTCAGATTAGCTATCTTTAAACCCTGGATTACTATTAGTGCTAGTTTACTTCTCATAGTGAAAATCTCATAATCTTATTTTATATAGATGCTAGTATTTAAGGCCAAATCACTAGTGGCATCCCTTGAACTACTACGACTCTAAACATTCTAGGGTTTGGTCCTTATCAGTAGCATGACGTTATTGTGATGTGACTTTGCTCCCTTAATTTGAAATTCAAACTTTGGATCTCACAAGTTTTACTAAAGTCTTCTTTATCTTATCAATTGAATTTCCTTTGTCTTACTTGGCCATTCAGATAGATTACATTCTCAATTTACCCTACTAGGGTTTCATCATCATATTGTATGTCAATATTATATTCACTAGATGTCTCTACCATGGTGGTTATGCATCATATACGATTCATTTTCTTATCACTTCATTCCCACATTGCTCTAATCAAGGAAGATATGAAAGAGAAGATGATTTTGAGACTTAGAATTCTTATCTTCAAACATTCATTAATACATTTCTCATATGTAGGTTTAATTAATTATCAACAAGGATACTTGGCTAATTAACACTTTCTTAAATCTTGCAACCTCTTTCTTTTATAATCTATATTACTCCATTTTCAAACCCTTCTTTACTTTCCATAATCCCCTTACCATATACTACTATTCCACATGCCATCTTTAACTTCTAGTTTTCTCTTATGATCATGTTGCTTCTTTTATGTGTATCATCATGTATAACATGTTGCATATATTTCCTTTTATCCTTATAGTAATGTGAAGTTGAAAGTCTAAATCAATAATCTCTCTACTAGTATCACCTCATGTTTAATACATTACATATCCTTCATTTTAAATCAAACTACTCATGCATGGGTGAAACATAGTTTCTCTTTCAATCAAGTTTTTCCTTCCTGAATATAGTCTACCATTGTATGACTTATTCATTGGTTAAGCTATACTTTTGTTCTTCTTTTAGAAACTAGTTTGTTGTTCTATAGAGACTTGGAATCCAAAGGTAGTAAGGATGAATGTATTAACTTCACAATAAAGATATACATTCCATGCTCTCAATTATATCATAACCCTCATTCCTTAGTCAAGCTCATCATTCCAACATTTTCTCTTTGTTTCAGTTTCTTATCCTAGTCTTATGATTTACATACTCATCTAGTTCTCTTCACTTTAACTCCTCTAAAGACTCTTCACTTCTATGTACTTATCGTATACTTAACTCTTTTCTTCTATTTTCCCTTTGCTTTGGAGTACATACAACATTGTACTCGGTTGTATAATCCATTCCTCATGATTGATTCTTACTATCTTGGCCCCTTACATACTTTTCTCATATCTTTTCCATATTTCATATTTAGAGTTCATATAATACTAATAATTAAACTTAATCTGAACCTTATGTCGTGTTCCTTTATTCCCAATTAAGGGTTTCTCATATGAGGCCCCAAAGTTGGATCTCGATTATCCGTTCCAACTATTTTTTAGTTATCCCAGTCTTTCCCTTATACTTTAAAATCTTAGAGTATATACATTCATACTAGAATTTGGATCTAATCTATCCAGAATTTACTCTTGTTATGTTACTAATAGGAGTCATTAGATCCCAGTAATGCATCCTGCCAGCCAGACCAAGCCGAACCTGTAGTCCTGAAGCCAAGAGCTACTCAGGATTAACTAACTCCTATTCATCTCAAACATGTGGAAAGAATACCCACTTAGGGCAAACTCATATAAACATAACTTCTGGTCTACTTGATACAAAGAACAAGTGAATAAACTTCATGATACACAACAATATAAAAGAACCTTATATATATTCTACAAACTGATAATCTGAATTCTTATATATATAAGAGCGTTTCAATTGATATCCAATCAAACAAGCAATATAAAGCAAGAGTTGTATCACATTCTATTTTTAATATCTTACTCCTTCATTACTTTCTTGTCTCTTAACCCTAAGATATCTAGGGTTTCTCTCTAGCCCATCCTTCCTCTGCATATCTGGCCAGGGCATCCAGAGAAGAATATACAGAGTAGCTTGATACTGGTAAGCCTAAGTATTCAGATATCGGGCCATGGTATCTAAATACTCAGACCTCCCAGAGCTAAAGACACATCACTACCTATCTGCCACACTTATAACTCTGACTTTCTATCCTAATGGTCACTGACAACTCAGCCTAAGCTCTGATACCAAAGCTGTCACACCCGCATCCCATGATTACCACTAATCATGAGATTAGGGCATGAGTTTGATGATTATACTTAATACAAAGTTCACTCCCAACTTTTTTCTTTTCTTTTTAAACTCTTTGTTTTCTCACATTGAATCACATAAACAAACTTTACAAGAGAATTAAACCTTGATTACTCTAATATGATATCAAAATTAATGATACGCATCCATACATTCATTCTATTTCTCACACTTCCATGTACATGCGACATGATAATCAAATGCATTAACTCTTATTAAGGGAACAAAGATACAAACATCATTTACAACTCTCTCACATCTATACAAGGACCTAGAGTGATAGGGACCGACTGAACTTAACTAATCTCATACTTAACTCATGTGGTAGATCTACTCTAATGCTTTACCTTTTTCAAGCACACATGGTTTCCCTAAAAAAATGTGAGTAGAGGGGTGAGCCTACTCGCTCAGTGAATGAGCACTTTAAAGAAACAGTCTAAAGCACTGATATAATTACAGATATACTTTTGAGCAACTGATATCAATTATAATAGCAGTAATCTTTAAAAAATCTAATAATTGACAATCATAAGTATGGCGGGATACTTTAGATATCTACAAGAGTGAATCAATATTTGAAATGCTTGATTGATCATAAAGAGAACTAAAAATTCAGAAACATACAAAGAATAATTGAATAACTGCACACACTTGTTTAACCTCTCATTCATCTTATTATGCCCTGAACCCACATGAGGTGTACCACAACATGTGAAAGAATTGCATCAAGCTACGACCTCACTGTATAAGACTTAGATGACACACTCGGGATGCTAAGCCTGACAATGTCGCTGGTCTGCAACAGGAAAATGGCTCTCTGGCCTCGGCACACGTATGGGCCGTGAAACTGTACTCCACCTCTCAACTTGGGTACACAGGAGGTGAGTCAAGCCACCTATTGGCTTTTCTATACTATAGTGCCACCAGGATCTCTGGTTGATGTTGGACACTACATACTATATTTTTGAGGAGACTTCCACTAGGGCTTCATCCCCCGTACCACATGTTAGTACGTTCTGACCCCCGTATACTGGACATTGCCAGGGTTAGGTCATTTCATCCCTACGACGCATACCTCTCATAGGGAATCTATAGTGTTTAGGGCATCTACATGTCTAATTCACTCTTTACATTCACAATTCAATCATCACATTACATGTCTTAGTTTAGCTCTGTAAACCATTCGTTTCACAGACCATCTGATAAATTTACCACAACTGAATTGTTAAGAATCACACATATCATACTGAGAACATTGATATCACAATACTTGATTCATTGAACACCCTATCCTCAGGGTTTCATTTACCTCATTCACTTATCACATAGCTCTCATAAGGATTTCATGCGACATAAACATTCACTGAATAAAGACTACTATCAACAAATCATATAAAATCAATATATGTATGAAACCTTGGAACTGAGCTAAATTTGGGTTTCCATGCCATTCACTGAGATAACATGCATCAATAATAAAATTGAATAAATAAAGTCTATCATGTCAAGAAAATCCGTTCAAATGGATTTCACGATGTCTATTTGCATATATCCAACTTTCCTTGCATCTAGGGTTTCCCTTCTTTACTGAGATATCAGACAAACACTATTCATCTTAAATGAAATCCAAAATAGTATCTGACATATATATACTATGAATTCATATAAACAATCATTCATAACCAAG